>OZ010794.1:290862315-291530917 GCA_963932465.1 Maratus speciosus
TACTCGTAGCTTAAATGGCAGAGCACTTGGAGCGCTATTCCAAGGGGTCCGGATCCGATTCACGGCTTGAAGATTTTTCACATTGTTGATTCTACGCTTCGTTGGCAATGTAATAATTCACGTATTTTAGATTCAGAATTTTATAGTTTTGCTGTATCACCAGATTAAGGAATAATGCCGCGTTCACATAGACAGATCGTTACAGTGACACTTAATACTTAGTATACTTGGCTAGTTTACAGAAAGGCGTCCGTCGCAGCTTATTAACAAAGGATTTAATTTTAATCTTTTATTTTCAACAAAAAATATGTATAAAAATAGATTTGAAGGGGGGTCGAGTGTTAAACAAATTAACTAGCAAATTACAAATTTCGAGCTATCCAATATTCAAGATTTCTGAAGAAAACACAAACAACACTATAGTGGTTGCTTCCTCTAAAACTATTAACTAACTCCTTTGTTAAGACTGAATTTTCAGACAACTTATTTCCAATAAAAGCTTCCACCAAAATTTATTTTATTAGATTTATGTTCAAAGAGATTTCGTCATTAAACTTCATATGTAAACCTTATCTTTGGTTATTATGGCATACTATGAGCAAAAGAAACTTGTCGGCTTAAAAGTTTGGGAGGATGTATTTACACTATTTTTCATGAAAATCAGAAAATATTAAAAAATGTCTGTTACCATTTCTTACACCCGAGCAATTCAATTGTTCAAATGGATCCAATATTTGGGATGCGCACAATATTAGAAAATATTTTCTCAAAGATTTTATTTTTCATGAGCTGAAAAAAATATTGTGTGCAAACTCAAACAACTTCTGTTTAACTTCCCTCTATTCAGGATATATGGTTCACGCACCAGTACATTTTGGCGCGCGTACCAGTTCTGGTGCACGTATCGTAGTTTGGAAAACAGTGGTTAATGGATATTCAGTCTCTTGTAAGTAGTATAATTAAATTTTGACGCTAAACTACACATTTTTTTGTAAAATGTCAAATTATTTGAAAAGTTTAATCATTGTTTAATGGGGCACAGAGCTTTTGAGTTTGTCGAAACGATAAAAAGCATAGCCTTTTTCAAAGCACCAAAACACAAATAACACATGTAATTAAGACCTTTCCCCTCTTTCTGCCTATTCTTAACTATATTATCAAGAAAAAAATGCTATATATACAAAATTAATACTTAAATTTTAAATTTTAAAATTCTTCTCACTAATGCGTGAATTAAAATCATTAAGTGCTATGCTCATGGTAAAGCTCTAAATTATGTATGTAGAAAACAATTTTTGAGCAAAATAGAATCATAACTCACAAACTTCTAAATTAAAACCAAAATGTACATAAAAAGCTTTGTTTAAAATTTACATTTAGCGCATAATATATATATATATATATATATATATATATATATTATTTCAAGATTTTTTTTTAAATGCAAAAAAATTAATAACGATCACATTAATATATATATATATATATATATATATATATATATATATTTAAGCATGAATACTACAAAGAAACACATATTTGGTTAATTTTTTAAAGCTGTTGCTTATATAGTTTGAACGTAACAGTGTGCCTTAACTCCATGTTTACTAATCTGAAAAAACAAGCGTTAAAGATTCAATATATACGGACTATCAATTATACTCACCATCTATAAATTATTATAAATCAAGAAATAATCCAGATTTTTAAATGGGGTTTTTTGCATATTGTTGAGAAATTTAAAGAAATACAGAATAAAATAAAAGACGGAAACTGGTTTATTGAAAGTTTAAGGGTCCTGTGTCCCCTTAAGCTATGAGTTGGTAGATGAATGTGGTGCATTGGGTGAATATCTATTCTTCCAGCGCCTTTACTCAATAAACATCTAACAATTTTGCTTCTACAACAATCCAAAATCGTGTAAGGGTGTTTCCATTTTCTATAATTGCTTTCAAATGTTTCCTACTGTAACATTTTCGTACATTAATTTAGGATGTCAGAAAAAAATGAACACAAAAAATTCACAAACACGCAAAGAGTCACAGCAGATAACATTTATATGGGTACAAAACACAGGTGATTATTTTAGATAGCAAAGTCATTTCTACATCTATTTGTTTATCTGCGGGTGGTTTCTACGGTGGATTATTTCAGGGAACAAGTTTCGTACTGTCGCTTAGCCGTTTAGATGTCCGTAAAGCTGGGTCTTAAGGGTCCTGTCCCTGCCGGCGAAGACACTCACGAGCTAATGCTAATCCTATGAGGAGGAATTTTTCTGATATCTCGTTTGCATTTCGACATTTTTAAATATTTTTTTTTTGCATTGGATAGCCGAGGTCCGTCTCTATAGCACACCTTTTTTTACTTTTTCGATTTTGGTCATAGATATTTTTTATAAAGTTACTTTCACTTTCAAAACCGGTTCTGAAAATGAATGTGTCATTCTAAAAAATATCTGCGACCAAAATCGAAAAAGTAAAAAAGGTGCGCTATAGAGACGGACGTCAGATATCCAATGCAAAAAAAAAAAAAAAATATAAAATAAAAATAAAAATAAAAATAAAAATGTCGAAATGCAAACGAGATATCAGAAAAATCTCTCCCCATAGGATTAGCATTAGCTCGTGAGTGTCTTTGCCGGCAGGGACAGGATCCTTAATGCAAGATCAAGACAGCACCTCCCGGATAAAAAAAACTTCGTTCGTTATTAGTCCGAAAAGGTACCTCAGATTTACTTCTCTTTCAGCAGTCGAAGTTAGTATGTATCTTAGGCCCCCATAAGCATCTCTGTTTAAGCATTGCACTTTCAAGTAGTTGAAGCAGGGATGCAAGCACTGTGCCACAAATGGCTGATTGCTACCATTAAATTTTTAGAGTATTCCTCTCCTTATTTAATGACAGAATTTCTGATATTTAATATTACACCACTATCCGCAGGGATCTGAAAACTATACCTCCTTAAAACAGCGTATAAATAAACTTGCTAAAAAATTTTATAAATCTGTCTACAATCTCCCTAACCAAATTATAGCGGAACTACCCGACTACGAGGTATCTGACCCCAGTAATAGAAAACGCCCTAAATACTCGCTTTTGCGTAACGACGAAGAGTGAGTTTCCCTCACTTTCTGCTTTACTTAACCTTTCTCTTTGTTCTGTCCTGTTTATAGTATAAAAAAAATAAAAAATCTGCTTCTCTGCTATATTTTTTTAGCATTCTATTAATCATACTAATGTATGGTCTCTGAAAAGAGTCTTTTTTTATGGGGCACTACCCGGTAGCTTTTCCGCCTTTCCTATCTTTTTTTGGAACTAATGGAATTTTTCTTTTTTATTAATTTTTTTCTTTTTCTTTTTGTTTTTCTTTTTTAATCATGTTATACTAGTACTTATGTACTTTTTATTGTTATATTTTGTTAGTCTTTTCTTATTCTTATAAGTAATTTTTAATTTTGTGGCTATCAGCCACGTCTAAACATTATTTTTTTAAGGCTCCCTAATGCCCTTGCAACACAATCACCTTTCCTTTGGATGTAAAGTTTCTACGCAAGTAGGTAGTCCATAAAGCTGTTCACATTGTTCCATTGTTCCACTGATATTTAATAAGGCGAAAATTTAGTAGTGAAAATCAGCCATTTGTGGCGCAGCGTTTGCACCCCTGCTGAAGTGTTCCTCTGAGATCTCATGAAACATCAGAGAATGTATGCTTTTATAAATGTCGAAATAGAGTCATTGAAACTTTATGGCGATCTATGGCTCGTGTAACGTCAAGTGAAGTATCAGTGAGTGGCAATTATTACTACTCAAATGATCTTTATGGGATACTTACTGAGACGGATTCTATTAAACCATTGGGGATGAGCTACCGGTATACGTGCCACTTAAGCTAACCAGAATCCTTCATTATTCGCATCAGTTATTGTAAAGTTTATCTTATTTAATCAGGCGGAACAGGTGAGCAGCATTAAGGGGTTTCCTAGTTAATAGCAGCTTAACACCTAGTCTAGGAATTGAAATGTCTTATGTTTTAATGAGCCATTGGGAGAAAGTTAAACTGTAGCAAAAAGCTACTAAAAGAGAAATTAAGTTAAATGATGGAATTTTTAAAAAGTTAAGATAAAAATAATAGAAAAGAGAAAAATTAAGTTAAGACTAAAGATAGTAAAAAGTTAAATAATGAGTCTTAATAAATTACAAAACAGTCAAACTGTAGTTGAAAAACTACTATAAGGAAATGAGGAAGTTAAAGTTAGTACTGTTCAGAGAAAGTCTCACCAAGCATGGGCAAGAAAAGCTAGGGGTGGCAAAGACCACATTAACCTAAAAAAAAAGTGACTATCAGGGCCATACAATTTTTATATTTTACAATTTTTATGTGCTCTATAAAATTTATAGAGAGGGTTTATATATATAAATATATATATATATATATATAATATATATATATATATATATATATCCAAAAACCAAACCAAAAATTCGAAGCTACGGAACTGATCCAACAATAAATAAACTAAACCAAATGACAACAACAAAATAACTAAAAACAACTAACTTCAAAAACAACATACTTTAAAAACGGCAAACTTTAAAAACATTCAAACTAAAACCAGAAGAAATTGAATCCATGGAGACAGGCGGCATGCAGTTGCGACATGCAACTGCGGGGATAAAACCAGTTTTTATGTGCACAACGCTCCCCAAACAACGTGTCAAGACCAAAAAGAAAAAACTAACAAATCGAATGAGCTGCCTAGACCCATCGAAAACCAACAACTGAACATGAAACCCCAAACAATCGTGCACGCAAACCCTGAACAATCAAAGCCACAGTTACTCCTCTGTTCGCATCCACATTACCTCTAAATCTCTGCGATAAGTCTTACACTTTACGAAATTTCGCAGCAGACTCTTCAAAAATCTCTCAGGATAGCCATGGTGCAATGCCAGAATATACCATTTGTAAAGTTCTTCAATTTTTTCCCCAGTATTTGATGTCAATCTATCTATACGGTTTAACCCGTTAATGAAAATATTTCTATATATTGAGATATGCACATTTGATCCAAAATTTAAGATTTTTATAGTTTTGTATATATATATAAGATTTGTTATATATATATATATATATATATATATAAAAGAAAGTTATAAAAAGAGAAAAATAGTGACAGAGGCAAACTTAGTGTGGTGCACCCAGATTTTACTGAATATCCCGTTTTCGCGATTAAGTAGAGAAAATTTTCTGTTTTGAAATAACGGTGGTAAAAGTTTAAAAATTAAGCAAAGTGCTCTTGTCGCGAAAGGATTAAACTGAGGGCTATTAAGGTTTTTTTTAAGAACTATTCGCAAGTGTTCCATAATTAGCAAAAGAATACAATTCATCCAAATACATCGCAGTTATTCTAGTTCTAGAAATGCATAGTATGCAGCCACAAAACTGAACACACATACCAAACACCACCTTATTAATAGTTAAAAAGAACTACGAAATGTACATATTTTGTATAATATGTATATTCAATTTTTCTTAATAACGATAATATAAATTAAAGCTACCACAGAATTTTATTAATATCTACATCTATTTAATATGTTTATACCAGCTAAAGCAACAATAAAGAAATAGGCCCAAAGTGGTAAATCACACACACACACACCAATACCGTCCTACCCGCCCTCGTCAATAACTAAACTTTTTACCGACTTTTGGAATACCCACCGAAATTTTATTAGTATCATTTAAATATTATTATAGAATGTTAAGATATGCAAAATATACATATGAACACCAAAAAAATTTCATTCGAAGTAAATTTTTATTTTTTAGAACAAAAAGTTTGTGGGAGCACAGTACCATTATTTAGAGTAACTCGGGTGTTACTCGTTTTGAAATTTTACACACTCAACCCGAGTAACTTAATCTCGAACTAAGATGTCCTGGGTGGTTACTCTATTATTCAATGAATTGCCTGACAAAGTGTATAATGTTATTGATGCGTTTGAAGGACAATGACAATTTTTTGAAAGGATATTTTAAGCAATGGAGATGAAAGTGTTACGATTAGCGATGTTAATGCTTAATCATTTGCTAATGTTAATTAAAATAGTACTTAAATGAAGCTATTTTAGTTAATGAATATTAATTGATGACTATTAGTTACAAATAGTAAATTGTAAGTAATTTTGAATAATTGATTGCGGTTAGTTAAACATTGATAAATTTCAGTTAATTATTGTCGCCAGTAAATTTAAATTTATTTGTTAAAAAATATTTAATTTTGTTTAAAATATTAAAATATATTTCATTAGCGATAACAGACTGGTTCTTTAGATAAGTCTTTTGAATACAGCTGCTTGGTCAATTCGGTGCGTTAGTTCTAGAAAGATTTTTTGTTTACGCAACGTTAAAAGATGTTTCGTATTGGGGGGGTGGGGGGTGGGGGCGCGTAAACAGAGTATCTGCTTCCAGTGAAAAGTGTTATGAATGTCATACTCAATAATTTGCCATAGATAAATAAAATAGTACTTAATTGACGCTATTATTAATTAATGAATAGCAATTAATTGGTGAATATTTTTAATTGATAAATAGTAAATAATTGACAAATGTTTATTTGTGGTTAATTAACAACTGATTAATATTATTTAAATTATGTCGAACATAAATAAATTAAAATTATTTTTTAAACAAACTTTAAGGGAAATATTCAATTGCGTTTAAATTAGTAAATACATGTCATTAGTTGGTTGTATTTATGTCGGCCAATTATCTGCACGTGGGATATAGACCCTAACGGGGGAAGTGCCTTCCGTGGAGTTCTTTCTAAGGGAACCTAACCCGTATTAACGCTTGGAGAACCAAGGTTCGAAGAAAACCACGAAAACTCCGAACGATTAGGCCGACGGGCGCGATTGGGATCGAACCCAGCACCTCCCGTCTACCAGCTTCGAGAGCAGAACCTCTCGGCCACTGGTGGGGCACATGTCATTAGCTGTAACAGAATGATTTTTTAGTCAAGTCTTTCGTTCACAGTTGCCTTTTTTAATTTGGTGAGTTAGCTGTGGAAAAGTCTTAAAGTGGCGTGAAACAAATTTTCATACTTTGGGGAGAGGGGCAGGGGAGGGGGGTCGTTGCTAGCTGATGTGTTGTTGTACTCGAAATTTTTGCTTTAACAGTATAGTGTGACCCCCCCCCCCTAAAAAAATAGTAGAGCACACTACAATTTTCTTATAGAAACCAGTGTCATATTTAAACAAAAATTACTTTATTTTCAACTTCACTTTCAACTTTATTTATTTATATCCAAGTCAAGCCTGGTTAAAATTTACTTTAATGTAAAGTTATATGTAAAATCTGGGTTTAGAGTAGAGGGACACAACGCCGCATCCGGGATGGCACGGGCGGTGCCCGGCACCAGGCGCCGTTATTTATGTTAGACTTTTACGGCACTCACCGTTATCATTATTATGTGCCCTCCCCCTTCTCTTTTTTCTCCCTTGCTAAATTCTGAAGGTGTTTACGTCATTATTTATGGAGAATAATGCAATCGAAACTTTTTATACTAAAAAGGAAATTTGAAGTCATTTGTATTTCAGAATTTCCTTTGTTAATATCACCCATTTATGTGTTATTAAGAGAAAATATTTATTATTACTTTTTTATTATTTTTTTCTGATGTTGACAAGAAAATATCGTTGGTTTAATACTGATATTTTTAAAAGTTTATCATTGGCGTTTTACCAACATAATACGATCTCAAATTGCATTTTTCAGAAAAGAAATCACATTAAAAAGTTTTTTTTCTATGAAATTAAAAGTGTATTTAAAAGGTTTCGTAATGTTATTATTTTCATTGGGAAAATCACCTTTTCTGTATATATTCTAAAATGTGTTAAAGGAATTCACGCCCGAATAATGTATATCAAACTTAAAACAAAATATTTTTGTGGTAGTGATATAAAATCAACTGTCATTGGTGAATATTTAAAAGAAGAAAAAATTCTGAAATTAGGTATATGTTCTACAATAGAATATTTAGAACAAGAGAAACGTTAATGCATCTAACAAATTATACAGTACTTTAATGTTATTTAAAAAAAAATTCTATTATTAAATAATTTTAAAAACAAAACTGAATTTTAAACTCGGAGTAAGAACAAGAACAGATACATAAAGGGTCCGACTTATGCAGGGGCATGCGGGGCAGTTGCCCCGGAACCCCCTTTTTAGTGGGGGCCCCATGAGAGTAATCAGGATTTTCATTAAAAGGTGCTAAGTGATTAAAACTAGCCAAAAGTGACCAAAATTCATATATTTTCAGACATTTAGGAAGGGATTGCGGTCCTCCTTCTCATCTCTGCTTCCAGTACCCCCTCCACTTATGCAAAAAGCAAACTAATCATTCGAAAACTAATGATTAAAATTTTATTATAAAAACTTAGTATTCTATTGTTTTCAAAAGAAATTCTTTATTAACGTTTTCCACGTAACATGGCAAGTTAAAACCATTAATTATGACCAATTTATGGGATTTTCTTTTACACATCTTATAATGTACGTAGATAAGCGAAGTAAAACTTTGCAAAGAAATATTCGAGTCCACCAATCTATCATTCTTTCTACTATATTATCCTACTAGCATTTTTTCTTAAAAATGTGACAATTTTTTGTGATACTCTGTATACAGACGTGAGCAGACAAAACCGGGTACAAAATTTATCCGTACTTACAGTATGTATGAAGTTTAGTACTAGCCACTTCCACATTATTCACAAAAACATTCTATAGATAGAAGGGGGCCCCCCAGAATGATGCTTGCCCCAGGGCTCCCCATAGCTGAGTCGGTCCCTGGATACACATATGTTCTGATGGCTGTGTATCTTTTATTCGTTTCAGCGAAATTTCAAGTGTTGCACATTTTTTTACTATCCCCCACTGGCCTAACCAGAAACTCTTTGTCAGATGTCAGCAGTGTCAGCAGATGTCATAAAGGGGTGTGAAAAGATGGGTAAAAAGAGTGTCTGTTATACATCTGTTAAAATGACGGTGAACAGCAAGTGATTGTTAAAAAGGTGTCTGGAATACAAACACTCGAATACTTTTTTTCTTTTATCTTTACAGAATATATGCTTTACCTTTCTTTAAAAAAAAAAAAAAAAAAAAAAAAAAAAAATAGGAGTCATAATTTTTTATTATTTTTCAAAATGCATGTAAATTTCACAAAGGTTAAAAATGATAATAATCATAATATACCTTATAAAGTTTTTTGTTTAATTCCTAATATCAACAATATTGCATATCTATACATTTATAACGCTCAAATGCTCAGTCACAATCACGAAATAATTTTACAACACCAGTTATAAAAGTTGCAGATATTTTAATTCAGATTCCTTTAAAACTGAAGATTTTCTTTATTATTATTATTTACATATACAATAATAATATCTAAAAATGGCATTTTTTATATAAAATTAATTAAATATCTCTTAAATCAGTCGTGAAACGATCCATCAAAAGAATATGATAACCATCAATTAGCTGTATGATCAAAGATATCTAATTTATAAACAGGAAAAAAATTGACCTGAATGGGAATACATGTATTAATATTGGAATTTTCAAAAGTGTGGTCAAAAACATTTTTTAAGATCACAGAAAATGAAAATTTTTAAGCATTTCCTAAAATATATAGTATTTTTAACAATTGATAAAAGTTTTGTTGATATCAGAGTGTCAAATCTTCCATTCTGTGAAAATTTAGCTTGGCAAAAACTTTTTTACAGGTATAAAATAAAGTTTGCGGAAGTATTACATTTGTTTAAGAAATTCCAAGGCAATATATAAACATTGACATTAACTAATGGCATTTTCAAAAACGCATGATGTGAAAGCAAATTAATATTAATTTGTTACTGTCACACTTTTAAGAGGCTACTTCAATTACGCGGAAACATTCAGTCGCTAATGTTATTCCTAAGGGAGAATTTTTTTTTATTATTATCTTGCTTGCATTTCAATATTCTTAAATGATTTTTTTTTGCATTGGGTAGCTGAGGTCGATCTCAACAAATGCCTTTTTTTGCTTTTTTTTATTTTGTTTGCGAGGTTTTTTTTTTTTTATGAGGATACCTTTACTTTCGAAACCGGTTCCGAAAGTCAAAGTATCCTAATAATAATAATAATAAAAAAACTGAAAACGAAACGGGAAAATATTGAAATGCAAGTGAGATATTTAATAGAATTCTCCTATAAAAACAACATCAGCGAGTGGGTGTTTTCACTTGAGTGCAGTAGCCTCTTAACAATATCAATATAGGCAAAAAAAAAAAAAAAAAATTAACCAGTCATAATTGTCACAGGAGTAGGACATAGGCAAACGGGGCACTGGTCTAAGGCTTCATAAACTTGGGGTATCTCAATTCTATAATTCTATACGCTTTAAGCTTACCAACTTAAGCTATTGAACTGGATCTGAGTGATCAGGGGGCCAGATTAAAGTATGGTCTATAATCCTATAAGCTTGGAGTGAGAGAATCAAAAGACAAAATTTTTAAAAACTGCCTGTTTAGTTTCATTATTAACATAGTTTTATATTGTACAATACAAAGATAATAATTAACCAGTAATTTTCGTTGTTAGGTCCCACGAACGCATATGCCTAATGCATTTCAAAATGAAAAAAAAAAATGACATCGCGACTTACGATTTAATGATTGATCATGATAATCATATCTAAAAAATATCCAATGATACATGCATTTAAAAGTTATATTAGGGTGTTCTTGTGTTTTTTTTTTCTTTTTATCTGCAATTGACAATGCACATCTTCCTGACACATGACAATTTTATATCTAAAGGTGAGCAAATTTTAGATATCAAACATTGTTTCCGCTATAAATTTATAAGCTTGAGTTAATACTTCACCGAAAATAACATTTTCCCCACTGCGCTATATCCAAATTTTTTTCAATTTTGAGAACATGTTTTTTATTTATAGAAAAATTGTAAATACTATTTAATTATTTGATATTTGAGTAAAAACTAACGCAAATTTCGTGCATTTATTAATAAAATTGACTTCACAAATATTCCACAAAATAGCAAATTTCAAATTTAATAGAACCATTCAAAATACACATTTAAAAATATTTCAGCTTACTACATAACGTAAGCACGGAGCGCTTCAAATCATATTTGTGTCCCGGACATCAAAAAGTCATAGTCTGGCATTTACTGTTTGCGCGCAATAGCGATAACGTACAGAAAAAATCATCAAAGGATAATATCCTGTTGCTATTAAAAATTTTGACACCTGGATAAAAAGAAAACACTTGTGCGTAGCTTCTAGATTTATTTAGTTACTATAAAAACTACGCACTATATAATCTGTATTAAAAAAAATATAGATTTTTGTGCCTGTTTTAAAGAAAAAAAGAGAAAGATTTTACCAATGCTCTGTAAGCCGCGATGTCCGAGTTAGATCCCCTCTTAAAAATAAAACAAGTAAGAAAAATCATGCGTTAAGCATAGATTATGAAACACTTTCCAACTCTTCCTGAATGCTTTAAAAAAACTTCGTTATTTAGGGAAATAAGGTATATAAGAGAACTAAGTAAACATTTTAGAAAACGCATAAAACATTTCAAAAACTGATTTCAGCAGTTACCCTCCATAGCAAATACGTATTCCAATTTTTTTGAACAGCTCTGTATTTTATCCGTAGGTAGATATATATGCTATATAACGGGGAAATTTAGTTTAGTAAGAAAACGAATAACAGTTTGAAATTTCTCTTTCAGTAATTTATACTAATAGATAGAAATATACTTGTATATTTTTAAACAACCCTGTAGTTAACCTAGTAACTTTATTACACGCC
Source organism: Maratus speciosus (assembly GCA_963932465.1). Lineage (NCBI taxonomy): Eukaryota > Metazoa > Arthropoda > Arachnida > Araneae > Salticidae > Maratus > Maratus speciosus. The sequence continues at coordinate 290,874,201 of OZ010794.1, forward strand.
ACTATTTGGCTAAAGTTTAATTTAAAGTAAAACACTCTTAAAACTACTGGAATCACATTTCCAGAAATTATCATTTATAGACGGCCATGTATTCAATTCTTTGCGTGTCCCTGTATATAATTTTATCTATGTTCTACAAACATTTCTTAGTAAACAAAATGCAGTTCATTGTAAAAATGCATAACTCATTTAAAAACTACCTTTTAAGCAATTTGCAATCATACCCAGTAACCATTACGAATTCTTTTGTGTAGCCCTGTATATGAATTATGCATTTATACACACCATATACAATGCATAAATATAGTGAAACATAAAAGCGCATACATAATTAAAAATGCATTTCGAGCAATCATCGCTACCGTACAGTACTTCGGATACAATATAGTATCTGAAATCTTTTGTGTGTCCCTGTAAATCCTATGCACTTCATATTATACATGAAATAAGTTATAGTAAACCTCAGCGACGTATATCAATTTCATTATACATAAAATAATTTAACATAATTAAAATACGCCGGAAACAATTCCCTCCACTCGTATATCATTATGTGACGGAATTCTTTTGTGTGGCTCTGTAAATGAATAATATTTATTCTTTGTACCACATATTCCACGGAATGTATATTTTAGTGGACTTTGATAAATGCATGTCAATTTTATTATGTTTGAAAGCATGTAACATCATTAAAAATCATTTTTAACGATTTTTTCCCATAGGCCGTAATGTAACGGAAAACTTTAGACTGTCCCTGTAAATGAACTAAACATGCTACAAACTTCATTTGAAATAGGGTTCGTTATATGGTAGGGGTCACTAACATCCAAAATTTTCAAAACGATCCGAGTATAATCACGGGAGTTAGAGCGCTTACAGACGGGCAGACGGACAGACAAACCGAATGCACAAACACTTTTCAACTTTGTTGGAAAGTGTTAAAAAATGCTTGATTTTCTTTTAAGTGAGTTTTTGTATGTAATGAAATTGTACGGTAGATGTTTATATACATGTAAATTAGTCTACAAAACTGGATTTACCTTCCACTTCTTACAATATCGGTCATATCTGTGAGGCATTTTTCTAGATTTTGTGGGGGTTTTTTCCATATTATTTCATGTCATTATTAAATATTCGAAAATCATTATAAAAGGGTATGTATCAATGAGACTACCATAATTTTTTTCTGATATGAAAGGCGACTATACAACCAGTGTGCAAAAATCAGAAAAGGCGTTTTTCATTCAAGTCGCTTGTTCATTTCACTTAAATCCGTTTTTCTCTTCTCCGGATTCTTAGATTCATGGTATTTAGATTGGGAACAAGAAGTCGTCTTTCGTGAAAATTTATTATCAATCAAAATTAAAATGTTTTCTATAATAAAATTTTTTTCTCGGATTCTATAATTAAAAAATGAAATACATATTCCAATAAGACATTAAATTTTTACATTGTTTTTTCAATTGAAGAGCTCAGATGATAAAAGTTGTAAGTGACACAATCATGATTTTGAGAAAATGAGTTGTAAAGTTCCAAACATCTATTTTTTTTATTGTCAAATGCCTCCTTTATCAATTAAAATCTTCAGTAAATATTGTTTTTTTTTATTTTAAATAGTAATTTAACAGATGATAGAGGACTATTTATTAAGAGGTTGCTTCAGTAAAGCGAAAAGACCCGTTCGCTAATGCTAATCCTATGGAAGACATTTATAAAGATATCTCGGTTGCATTTCAGTATTTTTAAATGATATTTTTTGCATTGGACAGCTGAGATCGATCTATACAAAGAGCGTTTTTTACTTTTTGGATTTTGTTTACAGGTATTTTTAATGAGTATACTTCCATTTTCGGAACCGGTTTCGAAAGTGAAAGCATAATCATTAAAAAAATCTGCAAGCAAAATAGAAAAAAGTAAAAAACGGTCTTTGTACAGATAGATCTCAGCTATCCAATGCCAAAAATATAATTTAAAAAATATTGAAATGCAACCGAAATAGCTATATAAATTTCTTCCACAGGATTAGCATTAGCGAACGGATCTTTTCGTGTGACTGGAGTAGCTCCCTTTTCCTTTTCTTTTTTTCTTTTTCACGTACCACCTTTATCATCTGAGCTCTCCAACTGATTTGTGTACCATAAAAGGGTGTTATTATTAAAGTACATGAAATTTATAGTCAATAATTACGAAAAGTTTCGTATATACACATACACATATTTTTATGTACGTTAATATATATGCATTATTTTAACTTAAAAGAATTCAGTTTATGACATTTTTCGCGTCAGAAGCCATTTTCTTTTAGACTAAGCGGAAGGAAATGCATTAGTAATATTATTAAAATATTAAAATTGATTGAAATAAATTTACAATAGTGCATTCCCCGTGTTATTTATAAAAATAAAATTATGATAGAAATGTATATAATAAAAAGAAGAATCAGAATTTTGAATTTTTGCTTATTTATGTATTTCTAACATTTATATAACATATTTTACTTGGACACTTAATTTATTACCATAGTCTTTTTAATCAACATCAACATCTCCCTTTTTTCCTTTTTTACGCATTCTAACTCGTTTGAAATAAAATATGAGTATGATGTTTGAGATTATAATATCATAATGTACACTGAAAAAAAAGAGAAAAAACATTTAAAGGAATAAAATTGAGAGAAAGTTTATAATTCTATCTTGTTGTTCTTTATATACATTATGTAGTAGACAGCACTTCGCATTTTTAAACTATCTTTTCTCAATACATGCTTCCGTTTTTTTTTTATCTTTCTTTGCTAATTATGGCGGGAGTGAGTAGTAATTTCCCACAGATGTGAAAAGTCACGTCAAATAGTATGGCATTTGAAAAGGCATTCCTTATCGCTTTCTTGTTTAGCCAGTTTTTTGTAGGATATCAGCAGAAAAGGGATAATCCTCGACGATCTTCTGTAATCTGCTGTCGAATTCAAAGCGGCACGACGCGACGCTTCGCGAACTAGAGAAAGAAGAACAATTATTTTTATTATTCTAGGGGAAATTTGTATGGAAACTTTATAAAAACTATCACATTTATATCCTTTTGCTTTCATACTTCTACTTATCACCATATGCCATTCGGTTGAAATTTGTTTTAGTAACATTTTGCACTTTTACTATGCTGAAATGTGCAACAAGATACATTTGAAAAATATATTATACATGTATTTCCGTAAAAAAGTGAAGTGTAATCTAAAATCTAGGTGCGAAAATGCAAAAACAAATTAGCTTTTTTCTTTTTTTTTTTTTTTAAATCAATAATATATTTTTATTTCTTCTTAAATCGCTCACATTCATTAAATTTTTATATAAGTATTGTGCTACAGTAAAGAGATAATTTGTATACGTTCATATATAAATACTTCAAATATCCAAATTTAGTTTCGCAATAACTGTTTTATAAACAATAAATATGATTCTGGTTGCAAAATTATTGTTGCATTTTAAAAAATATATTTCTTTAAATATAAAAGAGGTGTTTAAAAATTCAAATAAATAATGTTTTGTTAGAGAGACAGTGTATGGGGGGGGGGGGGGGGGCTATTAGGAAAAAAAACAAGAGGGAAGAAGTACAGGGGAAAATCGATAAATAATACAGTAAAAACTATGACATTGACTAGCGTTTTCCATTGTTCTATAAAAGAAAAAAGACTTTCCGGAAAATTATGTAAAATATTAGTTTTTTAAACTGAATGTCCGGCCACGACAGCCAAGAAAAGTCGCCATGATACAACAATCCCTTATGACCCAATATGTAATACATTTATCAAAAAAGGAAAAACGTTATTCGATTCCAAATCACTTCAATAGTTATGCTTTAATATTACCTGCTTTTATGTTTAATTACGAATTGATTCCGAGAATATGTTAAAAATTTCGTGTTGTTAAATAGAGGGAATATATTTGTTTTTGAGAACTATTAATTTGTTAGAACCTTAAAAATGCCCTAAATTTCAAGTTAAAGCATTCTGTATATATTGTAGTAACCAGTTCCTTTTTTAATCACTTTAAAAGAAAGAAGTATATCTCAGCAATAGAAGAAATGCGTCATTGATTGCTATATTATGGTTGTAAAACTATTCCGGAAGTATAAAGAAAAGGTGACAGAAAAGGTGACAGAAGGAGGTGACAGAAAAAAAATAATATGATGTTAAATTTTCAGATTGTCTTCACGGACGTAAGATTTTGAATGGTCTTTCAAAGTAGGAGGAACAGTAGTAGGGACAGTATCTAAGATAGTATTGATAAAAAATAAGGTAATTTTTTTTAGATTTTGAATACAGAATATTGAAAGTTTACCTAGAGTTATTTTTTTTTAAAAGATGGTTTTCCTTTAAAAGGAGGGTGTTACAGATGCATTAAAAATAACTTGTATATTATTTTTTTTTTTAGATTCTTCTGCATGGATTTTTTTTTTTTTTTTAGGTTTTTTTTTTTAGGTTTTTTATAGTTGGCTTTTTCAGAGTAGAAACAAGTTTAATTAAGGTCCTCTATTTAAATTTGTTTTTCTAGGAAAGGTTCCAAATAAATAAAAATATTTAAAATAAAATAAAATAAATTACAAATTACAATTAAACAAAGCAAGGAAAAAAAATACATTTTGATAAAGCAAAAGTTTAAAAACAAATTAAAATGGTTTTTCTTCCCTTTTTATTTTGAATATTAGAGATATTATAATTTTAATTTTAGAACTGGAATAGGCTACGTTCAGTTTGATTTCAAATTTTATAGAGTTTTAATGAAGAAATGAAGTAAGATATATATTTTTTCATACTATAAAAAGGCATTCCACATATACATAGCAGATGTAACCATTGTATACATACTTAATAAAACAAGAATTTTTCTATATTAGTCTTCAGCATTTTGCCAATTTATAAATAAATCTGTTGTCTATATGTATATAATTATATATATATATATGTGTGCTGTGTGGGTCTATTTGTTTAGAATTTTTCGTACTCATAAAGTTTAGCGTAAATTTAAAATTATCGTTATTCTAATTTTAAATTCAGAATTAAAATAATCATAAATCAATTTCATCCCTAATTAAAGATGTTTTTAATGAAGAAATAAACGAAAAAGTATGTCATGATGTTTAAAAAATATTTCAAATGCATGTCACTTCTTTTAGCTTAGATAAGCTTATTCGCCATAAATTGACCACCGCCTTTTTTCACAATAAGTTGCCAGTTTCCGCTTAATCAAGCATCTATTATGTGTTTACTCCGTTTTTAAATACAACAATCGATGTTTAAATGAATCACGTTTTTTGAATAGAATTAGATTAAAAGAAACAGCAAATTCAGAACAAACTAAAAATAGTAATAGATTGACTTTTGTTTTGATTCATAAAGACGGTTAATTTGTTTAATTAGTGATTCTTATAAAAGACTTTTTATAAGCTCGGGAGGGGGGAGGAGTGTATCCCCGAAAATAACTTCAACCTCGCTGTGCCAATGAATGAATTTGAGAACATAGGCAATAGGCTGTATTCTAGGAAAGCAAAAATCTGTTCCTTTTCAGTTCTTCAGAAACTTTTTAAAATTATATGAAAAACTTTCCAACTAAAATAATAATAAAAAAAAATTGTGCACACTTGTCTCATACGCAACATACTCACACGCATTAAAATCAGTAACTGTGTGATTCACCTAAAGTCAAGAAAGTTGTAAATGAAATTTAACTATGTTCATCTGAAAAAAGGTAGAAAACTCATATATTACGCATACTTAATTTCCAAATTTCAAATTTAAAATAGTAGTACTAAAAAAATATGGTACTTTTCGGTTAGCCGGGCACCAGTGTAATATATATGTTAAGGCCAAAACCCGGAGCTTGGCCAATACTCGAATTGGCCGGCCAATTCGGGAACTGGCCGGCATTCCTGGCCAAAACCCGAAATACATGAAATGAACAGCGTATTTCGGGTTTTGGCCGGCCAATTCGCAAACTGGCCGGGAAGCTTTGGCCAATATACGAAGTGTTCAGCAATGGGTATCCACAGTAGGTAATGTGTTTCTTTTAACTTCCATGCAGCCCTGCATATGATCTTCAAACCTGGTAATACACTACAAATAAAGTTTAAAAGCCTATCACAGCTGAAAACGCACATCAAGCAATAATGGCTCATACTCAATCCAATAACCAAATTATTTGAATGACTGTGTAAATAAACGACAAATTCTACCTAGTCAATAATCTATAGAAAACATGTTGTAGAGCATATGAGTAATGTATAACAGTTTCATTATGTTTGAAGTAGTGTAACGTAATTAAAATACCCTATAAACGATTTTTTCACATATCATAATTCTTTATCGGAATATTTTTGGGCGTTCCTATAAATGAACTATAATGGCTACTTAATCAATACTCAACAAAAAAACATATTGCTTCCCACATGTGTGAAGCATGTGAATTTTATTATGTTTGAAATAGGGTGACATCATTTAAGTGCACTAAAAATGATCTTTCACCATTCACTGGAATGTAACGAAATACTTTTGAGTGTCTCTGTAAATAAACTACAATTGCTACTTATTTCATGTACTTTAATTAACAGTTTGTTGTCCATCTTAATGATGCATACTAATTTTATTATAATTGAGATAATGTAACAACATTAAAATACACCGGAAAAACTTTTCTCATTCATGATATTGTAAAGAAATACTTTTGTGTGTCGCTGTAAATTAACCAAAAATAGTACACGCTTCACTTTCAATACCGAAATTAATTTATAAACCTAAATAATATAACAATTACAAGTCAATCCGAGTCTTTACTCGAGTTAGAGCACGAACAGGCAGACGGCCAGACAAATTAAATTCATAAACCCTTTCAACTATGTTAGAAAGAGATAAAAAGTAACAATTGGTTTCTATATACACATTTCGCGAACTGGCCGATCGCATCTGGCCCCGGTTCGGGGATTGGCCAGTCAGTTTAAAGCGTTGTCGGCCAGTTCGGGTTTTGGCCAATTTCGGGTATTGGCCGTAACATATACATATACATATATAGTATATATACATACATATATATACATAAAGGCATATTTATGCACATACATGCATATATATATATGTACATATACAATATACACAGTGATGCCGCTGTACTTGAAAAAACCTGAGTCCCCGGGACCCAGGATTTCAAAAAATCTGGGTCCCTTTTTTACAAAAGCGGGTTCCCATCAATAATAATTTATATTGTAAAGGAATAAATGAAACTTGTTTATTTGGAAAATATAAAGGAAATGCATTAATTATTGTTTTAATAATAATTAAATAACGAATTAAAACAAGTATTATTTGCACTCAAATAAGATATTTTTAAAAAATATTTAGAGAAATTTTCTTTACTTTTTTAAAAGTAAAAATGCAAGATACAATTTTAATTGTAAAATAATGTTTATTTGAGAGTAGAAGATACCAAGTTCCACTAACAAGTATGATGTTCGCATTTCTTTTAAAAAGGAGCAAGCTATTTTTTCGAGATCTTTTGACGAAATACACTGTTTTGTCTCAGCCCTTTTACGGAAATAGCGTTTTTTTTTCGCGATATTTTGATGAAATTTGTGCTTTTTTTGCGATCCTTTTACGAAAATCGGCTTTTTTACGCTATTTTTGACGACATTCGCTATTTTTGGGGTATCCTTTGACGAAATACGCTATTTTTTCGCGATCCTTTGACGAAATACGCTATTTTTTCGCGATCCTTTGACGAAAATCTGCTTTTTTCCCGCGATTTTTTGACGAAATTCGCTATTTTTTCGCAATCTTTTAACGAAATACGTTAATTTGTCGTGGCCCTTTTACAAAAATCGCGTTTTTTGCAATATTTTGATGAAATTCGCGCTTATTTCCGCGATTTTTTGACGAAATTCGCTATTTTTTTAACGAAATACGCTAATTTGTCGCGGCCCATTTACGAAAATCGCGTTTCTTCGCAATATTTTTATGAAATTTATGCTTATTTCCGCAATATTTTGATGAAATTTGCGCTTATTTCCGCGATATTTTGACGAAATTCGCTTTTTTTGCGATTCTTTGACGAAATACGCTATTTTTTCGCGGCCCTTTTACAAAAATCGCTGTTTTTGCGCGATATTTTGATGAGATTTGTGCTTTTTTCGCAATTCTTTGACAAAAATCGGCTTTTTTTCCGCGATTTTTTTGCGAAAATCGGCTTTTTTCAACGATTTTTCAGTGATTTTTTTCTTCAGCGATTTACGCGTCCCACGGGACGCGTAAGAGCTATTTTTTTGCGTTCCGTCTCCGATTTTTCGCTTATTTTAAGCGCTAAAGCGCGTCCGCGGCATCCCTGAATACATATATATGTATATATATTTATCTATGTATATATGTATGTATATGTAACGCTGGCACCCGGCTAACCGAAAAGTACCAAAAATACTAATCTTAATCTTTTGACGCAGTGAAACAAATTTGTACCTTTATGTTGGATCCTGTTTTCAATTTATTTCGCAAATATTCAACAATTCAGACGCAATAATCATAATTTGTATGACAAAGTACCAGACTCACAAAATGTGTCACACATTGCACTCCAAGCCCATAACAGAACTAACATTGGACTCCTAGTGATATATACGTATATGTATATATATAAACCAGTAAAATGATTATATTTAGCCTGAACTAGCGCACCCCCCCCCCCTCACAGAACTAACAAGAAAAATATAACAATACAGTTATATTTTTCTTGTTCTGCAAGGGGGATAGCTAGTTCAGGCTAAATATAATCTTTTACTGGTTTATATTGAGTTTATATGTTTTACTGCAGCATTTTGGCGCATTTCACATGCATAGTTTTTCTACATATTATTGCTGATTTAAAACTGCTATTGTAATCCTCAAATTAAAATAACAGTCCTCATACGAAAATCTAAAGTTTTCTGTTATTTTTAATGTATAGTTTATATTTTAACAAATTATATGTTAATAGATATAGGTATTTATGTAAGTGTCATGCTTAGGAAATTTTGTCCGTTTTTCATGGAATGACCTTAAATAAGGGTACCCGCCATTCAAGAGGCTCTGCTATAATATATATTTTCACTAATGTGACATTATTAGATACATTTCTGTTTTTCCTTTGAATTGCAACACCTTAAGATAAATCTAATCAAGTGCAAAGCAAGCAATGTACAAGCAAGTGTAATACATAGTAATATACATGTTTTTTCCCTTTGCTTTGTTTACATAAAATGATTTATATGATTGGTTGCAAAAATCTGATGTCACAATAGGCAATGGTGATATAAAGGAATGGAGTGTTAAAAACTCCACAAAATTTGTGTGACATAAGTAATGGATGACATCTGTATATCATTATTTTTAGCATAGCCAATGCAATCATTACACTATATAAAAGAAAAATATATAGACAAGTTCAGCATTTAGGCAACCGATAAATCTTGAATAAGTATGAGAGTGGAGTTAGACATATGCGCCTTTCTTTCTTTCTTTTTTCTTTTTTCTTTCTTTCTTTTTTTCTTTTTTTTTTTTTTTTTTTTTTTACTTAAACATCGTAAAACTGAAATTAACATTTTATAAATCAAAAAAAAAAAAAAAAAAAAAAAAAAAGCATCCAGTTTGCTTGTTTTAGTAAAGAAATGAAATAACAAACTATATAATTTTTTAAGGTTATTGCTTTTAAAAACACCTTTTTTTCCGATCAACAACACATAACTTTTAATTTCTAAAGATAAATGGACAAAACTTGACCGGTTGGAGTACTGAAAAGATTTGATATCGAATAAAATTTTTTATTTTTTGAAAAATCCCCTTACTACAAATTGAATTATAAGCGATTGCTATCTCAATGCTATATGTACGTGCTGTTTGTTTTATGCAAAAAAATCTTTTTAAAATATCCACTTTGAAAGCATTTCCTGAGCTATTCAATGTCATAGGGCGTGAATCAGAACACTACCATTACATTCATCTGAAATTAAAAATATATTCCTGTATGTGTCAAAAAGTAGCCATTTTGGATTTAGGCACAGGGAAATATTTCTCATAATATAAGTTTATCACATATAAAAGAAAAACAAATAAGTTTTTAACATTTCTTCAGTTGATAAATCAATCCCACGTTTATGTGTGTATGTGTTTGAATCTTTTTTTTTTCTTTTTCTTTTTACACTCATAAACTTTAAAATAAAACTTTCATTTTAACTTAACTATTTTTGTGTAAGAAAACGTATATTTTAATCATATAAGAAACCAGTTTTGAATTACATTTGAATACGCAATTAAATCTTAAATTTTAAACAAAGTATTATTGTGATTAAAATGTTAGAATTACTTAAATCACGATTTTTTTATTAGAAAAGTTTGGATTTATTTTAATTTTTTGCTTACATTTTTACACAGAATGGCATAAAACAACAATAAAAACTGTTATTAATACATATTTTTTTTTTAAAGAAAGATATTCTGAACTTAATTATACATATTGAAATGGAACATTAAGAGCCAAAAAAGTGTTAATGAATTTAACATATAATAAAATAAATTAGCATAAATGGAAAAATATTACATTGTTTAATATTGCTATAACACGCGGCATTATAAATTTAAGAATTTCATTGTTAAGTTTTCACGTCAGTGTATTATCTTATATAACACTTAAAAATTTGCATCCATAAATGTTTATATCACTTTCCAGGAATTTTTAAATCTATAAATTATCTTTTATTTTCAGATTATTTTTTTAATCGAAACCATAATATATTTAGACTCTGTGACAAAATACTTTTCATTAGTGTATTTTTTTTAACCTTAGATATAACTTGGTTCATACAAGTATTAGTTACTTTTTTTTTATCTTTGACATTGTTTTTCTAGTTACTTTTTTTTTTTTAAAATCTTCGACATTCTTTTTTTAGCTTTTCTTTGCTTATAAGAAATAAAAGAATTATAAACACATATTAACAATTGAATTAAAATAAAATGAATTCAGCGGAATGTTATTTTTTAAAATAAAAACGCATATCAATTCGTTAAAATCAGTTTTGCTGCAGATTTTTTTTTTTCGCTGAGCGAATAACATTTTCTTTATTTATCCATTTGAATGGAATCTCAGTTAGTCTTTCGTGCTTCAAATACTGGGTCTTATTCCGAGAAATATTAGGATAAAAGAAAGAATGTATTTAAAACTCATTTTCCACTCATTCTGTGTATACTCGAATAGTTAGCGGAAATATAGTCTGGTCACTAATGAATCGTATTTCCCTACAGCTTCTTGTCTTGCGGCGTGTTAGGGGAAAATTTTTTCCAAGTGATTAAAGAAACAGCTTGAACTTGTGAAACTTGTTTTAAAAGTGTTTTTAAATATGTTATAGATAATAACAAAACAGCATGATAAAGAAAAAAAATATTTAACTATAAATATTTTTAATTGTAAAATTAAGATTTATATTATTTTCTAAGAAAAAAATGTTTATATGTATTTTTAGATTTATCGTGTTCTCAGTAAGTAAAATAGTTTAGAAAAAAAAGATTATCTTAAGGCTCTACTTCAGTCACGCGAAAAGACCCGTTCGCTAATGCCATTCCTATGGGAAAAATTTATAAAGATATCTCGGTCGCATTTCAATATTTTTAAATGATTTCTTTTGCATTGAATAGTTGAGATCGATCTGTATGCAGGCCATTGTTTACTTTTTTAGATTTTGATTGTAGATATTTTTTATGAGGAAGCTTTTACTTTCAAAACCGGTTCCGAAAATGAAAGTGTCCTCATAAGAAATACCTGTAAACAAAATCGAAAAAGTAAAAAACGGCCTGCATACAGATCGATCTCAACTATTCAATGCAAAAGAAATCATTTAAAAATATTGAAATGCGACCGAGATATCTTTATAAATTTCTTCCATAGGATTAACATTAGCGAACGGGTCTTTCCATTTGACTGAAGTAGCCTCTTAACTGCTCCGCTGAACAAGCGCAAAACGTTCTGACACATTTACAAACTCATTTTTTAACGGAAAGATACAAAATTGGAAAGCCTGTCCATGGAAGCGATTTGGAATTGAACTGTTTTTCCATTTTTCTATCAATCCATTACCCATTGAGTTATAAGCGATATCGATCACGTGACAAACCCGTTTTCCGCCCGCTCTTGAGTGATTTTTCTGCTTTCGCGCGGAAATTCGGTTGAAAAGGTCCACTTTGACATTATTTTCTGAAAGATCTATTACGTTTGCAAAAAAAAAAAAAAAAAAAATGTAAAAAACAGCTCGATGACATAGTTTCTGAGCAACAACACCAGTTAGTTTCATGCATTTTCGAATAAAAATAAATTAAAACTTATGTCAGAAAGTTGCCCTCTTGGATTTGAGAACAGCCTTAACGGAATATACGAATGAATGCATAAAAACTATTAATTCATTTACCATTTCTTATTTATGTAAGCATTAACTAGATCGGCTATATTAGGAATTAATCGTCAATGGTTTATCCAAATAGTTTATTCAGCTTTCAGGAAAGAATAATACCTTTAAGATTTTTGAAATGTTTAATCTAATACTGGCCGAATGGATCCTTAAAAGACATATCCCATTATTTTTTGTTTGTTGTTGTTTATTCATTTGATAAATTTAATGCATATAGAAATTCTGGATCTATTAGAGACATTTTTTAACTCCACAATAAACACCCTGGACTGTCACTTAATACGGAATTTCTAGATGGATTTTTAAGAGAATTAAAGTTACCCACTATTTAAGAATCATTTTAACATTCTTAAATAAAAATTGATAGCGTTATGACGCATTCTAGAATTCGTTTTTGTTCGTAAATGCATGAGATTGGCAGCTGCTCTTTTTCAAAAACTAGGAAATCTAATATTTTTTCCCTTTTTCGATAAAGGCAGAGAATTATTCAGAAAATGCTGTTAAAGTTGGCATTTTGAACTAAATTTTCAGGCAAGGCAGCCAAATGTCGTTATGAGACAAAAACGTTTAACTCAAGGTGTTTTTTATTTATCCGAAAAAAATGTACGATTTCATATCACTTCGATAATCATGCCCGCAAGTATTATGCTTTTATATTTAGACACAAGTCAGAAAGTTTCGCGTTATTAAGTGAATTTATTTTAACAGCGTTAAATGTATAGAAAGCATGTTTTAGTATAATAGGGACCTTTTCTTCCTACTGTCATCTACGAACTGCGCTCACCAACCCCCAGTGAGATACCGCAACGGGCCCGTAACCAGATGGGGGCAGGGTGGGCTGAGCCCCCCCCCCCCCCCTAGCTTCCTCTAGAGCCCCCCACCCCTAATCATTTCACTATTTATTAATTTTTTATTTATTTATTTTTTAAATGTATATTTTAACTAATGTAAAAAAAAAATATATATATATATATTTGCAAGAAAAACATTTTAGATGTTTTAACTTTCAACTGCCTTGGATCCTTGAATGCAACGAAATATGAAAAAAAAAAAAAAGGAAAAAGAAAAAAGAAAAGAAAGAAAGAGAAAAAAAACCTTCTATTCAGAAGCATATCAGTTGTGTTATATTATCTTGTGGTACAATTCTCGAATTGCAAGATAATTAGGAACATTTTTTCCTCCTGAAGTCCAGATGCATAAACCGGTCCCCACATGTGTTAGTACACCTGATTCCCTCAGTGCGAACGGAAATAAGCGTATATTTTTCAAACTGATTAGAATTAGTGCAGCAATGGGCAAACCGTCTTCAAACTATTCACCGAAACACGTTTTCTTTTTCTTTTTTTTTTTTTTTTTTTAATGGTTGCCTGTTGACAACATGTGTATTACTAAAGAAAAAGATTGCCAGTTTATACCAGTGGGAGAAAAAAAAATAATTGAACGCCGTTTCTAGCTATGGGTGTCGGCAGGAGTATAGTATTAGAAAAGCGTGGTAAAGACACACTCCTATTTTGCTTTTGATCCCTTTTATCGAATTTTTTCTTTACATTTGATGATTGACAAAAACAATTTTTCTTTTATCTTATAATTAAACATTATACGCAAAAGTATTATGTTAAGTTTAAAGTTATGTGCATTATAAGGTTTATACAAAAATCTCTTCGTGTAAAGAGTGGCTATTGTATTTAAATCTGTTTTCATGTTTAAATCAGTTACTTTCTGACACATTTGTGGGGAAAAAAGGGAAAAAAGAATGATAAAGGCATAAAATGTACAGATATAGTTATTCAAGCTCAACAAATTTTACGCTTTAAACGCTGTTGTCAAATCTAAACAAGCTACTTTCTGGCATATTTGCAAAAAGTAATTTTTTAGTGATTAAATTTTAATCCAGCAAATTTCAGGAAACGAAAAACACGTAAAACGTATGCTATAGCTTTCTCACCCCCAACCCCCTGCCTTCTGATAAAAGTATTGAAAAATATAGAAATTGGAATTATAATAGATTTTTTTAAATTATTATTATAAAATCCAGGTATGTGTTGAAAATATATAATTAATATATATATATTTATAACGATTCATATTTTAAAGGATATAATAATATGCGGAATTTAAAATTCAATTCTCGCGAAATCTTAATTTTTATTGCGAATGAATGTACACACATTTTTGTAACGATTTTGGAAAAAGAAATATATAAACAAAGATAATAATTTTATTTTCGAATGTGTTTTTCTGATAGCCCTTTTCTTGAACTATCATATTACAACTTTTATCTAATGTAAAGGTTGGTTTTGTTCCATTCCTCAACAATCTTCCAGAGTCCATCTAATGTTTTAGAATGCTGCTTATAAAGAGCTTGTTATAAAAGCCCAAAAATGGGATAGTCTTAATTTCGATTTCATTTCTCATTTCTTTTTCTTTCTATAAGTATAGCAATAGATTTATAGGTACGGCTACTGGCTGGTAGCTTTATACTTTTGGAATTTAACTCAGTGAACAGTGTTTGGGTAAAGTGATGGAATGTCTTCTTTGAATGCAGCTGTTAAAACATATTTCTGATAGTAATCCGAGTAAATTTTGACTTTTTTTTTTCTTTTTTCCTTATTTTAAGTTTTCTGTTATAAGAGAATCTAGCAGTAACCATAAAACTTATAGCAAAACTTTCTTTGTTTTCACTGAACCAACATTTTAGGTCTTTTTCTATTGCACTCAGGTAAACATATCCAAGCCTCATCAATTGTAACTGCATATTTCCATTTTTCTCCTGCCAAATAAATTTCATGGAAAAATCTCTACATAATTTTATGCTGATAAACATGATTTCGCATTAGGTGATGAACATTTTTTTCCTTATTAGCTCTAAACCAGATTTTATAATTTTGTTTACATTTCCTATAGAGATGTTTAAAGACTTTGTGATAGTATTTCGGCAAAGGCGTGGAGATTGGATTTTATTTTAAAACATGAGATACGACTTTAAATATAATAAGCTGTGGTAAGTCTTTGTTGAGTATGCATTTTGTACCTTTTCCCCAGGCAAACGTAAACTTTGACATTTCTCTTTTTTTATAATTAATTATGTCACCTATTTTTAGGTATAAAAAAAAATCATGATTTTTTTTTCAAAAAAATAAAAAAAAATCGGATTTTGATAAAATCAGATTTTTTTAAATTTAAATCGGATTTTTATGATTTTTTTTCCCAGCGCTCAAATACTGAATAGCTACCAATAGTTTTAGGTTTCCAAACCAATTTAACCTCTAATTGCTAACATATTCTGTGATTTTACACTTTAATTAATAAAATTATTATTAATTAGTAATTACATAAATTATAAAAACTGCAAATTAGTAGTTTCATTAATTAGTAGCATACAATAATGTTATATACATTAACATTTTGTAATAATTATGTAAAACTGTATTAAGTACTAACTAGTGATATTTACATTTATTAAAAATATTAATAACTGTATTTACTATTAAATTGTTTAACACTAAAATTAATGATTATTAAACAAAAAATTAACTCTGTAATTAGGAAAATAATATACATTTTTATGCTTTAATTACTAAAATGATCTTTAATAATTTAGTATTCATTCTAGAAAGAAAAAGGGGCAGGATGCTAGTCCCAAAAAAGGGCGCTATTTCATGAGGAAATATATTAGTCATGTGTTTAGTAATTATATAAGGGGAAAAAAGTATATAGTTTCTGAGTATAATAAAGTGTCATTAATTAATTAAGTGTCGTTAATAAAGTGTCATTAATTTTAATAATTTTTGAATTACGAATTGAAAAATACAATTAAATAACAAGTTTTATTTTATTTTATTTTATTTTTTTTAAGAAATAAAGTTCTACCCTTTTTGCAAAGTCTTGGGCACATGGATTTAGAAATACTGTGGGATGGGGAAGTTTTTTACAAGAAATCTCTGGCTACCACTACTGGTGAATTTCACTATTTTTTAAAAGGCAGGGCGCATTCTGCCAATTTCATAAAGGACAGGTTGTGGCACCCTAAAAAAATTATCTAGAGAAAAGAGTAAATAATTACAGAATTAATAAAAACTGCAAATAAGTGATTTCATTAATTAGTAGCACAAATAGCAAAACTAACAAATATTATTTGCAGCTCATTTTTCATTTGTACTGTTAATTGCCTAAATCTAAACCTACACACATGTATGCATATGCTAATCCCAAAAAAATATGAAAATGTTTTAACCCATTCATATACACATACAGAGTAAATATAAGGAATAACCAGTTATATCTGAAATCCTCAAACCATAAACAGCAGCATTATCAGCACTCAGTGGGGACTCTCAGCATTCAGTGTTTCAAATAGTTTTGGTGCTTTTTTAATCCTTAGCAATTTTTATTTGGTATATATGAGTTCAAAAATTTTAAATAACAAACATTTATTCAATCTTTATTGAAGAAGCTTTTGCTGTGCTTAATATTTTATACCAATTGCTTCTTTTTCTCTTATACATTCTTTTACAATAGCGGTTCAGCCGATATCATTCTTTAATTCTTCTTTATCTGCTATAAATTTATTGTTACAAAAGTAGAATGCGAAAATGAGGTTCTGGCTATTTTATTCTTTTACTTGCAGAAATTTACTATACATGCTATGCTTATTTTATACAAGAGAATGAATAATTTGATTACTAAAAGAAAATTATAACATTGCATTTTATATTAGATTTAAATATCATTTAAAAATAAAATCCTTTTTATTTTATGTTAGATAAAAACTAGGCTTTTTAGAAAATTACTGTTCTTAAACTTTTTTCCACAGTCTGAAATTAAGCTTAAAAACAATTATTTAAAGCTTTTTTTTTTCTTTTTATGTATTTATAAGTCAAAATATCTGTAGAAACTTTCCAAATTATGTTCATCTTAAATTGTATACTTTCTAATGTCATTTTAAACATTTAGAAAATTTATGATTTAAATCAATGATTTTTTTTTTTAAATCAGTCGATTAAAAATGCTATATAGGTTGTATTTATTTATATGTTTTTCATTTACATTTAAATCACAGAGAAATCCAAAATCATTACAAAAATGTGCGAACATCCTCTACATTTTAACGAAGCTTTAAACGTTATTTAGAAAGTTACTATTTATACTTTACGGAAATATTATGTAATCTGAACTATGTTTGCTTGTTACTTTTACAATGGACTGAATTAAATGAGATCAATAGCATGCACTGTAATATAATAAATTGTAAAGTACAACGTTAATCAGTATTCAATGCATGAGTTTTTTTTTTTTTTTTTCACTTTTGTTAAGTAAGCAGTTTAAAAAAAAAATAATAATAATAAACCAGTTAACAATTTTTACTTATTATACCAATTGTAAATTATTTTTAATCAGAAATATTTTTACTTACTAGGTTTTCTAAAATATGCTTAATAAAGTGAAAACAGTTATAAGCTATTTTATACAAAATGTGCACGATTTTTCTTTATTAAAATTTGAATAAAGCTACTTTTTTTTATGAGATGTTGGATGCAATCTGTTTTCCATTAAATAAAACTAGACCTGTTAATGCAAAATCACACAGAATGGGAGGAAATTCCATTTTAGATAGGTTTTCGTCTTAGCAAACGGTACAATGCCTCTAATTGTTTTGTATTTCTTTTTTCAAAGAATCATAACTTTTTTTTTCGTTTAAGAAATTCGTTACAGACAGGTTACGTTATAGACCCTTTTTTTTTTTTTTTTTTTTTTTTTTTCTCCCTTTTAACCTTTAAAAAACGGTGTCTGTAACTTTTAAATGTTGCTTCCTTACAGGATGTTTAAAGTGTCTGCCTCCCCCTTTTCAGTAAGGAAGAACCAGGCGGTCTGTGAACGCAGGCGATTAGCACATCTGGTTTCTGTAATGAGTCTCGTTTTGCTTCTTGGGGAATTTTTTCCCCGAATGCAATCAGAAGTAATGGTTTGCTGGTGTAAAATGATAATTATTTATCCTTTTGAATAGTACTTGATAAGACTTAATAATTTTCTGGTTGTATATCCTCAAGGTGGATATGTAAATAAATTGAGGTACTGGGGAAAAGAATCTTGAAGTAGTGCAGTGGAAATGCATACTTTCATCAAAGAACCGAATTATTTTTAATCTATATTAAATAATAATAATAAAATACTGTAAATTTATACTCTAAATACATAAAATGAGTGCAAAAACTTCCTTTATTTATTTGCATTTTATATTAAATTTAGGATTTTTTTCTAAATGTAATTTGAAGTTTGCGTAACTAAAAAACTGTATAGTGAGTGGATTTCATTTCATTATAATTTACTTAAAGCATTTATATAGTTATTATTGTTGGGGTACTTTTATGCGCGTAATTTCTAAATATATAATATTAAGTATTAATTTTATTGCAATACATTTTTACTCGTTGAGAAATTCATGTTCATATGAGAAACGAAATAAGTTAAAGTATAAATGCTGTGATTAAAAAATTATAATCTCCGGCTTAAACGTCAATATGTACATTATTTAAAAGTAAACTTAGTTTAGTTAAGTTCTAGTTATTTGTATTTCATTTTATGTTATTAGTGGAGTTTTTAAGACTTTTTTAATAGATTTTAAAAACACTTAATAAATCATGTAAAAATATACATTTTTAAAAACAAATAAAATGTCTATGTTTTTATGATACTATTTAATTCTTAATAATGTAGTAACAACTACATCGTAGTTTATAAGCAATTAAGTTCTTTTACTTGAGCCATAAGAATATACAATATTTCTTTAAAACGTGTTCTCTAAAATACATATTTTTGAATATTGTTCAGCAAATTATTAACCCCTTAATATTCGCGCCAGAAACCTTGAGGGGCTATTTGCCGGCGTGCGTATCGAGCGTGACGATCAAGCGTTAAAGTATGCATACCAAAATAAGAAAAATAATTATATTTTTGTGAGAGAAAACAAATAACAGAGCTTTAGAAATAGCAGTTTCGGGCATATTTCTACTGGAAAAAATTGCTTTGGTATGGGCTTTCTACAAAAAAGTATTCTTAAGCATTGTGTACATTTTTTCAAGAGGGGGGGGAGGGAATTGTTAATTTAAGGATAGCGAAATTTCTTCTATTAAGCTTTTTACGTGAAAAAGAAAAGGTCAGCTGTATTGCAAAGATATGTCTATAATTATGTTATATCAAGAAATGTGGGTGGCTTCAAAAAAAAATTACAAAAACTGAAATAAAATAAATACGGGCGTTTGTTTTTTTTTTCAAGAATTTTCATTTTGGCCTTCAGTAAGATAAAATTATTGCAAAAAAACATTATACATAAGAGTTATGTATATATAATTTTTTTTTATTCATATATATATATATATATATATATATATATATATAATATTTATATATATACTTAAACATACAATTTTAGAAACATATTTTATAATTTTTTTAATATCGTTAAACTTAATTTCATATTTTTCTCACAAATATATATTAAATTAGGCAGAATAATACGGAGAATAAATTGTCAATTAAACAGAGAATAAATAAAAAATATGACACATCTTTTACTTGCAGTATCTAAATTGTTTTACAAATGAAGAGTAGAATTTGTTGCATCCGTTCCCTAATGCTAATTGAAATAATTTCCCTATAATTTAGTTTGTGCTAAAATAATTTGAAAGAAAATTTCCTGTTTTAAATTTTTTGAAAATGAGATTGAATAAAATTAATTTTTCCTATATGTGTTAGCTATTTTTAAGGTAATTTTTAAAAGAAAGTAAAAAAAAAAAAAAAAAAAAAAAAAAAAAAAAAAAAAAAAAAAGTGATGAAAATAACAGAAGAAAGCTATTTTCACAAAAATCTCAAAACACAATACATATATATCGCTCACCCGCAAGAAAAGTGACATATCTCGCAAAAAATCATTTTGCGTTTTATTCCACTAATAGGGATATATAATAATATTCCCCGTGTCTTGCTGCACAAAAAGTTTCATAAGTGTAGCTATACGGAAAATCACTTTATTACATTATATGTCCATTTCTGACTACACAAGAGGAGTGGAATATGTTGGGAGGTAAAAATACCCAATTCTCCAAACCTCATCCTATATCTTCATTTTTAAGAGTTTTATGCTTTTATGCACATTTTTATTCCTGCATGCACAGCTAAGGGCTATAATTTCAAGCTGCAGTAAATTCATGCAAATTGTCTTTTGCCTCTCCTGTGAAATTTGCTTTTGTAGAGATGTGTCACTTTTCTTGCGGGTGAACGATATATACTTAAACTTTTTTTTAGAATTTTTTAATCAGTAGACTTAATTTCATAGAAAAAAAAAAACAAAAAAAAAACACCGGTACGATACTACCAGAAATGTTTTACAATGAGAACAGTCTTTATAATATTGATTCTATTTAAATAAACAGTTTTTTTCTCTTTTTGCTTTTTAATGAATAGATTGTATCATATAATCAATATCATTTATCATTTATATTATATATCAATATCATTTTTTGTGCACTATAATACTTTTAATATAAATATATTCGATTTATGTAAAATGAGATTATTAAGAGAAATTATCTGTGTTAAAACTTCTAAGGGGCAAAACGTGAGATAATGAGGATATAATCAAAATATCCCTAGATTCGGCAAACCGATTTAAGAAAAAAAAATCAGACTTTTCATAGGAAATTAAAATAAATAGTAAATAAAATGAGACTATGCACGTAATTTTTTATATGTGTGCTGTACTATTTTTAAATAAACTCAGTGCTATTTTTTTCCGCACGACCAGAGACGTCAATTTATATGACAGCTCATCCAATAATTTCCTTTCATAGCAGGCTTAATATCAATTATTCTATTTCATTACTTTTTTTAAGTAGTTGGAACAAATATTGTTCATTTAAAATTCAGAAAATCCTTTTGTTTTTAAAATTGTGACCCTGATATTCATAGATAGGGGGAGAGGGAGATCTCCTTTAAAAAGTAATAATTTTGTCCCCGTTTAAACAATTTTGGGTCAATTTAAACTATAGCAAATCCTTACTGAAAATTTTGCATGCCCGAATCTCACATAAATATCAGCAGGGTATCTTTACCGACAACCCCGTATCCACAGGTTTTACTGTGTTTAATTTAAAAAGAGATATAGATTGTTAAAAGATGTTAGCCCTCCCAAAAATTTTCAGAGCCCCCCCCCCCCCCCCCTGACGTGCCTTGCTGGTTACGGCCCTGCACCGCAAACTCTAAAAACACGCTAATTTGATCGGCTTCAAAAATATTGCGGAATACTGTAACATAATTTAAAAAATCAGTGGCGATCTCCTTGTAAACGGATTTCCATTCACTTCCTTTTGATTGGGAATTTTAAGGCCGGATCAGCTGCTGTTAAACCTCTACTGACTGTTTTCATGTTTGATTAAATAAGATGAGTTAAACATTCGAAAAAAAAAAAAGCTAATATAAAATGAACTATGTAAACATAGTCTTATCCTCCTGGTATTTTTTTAACAACGCTATAAGAAAATTGTTTTAAATAAGACATTTTAAATGTATCGTTTTATATCTAATATAATTTTCACAAGAGTTTTATTTCTCTTTTTAATATTAACGTAAAAATACTTTTGCTGTTAGAAAGGAAATATTTGCGTTGTCTTAGAATTCACAACAATAGTTAAAAAGATTATCTCCAAATATGAAATAAATGTCTCGTGTAAATATATTTTTTAATTTAAACTGTTTTACAATATTATTATTTGGTCATTTTAAATAGGACATAATTTCTTCCAATTACGACATTTAACACAGATTAATGGATTTATTATTTCAAAATTTTCTTTCTCTTTTAATATTCACATGTAGTAAATATAGTTTTTATGACGTAATTTTCAATATTTTCTTGATTTTAATACGTAATCATTTAATTCTAATTTGAAAGTTTTTCTCTGTTTATAATAGTCACGTGCAGATATATTCTTAATTTAAAGTAAATATTGTTGTTTTTCCTGTTTTACAATTAGCAACAATTTGAAATAATAACCTTTTCTAAAATATGTAAAAAATATCTCTCAAAAAGCTGAAAATTTGGATTTAAAATGGTATAAGACCTCAAAAAATTAGTCAAACTAAAAAACTAAATGCAGTCGGCACACCGGAAACTTCTAATATATATCCTTAGAATAAAGGATTAAATTCTTATGTATAGTTTTTGCTAATATAAAACTTCTTTAATAGAACGAATCTGACCAACTTTAACATTAAGTACCTCTTAAAATAAAATTTTTATTTAAAAACGGTTTTCTTCAGGGTATTTATCAAACATTTCTCTATAATGCTATCATTTTCATATTTTTGTGTGCAGTAGTTTTCTTATATTAGCGAAGTAAGTTACTAGGTCACTAAAAATTCATTTACTGCGGAGGTGACAGCATTAGTTACGTTTTTTTAAAACAGAGAGAGATACATGACAATAAAAGAATAGGAGTGAGAAACATTAGAAAATGTAACACACGAACTTGGCTGCTTTTATTTCACACGTATTTCATTCATTGTTTTTTACACTGAGAAAGGGACTTTTATTATAATGTTTTAAAGTAGTTCTTGAACATACTATATATATATAATTAAAAAAAATGTTTTTTTGTTGACTTGTGGGGGGACGAGATAAGGTGGGTGCTTTTTGTGTTTTTCCTTCCGTTTTTTAACGCATCATGTATTTATCTTAATGCAATGAGTTTTGACTGCATAAGTTTTTGAGTATGTTGGGAGAAGTTTTAAACCCATTAAATGCCCTTCTAAGCTTCCCTTTAAGAAATAAGGCATTAAGGAATATTCTCATTAAACTTCGAAAATTTATTAATCGTGTTCAAAATATAAATATTTTCTTCTTAATTTTTAATGTTATTGCCTTAATTCTGTTTCATTCCCACCTCCTATTGGTGTAAAATTCCAGTTAAGGAAAGTCTCCACAATGTAAAGTTACCCTTTGTTCATCAGTATTCACCCCCCTTCCCATTATTTCTTTTCTTTTTCAATCTCTGTAGTTGCTGATATTTTATCTCCCTCCCCTCAAAGTCCACTCTTAATGAAAATATCGGAGTTATTAAAAGGAGGTTTTCTTTTCCTTCTATATTTATGTCTAAAACTTTCAAGCTTTTTATGCTTGGAATGACTAAAAGCCTGGATTCCGCTTACTTATATTTTAAAAAGCGAAGACTACTAGGGGGGAAAATGAAGGCAAATTGCTTTCTCCACCTTTTCTACGCATATGCGATGATCTCCAAATGATCAGTGTGAAAATTTTGTTCATTTTCTTGCAAGAAAGTCAAAATTCGGCTTACTTACATCATGTTTCTTTTTTCTTTTGTTTGAAACATTTTTCCGCGGAAATTTATCGAAACCTAGTCCTAGTGGTTAAATTAAATCACAGAAGTTCAAATAATCTCATAGCTAGAACTTCAGAGTATTTAATTTCAATTTTTTTTTCTTTTTTTCTTTCTATTTTTTTGTTAGAAACAAACCATTCTTAAATAAACATAAAAAATATTTTTAAAATTTGTACAGATACAACTCTACTTATTATTAAATTACAAGTGCACCACGTGAACCTTTCACACTGCAATATTTAGAAGTATTTGTATAACATTTTTTTTAAAATTAATTTTTATTCAAACAGTCGAATGTGAATTGATACGTGAATGTACGATATGAAAATTATGTTTAAACCTTCCGAATGAGACCTTATTCATCGTCAAAAATAGAACGGCACACCCGGAAAAGAGAACAGCGCAAGCGAAAAATAATATTGTGTGCTCGAAAAATGGCATGACACTGCATGGCGCTAAATATACCTAAAATAATTTATAATTCCAATAATAAAATCACTTGATCTATTTTTTTTAGTATATTAAATTAATATTTTCAATTTAAAAATTCCGACAGTATTGCAATGCAATTCATTTATATATTTTAGTAAAAAGAAGAAATGCAAATAAACGGAATGACAATAAACATTCTTAATATTTTTTTCATTGTTATATTTTTTAAGTTTGTTGAATTATGATTTTTTTTTTTCTGAATATGTTTTAAGCTTGACTGTAGGCAGCTTTTTAGCAAAATTTGTTAATCTATTTATAGATTATATAGACGTCGAAAGTTTTTTTGTCTTTAAAATTGTTGAAACAGATTTTTTTAATGAAATATGACCAAGGGAAATATATATATAGCGTATTGCTAGATTAATTAAAAAAATTACATAACAGAATTGTGCTGTTCTTTCTGACTACGAAAAGTTAACCCATTTACACACGAAACAGTATAAATAGTCTAGCGTTTATTTCCGGGTAGTATTCCTTAACGAAATTGAAACTTAATAAATAAATAAAAAAAAATAGTACAAATAATATAAATATAGCACAAATTTAATAAACAAGTAATCTAACTACTTACTAAACCACTTAAATGATCATAAAAAAGGCTGCTGTAATTAACAAAATCCTTATCGATTTCTTCGGATATTAATATCTGGCTTGGTGCTAATACAAAAATATTGCTTTTAATAAATTTCAAAACTTTATTTGAATACATTTTGATATTTTTTATATACAATTATTTTTGGAGTTGTTAGTGGGCAATCTAAAAACATATTAATTTTAAGAAATCTATTACAGTTAAACAGTAAGTTTTTATCAATGTACTGTGACCCGCGGTATCCGATTAGATCCTCTAATAAAAATTTAAAAGAATGTTGGATTTTCTTTTAAGTGGCATTTTTAATGTAATGAAATAGTACGGTAGATATATGCAACTTATTCTACAAAGCTAGTGGATTTAACTTCAAATTCTGACTATAGTGGTCGTAGCTGTGAGGCATTTTTCTAGATTTTGTGTGTGTGTGGTGGTGGTGGTGGTGGGGGGGGGGAGGCGAGGGTCTTGCCTTTTTATGCGATTATTAAATATTCGAAAATCAGTAGAAAATGTGCTGTATTCATCGAACCACCATAATTTTTTGTCTGCGATTTCGTTTATTCCTATACCTAGATTCGTGGAATTCGAATTAGAGCAAGAATATATCTTTCGTAAAAGTTTATTATCAATAAGAATTAAATAATTTTCTCAACTAACCATTAATTTTTCTCTGAGTCTATAATTAAAAAAGGAACTGCATGTTAGAGTAAGACTTTAAATATCTCGTTAATATTGTTAGACAGTTATACAATGGGATGTTTTCCAGTATAAGAAAAAAAAAAAAAAACCCAAGAATATGTACTAAAATAAAAATTATTATTCAGGGACCTAAAATTCACATATTCATTCATATATTCACCATTGTAAGATATGGATATACAGTCGAACCTCTATTTAATGAAGTCGCTAAATCCCGAAAAAAAGTTCGTTAAATAGAAATAATTCCTTTTAAAATACTTTAAACTACATAAAACAGATTTTTTATTCATAAACACTAAATATTTTTACTACAAGTAATTAATCACATTTTTTAAATAAATTATATTGATTTGTTTTATTTATTTTACCCACTAATATCCACTATCAATTCATTTTTTCTATGTGTTTAAATCTTTGAAATCTGCAAGGAAAACAAAATATTGTCCGGGAATACACTGTATTTTCTGTTTAGAGTAAATTGTTTTACATTAAAATTAAAAAAATTTAATGACATTATCGTATTTATTATTATTATAACAAATAATTTTAACCATACATTAACATATGCATCCTTAAATTTAATTTCTGAAAAACTCTGTTAATTTTGCCTGAGTTTTTTCTTTTAAAAAGTGCTTTCACTCATAATACGTCTCGCATCTTTGCACTGTACCAAAAACCCCTTAATGCGTATTTTCTTCTAACTATAATCCGGATTGTTTCAAATGATTTTAGCATTTCATCATACGAAGTTTTGTTAATTCCTGCACCATGATCATTTCCATCATCATCATATTCGCCTTCATCGCAATTCATTGCTGTATTGTTTTTATTTTTCTCACTGTCGAAAATATCTAATTCGGATAGTGTTTCCGAGGTCTCAATTTCAGAATTAAGTGAAATACAATCATCAATCAGCACATCATGGTTAATTTCTTCTTTTTTTCTCACTGTATCCACAATTTTTTAAGTTACTCTAAGGGATTATCGTCTTCTCACTGCTGACAAAAAGGCGCCTGATAAAACCAGTTTAAGGCCGTTGAACACCATAAAATGTGTTTAAAGAAAGAATAAGTTTCAAATGACCAGAAATATTGTGAGAAATGGGAAGAAAAAAAAATTTGGTCACAAGAAAAATTTCGTTAAATAGAGAATGCACTTCGCTATTTGGAGGTTATTTTACGAAGAAATTCGCAAAATTTTCTTGGTTCCAAGGAAAAGTTCGCAAAATAGAGAAATTCACAAAATAGAGGTTCGTTAAATAGAGGTCCGACTGTATATAAAAATATTTAAAATATGATAAATTCATATAATATCGTCATATTTTTTTCTATAATATGTTGTGTGTTGTTTTCTGACGGTCAATTATCAACACTAGGCATATAGGCCCGAAAAAAAGGAGGAGTGTCCTGCTTGGGGGTTTTTCTAAGGGAACCTAACCCGTATTTCCGCAAGAAATCCAAGGTTGAAGAAAACCACGGAAGATTCCGAACGATTAGGCCGACGGGCGCGATTGGGTTCGAACTCAACACCTCCCGTCTACCAGCTTCGAGAGCAGAACTTCTCGGCCTCTGGTGGGGCATTTCTTTTTAATCGATTTAAATTTCTGTTTCCTTGTTTCATTTCTTGTTTCTTTCCTTTTCTTTTTTTTTTTTAAACGTTTAATTGAAAACTTTATCTGAAAGATGCAGCAATTTCAATTATAAAGTACATTTTCAAATGTATAGATAAAACCAAGCACCATGTTAAAGAGACATTTTATATCTATTTTTAGTTACAAAATTAGAGGTTCATATTATTTTATAAAATAAAAAATACTTTTTTATTTATGTGAGCACGAACCAGAACTGCTCTATTATGAATTAATTGTCAGAAGTATATAATAAAAAGAAGCAGAATTTTAAATTGCTGCTTATTTAAGCATTTTTAACATTCATATAACATATTTTACTAAGACACTTAATCTATTAATATGACCTTTTTAAATGTATGTATTCTTCTTTTCTTTCCTTTTTTATGCATTCTAAATTATTTTAAAATAATTTAATTCAAAATAAATATGAGTCTGATGTTTCTGATTAGGATCGTATTGTATTCTACATTGGTGTGTGTGTGTGTATGGGGGGGGGGGGGTTAAAATTGACCGAAACGTTTTTAATTCTGTTTTATTTACCTATATATACCTGATATATTAGATATATTTGAAATATCACTTCGCATTTTTAAAGTATATCTCCTCAATACTTCCTTCCCTGCATATTTTCTCTTTTCTAATTACAGTGGGAGTAAACACGAATAGTAGCTGTCGACAGGTGTGAAAATTTGTACGCAAATAGCATGCATTTGAAAAGCATTCCTTCTCTCTTTCTTGTTTGGGTAGTTTTTAAATATCCCCAAAGATATCAATAGTATAGGGCTAATGACTGATCTTAGACGTCTCCTTGTGCGTGCCCTTCGGTAAAATTGAAAACGGTGGAGCGGCGTGTTTTCTATATAAAGAAGAACAGCTATTTTTATTCCTGGTGAAATTTGTATGGAAAGTATAAATGCCGCATAGTATACTGATCTCCTGTGAGACTTCAAAGGATAAAGAAAAATAGAGGGGTTATATTATATAAACGGAACATGTGTTAATGTTGAAAAAACAAGTGACTGCATATGTTACATAAAGGACCACTCTACAGGACCGATAGTATATTGTGTACTTTTAGTAAACTGCAGGCAGATGACTGTTTTTAAGATACGCGGATCGCTTTCAAAGAGACTGACAATATTAATGATTCCTAAAGCCGTTAATGCTTACGTAAATACTTAAAAACGAAACATTTGTTTCCATTATTCAGTTACAGATGTTCAGAGAAGTTATTCTCCTGCACTGTTGGTTTTGAGAAATGCTCTAATAATAGGGATATCAGAAAGACCACTCAAGATCTGTAGAGTGTTTTATAACAAATAATCTGTGCAATCTGGTATTGTTACTTACAACATTGTCCGACATGTATTCTGTTATAGTATCAAACAAAACGAGAAAAATCAGATAGCTAACAAGAAATCCAATCCGAATCCAACTCACTTTAACTTAATATTTTAATGCAATTTTGAAAATAATACACTATAATTATTGATCTAATATCAATCATATCTTTCATGCAGAAAGATCAACATATATATTCTCATGCATATTGATATTCAAATATATAGATTTTTTACCTTAAACCAATATGGTGCAAAAAACTCCCCTATTATTAAAAATTATTTTAGAATTATTCTAAGTCAGGTCCCGAAATTCCGAAATTTAATGCCTCAAGGGGTCTCCGGACTCTTAAAATTGGAAAAAAACAAAATGAAAACAAAAGACCATTTTTAACATTTAATATCTTGAAATGTATGTGATTTTAAAATACAATTTTTATTGTGATGAAAGATATAAGTATGTTCTATCATTTCATATAAAAAAATGTAATAAATATATTTCATACCTTTCATTTCATATAAAAAATTGCAAGATACAGAATTAGCATTTATAAGGTGGGGGGGGGGGGGATGTCCAAACTGTCAGACATTTGACGAGCAGAATATTGGTATAACAGATTACGCGCAGGATGCCGAAATAAAGTTTGCAACTAGAAGGAAAATTTTGGTGCCTACTTACACTTCAGATTGTAATAACTACCCTGAACCTAAATAAATTTGTATTTAAAGCATTTTTATATTTTTAATACAATGTTGTATTTAGGCAATGCAAAATTTTGAAATTTTCAACAGTATAATCACCTAAAAAAATTTTTTTTGGAACAATAAATAGGAAATTTTAGGTTCAATTTATACAGACTAACATGAAACACGTGCTTTGAAAATTTCATGAAAAAATATTGAGAAGTTTTTGAGATATCGTGCGCGTTATTCCAAAAACAGCATTTGGAGAAAAATAACTTCAAAATTTCGAAAACACCGCTTCAGCTATTAAGGGGTCTCAGGACTTAATAGCGGAAAAAATGAAAAAAAAAGAGACCACTTTTAACATTTAAAATCTTAAAATGTGTATGATTTTAAAACACAATTTTTATGGGATGAAAGATATAAGTAAGTTCTTCCATTCCATGTATTTGAAAAATTGCAAAATGCAGAATTAGCATTTATAGGGGGCTCCAAACTATCAGAAATCGAACGAGCAGAAAATTGGTATAACAGGTGGAAAGACTGTAGACTGTAATGCAGCGGTTCCCATACTGGGGTACGAGTACACCTGGGAGTACGTGGTGGGTCTGTCAGGTTTACGTAAAAATAATATCAGTAATGGCGGAAATCACGAAAATCAATACCAATGTCTATAAAATATTTGTGATAGTTTATACACACACATACATGTTACATTAGAGTACATTGGGAGGTGTTCACTTTTTAAAGATAAAATAATGCAAATTTATAAACATTAGGAATTGAAAGAGTGTTCAATATATAAAGTTGTCTGATTTTCGAGAGTGTCGTTTGTGGATGTTTTAATATATAGCTTAGTTTGTGTATAGATGAAAAAATATTTTGGCCATTATTTTGAAAATCGCTTCAATCCAAACCCCAAAACAATGAAAGTTAATGCAACCTTCATCAAAAAAGTTACTTCAACTCGACCCGACTAAAATCCGATTCACTATAAATATATATATATGTGTGTGTGTGTGTATAGCGCAAATCCACAGGTCGGGAAAAAGCGGTTCCGACCCGATAAAGAAGTATAATGTACAATAATTTGCTAAAAATACGTTGATTTTGAACTTGCAAACCCGTAAATTTTGCACTCGAGTTTGGCAACACTGCCTACTCTAACATTAATTTATAGAAGTGAAGGCAGAAACTCTTGTTCGAGCACATCAGCCTGTTTACGAGTTGGCTTGAACCACCGTCCGCTTCGATATTATAATTTTTCGAAGAGCTGAAATTTTATTCGCGGGTATATAAGGGTTCCTACGGAACTTCGGAAATCATCGGAATTTAACGATTTTTGTAAAATAAATAAATAAATATATATATATATATTACTAATAAAACATTTTACCATGCATCATAATTTTTAAAAAATATTTTCATTGTTTCTAATCGAACTCGCCCCACCAGTGGCCGAGAGATTCTGCTCTCGAAGATGGAAGACGGGAGGTGCTGGGTTCGAATCCAATCGCACCCGTCGTCCAAATCATTCGGATTTTTAGTGGTTTTCTTCGAGCCGTGGATTTTCCATCAGTAAATACGGATTAAGTTCCCTTAGAAAGACCCCACGGTGGGCATTTTTTCCGCCTGGCCTACATCCCTCGTGTAGATAATCGGCCGTCAAAAATCAACCCAACCCATTCATAATCGAACTCAATGTTTCTTCTAATGGTTACATGGGTATTTGCCCGAATAGTTTTTGAAGTCCAAAATAGCATCAAATTTAATAGGAAAAGCTTTTTTCGATGCATAAAATTAAAATTTTCAGTACGATTTCGTTAAAATAGCGTAATTTTTTCCTGACTTTAATTTCAACAATTAAAATCAGATTAAGGCTTCGTTAAAAGTTTCAGTATTTTGAGGAAAATTAACGCATGCAACCACGAAATCCTAAACTTGAATAGAAATTTTTTGTGGGAGATGTAAAATGAAAGTGAAATGGATAAGAACTGTTTGTAGATAAACTACAGAAAAACAAAACTCAAAAATATTCAGTTGAACTTGTACTTTATTATTATTATTATTATTAAATATATTTGCCTTTATATGGAAATTGAGTATATCACATGGCAAGTCGATTTACTACTTTTATATAATTCCAAATTATTCGCTTAATCTTACTAATAATACTTTTCAACAAACACAAATAGGTGAAAACATCAAGTATATTGGGAAGGGGAGGGGGGGCGGAAATACTTCCAAAATATACATTATCCTGCTTACTAAACTATATACAAGTCTTCAAGACAATACTGCTTCAAGAATTATATTTTGGAACAATGCGCAGAAATTTGAACACGTCATTTATATTTATTACAGATGAAAAAACAAAACAAAATGAATAGTTGAATATTTTAAATTCTAGTAAGTAGCCATTAGATTCAAAATATATGTAACGCGTTGACTGTTATGAAAAAACTTACAGTTTGTTACTTAATTATGTATATCCTAAGAGATTTTCCCATTAGAGGGCATAAAACTGAAAATATGTTAAATCTGATAACATATACACTATACCAGACAGTCAAAGAAGTAAAATATTTTTATGCGATATAATGAGAAAAATATCAAAAGGACAGTGCTTATAATGAAAATATTTTATGCACTAGTATTTACGGATTCATTTAACTTTATAAAATAGCTTAATTTTATTGTTATACATTTTACCTTAAGAGGGTACTTGCTTTTTTTCGGTTGAAAAAATCGATTTTTCTTCTTTTTTTTTACATTTTTTTATTCTCTATAGTCTGTAGATCACCTTTGTAAAATTATTTGACCGAATTCGAGGACCTTTCGGAGTTATTTTGTGCTTTAGCGCAACGCGTCCGTAGGCTTTTACTGTTTTGGAGCACTAAAAACGCATTTTATGTATAATGACTTTTTTCAAACTGGGCGTGATCAGAACGCAAAATCTATTAAAGAGATCTTGCATTTTTTTTAATTAAAGAGGACATAATATAATGGGGCTTGAACCACTTTCAGCCATTTTTGTACAAAAAAAGAAAAAAAAAACATTTAATTTAAAATCACGAAAGGTGCGAAAAATGGGACCAAAAAGAGTCTTTTTTCAAATGGCCACCATTTTGTTATTTTAAATTTCTTGACCTCAAAATACTTGAAGCCCCAGACAATTATATCTATTTTTATAATCTTTAACAAAAATTGTCTGCAGACGTCTCAGGTAATCTATCGGATCCCGCCCAGTTGCAAGTGCACGACGCGCATCACCTACTCAACTCAATTCCCGTCATCAATTTTTGATGTAAAAAAAAAAAAAAAAAATGCAATATCCTTCAAATAATAATAAATAACAAGCAAAAATTTCGGAACACAAATTTTTATTCCTATTCTAACAAAAAAAAAGAAGCTAAAAACAGATTTTTTAAGTCTTCTAGAGGTAAACCCCGCTTAAACTACGACCAACAATTAAATTATTTTAACCCTCTAGTGCATACTGTTGCCAATTGGCAACAAATTACATATTCTCTCTTTATCGTTTATTTACCGTTGCCTCTTGATAAATTTGTGCTTTATGTATTCATTTTGACCCTATACTTAGGTTTAGTACATTAAAAATACCATAGGTGATAATAGTTGTTTATCAGTTAAAAATAAAAAGGAACTTTTGAAGCCTTCAATTTTCCTCGCCATAGATGGATTTCTAACACAAATAAAAGATATTTAAAATGCAAAATTTCACTTGAAAAAAATCTTTTTCAAAAAAATTTGCTTTTAAAAGTGATTTTAAATAATATTATGTAAAGTTTTTTGCACACAAATATTGTATGTATGCGAATATACGTATGTTGCCATTTGGCAACACCATGAATTGAATTCCACTTTTATTTAC
Organism: Maratus speciosus; assembly: GCA_963932465.1. NCBI lineage: Eukaryota > Metazoa > Arthropoda > Arachnida > Araneae > Salticidae > Maratus > Maratus speciosus. The sequence continues at coordinate 290,907,382 of OZ010794.1, forward strand.
ATTTTTAGTATTCTGTTCAATGAATTTGTTGATTGTTTCTTCTTGCTTTTTGTCTATTTTTTTCATCAAAAAATTTGTTCTGATAGAGCCTCATCATGTTCAGCATATTTTTTAAAGCAAAGATACTAAATAAAATATTAACAGAAGAAATTTGGTTTGTTATGTCTAGTGAAAGTGACATTTCTTACAATGACAGCGATGACGATCCACCTTTTGATCCAAACTCTCTGTTCAAAAGCGGTTCAGATGCTTATGATAAGACTGATTGTGATTTACAAGCAGATAAATTTGCTAGAATTTTGATGCAAACGTTGGGATAGTGAATATTCCATCTACATCAAAACAAAAGCAGCCAGGTAAACGTAAACAGAAAAAGTGAAATCTTCAAACTCTTCAGCCAGATCCTTCTTGAATAAACATTATTGGAGATGTTTCTCTCCTTGAATGTGTTTTATCATTAAAAGCACCATATAAATATTTTTTTGTATTTTTCCATCCAGTACATTTCGAGCGTATCTCTCAACAAGCAAGACTCTATTGTGTTCTAAAACATGTTCAAAAGCCACTCAATATATTCTTGCAGATATAAAAAAGTATCTAAGGATTTGTACCTTGAGTAGCGTGGGAAACTTTAAAGTCACAAGATTGTTTGAACCCTGTCACTGGTGTATCACTAGGTAGTCGCACTATGATCGTGAATACATTTGAAAGTATACGGTATACGACAATTTTCCCATCTGAACGATAATGCATTGTCTAATGGGGAAGATTAATGGGGAAGTTATTCAAGTTGAGACCAATAGTAGGTACCCAGAATGGAAATTCTTATCCATTTCCATCAAAAAATCTCTCTGTGTTTATGAGCAAATAAGTGCACCAAAGACTCGTCACCATATGAAGCAGTATACCCCACCCCCACTCCTAAAAAAGACTCGCATAAATGTGTTTTTAAATTATTTTTCGCAGGAGTATCAAGACTTGCGTACAATTTTGATATTTATTGCGAAAAAAAACACAACCAGTCTGCCAGGTGGAAATGACCTGGAGGTTAGTGTTTGAGTCAATGCTAGACTAACTCATCCAGTTGTTGAACCTGCAAATCAGGAACTGTATTTTGATATTAAACATCAGTGAACATAATGACACTTTAAAAATCAAAAGTAATTTTGTGCCTTGGAATAATAAGAAGAAACAGGACCCCGTGCTGCAAAATGCCACCCGACAATTAATAGAAAAAAGACCAGAGAAATATCGTGGAATATGCTTAGAATACGCTTAATGCATGGTGTTGCCATTTGGCAACTATTTAAAAAATCCAAAATACGGAAAAATATTAGAGTGATACTTTTTTTAGTATTTTTCCTTTAATGTACGTCCATTAAGGAATCAAATATATTTTTTAAAGGAAAAATAAAATATCATGCACTAGAAGGTTAAATACATATCGGTTATATATATAGTTCATATTTCCCATATCCTTTAATTTCGATTTAAAACATTAATCGACGTAGGTCTGCAGACCATGCAAAAACTTCACAAAACAATTGGCCGAATTCTTGCGAGTCCCACCTCCTCTCACTTCATCTTTTCCTTTGTATTATATTATCACAGTGCTGTTATGACTAGATAAAATACAGTATCATCGAGTAACTTTCCTTAGTGTGTGAACAGAAGAGCAGAAGATCGCATTATCGAGTAAACGAATAGTCGAGTGTAAGAATTGTTAAAATACCCTATCATCGAGTAACTTACATGGCTTTATGTTATAGATGGGCAGAAGGTCGCATTATCGAGTAACTGAGATAGTTGTGTATAGGAATTAGAAAAATACGGTACCAACGAGTACCTTTTACATTCTGTGTAGAAACGGGCAGAAGATCGCATTATCGAGTAAATGAGATAGTTGTGTGTGGTAATTTGCAAAATATCGTATCGCCGAGTAACTTAAATTGCTGTAGTGGTAGAACGGTGGCAGGTAGATACGGACGGCGGAAGATTGCGTTATCGAGTACCTTAGATAGTGTGTGTAGGAATCGGAAAAAAGTACTATTGAGTAACTTACTAGATCACTGTGTGTATAAATCGACAGAAGATCGCATTACCGAGTAATTGAGATAGTTGTGCATAGTAATTGGTAAAATACCATGTCATCGAGTAACTTATATTGCTGCGTAACACGCGCCAGAAGATTGCATCATCGAGTAACTAAAAGACCTGTGTGTAGGAATTGGTAAAATATTGCATCTTTGAGTAACCTCAGCTTACTTGACAGAAAATCATTGCATCTGGTGAAAGATTTGGGATTTATAATATATACTATATATATATATATATATATATATATAATGCAACTGGAAATTTTGTTCCGGATGTTGGTAACGTGAATTCTGCTAAATGGATTTTGATGGGACTTGCACTGTTAATTAAGTAATTTTTAGGGGAGTTTTTAACATTTTGCGTATCATTCTATATAAATCCTACAATAACTGATCAACAAAAGGAGTCGGTCCTGAACAGCACAAATTTTACCTAACACATTAGAAAATATAATAACGCAATGCCGTTCGTATCATTTTCAGCAATAAAGAAAGAGAGATAACGTTCCATATTACTTTAAAACACATGGTCAAATTCAGAGAAATTTTTCATTTGTTTCAAAGTTAGTATGGCGAAACTGATCAGCGTAACGGACAAAGCCTGCTAGTAGTATATAAATGAAGAATAATCTTTTTTAGGTAAAATGCGTTGCTGGATAAAATGCAGGATTTAATTTGATCTCGTCTTTGACCGATTTTCGTAGACGACAATACAGAAAAGGAAAAAGTGTCGTCCGAAGACTACAATCGTTTGTAACTAAAAAAGTGATTCATTTGTGGAAAAATGAAAAACTGATCTATTACAAATTATTGTCATAAATATGTCCACAAGTAGCATGCTTTTATATTTAAAAATTAGTCTGAAAACGTTACAGAAAGTTTTGGGCTATGATGTGTAAAAAATCGACGCAATTTAAAGCACACATATCTAAAATAATTTTTCTCCAAGGTTTCATAATGAAGCCCTTTCGTAAGTCTCTGTATCAAAATAAAAGAACAGTGTTGAAAAACACCAGATGAGGAAAAATGCCAAATATATATATATATATATATATTGAGGAGGGAATGCTGAGACTGTGGAAGGCTGTTGACGAACTTCCTTTCGTTTTTAGCTCACAGGCTATCAAAGCCTGAGAGCTAATGTGCCCGCAGGTTCTGTATGGATGTACGTATGGACGTAAAGAGCCCTTGATATAAATATCCGATTTGCTTCAAATTTTGTAAAAAGGTTCATTCTGATAAGGCGCTTCCCAGATTAGTTTTGGGGATTCATTGGTTAAGTATAAAGGAGGGAGGGGGATAATCACCCCCTTAATTTAGATAAATGTATTTTTTATGCAGAATTATCCGATTTGCTGCAAATTTTGTAAATAGGTTCATTCTGATAAGGCGCTTCCCTGATTAGTTAGATTAACATTAGAATAAAATAGATTTAAAGTATCAGCTTTATTAACGTTACATACTAAATTTCAGATCCCCGAATGTCAGAGACCATAGGACAACGTCCAGTTGGGCAGTGCTTTAATCACATCCCGTTGCTGAGGTGTACTACAACATGTTTTCTGTAAAATGTAGAGTGTCTAGTATTTATAAATATTTTACAAGGATACACTAAAAGATGTTACAAGTAACTCATTTAAAGCATTAGACAGTAATTAGATTTCATTACTGTTTATAAGCGATACTTACATAACTAAAAGTGCATTTTTATGTAATATATTCGTTTTTAATATTAGCCATATTCATTTTTATTGCATGTTTATAAATCATGCTGATAATATACATGGCTTTAGAAAATAGTTCTTAAGGCTCTTGTCCCTGCCGGCGAAGACACTCATGAGCTTTTTTTTTTTTTTGCATTGTATAGCCGAGGTCTATCTCTAGATCACACCTTTTTTACTTTTTCGATTTTGATTGCAGATATTTCTTAGAATTACGCTTTTATTTTCAGAACCGCTTTTGAAAGTGAAAGTAACTTTATAAAAAATACCTGCGACGAAAATCAAAAAAGTAAAAAAGGTGGGATGTAGAGACGGACCTCGTCTATTCAATGCAAAAAAAAAAAAAAAAAAAAAAAAAAAAAAAAAAAAAAATTAAAAATGTCGAAATGCAAACGAGATATTAGAAAAATCCCTCCCCATAGGATTAGCATTAGCTCCTAAGTGTCTTCGCCGGCAGGGACAGGAGCCTGAAGAATTATCGTTATGAGCCTGACTAATGCATGGCCATGCAGATGCAGAGCCACCTCATTTGAGCGGGTTCACCATGGTAGGAATTAAGGTGTCAAAATGAATAAAATTAGCTAAAAGTTACCAATATTCTCTTTCACCAAAAATACTTTCAAATATTAAGGAAGAGCGTTTCCTCTCCTTAGCTCATGTCCCCCCCCCCAAAAAAAAAAAAACAAAAAAAAAACAGAATGAGGTACCTCATAAAAAAAATAATGATTACAATTTTATTCTGTAAACATAGTAGTACATTCTTTTCAAGTGAAATAATTAATGTTTTTCTTTTAGTGAGGCAAGTTAAAACAACTTATGATGATCAATGCGTAAGGGAGGGGAGGGGGGTTCTTTTAGACATTTTATGACATACATAGATAAACAAAGGTGAAGTTTGCAAACCTTTATCCCATAAACCAATCTATCAATTTTTCTATTAGTTTCCTATTTGTTTTTCCACTAGATATTTTCTTAAAATTGTGACTATCTTTGTTGTGATATCCAATGGGCATACCCAAGGAAAATGGCTGGTGGGACTGCAGCGACCCCCCCCCCCCCCGAAAATTTCGAAAGTGATATGAAAAAAGGGCGGATTTTTTTGCTGCTTCTTTTTTGGAAAACAAATTAACTTTTTTCTGTCATACAGTGGGCTAGCCATTCTCATTAGACACATTTTAGTCCACATTGTCACCAATGAAGAGAAAGGGGGATGGTGGGGATGTCTCTCTCCTCCCAAAATAGTCGAAAATTAAATTAAAAAGTGTTTCTTCCTTACTTATTTAGATAAATCTGAAATTGTTTTCTTCTTTCATACAGCAAAATAGCCATTCTCTCGTTAACCCCATATTACTCCACATTGACATCACAGCATACCCAAAGATGGGGAGGGGGCTGATGGAATTATAGCCCCCTCCTTTCGAAATAGTCTAAAATGAAATGAAAAAAGTGCTGATTTTTTTTTTTTTCTGTTTGAGATAAATTTGTATTTTATCCCCTTTCATTCAACAGACAAGTCTCTCCCTTCCCTTTAGTTCCAAATTGGTGCACAGTGACACCACATTATACCCAAAAAGGTAGAAGGGTGGCTAATAGAATTGCTGCTCCCTCTCAAAATAATCAAAAATGAAATGTAAAAAGTGCTGTCTTTTTGTTGTTGTTGTTTGAATTAAATTTGTATTTTCTCCCCTATCAATCAGCAGACTAGCTGCTCTCTACCCTTTAGTTTCATATTAGTGCACAGTGGCATCACATTATACTCAAAGAGGTGAAAGGGGCTAATGGGGTTATAGCCCCCTCTCAAAACAGCCTACAATAAAATGAAAAAAAATGCTGATTTTTTTCTTTTTGTTTGAAATAGATTTGTAATTTTGTTTTCTGAAATTCTTGCTTTTTTAGATAAATCTAAAATTTTTTCTTCTATCATACAACGAAATAGTAATTCTCATTAGTTCCATGTTAGTCCACATTGACATCACAGCATACCGACAGAAGGGGAAGGGGCCTGATGAGGTTACAAGCCCTCTTTTGAAATAGTGGAAAATGAAATGAAAAATGTGCTGATTTGTTTTCTTTCTGTTTGAGATGAGAGACATTTGTAATTTTTTTCCTCCTATCATTAAAGGAACAGCCACCCTCTTCTCTTAAATCTTATCAGTGCACAGTTGCCCAAAGAGGTTTTTAGGGACTAATGGGTTACAGCTCTCCTCTCTAAATAGCCGAAAATAAAATGAAAAAGGTGCTGATTTTTTTTGTTTTGTTTTGTTTGATAGATAAATTTGTAATTTAGTTTTCTGTTATGCAGAGGATTAGCAATTCTCGTTAGTCCTTATAAGTCCACGTTGACACTACAGCATACTCAAAAATGGGGAAGGAGACTGTTGGGGTTACATGCTCCTCCCTTCAAAAAATGTCGAAAATGAAAAAGAAAAAGTTCTGATTTGTTAATATTTCTGCTTGAGAGAAATTTGCAATTTTTCCTCCTATCATTCAACTACAACATACTCTTTAAGTCCCATATTATTCTTGTTTTCACTAACAGAGACGCTTGCCTTTCCTTGACCTTCACCAGTTGAGACCCTGGTCTTGCGATAACGAGGGGTAGAGTTTAAGCCCGAAAACATTAAGAGGGGGGAATACAGTGCTGGACATAATTATAAGACACATACCTAATTTTACATACAGTGAAAAAAAGATTCAGGTCTTGAAAATGCTTTATCAAATACGACAAAAACATAAATTTATTCTGTTATCACACGTAATTGTTTTACAGAAACGATATTTTTATAGAGTTTAATAAAGAAAGTTAAAAATACCATGGACAAAACTATAAGACACCCTAACATTTTAATTAAAACACCTGCTTTTTTTCGAAAATAATGTGCAATATGCAAATTTTCTGCACGCTGTTATGACGTCAGAAGTTAACTAAAGCAGACGATAACCGCCTTCACGCATTTACAAACATGCCACGAGGTACAGAATTAAAAGAAAGTGAAATTCACGAAATTTGGAGATTAAATGGAACTGGTGCTTCCGTTAATAATATTTCAAAAGTTATTAAACGCTCTAGATGTGCAATTTCAAATGTTTTGAAAAAAGGAATTAATGGATCGGTGATTAAAAGATCTGGACGCACTCCTTGCTTATCCTCGAGAGGCACACGCCAGGTGATTTCGCTCGCTACACAGAATAACATGACCACTACAGGCATTAAAAATGCTTTGAAACTGAATTGTTCAAAGAGAACCATTCGCAGGGTGTTTCACAATGCTTCCTATGTGAAATTTAAAAAATTGGAGAAAAACCACCGCTTCTAAGGCGGCACAAAATGGACCGTTTAAACTACGTTAAACAAACTACGGCATCTCCCTCCAAATGGTACTCTGTGTTATTTTCTGATAAAAAAAAAAGTTTAACTTGGATGGTCCTGACGGGTTTCACTATTATTGGCATGATTTATGGAAGTCCCCTGATGTACAAATGAGCCGCCAAATGGGTGGAGGCTCAGTAATGGTTTGGGTTTGGTTTTTCGGCTCAAGGGAAAACCGATATCGTTTTTGTGCATTCAAGAATGAACTCCGAAAAGTATAAGAATCTTCTTAAAGATCAACTAGCCATATACGGTGAACTTCTTTGTGGCGAAAACTACACTTTCCAGCACGATAACGCGTCGATTCATACATCACACGTAACAAGAATGGGGCTTTCAGAGCAAAGTATCAATGTTCTTCCGTGGCCTTCTCGCTCCCCAGACTTAAATCCCATCGAAAACTTGTGGGGGGATCTTAGCTCGTGAGGTTGAGGTTTACCGAAATGGGAGGCAGTTTACATGTATCGAAAACCTAAAGAATGCTATAAAATGTGCTTGGGAAGAACTGTCTTGCGATATTTAGTTAGAATTGATAGATTCGAGACCGGATCGCATCTTACATGTTATAAAAAACAATGGTGGCCAAATATTGAATAACCATGTTAGAGGATTTTCTTTTAAACCATTAGTGTCTGCTAATTATGTTGACCACTGTATTTGGAAAAAAAAGGTTGGTGTCTTATAATTTTGTCCATGATATTTTTAATTTTTTTTTTATTAAACTCTATAAAAATATCATTTCTGTAAAACAATTACGTGTGATAACAGAATAAATTTATGTTTTTGTCGTATTTGATAAAGCATTTTTAAGCTCTGAATCTTTTCTTTCACTGTATCTCAAATTCAGTAGGTGTCTTATAATTATGTCCACCACTGTATAAGGGATAATATAGGAATCGCATTGTGTCAAATTAATGGTTGTATTTAATCTGATTAGCATGCACATACATGCTTTAAGTTTTGATTTGTGGTATTAACAGTAATTTTTAGAAGTTGAAATGCAAAAAATCTTTCCATGATAATTGATTGATTTGTTATTTGTGTTAACTGATGAAATTACTTATTTGCAGTTTTTATTATTTATGTAATTACATTAGTTATAAGTTTATTAATCAAAACATAAAATGTTTAATGTTCTAACTAGAAAATTAATTGTTTGATAATTAATTGATTAATTTAAAAGGCATTAACAATTTAATATTAAATGCTGTTATTAATCATTTTAATAAATATAAATATTTGCCGTACTTAATATAGGCTTACATAATTATCACAAAATATTAAATAATGTTATTACTAACTTATAAAATAACTAATTTGCTGTTTTTGTATCTTTTATTACTAGGAATGTTTTGTCTTTGAGTCGATTCTGTCCATTTACACATTCAAGTGTGTATTTCAAGAGTGATCAAATATTTTTTACACATTTAGTGTCATAAGCAAATTACACATTCAAATGCTTATTTTGAAATTTACACATTAGGCGTGCGTTTTGTCAATTTACGCACCACTTTACTTATATAGACAAATCGTTTTTGTATCATCGATTTACCAGATTTTATGTGTAAATTTGCATATTTATTTTTTAGAGTGCATAAATGAAAACATCCTTGTAATGTTTAAGATTAGCTACGTGCTGTGACGCGGAGAATTTACAGAAATCAATCTTTTATTTTTACTGCAAAATAAAAAATGCAACAGAATTTTTTTTTTAAATTTTCTCTTTCCTCCACAGTCGCGCCCGGTAATTATATGTAAGAAAGTTGCCTATGGTGGTGCTTTTGTTACATCCAGTTATGTCCCTCTTTAGAGTGACTGTTCACTCTAAGTAAAAGTGAAATTTTTGACTCTCTGAAAGAATACTCAGTCCGTGAAAGTGAATATTCTCTCTAAACAGGGGTTAATAATCACTCTTTCGAAGGAGTGACTATTCACTGTTCCTAAAGGAGTGCGAGTGGCCGAGAAGTTCTGCTCTCGAAGTTGGTAGACGGGAGAGGCTAGGTTCGATCCCAATCGGGCCCGTCGGCTTAATCGTTCGGAGTTTTTGGGGTTTTCTTCGAACCTAGGTTTTCCAAACGTAAATACGGGTTAGGTTCCCTAAGAAAGATCTTCACGGAGGGCACCCCCCCCCCCCGCTTAGGGCCTATATCCCTTAAATTGTCCCTCTTTCATACTAGTGAATGTTCATTTAGTATGGAGAATGTTCAATTTTTATGGAGTGTATTCTTTTTTATGTTGCTTTTTTGGGCATTTTAAAAGAATCATACCTTTTAGAGCATGCAATGAAAATAGATGCAAGCGTAGTAAAGATTTCAATAAAATACTTTACTGGCAACATCTATTTAATTCGTAGTTTGCAACACTATAATTGAACTTTTAAGGAAAAATTCAATCAAAGTTTTACATATGAATTAAATTAGATGACTGACAGAAATATACTAAAATATTTTATTCCAATCTTATCCCTTGTGCTTACTTTCAAAGAGTGAATTTTTCACTCCTTCCAATTTTAGAGTATAAGTTTCTTATTTTGAAAATTTCTGTAATCCTCCAACATTTTAATCTCTTAGATAATTATTATCATTGATCCACTATTTCTTTAAATTTCTTTAAAATAATCGTACGAATTTAGCATTATGCTGCCTAAAATAGTTGCCTAAAATAGTCGTGTCATTAGACACGACACTTAAGGCTCTTATCAAATTCAAAACTGACTAATTTCTGACCTATTCAAGCAGTTAGTTATATTCTTACATATATAAAATTGTTGTGAACATTTACCTAGTGAAAATTTAACTCATGCACATAAATAAGCATGTAATCTTTAGAATAATTCTATTTATTCCACGCCTCCACCCCTTTTTTGTGAGCAAAATTTTGATTTAAAATATTGTACTTTGTTATTTTAACCTTCTACCAATTGTCATGTTGTGCGGATTTTTCTTTTCACGACCATTTTAGAAATCTTGAGGGTTTTTTTCCCGACTTAGAATTTTGCGACTTTTTCTAACGATTGAATGCACTGTTAAAAATTTTGCAGCATTATGGCAGGTCATTTGACCGTTTTTTGAAAAAACGGTTTCATAACCATAATTCAACTATATTCTGACCACAAAATGGCCAATAATATGGTCAGAATAGTGTTAAAATTACGGTTGTGTAACCGTTTTCGGATAAAACTGTCAAATGACCTGCCAGAATGTTGCAAATTTTTAACAATGTGGGTTCCACCAATATTCGAGACGTTCTTCTATCAAAGCTGGTAGACGGAAGGTGTGGGTTTGATCCAAAACGTGCTCGTCAGCCTAATAGTTCGGAGTTACAGGTGGTTCTTTTTTAACCTTGCGTAAATGTGAGTTAGGTTCCCTTAGAAAGGTAATTATTCAATAATGTGGTTTATATTTTGCATCATGCTGTCCAAAACCGTTACAAAAAATTTTGTAAATGATTTTTTGGGGTTTTTTTTAATGGCTATTATGATATTTTAAAACAGAGAAAATAAATAATAGATATCTGCGATAAGTGAAAATCACCCACTAGTTTCGGAAAAAAGACAACGGTCGCAAAATAGCGAAGAAAAAAACTAAAAACTATATGAATGATTATTTCGTATTAAATGAGTGTTAAAAATTGAAAATTTGCACCTTTTTTTAGTTCTTGTATTCATATTTAAGATATACAATAATATATAGGCTTTTAGAATTGAATTTGTTTTTATTGATAATTGTTAAACAGTTGTTTTTTTTTAAATTAGAGTCTCCATAAAATAAGATTACCTATAATGGTGAAAGTGATTTGAAATACAAGCATTCCTGTACCGAAACGTTTGTGACTCGAGATGAGGGCGGGAAGTTCGTGTACTGCGAGAGAGGGTGGAAGAGACTCCTTATCTCTGTTCGGTATTTTAGTTTTTAAAAGTCACCTATTTTCTCCGGGCTTAAAGAAAGTGACGGAAGGGGCGGTAGGAAACGTGATTTTCATGTCAGTTGGCGAAGGACGAGTGTGAAGGACAAGCGCCTGCGTTAAAAAATTGGACTATAGTGCACAGTGGTAACTAATAGCTAAATAGCTAAATAGCATAACTAAATAGCTGGAATAGGGCTAATGGGGTTACAGCTCCCTCCCGAATTAGTTCCTTATTCATATGAAACATGAGAAAATTTCGGGCCGTTTAAATCTGCGGTATCTGGGAAAATGCCCCACGTGTCTTCAAATAGGAAACAAATGGGTAAGTGTGATCACAGATCGACCCAGAGGGTTTCGCTTAATATTCCTTTCAAAACGCCTAGTACATTTATTGCCATGGAACCCCTTCTAAATTATAATAAACCCTCCCTAAAGTATCTTAAAGTTTCAAACAGATCGCCTTGTTATATTTCCTAATTTTGTTTGCGACCCTCTTCCCCCACCGAAATGTGACGAGTCATTCTTTTTGATAATTATTTTTAATCATGTATTATAAACTATCTTAAAGTTTAAAACAGATCGCCGTGTTGGGTTTCCTAATTTTCGCAAAATCGCGTTCTGTTAGTTCCACATTCCACCACTAGGGAGCGCACTCTATTCATTCTGAACGAAACTCCGTTAAACAACCTATCAGTAGGTATACTACTCGAGGGAGGAGGCGGTTTTCGACGGAGCCCTCGTTTCCCCACCCCCCCCCTTCCCCTCAACAAAAATTAAATTTACCTTAAATTTATAAAGTGCTTATTATGTGTTATAAACTATGCCAAAGTTTAAAAGCGATCGGTTCTTCAGTTTTCAATTTGAACAAATTCCCATCAATTGTCTGTGCGAAAAAGCATCTCTTTTATAAGTTTAAAAATCGATTTTTTTCATAAATCGGAAAATTGTGGTCCGATTTTTTAAAAATTTAGATTTTATGAATCAGCGCACAAAATAACATTCAGATGCGAAAGAACGAGATTTGTAAAATCAAAAGTTAAACTAGAGAACAGGAATTCTGCTTTTTCAGAATTTAGTGTCGCCCCCGGCATTTCCATTACTTCATTTTCTTCTGATGGACTGACGGCTTCTATTATTATGATAATTTTCTGGTCAGAATGGGGGTTAAAATGAGCGGTTAATGGGTGTTAATAAGGGGGGGGGGAATGGCCATAATTTTTTTTTACGGCTGCTCTTTCATCTTCACCTAACACTTCATTTATAATGGCTGTTTCATAATAATAGAAGCCACCAGTCCACCAGAAGAAAATAATTCGGTTAAGCGGGACTCTACTGCAGTACAAAACATACTTCAATTTTAAGACTTAAAGCACTCGTTTTATTTTATGTAAAATGACGTCATTCGCATCCGCTTAAGAATTCCACATTTACAATCTACTCTTAAACATCTGCAGTAAAGCATACATAGCACATCACTATCGCAAAATAATGCACAAATGCAGCAAAAAGATTCCGTCATTCAAGAAAAGCGAAAAAAAAAAACCGGCTATCTAATGATTCACAGATACTTACATTTAAATATAGTATATAATAGCTCCATTGTTTTAACAGAAATTATTCGTTTATATTTTTTTCAAAATAGCACGTATTTTAATTACATTTTCTTTCCGTTGTTACGAGAAAATGGCAACAAAAATATATAATTACTACTTTTAAACTAACTATTTTTCCTTTACTTTCTACAGAAATGGAGTACTTCCGTTGCCAATATTAAGCAAATGGCTTCAAAAACTACAAAAAAATTAATATTTCAAAAATAAATGGAGAAACAGTTTTCAAACAAAATGCATTTAAAAGAACTTTTTTTTTCCAATACGACGGTATAAAAAGTGAAAATGTGCGATGCTTAGAAGTTTAAAAAATTGCTAAAGAGTATTTAATCGTAATGCTTTGTTTTACAGATAGCGTCTGTAGGGTAACGTTATTTTTTGGACACAAAATAAGCTGGGAGAAAAAAATAGCATACCGTACCGGAGGCTAAAAAAATTGTACTGCGATTATCAAACCCTAGTGTAAAAATGTATCTTTTTTGCTTTCCGTGTTACGTAGACTGCCGTGCGAAAAATGCAATTCTGGAATTAATTACCAAAAAATTAATTATCTTCGCTTCCAACTGTCGAAATTGAGAAATAAAGACAGATTATGAAAGAGAATGAAATTTTACGTTGGATAGCATAAAAATCGTAGCCAAAAAAAAAAAAAAATGATCTTTTATAAAAATTCTGAGTCCGTTTATAAACCGCAAGACACACCTGTTTTATATTTTCTCGTTCTCTCCGAAAATTCAATGTCATCAGACATTAACGAAATTGATATTTTTTTCGGGGACCATTTGTCAAAAATCGGGATATATTTAAGTCCTAATTGACGGAACCTCAAGCCATGCGAGTATTTTTTTTTTTTTTATTCGGAACAGAACCACCCTTTCCCTTCTCTGGCCACGGCCCTATTGCCAAAAGTGATTTCTGTTTACAACACAATTCAACGTGTTTTGTAAGATTTAGAACATTAGGTAAATTTAAATCAGCCCCCCCCCCTCCCCCCCGAAATAAAATCCTATGTACGCCACTGTGATATTCCATATACTACAGTGAATACTACATAGTATAAAATTTATGTATATGTACAAAAGGCATGAAGATTAGTAATAGTTACTTAAACATACTACTTATGAACAATTTCTATGGATAGACAGAAGATCGGCCCTCAAAATATTTGACCCTCTGCTCTACCAGGAATTATTACACTATACAAGTTGTATTTGCTCAGGCGGAAAAGAAAAATATTTGTTTTCGTTTTTTAAAAGTAAATTATATTGGGTGCGTTCATTAATTAAAAAAAATCGGAAATTTGTTTGAAAATAACGACCTTTTGAAAATCTAAATGACAAGCATTATGGTCATAGAATCTTTATGTTCAGTTTTTAGAAATATATGGCAAATTTCTAACGATTTCATTATAATCATCGGGAGTTGTTTACTTTGGTGACAGACATACTAAAAAATTTTATTGTTATTCATTGAATGGTTTGTGTTCGAGCCTCATTTGTATCATAGTTGAAGAGCTAAGTGGATGAACATGTTATGCTACATTTTCTAAAAAAAAAAAAAAAAAAAAAAAAAAAATTATCTTTTGGATGAAAGCGTTATGAGGTATCCTATCACATGGTGAAGATAAAATACTAAGATTCTATTTAGTCTTGAAGATTTAAGACATTATTCATTAATATTTAATATTTTAATATTTAATAATGTCAATAATATTAATCATTTTTAATATTTGAGAATTAAATATGAATAAGTTATTCTGAGAGAGTTTAGTACCATACCTGTTAATATTTTAAACACATGGTATCAAACAGATTATAAATCATTAAAATTTACAGCAAAAACTTTTTTCAAATTTCTTTAAATGTAATTTTTGTTACTTAACATGTTCTTCCACTTAGTTCTTCAATTGTATCTTACTATCATCATATGTTGCTTAGTATCATCATATAACCTTGCGTTGTCACAAGAACGTCAAAAAAAAAAAAAAAAAAAAGACTAGATCGAAATTTGGGGATTTCAATTCGAAAATAATGGTCATTTGAAAATTCGAACAACTTCACAGTTATAGGAACTATATTTTCAATCCACCAACTCATTATTAGATTATGTGAAAATCCTTTGATATCAATAAAAATTGTTTATTTTACTAGACGAGACATTTAGAAATTTTGATGGCTTTCATTGAATTATTTGTGTTCGGACCTTGTATGAAATAGGGAATATATTATAGCCAGTGGGTATTTTTATTCGGTAATTTCAATAATTGCTTAACAAATTTGCTGCTGCTATCTCATATGCATTTAATTGCAACCGGTAAGGAAACTTAAAATTTTGCTTAAAAGTAACTTTCTTAACAAAATAATGAATTTAGGAGGAACAACACCAATTTGTTTAATTTTTATTAAATCTGAAACATTATATCTTTAAAAGAATAAAAAACAAGAAATAACCTATTGTTCCAACTGACGCCGGTAGGGGATGTTTAAAATGAATTTAATTGAAATATTGTAAATTAACGCTATTAATATTAGGTCTATTTTTTTTTTTTCATTCACTGAAAATTTTAAGTTATTTCAGATCTTTATTTCTTGAGAAATTCACGCTCGAAAGCTACGTTTAATAAAATCGTGAATTTTTAATTTGATTTTTTTCGTTATATTTAAAAAACTATATAGACAGATATTCTTTTATCAAAAATGAAGTTAAATGGAGAGGAAAAACTTACGTAGCAAATCTGAATTACTAAAGAAACTAAACACACAAGAATTGCCATTCTTGGATTATTTCCGCTTTAGTGAGTAACCGCTAAATAGAGAGGAAAATCTTATATAGCAAACCTGCATTACCAAAGAAACCAAACACACATGGGTTGCCATTATTGGACTATTGCCGTTTTACCGAGTAATCGTTAGGAAACTCCCTGGGTTTGAGGCTGCATTTTTACACACCGCCAGATGGCGTTATACAGATTTTAGATTTTACATAACACACGGTGTGTATGAATGACTGTGGAATAACGCTTTTCTGAGTAACTTCGAAAAAAGTGGTGCAATGCATAGAAAAATGCCTCAGGAACGTCATGGTATGCTTAAACACTTCGAGTAACCGGCAAAAGTTACTCGAATTGCAATTGGTTACTCCTTACGTTGGTGTTTAAACCACTTTACGTACTCAAAAGGGAGGGTAGGAGAGTGCACAAAAAAAAAAAAAAAAAAAAAAAAAAAAAAACATTTTCATGTGTAGGGAAAAGATGACAGGAAAGGGTAATTTTTCAATAAACAAACATTTGTTACTCAAAATCATAAAAAATCACTATTTTTATTTCACAAATTTTATGTCTCAAAATCAATTTCAAAATATAATTCAATATTTGATTTTGATCTGAAAAAAACTACCCATGCCAAGTACAAATGTTTATACTCTAAAAACTTAAAATTTATAGGTTTTGTAAATGAGTTTACTGTTACTCCTTATTCTGTTTAAATTGAAAATTATTACAGTGGAAGCAAAAATTGTATTGTCACAGTGTTTCTTTCTCTTTGCAACACTATTAAATTTTCTTTAAAGTATATATTATTTTCCAGAACATATTCTAACGCGATCATGGACAAAAGGGGAAAAAAAACTGAAATGATTGAAAGTAATTTAACACAACTATGTACAGTCATGGAAAAAAAAGAAGCACCTCTTGCTAACTCTACAACAAATTATTATAGAAGAAAGTTACAGATTCCAAACGATTGGAAATAAAGTCTACTTTTAAATGATGTATATAAAATTTCCTTAGGGGGCCATCTGCATATCAAAACGAACCCAAAATTTAATTTTAAACCCAAGATTGACACTATAAATGAATTCTACATCCTTCAACTAGCCTAAATCCAAATTTTCATAAAATTCGTATGATTAGTTTCCGCGAAATTAATTATTTTAAAATGAGCCTATTTTAGGGGCTGTATTCAAATTGAAGTTCGGTACTCGGTTGTTGAAATGCTACAGAATGACTATGTCACTTATATTAATAAATTATTTCTTGCCAATATGACCATTTCACTCGCTTAATATGTTTCAACTATTGCCAGCCAAAATATTTCAATAAAATGAGTAAAATATATTTTTTCAAATTATGCTTTACTGCCTATCATAACCGGCCCCTCAAATCATCCTTTTTACGTTTTTCACTGATGATTTGAAAGCTACTTGAAAGAAAAATTTGAAATTTAGAGTTCGCATAAAGCAGGACATAATACAAATCTATCAAAAAAAATGTATAGGTTGCATTTCATATTTTTTCGAATATTAAATTCTAAATTCATGATTCATATTATAAAATTTTTAAAATCATAAATTCCATGTATTTATGTTTGGGTTTTTTTTAGTATTATAACCAAACGCTAAATTTTCACATTAGGATTTTAATTTCAGTAGATATTAATAAAAATACTGAAATTGTAACTTAACATTAGAAGGTCTAAATTTTGAATGTTTATAATTTAAAAACTTATCATTCAAATGACTAGTAATTTCGTTTCTAGGCATGGTTTCATCCGAAGATTTAAAATATATTGTCGAAATTGTGTGTTACCATTGAAAAAACAAAGTTTGATCTGGTTTTGATTTGTAGATTTACCCCTAAGAAAATTTTATACACATGATTCAAAAGTAGACTTTATTTCCAGTTGATTGGCACCAGTAACTTTCTTCCATTATAATTAATTACAGAATTAGTAGGGGTGTTTACTTTTTTTCCACGGCTGTACCTTTTTCTCACAGTATTGTATTGCCTTATTCGAATGTAAAACGGAATGCCTTTTTCGTTTAATCCATTACACAAAGCATGTAAAAAACGTAAAGCTTTACAATTTTTGTTAATTAATTATCTGAACAATTTCGTTAAATCAGATGGTGAATAAAAAAGAAGAAAGGAGACTGTTAGTTGAAAACGGTTTTTGTAGAAATAATAAAACTTAGTTAAGTCAATTTCATGGAGCTGTGACTACAATATAATGTTTAATGAAGTTGAAAATCACACATTTTATGCTTCACTGCACGAAGAAAATCAGAAAATTCAATATGAAAAAAAGCAAAGATTTTAGAAGCTCTTTAAAGTACGTTTCTACATAATAAAAGTGAATAGCTATTAAATAATCCTACGTTGCGTTAAAAAAAAAATTCAATAAAATTAAAAAATACAATGAAGGATTTATGATAAATAAATGACACTTTTTGATTTACAAGATAGAAAAACATTTCTGTTATATTAAATATAAATAGATGTACAAATGTAAGATATCAAGTATAGAAACATTTAAACAGATAGAAATCGAAATGTATTATTGGTATTAATTAAAGCCTCTGTTTCATCGCAACCTTACAGGAGGTTGCGCTGAAAAGCGACCCACAACGAATTGTGCATATTTGATTTATATCCCTGTACCCCATATTAATTGCATGTAAAGTTCAATAAAGTTTGTGAAACACATCAGTAGATAGTAGAGATTTTGTTCCCTATACTTAGAAATTTCATCTTTGACATTATTATTATTATTTTCTTTTTTGCTCTGCGCGATAGAAGATCTTCGCAAAGATATTCTGCTTACAAATCTAAACAAACTCATGAACAAAGAGATTTTTTTTTTTTTGTACTTTATTGTAAGGTTTCTAAATTTTATTTTTTCACAAAAAACTATTTAATAACTCAAAATAATCACGGTCGTTTTCTAATTTTATAATAAATGAAAGATTTTTCAAATAGAAACTTTTTATGTTCTTAATTATCCTATAATATATTTTTTAAGCGCAGAATATGAATTTCATCCACTTAAAAATAATTTAACATAATGTTACGTTATTAAGAGTAAACTATATAAATGTATTTTTATGTAAAGTGAAATTAATAGTGACCGGATTATATGCACTATCAAATGAATAATAGCCGCGCAAGAATGCGTTATAAAAATCTTCAAAATATTCCAGAAAACAAGCACTTATAAATTTCAAAATAGGTTTTATTTTTATTGTATACAAGAAAAATGTAAAGATAACAGTTAATGAAAACAATGAATGAACATAAATTAATTTAGAATAAAATTCTTACAATGTACCTAGACATCGGATATTTATATGATCGTTGCTAAACTAATCAAAAACTCAACTCCATGGCACAATAATCGATATAGGACCATAGTACCCATATTCAATGCCGATTTCTTGAATAATCGATCTGGATTGCCGAATGGCATGTGTGCAGGTCACATGCCATAGTGACCGGGTCTAGTTATTGCAACCTAGACTAGACATAAAGGTCAAGTAAATAACAATGATAAATTATCAAGTAAATTACCAATGATATTCAAATCTGAATAATCATAACTGCGTTAAACCTAGGGCAATCAGAAGTAATAATATTAAATGAAGCTTTCAGAAGACAATTCGAGAAACTCCATTTTAAGTGGCGTTTTTTTAAACAAAGGAACATTGAAAATTTTCTATATATTTATGCAGTGATAAAAAGTTACCATTTATTAAAAGACAGTTAATGAGTTCAATCAAAATATCCCTAGAAGAAATATTATATAGATACAATATTTTTATAGTTACAATAACTTTAACTGTTAAAGTGTATACTAAACATTTTCATTTGATGGAGTTTGTCGATTTGAGCATTGAATGACTCAAATAACAAACAATGTTAAATTCATACGATGTATTTTATATCCTATTTTACTAATTTAATTACTGTAAATTAAGAGCGAAGTTAGTTATGCATTGTTATAACATAAATTTGTTTTTACCAAAGTATAAATCTCTCTTCACCCCCCCCCCTCCCCTCCAACAAGCAACTATAACACCAAATAACATTAAATGTTCTTTTTAGTCAAATTAAAATCTTAATTCTTTTGACATGGCTTCCTCATACATATTTAAAAAATATATATTCTAGCATACACGTACAATCAAAATATGATATACGTGCACGATTTTAAAGAAAGGAATATAACTAAATTAAATTACTATAGAATACAACAATAAAATAAATGTCACTTATCATATTTACTGTAAGAGTTGATTAAAAACCAATATCTCCAGGCAGTTTTTACTAGAATGAAGAGATAGATGAACATTTTTATTCGGCATTGAAATTCGCGAGGCATTCCCGATAACGTGTTTCACCAATTGCTGATAAATACTTTCTACCTTCTAAGCATGATGTCAGTGGAATTTTCACCAATATCCAAGTGGTTTGCTACTCTAGTTTAAAATTGCCTTGTGCATATTCTATCTGTAGTGCAGTCCGGAACTAGTACATACACTGTAAAAAAAATCTGTAGTTCTAAAGATGTAAAGTTACATTTTTACTAAACTTTCATCTGTAACTATACAAAAAAAGTTGCAAATCTACAAAACTAGTTTTTGTAAAGCCATAGAAATCGGTAACTTTACAGATGAATCTACTAAAATTACAGTAATCTTACCAAACTTTTATCTATAACCCTGGTTGCAGTTATATAAAAAGTTCTAGGCATTCCAGCTTCCTAAAAAATTCTTAGTAACCTTACAGTTTTTTTGATTTTCGTAACAAAAGTGTGTCTGTTACATGAATTTTTGTTGTTATCGTTACATAAAAAGTTCTTGGAATCTCAGTTTCCAAGAAAAACTTTAGTAAATTTGCAGATTTTTTTTACAGTGTAGTGACCGAGTGAAGAGTGCAACGTGGACCTGCTGATGTGTTTGAATCAATTTTACCGATAAAAAATTTATTAATCCAGTTTATAAAAAAAAATCTACAATTTTATCACGCGATTTTGAAATCCTGATATTTTGCTCCCAATGTTTTAAGATATACAATCTCTAATATATTTAAAATTGTATTTTTACAGCATTCGGAGAAAGAGTTCTTGTTTAAATTTTTTTAACTTTTAAGTTCAGCATAAGCTAGTATGTTGTGGCCATCACAAACTTTCTTGTATATAAATCGCATCATTTAAATAGTACAAGAAATTACACCAATTTAGCACCAATTCATATCAAAGTACATCTGAATTTGAAGTTTGATGAAAATTCGTGCATCAGTTCTTGAGATAGAGCTACAGCGGAAGTTATGAAAAATGTAGCATAGTAGCGCCACCTGTTGAGCGATTTACATTGCGGCTATCACTTAGTCTTAACATGATTTTCCTAAAAATTGTTGTAATTTCCCTTACCGTCTCATCCTTACCGTCCCTTTTTTCCATTACTGTCCCTTTTTTCCTATACCATCCCTTTTTTTCGTTCCGTCTCGTCTTTAACACACCTTTAAGACAATGTTATACCAAAATTTTGACAAAAACATAAACAGCACTAATTGATATCAAGGTATACCTGAATCTGATGTTTGATGGAAATTCGTGCATTACTTATTGAGATAGAGCTATATTGGAAATTCTTAAAAAATGCAACATAGCAGCGCCACCTATAGAGCGATTTTCACCAAAACATAAACAGCACTAATTCATATCCAGGTATACTTTAATCTGAAGTTTGTTGAAAATCTAAGAATTAGTTCTTGAGATAGAGCTATTGCGGAAATCGCAGAAAATGCAGCATAGCAGCGCCACCTGTGGAGCGATTTACGACAAAATGTATAAAACGTAAATTCATGTCAAGGACTAACTGAATCTGAAATTTGATGAAAATTCGTACACTAGTTCTGGAGGTTGAGCTATTGTGGAAATAGTGAAAAATGCTGCATAGCAGCGCCACCTGTTGAGCAATTTACAACAAAAACTAATCATGACCAATTTATATCAGGGGTTAACTTAATATAATTTTTTATTAAATTCCGTGCATTAGTTCTTGAGGTAGAGCGCCCACAAAATTTGTGTCAGATACATACGGACAGACAGACAGAGTCACAGACAGACATTTTGTAAAAACATGTTTTTCGGAATCTCTGACCCCTAAAGCGTGTAAGCCCGTTGAAAACCGAAAGTCAAAATTTTTTACGAATCCAATACTTTCTTCTTGTAATGATAGAAGAAAGTAAAAATAAATTTAAAATATTGCTACACTTTTTCTAACACAGTTTGTTAATTACGCATTAAACTTTCCTGAATTTTAGAATACTCTATTAGACTTAAGCAAAATAGTTTTATGACCGAATAAAATTTTAGAGAAAATCAAAAACGAAATTAAATTTTACTTCAATAGGGATACTGCGGTGCACTTTATTTTTATAAACTTTATTATCTTACAATAAACTTTTAATGGAACTTGTATTCCAGTAATTAAAAATCTTATGCAGTGACCCGTTTGTTTATGGTGGATGAAATTCAAAAAGTGTGGAATCATAAAAAACTGGAACCATTGTTGTGTGAACAACGTAAATGACGATAGAAATTTTTTCGCTTCGCCCAGATGAAGTGTTGTGAAACAAAGATTCCGTTTTCAGTAATAGCGCAAAAAACTTTTTATTAGAAATCATCCAAAAATTTCATGTTTTTATTTTGCGGGTTTTTTATTGTAAAACATTGTACTTCATTTAATAAATCTATATCTAGATTATAAAATTAAGAAGTTCATTGTTGCATAAGAAAAACTACTTTTCTTAAGAGGTAAGAAGGAAAATTTTAAATGTTATTCAATTGCCGTGTTTAAAACAACAACAACAACAAAAAAAAATGCAATCATGATTGAATTTGCGAAAAGTTTAGAGATTATAAAAATATGTATATATGCATAAACTAGTTGGATGTGCCAATCCCAAAACTTTCTTCTATCTTATACATCTTAATATTTCAAAACCTAGTTACACATGTTAATACTTCAATATTATTAGTTCAATACTATACCAACTTTGATTTTCATCTTAAATTTCTGCTCAAGTCAATTAAACGGACTAAAAACGAGTTAATCTATATCACGACATTTGTTAAAATTATTAATTTTTCCTTATTCTGTTGTTATCAGCTGTTTGCGAATAGCCGGCTTAGCAGGAAGCGAGTTCCCGCCGCTGCATGAGACGCCGATGCACAATAGAACTACGAAAAATCATAAAAGTATACAAAAATCGCTAACACGGAGCCCCTTTACCGCGCAATATTTCCAAATTCAAGGAGGACCTGTTGGCCAAAGTCAAAAACAAGCACAAACATTTTGGTTAAATTGTATGCATAATTTTATACGCTGTTCGATGGTACAATAATGAAAATAGCACAGAGATCGGAATTATAGCGCCCCCTTCTTTCGGAATTTTTTCAAGTTCATGGAGGACTTGTTTGCCATAGCCAGAAACATGCACAAAAAATTTGGTTCAATTATATGGATAACTTCATACACTTTTCGATGGTACAATAATGAAAATTGTACAGACATCGCAATTATAGTGCCCCCTACCGGCAGAATTTTTCCAAATTCAGGAAGAACCTTCGTGACATGACCAAAAATAAACACATAAAATTTGGTTCAATTCTATGCATAACTTCATACACTTTTCGACGGTACAATATTCAAAATGGCACAAAAACTGTACAAAAATCGCTATTACAGCGCCCTCTACGAGCGATTTTTTTACAAATTAAGGGAGGACCTCCTTGCCATAGCCAAGAACTTAAAATTTTTTTTTGGTTCAATTCTATGCATAACTTCATACACTTTTCGATGGTGCAATATTCAAAATCGCACAAAAATCGCTATTACAGCGCTCCCTAACGGCGAATTTTTTACAAATTCATGGAGGACCTGCTTGCCATATCCAAAAACTTAAAATAAAAATTTGGTTTAATTCTATGCATAACTTCATACACTTTTGGACGGTACAATATTCAAAATCGCACAAAAATCGCTATTACAGCGCCCCCTACAGGCGAATTTTTTCCAAATTCAGGGAGGACCTGCTTGCCATAGCCAAAAACTTAAAATAAAAATTTGGTTTAATTCTATGCATAACTTCATACACTTTTGGTCGGTACAATATTCAAAATCGCACAAAAAACGCTATTACAGCGCCCCCTACAGGCGAATTTTTTCCAAATTCAGGGAGGACCTGCTTGCCATAGCCAAAAACTTAAAATAAAAATTTGGTTTAATTCTATGCATAACTTCATACACTTTTGGACGGTAAAATATTCAAAATCGCACAAAAATCGCTATTAAAGCGCCCCCTACCGGCGAATTTTTTCCAAATTCAGGGAGGACCTGCTTGCCATAACCAAAAACTTAAAATAAAAATTTGGTTCAATTCTATGCATAACTTCATACACTTTTCGATGGTACAATATTCAAAATCGCACAAAAAACGCATTTACAGCGCCCCCTACAGGCGAATTTTTTCCAAATTCAGAGAGGACCTGCTTATCAAATCTAAAAACTTAAACTAAAAATTTGGTTCAATTCTATGCATAACTTCATACACTTTTGGATGGTACAATATTCAAAATCGCACAAAAATTGTTATATCAGCGCCCCCTACCGGCGAATTTTTTCCAAATTCCGGGAGGACCTGCTTGCCATAGCCAAAAACTTATAATAAAATTTTGGTTTAATTCTATACATAACTTCATACACTTTTTGATGGTACAATGGCGACAGACAGACGGACGGACGGACAGACGAACAGACGGACGGACGGACAGACGGACAGACGGACACACAGACAGACAGACATTTTCTATAAACATGTTTTTTGGAATCTCTGACCCCTAAAACATGCAAATCCGTCGAAAACCGGAAGTCGAAAAAAATTTCGATTACAATACTTTCTTCTATTGAAGATAGAAGAAAGTAAAAATTAAAAATGTCAACCGAAAAAGTAATTAAAAAGCTTTGTATATCAAAAAGTAACACTCTTTTTATTTATTCCAGTCGATAAAGAGCTCTAGATTGAAAGTTAGTTTAGCAAACTTCATTATCTCGACGCTTCAATTTATCTAATTACATTTTATAGTACTTAATATTTGCTATAAGTCGTAAAAATAAATTTAAAACGCAAAAAAATACCTTGATTTATTTACATTCGACATGTTTCATCGCATCCAACGGCAACAGATATAAAACAGCAATGTGTGATCAACAGATAAATATCATATGATTAACAGATATATCCTCCTGAGACCTAGCATCCATTCAAATGGATGTTTTGCTTTCTCCTTCTATTGCGTTAAATTTCATTGTAGCAATCTAAAACCAGTTTGGCATGGTAATGTATGAATCAAAAATCAACATTCAGCTTTTGGATTTTGGCAACAGTAACTACTTTGTTTACAAAATGGCGTAATAAATGAGTCAAGTTGGAATTCTACGTTCTGCTGGTAAGTTTCGTTTTTATGTTATTTTAATTTGTTTAAACTGTGTTTTTTTTTTTTTTTTTTTTTTTTTGCAATTTTAATAGCAGTTGTTAATACTTGCCTTATGTTCTTTATAATAAATTCTATTCTTTCGCATACTTTTATCATTTTTTTAATTATTTTAAAGCGAGTTATGGCCTGAACACCCATTTAGATGGTTGTGCTCTAAAACAAAATTAAAAAATCGAAATTTGTTAATTTATTTAAAAACATCATTTTTGATGCCTATTTGTTGAAAAAACTCATATTAAAAAATATATATATGAATTACTTATTTCGTATTTACTGCATGAGATAATTTTACATGTACAGGGTGTTTCATACAATATGGGCAAAACTTTAAGAGGTGATATTACACAACCAACGAAACAACTTTCACCAAAGAATGCATGGCCCGAATTAAAATGCAAAGATGCTACAGGCTAGAGGGCGCTGAAGGTGAAGTTGTTATACGAGGCAAAAACACACAAAATACGATTAAGTGAGAAAAGATATTTTAATGACATGTGATTACAATAAATGTTTAAAACAGTGATCGGCAGTGCCTATGCATCAGGAACAACGGCGAAGAAAGTATTGGCGAAATTTCTTTAAAACAGCAGGCATATCGCGCACTTTCACTGCAGCGACCGAAAGTCTGGTGACGAGGCCTTCTGCAGATTCAATGGAGGTCTCCTACATTAGAGCCTTCAGCTGTCCCCACAAAAAGAAATCATAACATGAAATATTTGGCGAACGTGGTGGTCAACCTACACTGTTAAATATTTGGTACAATGTTTCACCAATTTTTGGTGCTGCAGTAGCTGCCACCATAAGATGGGGAAACATAGTTCCAACATTTGGTTCTAAGGATGAAACATAAGTTGGTGAAACCTTGAACCATACGTTGGTGAAAACCTTGAACCATAAATTGGTGAAACTTTTAACCGCAAATTGGCGAAATGTTGATGAAGCAATTATTTTTGTCCCCCCCCCATCCCTCCTCCTTCATAGGTAAAATATTTAACTTTTTTTAAAAGATATTTTTTTAAATAATTTAAGGTGAAATATTTACGGTCTCTCCAATTAATTTTCTTTGGAAAATAATTTCGAGGATTAGAAACCTAGGTTTATTTAGCAAATTTTAAAATAGTTTAATTATTACGATAACACCATTGTTATTTTAAATATCTTACACTATAATTTACACATTGAAATACATAAGAAAGGATACGATTATGTAAGCATACGTATATAAACTTATCAAATTGAGGTAATTGAAATGCATTAAAATTTGCTAAATAAACGTGTAAAATTGATTTTGTATGACGGATGCAAGCAATCTTTAAACAAAAATCAGTCAGAGAATGAGTAAATATAAATCCTAAATGGAATTAAAACAAGGAAACATCTATATATAAAAGAAAAGAACTATGTCAAACGGAGGTGGAGGCAAAAAGCATTGCTTATCTACTCGCATCTTTTCTTAAAAATAAGTTCTAAGCATGATTTAAGTATTAAGAATGTGTAATTGTTTTATGTATGTTGATTGGTAATTGTTTTATTAAATGTGAACATCAACATGAAGTCTAAATTTTTAAATTCTACGGAATATGTATATAATTTTCCTTTAAACATATTCCTTAATAATTATCATTGATACTTATGGAACGACATGATAAGCTATATTTAATTTTAATGTTTTATCCCAATATACAGTGTATTTTATAAATACGAGCTAAATACATTTTATATATTTTATAGAAAAGATTGATCTAGGAAAAAGATTAAAAAAAAAGGAAGGAAATTTAAAGAGGAAAAAAAAATCTTTGGTTATGTACTGTTTGTTCTTCATTGTTTGAAAAACATTTTGAATGTAAAAAATAGTTATTAATCTCTTAAATAAATAGTCAATCCTACATTATATGAATAAAATGTAAATATAAACTTAAAATATACAAAAGCAGTTTTATACATAAACTTTATATCGATATAAACAACATTATATTTAAATGCTTAAATATCATGTTTCCTTTTCACTTCTGAAACTAAAAACTGTAATATGTATAAGGAAATATTCCCAGTGTTAATCTATTTTTCAATCTGAAACATTTTTTTATTATCTTAATCATTGAATATCATGTTTCACTTCAAAATATTAATAATTATAAATACTATTTCATTGACTGTTATTTTTTATAATCGGGAAACGGTAAAGAACACAAAAATTCCAGTATAAATAAACAGAGTTTGAAATAATCGCAAATTAATGTTTACTTCTACTACTATGAATGCAGCCATCATGAATCAACATATCTCGGTTTGGTGTCAGCATTTTAAAACTATGATAGTACTTCACGTTTTGTTTTTGCCTTCGAGCTGCGTGAAATTAAAATACTTCACATCTCACTATTGATTAGGAAGAATGAAACGTTTACACAAATTTTCTTTATTTAAAAAGACAAAACGAATGAAGTCGTGATTAATTTCTGCTAAGAACTGTTTGTTATTTAATTGTTAAAACAATTATATTTCAAACCGTTACATAAAGAATGAATATAACACACATTCGCTTGTGAAATTCGGGTAACGAAATCAATCTTTTTCTATAAAACATGAAAACTATTTAACACTTATACAATATCTAAGTACAGGAATGAAACATTAAAATTAAATAAAACTTACCTTCGCATTCCATAATAAATATTCCTTTTTAATATCTCTTTCCTTTAAACTTTAAATGTCGGGCGAAATGCAATCGTTTCACTTATCTTATAATGGCGTCATAGACAAAGACGAACTGTTCTTATTGGCTGATAAGTAGCTCGAAAACTAGGTTCAACTTATTACGAAAATGTGGTTCAATCCAGCGTAACTTCTAAGTTTACACCATGAAATGGAGTTTTTGAAAATTAAGAAGTACCATATTTTGGTAATCCTCATTATTTTACTCCAAATATTGGTGTAACGTTAAGCGGAAAATTTTAACAGTGTATAGGACCAACTCGACCAATACATCGGTTGTGGAATGTTATATCCAGATAGTTTCGCACGTCTAATACACAGATGTGTGGGGGACGGCGTTCAACATCTCTGGCAGCACCTGTTGCAGAAACATGGGGTGTTATTCGCGTCAATACCTTCTAGCCGAAGATTATGTCCGAGTAGGTGGTCTCCGATTATTGCTGCCTAAACATTGATAGAAATGTGTCTCTAGTGAGCATGTAAATAAGTGGCACCTTCACGTGTGCTGGTGCATTCATCTGTGAAAAGCAATGTTGCCTCAAAATATGGATTTACCTCGTACTTCTGCAGAAACCGGCGGGTGAGTTTCACATGAAGAGAAAAATCCCTTTGAGTCAGTTCCTGGACTCGTTGAACGTTAAATGAATGCAAACGTTCATCCTTCAGTACTCGCCATATCGTGGAGTGTGGTACATGTAATTGCCTAGCCTCTACTCGTGAACTTGTACTTGGCTGATCAGCCACCAAATCCAATATGGCTTCTTCCACAATTAATGTTCAAAATAACTTTTACCCCTACGAATAAAATTACCCTCTCGAAACTCAAAGATTCCATTGAGTTATCCAACTCATGGGGTATTTATAATATTAATTTTCAGTGCGGACAGACCAAACGGGGCCTAAAATTCTGTATTAAAGTAAACCAACAAAATATTCAAAAACAGGAAACCAATAAATCTTCAATTGCTAAACATTGCTGGGAGAAGAACCACTCCTTTGATTACAATTCAGCTATTATCATCTCTAAATCCACTTCTATACACGAACTTAACTTTCTTAAAGCTCGCAATTCCGCCTTTATCAGATTGTTGGAAATATTACATAAAATCCTCTTTTTCTTAATTACTTCAAGCATTTTCAGACTTTTGCTTATATTTCTAATACTAGTCTCCTATTGGGAGACATCCGAATTTTCCTGTTTTCCTACTGGTCAATGAACTTCTCACTTGAATCTGCTTCGCTCCTATATAATTGAGCAAGTTTCCGCCATTCTTTGCACAGATGACGATACCATAAAAGCTACTGAAACTAGTCTGCTTACAGTTTAGATATTCTGGTGTTTTTAACGTTGTTTTAAATTTATAATATAACGTCCTGTTGGGTAACCGCTCTCCGTACAATCATTGAGTCTCTGAACCATTTCCATTTACAGTTCTTTCGATAAAATGCATATCTGCCTTTTCCCTATTAGTGACGGATCATCTTCCGATACGTTCCTACAGCGATTGACAGTTGCACACTCGGATCAGCGGCTTTTATGTATTAATCGAGTTTTGCATGCGCATTCTACTCCTTCTCCATATCAAAATCAATTGCTATTAATGCCGTTTTTCTCCCGTTAACTCGCAACAGGAATGAAGCTTTAACGTTTGTATGGACTAAGTTTCCAAAATGCGCCCGCACATGTACGTTTTATTTCCGGCCAGATGACAGTTATTTGTTTGGATGATTATTATTACATCTTGAAGTTTTGCCCATGTTTTATGAAACGCCCTGTATATATTTCTTTTTGTAAAGGCTCACAGATGAAATAGACTCAGTAACAATGTTTTTCATTCCATTTGACTGCACAAGAATTTTTCGAAAGACTGTCAGTAAATTAACCATATAGAAATGTTTGGTATAAAAGATATTTTAAACTGTTTGCACTTGCAGGCACAAAGTATTTTAACTTCATTTTGTATATTTATAAATATTTAACGGTCTGAAAGTCATGAAACTAACATGAAGACTGCCACCTTCTCCCTTTCTCTCGACTATTTCTTTTAAGAGTAACCGGAGTGGTTCACTATATAATATATTATTTTTTTATTATATACTAGGGGATCAAATACGAATTGTATTTGAAAATAGTTTTACTTTAGTGAAAACTCTAACATATTTTATGTATTTAACTTACCTTTTAAATAACCCTCTGACAATAATAAAAAACATTTTTATAATATGAACAATAATAATAATGTATTTAATTAAAGATTTGTAATTTATTCAAACAGTTATTTTTTTTATTAACCACGTGCCAAAAGTTAATAACCAAAATATCACTAAAGGTTACGTTACGTAAAGCAGACTTTTTGATTCTGGTAATTTCAGTGGACTAAGCACATACTTCGATTAAATGTCTGTTAAATTTGTATTTTCTCTATATTGTTATATTATTATTTTTCATTTATTGATGAATGTTTATTTACGTTATAGAATATTAAGCAGAAAAAAATTCTGAAATAATATTTATAGTGTTTAAGTAACATACTTGTTAATCTTTCGAAATAGTTCTGCAAGCGATAGAGATAAATTAAATAACTCATGCTTGATTACTATTTTAAAAACCATAAAAATCAGTAAATATAAGTACAGTTTTCAAACAAATTGCATTTGAAAAAACACTTTATTCCTATTTGAAGGCTAAAAATTAAAAGTTAGCAATGTTTAGAATTAGTTTTTAAATGTAATAATAGCAAAAGTTATTGGTCAAATGTTGCTACCGTCAGTATGACCTCACCGTTACTCAAATCCATGTTTTTTCATTATAATATTGACAGATTTAAAATCTAAATACAAAAAACATGTAATCAAAAGACTATATATGAAAATAACTACAAAACTTCATAGTACTTATATAACATGAAATAAGTAATTTATACTTTTTCGTTGCAAAAGTTTACAATCATTTAGTCTTGTTTTTGTTTAAATGTAAGCTAACTAAAAAAAAAAATTTTTAGAAAAGATTCTTTATACCAATTGCAAACTTTAAGACAATGCTAGTGCCAAACGGATCACTGTTTTCTTTCTTACCAGTTATTTTGAAAATAGCGATATTGAAGCTTTGGAGAAGAAAGATTAAACCTATCAAAATGAAGCCAGCTGGTGTCAAATCCCCCCAAAAAACGAAAAAGTAGATATTTTTCAATTCTATAAAATATTAAAGTTGTGGTAAGATATTCTTTGATATGTGAAATTTGACATGCGATTCTTTGTATTTAAATTTCAAAAGAAAATATTTATTGTAAGGGCGAATAAATCACTAACTAAATAACATAATGGGAATTTCCTATAAAATAAAAAATTACCTCAAAAAAGAAAATGTGTAAAGCAAGAATAATTAAAGAAAAAAATATGAAAATATCTTACATTAAAAAAGTACATATAGTATCTACGTGTAGAGCAATATAAAATTACACCTATATCAAATTTTAAATAAATGCGACATGAATAGCATTTTAAAAATAAACAACAGCAAATCGTGTACGAAATTAAAATTCAATAAAAATTTTCAATTTGATATTTTATTTTTTATAAACATTGCTGGATAATATTGATATCAATTACAATACACAGGGTGTTTCATAAAAGATGGGCAAAACTTTAAGACGTAATAGTACACATCCAAACAAACAACTTTCATCAAAGAATGCATGGTCGTAATGAAAACGCAAAGTGATGTTGTTACACGAGGAAAAAACACACAAAGAACGATTAAGTGACAAAAGCAAGTTTAATGACATTGTCAATCTTTTATGAAACACCTTGTAGATATAAACATATATATATATATATATATATATATATGGTTCTTATGGATTTAATGTTTGTTAATTATTTGATTTATTGTGTTAATTATTTAATGTTTGCATGATTCTGGTTCTCCCTCATCTTCAGTGATTAATGGCTTTGATATGCCCGGTAAGTGCTTGATATTGTTGGAAATTATGTGGTTTTTGAACTTGGAGTAGTTGGTGTATTAGTTTTGATTTGGTAATATGTTGAAGTTGATAACTTGGTGTATCGTTTGTCTATACATAAAATTTCTGAGTCATGAATTGTAAAGCTGTAACATATTATTTAGAATCTGGGGTATTAACTATCTTAGTTACAAATTAAAACTTGATAACTTTTCATCGACTAGTAAATTTAATATTTACAACGCATTTACATGTTACTACTTACAAAATAACTCAGTTAACTTAAAATTACGGCTTAGCTCAGATGCCTTGTCGGCAACAACTCTGTAAATTATCGTCTCATCTCATAAAGTCTAATTTACTCAGTTTGTCAGTTCTTTTGAAAGAAAAAAAAAGAAAAGGAGAGAAAATATGATGGAGTGCGTATTGTTCGAGCGTTACACTCTCCCCCTCACACTGTATTACTGGTCCCCCAGATGCAGTGTGCATTTCCTGGGTGGATTCCTTCGGGATGCTTTCTGGTGCCTAAAATCCTCTATTGGTGTCGTGTTTTTTTATTCTTTCGTAAATATTTGCTGGCTGGGCATCTGAAGTTTCCCGGGTCTGCCTCTAGGACGAATAAAGCCTTTACAACATCCACCATCATCTTGCATGTAAGGACACAAAGCTGATATATGATAATTTCCTAAGGGAGAAAAGGGGTTTTCTTTAGTGGCAATGGTATAGGAAGTAGGAGATCTTTGTTTTAAAATAACATAGGGGCCATCGCGACAGGGCATGAATTTAGTTGTTTTGTTACTTTTCTTTTCACTAATGGGATGCAAAGTAACCGAGACGTGGTCACCTGTTTATATTGTTCAGAAGCTTTTAAATGTTTAGCGGCATAATATTTATGCTTATCTTGGCTTTGTTCTATGCGATCTTTTATCTACATAGTAATTTTAGCAAAGTTTTTTAAATAAGGAGTTATTTCGGGTATGAAATTATCATTCCGAATTACAGGGAGTAAGTCATGAGCAACATCATCGGAGGTATGTAATTCACGACCGAACATTAAATATGCAGCTGTGCGACCTGTGGAACTACATCTTGCAGTATTAAGGGCAAAACGGATTACTGGTAATTTTTCACTCCAAGTTGTATGATCATCTCCAACTAGCATCGCTAAGCGGGGTTTTAGATCTCGTTTTTTTCTTTCAACCGGATTTGCCCGAGGGTGGTACACCGGAGTTAAACTCTGATCTATCTTTAAGAGAAAACAAACTTGTTGCATCACAGCACTGATGAATTGCGGACCATTGTCGCTAATGATTTTTCCTCGAAAACCATATCTTAAATACACTTCCTCAATTAAGGTAACAGCACATTCCGTGGCTGTTGCGTTATTTAATGCGAAAAGTTCTACCCATTTTGTGTTACAGTCTTCGATTATAAAAATCCACTTTTTCCCATCTGCTGTTTTGGCAAGGGTCCAAATAAGTCTATTGAGAGGGTCTCAAATCTTTGACTATGAACAGGTGTTTGTAAAAGTCCAACAGGTTTTTGGTTACTCGCTTTATAACAAATACGTCTACACAATTTTTAACATAATCTGCGATATCTTTTCTCATTCCGGTCCAGTAATATCTCTGGGATACTCTGTAATAGGTTCCCTCGGCTCCATAATGGCCTACGGTCGGTGAATCATGGTAATTTTTCAAGAAGACTTCTTTCCGTTCTTGAACAGGAACAACCAATTGTGCTTCATCTGAATCTGATTCTGGAGAGTAACGATATAAGACTCCTTGGTTTAAGAGGTAACCACGTTCAGTCCAATTAGCAAAATCTGTATTATTTTCTTTCGATTCAAACGCTTCGATAATTTTCTTTAAATCTTCGTCCTTTAATTGCTCTTCTCGGATATCTTTAGGAGATCTAATAGGCATATCAATCGAAATTGTGCAAATTTCACAAGAAGGTTCTTCATGATTGCAAATAGGGCGAGATAACATATCAGCAACTACGTTTGCTTTTCCAGGTATATATTCAATCTTGAGGTGGAAAGATTGTAACTGCAAAGCCCGTCGGTTTAGTCTGCCTGAGGGTGACTTTAAACTCATCAGCCATTTTAGGGGCTGATGATCGGAGGCAACTGTTATTTCATGTCCTTCAATATTGCCACGGAATTTACTTAAAGCTCAAATGACAGCAAGTGCTTCGCGCGCGGTGGTAGAATAGTTTCTTTCTGGTGCAGTTAACAAACGACTTGCATATTCTATTGAATGCTCTTCTTCTCCCTGACCCTGGAAGAGGACAGCACCTAGAGCATATCCACTGGCATCTGTACGAAGAAGATAGGGCTTGGTCGGATCATTTTGTTTTAGCACTGGAGGATTGATTAATGAACTTTTCAATGTTTCGAAAGCGCTTTGTTCTGCTTCTTCCCACTTCCAAGTTGCATTTTTCTTAGTAAGATTACTTAGAGGTTTAGCTATATCTGAAAATTTGGGAATAAAACGTCTGTACCAGGAGCAGGACTGCAAAAAATATTGAACTTGTTTTACAGACTTAGGAGCAGGCGTTTCTTGAATTGCAGCGGTTTTTCCAGGATCAACTTCGATTCCTTAGCTTGTTATCCAATGTCCTAAATATTTAACACGGGGGGCAGGCAAAATTGCATTTTTCACGATTAGCATACAATTTGAATTCCGATAGTTTATTAAAAACTGCTTCTAAGTCAGACAAATATTTCTCAAAACTTTCCCACAAAATTATAATATCATCTAAATAAGACAATATAAAGATGTCTTTGAGGGACTTTCTAAAGTTATCTATTAATCTCTGAAAGGTTGCTGGGGCATTTTTCAATCCGAAAGGAATTCTAATGTACCGAAAAGTTCTGAATGGACAAATAAATGCAGTTTTGTCTCCATCAGCAGCATTTACTTCAATTTGATGGTATCCAGACTTCAGATCAATAGTGGTCATATAAGGTGTATGTTTGGCGTCATAGAGCATATCATCTATTCGCGGTAATGGATAATTATCTGTCTTTGTGATGGCATTTAATTTTCGATAATCGAGGCAAAGGCGAACTTTTCCATTTGGGTTTGGGACCAATACTACAGGAGAGGCATAAGGAGACTCACACTCTTCTATTATACCTTTAGAGAGCAATTCATCTAATTCTTTAATCAAAATTTCCTTTCTCGCAGGTGACAATCGATTAAACAAAATCGTAAAAAATCGATTCCCAAAATTGTACGATTATTTCTGGCATTCGGCAGAACAAGTGTGGTTTTAACGTCGCGACCTTCAATTTTAACATGAACTTCTGTTTTATAAAGTTCGGTAGTGTTTGTAGCCCATCCGTTAAGACTACGATCATTTGAGTTTTTTCAAACTTCACACCTTGGTCTTTTAATAAAGAATACAAAACTTCACCCGCAACGCAATGTGCTGCGCCAGTGTCAGCACAAGCTATGCCAGAGAGACCATTTATGCTTATTTTTACCAATAATGTTGGTGATGTTTGCATATTACATGCACGAAATTCTAGTGATTGAAAGTGCACCGATACATTTTTCGAAGAACAGGTTGGACGCTTTGATTTAATAACTCCCTGGTTTCCACAACCATAGCAACTTAACATTGGTCGATTTAAATTCGAAGGATAATTAAATTTATTTCTCTTGGACTCCTTTTGATTGCCAATTTTACTAAACTCATTTCTTTTAAAATCTAAAGTCGTTTTTTCAAAGCGATTAGAATTCCCGACCTCACTGATTTTATTTGATCTCTTTATTTCTACTTTGTGTGACCTCAAATTATCATATAAATCTAACTTTACAGCTAATTCAACTGGTCTGTTAAATTCTCCCATTAGTCTAAATAATGTTCTTTGCAATCAACGGAAACCTTTTTTCTTTAATTGGTCAGCAATAATTAATTCCGATACTTTTTCAAAGGAATTTATATTTAATTCGGGTAGCCATCCCTCAAAATAGCTTCTAATTTCAAAATAATATTCTTTCCAGCTAATATCGGTTCGCTTTGGATGTCGACTAAACAAAACACTAAACCTTTCAGCAGTTAACTTGAACCTCTGCAGCAATACATCTTTAATATAAGAATAATCCTCAAATTTTTCTTCGGTTCACGCGATATTAATTTACCGATTTCATTCGTAAGGACTCCAATTAAATACGTAATCCACAATTCTTTAAAAACCTTTAAAAGTTTCATTTGCCTCTCAAAATTAATTAAAAATAAATTCATATCACCCTTTTCAGGATTTAAATCGGGTAAAACCTTTTTCAAGTCAACGCGGATTGAAGAAGTTTCTAGAGGGTTGCTTGTATTTACAACAACATCTCTTGTTCCTGCTTCTAACCTGAGCTTCTGTAGCTCAAATTCTCTTTCTTCGGCTAAACGTTTCTCTTCCTCAAGAGTCTTTCTTTCTTCTACGATATTTTCAAAATTTCCCTGTACAAAATCTATGTTATCTTTAAATGCCTCACTATTTACAATTTTATCACGTAATTCGAGGACTTTATCATCGCTACTTATTTCTACTTCTAATTCTGAAGCTAATGTGATTAAATCAATTTTCTTACCCGTAGAAAGAAACGCCATCATTTGAACTAACAATATTTTAGCTAACTTCAAACTTAATTCGTGTTACGAATAACTCTTAGCAAAATAATTTACTTTTACGTAATTTATAACATATATAGAACATAGATAACATACAATATCTTTCAAAACTCAGTATAATGACGCCAACTATTTGCCTTTTTTTTTTTTTTTACACATTAATATCAAACATTATTTGCGAATAATTTAAATCAATTCTTCATATAATAATTAAAATAATGCCAAGCACTCATTTATAATAATACCTTCAATAATAATATAGCTCAGTGCAACTATATAAATGTATAAAATAAAGCAAACGATATTTATTTTTCAATAATAATTGTGTCGTCTAGTTGCAAAACCGGCCATCTCCAAAAAATAAAATTTTGAGAAACAGCTCTTTTTTCACCACACTTAGCCAAATAAAGTTTGGAACCAAAACTCTTCAGTTTTATAGTCATTAGGGCAGTATATTTGAAAACACGAAATAAGGTGGCAGGGGCATATGAAGGGAAGGGGTTATTTAGGTCTTTGTTTTGGATTTGGCCGCCTTTGCAACTTACTTTGGAGTTGGCCGGTTTTGCAACAAACCAAAAATTAATTTTTGCTAAATTTAATTTGACATTGGGTTTTTAGAAGTTGCAAATGCACAAATATGTTTTATTCAACTTAATGTTATTTAACAAATAGAACTTTAGGAAAGTTATTAACGTAAAACGACCTTTACACAGTTACCGATTATTAAAAATGACTAACAGTTAAAACTAACTGACTAGCTGTTAAAACGGATTTAAATGTCACTAAACAAATGATTTAAAGGACATGATATTATTTTAAATAAAATTATTAAATTTTAAAAACTTAATCTAAAATCATACTATGTACATGTGCCTACAATTTCAAACATTAGTGGTCTCATCGTTTTCGATAGTCTCACAAATTTCGTCATGATGGTCCATCCATGCATCTTTTTCTTCATCATCTTTGCTTTCTGCTTTTTAAACAGCTGGTGCCAATATATTTTTGTAAAAAAAAAAAAATAACCGCTTGCCAGCATCCCAATTTGTTCCGAAATATTTCATCAGTAAGTTTTGGACATCCCGAAGTTTTAGAGGTTTCACCACGGTATCCGGAGCCACGTCATCGAGTTTGCTGTTCATAATACTTCTCTTACTCTTGAAAACAGACTTTCTGACTTCTACCTCAGATTTGTAGAAGACCTCCCTTTGTACCAACAGCTTATTTGTATATTCTGTTATGAAAATTTTTTTCGTAGGAGCAAATTTGAAATGCCACAATGCAGGTGGTTTGGGGAAGAAATTGCTGGTCTTCTTCCAATCATGGTCGGTCTCTTCCCGACTTGAAAACTCTTCCATATTCAGATGAAATTTCTTCATACATTGCGGGCTGAATCAGGGACTCGATTTTCTTCAATCTCCTTTCAATTTGAGCTGAAACACGATCTGGAGGGATAAAAGAATACTGAATCAACGTAGGCAGGTTATTAGATTAATAAAATATTATGGCATCATGATAATTAATTAATCAAAATATGCTAACTATGATGTTATTATGTTATCAATTAATTATGTATTATATTATCCCCAGGGTGGATTACCCATAAGGCAACTTAGGCTATGGCCAAGGGGCATACGTTAGGTAGGGTTCGCAAAATTAAGGACTTTAAAGTTTTTAAATTTTATGAAATAAGAACAATTTAAAATTTAAACGAAAAGTGTTAAATAAAAAATGAATTTGTAATAATTACATTTAAAACAATTTTTCTACTTCTCTATACACCAACACAAAATTCTCTCAGATTTTAATTGTAACAAAAGCCCATTCATTTCCAATCTACAATCCTCAAAATACTAAAATTTATAATGCAAAATTTAAATGTATTATTAATTAATTAAATAGATTAAAAAATTCTTAAATTTTTCAAAGAAAATTCACTTATAGTTTTATGAATTTGGGGGGGGGGGGGAAGTATTTTGGCCTAGAGCGTCAAAAAAGGATAAACCAACCCTGGTTATCAAAAGGTGTACATTAACTTTGAATTTTGGGTTTTCTCCTTTACCACGTCGTAGATCCACTTTGCCGCTTCCTTGGTTGATTAGTAGACGCTTCTTCCAGAAACACATCCATACTCGGAGTAAACACTAAGCTAAATTATTAGAAAATTTTTATGCACCAATGGAGAGCAGTCATATGCGAGAGAAAACACGATAACGTTAATCTAATCAACAAGTGATAAGTTATTGTGGGGTCGAGCAGAAGCGTCAGCTAGCGGATATGGAGATGGCCGGTTTTGAAACTCACCGGATGAAGGATTTGGCCACTTTTGCACCACATCGTGATTTTCAAACGCATATAACACAGGGATTGACAGGTTTTTGCATGGTTTATCGTTTCCAGATGATAGAAACCTTTACTTAGAACTAAAAAAACTGAAAAAACACATTTTCAATTTTTGAGGAGTTGGCCGGTTTTTCAACTTGATGACACAGTTATTAGATATATTTCTCTTATGAATATCTTCATTTAATTCTTATACTAAAATACTTGAAGCTACAGACGATTTTTTCGTATTTCAATTCCAAGGAAAATATCATTCAGGTTGAATAGAATAATTCCAAAACATTTCGATTCTGGACGAATCAAATACAATTTTCAAAAATCCTCAGATTCCGGATGAATCAAAAGTACTTTTGTATAAATTTTTGTACTTTAGTATCTAAATTTTCTTATTAAAACAGTTTAACACAATTTAAAAATAATACTTACAGTGAGCAAAAAATGAGCATTTGCACGCAGACGATTTTTTGCATAAGTAACCATAGAAAGCAAATTTGATACTATTCTCTTAATTATTCATTTATTTAAATAAGAAGAAAATAAAAATAACTACCTATTTTCCTTATCCAGTAATATTACACATTTTAAAAAATAAATTAATATTTTCTCATACCTAAAAAGTATTTACACAAGAAGCATTGTCTCGAAGCTGGTAGATGGGAGGTGCTGGGTTCGAACCCAATCGCGCCTGTCGGCTTAATCGCTCGGAGTTTTCGTGGTTTTCTTCGAGTCGTGGATTTTCCTGCGTAAATACGAATTAGGTTCCCTTAGAAAGACCCTCACGGAGGTCACTTCCCCCCCGGGCCTATATCCCTCGTGTAGATAATCGGCCGTCAAAAATCAACCCAATCCAACCCACAAGAAGCATTGACTGTTAAAAGAGGCATTAAATGTGAACATTATGCAAAAATTTGTGTGAATTGTGTGAAAATAAATCTAGTGTAAGTTCGTATCGAGCGATTTCTGGAGTTCCATTACCTGAGATTTATTCTGTTGAGCTGAACCAGGTTTCAGACCAGATGCTGTAATCTTCAAGGTTAGCTGGGTGAAAAAGTTTGACCTGAATCGTCCGGGATAGCTCAGATGGCAGAGCACTAGAGGCTTCAGCCAGGGAGGTCCTGGGTTCGAATCCTGGTCCGAACAGTTTTCGCCCAGTTGGAAATTTACATCTAATATTATGCAAATGTTTAGCATATCCGTTCCGCAGTACATTAGCCCCGCACTTTAAAGTCACGTAATATATTAACTGGAGAAAGGATTCTGGGGAGTTTTTGTTCTAATGGCGCCGAAAACGTGTGAACAGTCTGTTGCTACTCGTGAGAAGGTTATATTTCTTCACAATTCTGGATTAAGTTACCGAGGAATAGGTAAAAAATTAAATCTAAACTTTTCTAGTATTCGTTATGTAATTAAGAAGAACAAAGAAACTGGTTCGACAATAAATAAGCCACGAACTGGGCGTCCAAGAAAGCTAAATACCAGGCAAAGGAGAGCCATCATAAAAGAATCTTCAAAAAACCCTTTTCTAAGTGCTCGAGAATTGGCTGTTGATGTCGCTTCAACGTCAGGAACAATAGTTACACCACAATCAATTAGAAATATTCTTCATGATGCAAATATTCGAGGAAGAGCCTCTCGAAAAAAACCATTTATTAGTGAAACAAATAGGGTGAAAAGAATTTGCAAAAGCTTATGTCAGCAAACCACTAGAGTTTTGGAAAACTGTTATTTTTTCCGATGAAAACAAGTTCAATATTTTTGGCTCAGATGGTAAGAAAACTAAAACTGTATGGCGAAAGCCAAATACTTCTTTTCAAATTAAAAACTTGAAACCAACTGTAAAATATGGCGGTGGTCATGTAATGATTTGGGGATGCATGTCTTTTCACGGAGTTGGCGAAATGACCTTTACTGAAGACAATATGAATACTAAACAATATATTAATATATTGCGAGATCATTTATCTAATAGGGCTCTGAAATTAGGAATTCCTAATTCATATTATTTCCAATAGTTTTACGATCCAAAACACACTGTATATATTACGAGGTTATGATTGCTTTATAATGTAAGAAATCAATTGAAAACGCCACCACATTCACCAGACCTCAGTCCGATTGAAAATTTGTGGCATATTTTGGATATGAAAGTAAGGAAAAAAAATTTTCTAACAAATCAGAACTTAAGCAAGCTCTTAGGGAAGAATTGCTACAAATCAGCAGTGAAACATGTCACAAATTAATACAATCAATGCCCAGACGATTACAAGCTGTAATTGAAGCAAAGGGCATGCATACTTATTAGCACTGTTTTTAACTTATAAATAATTCCTCTAGTTCTATTTTTATTGCTAGTGTGCAAATATTTTTTTGGCAGTACTAATGCTACTGTTTTATGTTTTCATATTTTAAATATAATTATTAAGTGAGATATTAAATGTTTATTTGTTTTGTAAAAGTGTTGGTATTTTTAATTCTGGAACAATGGAACAATAGAGCAGGTGTATGGATTCCCTAGTTGGGTGGCAACTTTACATCCAGGCTAAGAGTAGATCGTTTTACAATGCAATGGGAGCCTTAGAAAAAAAAAGAGCGTTTAAACGCGGCTAGTAGCCACGAAAAAATAGAGAGTAAACTAAAAAGATAGACAATTTTTAAAAGAAAAAATTGTTAGTATAACTAATAGGGGGAAAAAAAAAGTTCCATATGATCCAAAAATGTCCAGGACAGGCGAAAAAGCTACCAAAGGAAGCCCCGTAAAAAAAAGACTCAATTCAGAGACCATACATTAGTTTAACACAATTATTTCAAAGTAAGATACAAAAGTTTATAAAAAATGAAGTATTTACATATTTACAGAGAAAAGAAAAAACAGAGATTAAAGTTTATAAAAAAATGCACAAAAGATAGGAAAATACAATAATAAAAAAAAAACAACATTGAGGAGAGTTCAGACTAACAGGACTGAAAAAAGCACAAAGTGTATAGGGGAACAAGGGGAAAAAGGACGGCGCCCGCCCAGTCTGGTAACTCGATGAGAAAAGGTTATATAAGGAGACCAAGATAGTGTAATTAAAGCACAAAAAGGTAAAAACTTAAAAAGAATTTGAAAAGCATAAGAAAAACAGCTTAAAAAGTTTTTTTTTATTTATTTATTTATTTTTTTATTTTATTTTATTTTATTTTTTTATTTATTTATTTTTTTTTTTATTTTTTTTTAAATTCTTAGTTCCTTTTTATTTATTTATACATATGCTACAACAAATTTACCTGGTGTGCAAATACTTTTTTTTGCTCACTGTTTGTTCATATCTTGCTTCTGTTCGAGCCCGACGTTTGGGAGCCACTTCTGTAACATATTATTTAGAATCCGGGGTGGAAACTATCTTAGTTACAAATTAAAACTCGATAACTTTTCACCGACTAATAAGTTTAATATTTACAACGTATTTACATGTTACTATTTACGAAATAATTCAGGTAATTTAAAATTACGGCTTAGCTCAGATGCCTTGTCAGCAACAACTCTGTAAACATTCTTCTTATCTCATAAAGTCTAATTTACTCAGCTTGTCAGTCCTTTTGAAAGAAAAAAAAAAGAAAAGGAGAGAAAATATGATGGAGTGCGTATTGTTCGAGCGTTACAAAGCGATTTTTGACCGGCAGTATATGGGAATTGAAAAATGACCATAGTGCCCGGTCGGTATCTGATTACATGGTAGGAAGTGGATCGACAAAATGTTACTATGGTTTGGATAATGATGTGGATGAACAAACTGGTGAGAGTAGAGATACTTTCGGGTATGAGGAGAAGAACCGGGATCATGTAATTTATGAAAAAAGCAAAAAGTTGAATAAAAATTATAAAATGTTTGGAAACTACAGTAAAAACAGTAATTTTAATTGTTATAGAAATGTTATGGATTGAACTGTGAGTGGTAGTACTAGATACAAAACTAGACATGTTTACAACAGCAAAATTTCAGATATAAAGGAGAAGGTAGAGACGAAGAGTATGGTAGAGAAGTATATAACTAGATATTTTTATAATAAAAGTATGAGAACAGGGGGGGGGACAATTATTTAAAATTTAAGAAATGCAAGGATAAAAGATGTAAAGTCTGCATCCATGCTGAAAAGGATAACTGTAATGCCGTGGATGAAAATTGTGTAAATTTTTGCAAGGTATTTAACTGTGTGTATAGATTAAAATGTAAAATTTGTAACATGTCTTACATAGGACAAACGTCTGGTCCTTTTAATAAGAGATTTAACAACCACAAAATAGATATAAGAAAGATAACGTGTGCGAGGGAAGAACAGGAGATTGAGATAGTACATTTCGCAAAACATGGAATTGAAAACATTGAAATATCGATTTTGCATGTAGTTGCAAACAAGGCTGAAAGATTAATATGTGAGAGGAATATGATACTTAAATACGGAACAGTGTACCCTTATGGTTTAAATGTTATGCTTGGTCAAATTAATGTTTTGAAGAATTTTAGAAATACAATATTGGAAGAGTCAGTCTATGAAAAAATTAATCACGATTTGAGTAATGAGTATGAGGTACATAATAAACTAAATGTCAAAGTTAATGATCTCAATTGTAGTAAGGATATTAAAAGTGCTATTATCAATATGAATTCCGGCAATATTGTTAAAACGATAAAATACATAATTTTCAATGTGAAAAAGAAGTTAATACCTGATTTATTGAGAGAATTATATGAACATACAGGTAACGAAAATACAGATATAGGGTTTGATTTGTTGAGATTCAGAATAGGTAAGCAGAATCTTAATGGTTATATCGAGTTGAAAAACAACAAAGTTAATATAGAGAATAAGATTTGTTTTGTATTGGATTACATGGGGCACCATTTTAGGGGTGCTAATTTTAAGGGAATTTTAAATAAGTATAATGAATACCTGCCGGATAAAAACATACAAATTATTAAAGTTTACAAATACGATAAACCATTAGGCAGAGTTATATTTAATTACAACAGTTACTCTAGGAATTTGCAGAGCTGTATTGAGAACAGTATTTGTCACTGTAATAAAGTTGAATATAATAACTACGTTAACTCAAATTACGGACATATTCTTACCGGAGATCTTACTATAGTGGCAGACACAAATCTCAGAAATTATATGAGGTATGGTACAAAATACAGTTTGAGGAGAGTCGTGAGTAGAGATTTAGCTACAAAACGTTTGTCAAATAATATAGATATGTTCATTAAAAAATTAATATATAAATATGGTTTACCAAAAAGTGTTTTTGAGGAATGGAGCACTACATTTTAAAAGAATTTCAAGGCTTTTACGATAAAGATTTTGAGGGTGTCTCGGGAGAATCTTACAAAGATTTGATTAAAT
Source organism: Maratus speciosus (assembly GCA_963932465.1). NCBI lineage: Eukaryota > Metazoa > Arthropoda > Arachnida > Araneae > Salticidae > Maratus > Maratus speciosus. The sequence continues at coordinate 290,951,457 of OZ010794.1, forward strand.
CAGTAAAAAATCTACAGGATTATTTTATCATTACATATGTGGATAAAGCTAACACCAACTATGCTATAATATGTAAAAAATTATATGGAGATATTCTAAGGGAAACCTACAATAATGAAGGAAATTATCAACTCCTAAAATCTACTAAACACGTTATTGTAAACAGAGTGAAGGCGTTTTATAAAAAAATAAAATCTAAGCAAAATAGTGCGGAATTTCCTTATCTTGTAATGATTCCAATATTCCATAAAAACCCAATTACTTTTAGAACCGTAACTTGTGGGTTTGGTTCTTATCTGGAATGTGTAAATAAAAAATTGTTGAATATATTACAAAAGATTTTCGATCAGGTTATAAATGAATATTCTTCGTTGGTAATAAATAATAGTTATGAACTTATAAAAAGTTTAAAAAAGCTGAAAAACATTACAGGATTGCATACATATGATTTTGAGAATTTGTATAATAGCATAAATTTAGATGATTTGAAGTACAGAGTTATGGATATTTTTAAATAAATCTAAAGAGAAGGATATCAGTATTAAACTATTCACCGATTTATTTCAATTTGTTGTTTGCGAAAATTATCTGTTTGAAGGGACACAAATATATAAACAAGTGAGAGGCATTCCAATGGGGGGCAGTTGTAGCTTCATCCTTGCTTATCTGTTTACATATGAAGCCGCTTTATTGTTGGAAAAAGACTTAAAGATATACAGCTATATAGATGATATTTTGGTGGTTCAGCTGAATAACAATAAAGTAATTTATCAATTTAAATGTTATCCAGACACTTTAAATTTAAAGAGTGCTTCGGATAATCAAAGCACCGTCAACTACTTGGATGTTAAGTTGAAAATTATAAACGGAATTCTGGTATATAGTATTTATGATAAAAGAAATTATTTTGATTTTGATACAATAAAAATATTAAACTTTAATAGTAACGTGCATGTTTCAATTTTTAGAAATATATATTTAAATGGTTTAAACCGTATTGCAAATTTGTGTTCAAATGTTGATAAATTGGTTGGTGAAATTTTTAACTTTTACATAAACGCTAGTATACAAAATTACCCAATACATTTTCTGAATGATTTAACTCTCAATTTTATCAAGAAAAAAAGCTATCGAGATAAAATATTGGAATTGTTCCATGATGGTGATATATCGATACGTGATTCCTATCGAAAATAGCTTAGCGGTGAGGATATTCACGGATTTCATTTGAGGGCTTTGGGTTAGTTTGTGGTTTTAATTTTTCAATTTTTATTTGTTTCGTCTTGGCAAGTGAGGGAGAATGTTGCGCACGTAAAACATGTTTATAACCCCGCAGAGTAAGTCATAAGCCTTGCCACTTGTCTTCATATTTAGTTTTTTCTTAGTTACTCTTGGTTTTGTTAATTATTGTTTTAGTTACAGTTTGTTAGATGTTTTTTTCGTGTACTAAAATATATGAATTTGGATTTTTCAATATATATATATATATGGGACATTCTCACAATCTTTTGACTTTCATGCCCCTGAATAATAATTTTTATTTTAATGCACTTATGTGTGTTTCTTTTTCATATACTGGTAAACATACCATTGCATGATTGCGCAACAATATTAACGAGATAAATAAGTTTTGGACGATGTTGTGGGGTCCAAATACCCGAAAAACTCCTATACCGTCCCATGTCCCTGATGCTGATTTTTAAGTTTGGACCTGTCTGTATAAAATTGTTTCAATAAAAGTAATTCGATGTAATTTTTTTCCGAAACTCGGACAATTGTTTTATATAAATATGTAGCAAAAAATTAACCTGCGCACATTTTTACGGTTGATATTATTTTTTGAACTCTGTCCATGGGTTTTAGATTCCTTGCCGCCCCTCTTGTTAAACTTATACAGAAAATCACTTCAGATGCAGCCACAGAATTTTTTTTCAAGGTTTTTCTCATGCAGAAGTATGCTAGAGAAAGAATGCTTAAACTCTTTGACAGGAAATTTACTGCAGAATTTAAATGGGCATATAAATATCATTTTCAAGCATCGTGGCTTTATTGGTAGTCTTACCGTCCCTAAGGTTTATTCCTGCACTTTTGGAGGTAAATATATATATTTTTAATTTAATCCAAAGTTAACAACTGTTTCTAAAAATCAATCAACATTGTGGCTATCACTTAGTCTTAACATGATTTGCCTAAAAATAGGTGGTTATTTTCCTTACCGTTCCGTCCTTACCGTCCCTTTTTTCCCATTTCGTCCCTTTTTTCCCATACCGTCCCCTTTTTTTTACCTTACCATCCCTTCTTTAATATCTCTTTAAGACAATGTTATACCAAAATTTTGCACTAACAATACTACATTGTTATTATTTCTTATTTGAATGTCCTGTGGGTACTATGCAAATTCCTTATAAGTATAAATTTCGAGGAAAATAAAAAGTTTTAGTGGTAAAATGGTAAGGAAAATTAAACTCGCAAAGTTTAATTTTCCATAACGTAAGTTTAAGATAAACCTCAGTTAAATAAAATTTTTTTCGCTGCTGACCATTTTTTCTTTATTTTGAATCATTAAGGCATTCGTCTATCAGATTAAAATGTTATTTTACCAAGTTTAATTTCACCAGATTTTTTTATCCAAAAGTCAAAAGATTGTGAGAATGCCCCATATATATATTTAAGGTATTGTTTCTTATCAATTTACATTAATGTAATAAATTCTGAATTACAGCAAAAATATTCTGAATGTAATAGGCAATTTCTAAACCATTTATTTTACAAACATAATACAAATCAAAATATGTAAAATGTTTCAAATTTTGGTCTTCATCAAATCAAAAATAATTAACGTTAAAACAGTTATTTCTTTAAAAAAAAGTACGAAATTCGAATTTTTACGTGATCGCTGCGTGCTGTAAATTTCATTTAAAAAAATCTTTCTTTGTGTAAAACTGTAAAAAATCTATTTTGAATAGGATCAAAACCTGCTGAGTTATGATACTTTTATAAATTTTCAGCCTTTTCTGGCAATAAAAACACCTGTTTCCGTTGTTAGAGACCCGATATTGGAAATAACTATATAAAAAAAACAGATTTTTAAACAACATCCTGAAAAATATGAGATTTTTTTCAATAAAAACACAAACTCAAAGAATCACATCCGGATTTATAGAGTGTGATTAACAAACAAATGGACAAACTTTAAAAAGTGGTAGCGCACATTACAAAAAATAAATTCTTGTACAGGAAAAGAGAACCGCAGTCTACGTATTGATTCAAAAATGCAGGATATCTTAATACAGTCCGATATTTTTCATAAAATTATCAATGTTATTTTATCACAAAATTAAAACACTTAAATTAATTTGTGTGAAGTAGGACGATCTTTAAAGATACAGTAATACCTCAACTTACGTCAGCAATTCGTCCCAAGACTAGCGACATAAATCGAAAATGACGTAAGTCGAGGTACATTTAGATGAGTGAAAAAGGGATATGTAATAAAAATTCACTAAAATCTAATGCGCATATTCTATTATATTTAGGGTTTATATTACACATATTTAACATTAGCATAAAAAAGGGCTTTTGCAATACAAGAATTTGTAATAAATCAATAAGTTGTTAACTTACAATTTGTTGTTCTTCTAGCTGCCGCGTTCGAATCTTTGAGCATATGAAAAAAAATCTTGCAATGAAGTTTAATCGTAGGAATTTTTCTTTTTCAATTCCTACTATTAGCTCACACTCTCGCTATATATATATATATATATATATATATCTTGTTCAAATTTTCAATCGTTAATAAAATACTTATTATTCATCCAACCAAGTTCAAATATTTTTTTTTAACTTCTGGTGAATGACACTTGATATTAATCCAGTTTTTTTTCAAATATTAATTCATTAATTAAATTAAATTAATTTTCAATAATCCAGAGAGCCCTCTTCTTGATCAAGGTATTTTAAGACCGAGAGAGCCCTCTTCTTGATCAAGGCATTTTAAGCGCCACTCAAGAGGAAAGAAGAATGAAAGAAAAAAATCTCTTATTGACCTAAGTAGGAATTTACTTAATTTTTTTTTATATTGCTTCTTTTCTCTTACAAGGAAAGTCTCCATACTGGGCATACTCAGAATATGTTGAAAAAAAAATGCTAGTGAAAGTACTCATGTATGTAATAAAGGATCAGTTAAAATTAGCGGCGGAATTACAGTAGAAAAACTGTAAAAAAATAAAATACTTTCCAATAATTGGCGTGAAAAGACGGCACGCAATTTGGCGAGCAGCACTTTTTCTCGCCAAAAGCAAACGATTTTAATGAATCTGAAAATTGTTTGTTAATTGATTTTGAGAATATGCGGTATTTAATGAATTTAAACGTAAACCATGAAGTAATTTATTATTATTATTATTATTACATTTTGTATTATACTTGTTGCTTGTTGCCGATTTGAACGAAATTTTGCCATTTTTTTATTCTCCAATACACAATTTTTTTAATTTAAACGGCTTTATCGGTTATAAAAATAACTTTTAACGTCAGATGAAAAATGCTGCCGTAATACATTTCCATACCGAATAAGTTGTTTCCATAGCAACAAAGTTGAATCGACAGTGCTCGATGGGGCATGTTTTTGAGTTTGGAACAATTTTAATCAATTTAAATTTTGTTTTAAATCGTAAAATATGATAGTTAAAATTCGTTATAAGTACATATAAATATATATGACAAAACTATAGTTAAAACAAACTAAAAATGACAAAGCTAAAGTTATTTAAATTAAACTTATTTAAACAAATTCAACATAAAAAGTTTTTTCCTTAAAGAGTATTCAACAAGCGTATTTTTTTAAAACTTAATTTCTTCGCCAAACGGTGATAAGTCGCCAAATAAGCGAAATTTTCATTATTCTTTTACGGACGTTCTACCGAGGTTCCGCCAAAAATTTTTTTATAAACATATATATCCATGGGAGAAAAACATTCTGTATTTTTTTCAAATTTTTCTGAGTATGCCCGTATGGAGACCTTCCTTGTTAGAAGATCTTTGTAATAACAGGGTGAGTTTTCTAAGCTTTTTTATAGTCGTTTATGTACTTTGCTTGTCTGAAAGATTATTTTCAAGAAACGTCATTCCAGCTAAAATAAGGTTCAGTTCCTTTGGTTAATTTTACAACCGTTATACTCCCCCAACTTTCTCTTAGGCTCAAAATCTTCCTCTATTTCAACAGTACTTTGTTTCTTTAATTCGAGAATTTCGTCGATGGTTAATTCCGGATCAGGGGGATTTATGAGTTCAACAACATCTTCAGGATCCACCCCTAAGTTAAATTTACTTCCATTTTCGACGATTTCATCAATTAAGACAAGAACATTATCACAAATTTCAGATGTTTTCTTAGTCTCTGCGAAGAAAGTCTTTTCCAATAATCTCTCATTGTTTTTTGCTGAACTTCAATCCGTGAACCCCCTATGACTGTGACTGCATCTGAGATGTTAAATTTCTTCCAACAGTCTTCAAAGAAGTTCAAAATGCGTCTATAATTAAGGGAAATTTTCCAGGCCAGACGACGTAATTGCGGGGTGATGTACGTCGAGGGGGCGTAAGTCAAGTTACTACTGTATGCTTAAAATAACCACTATATATGTCTGAACAATTACGAGTTAGGTGTATCGTATTTCGTAATGTAGCTGTCAGTTCATGAAGTGACATAGAAGAATTACAATGTATTTCGAGCATTTGTCATGATGTTATCACATTTTACATAACGAAAATTAGATCTATGGAAGATATCATTAACAAACTTCATAATTGTTATTGGTGTGAACGGAAATAAATGTTCGACTCAGAGTGAGGCGCAATTTATTTTTGATTCAGTGAGTTTCAATGGAAAACGCTTCCTTGTATTCTTCCCGGAAGGTTGGAATTAGGTGTCCCGAGTTCCAGGGGTGAAATCTCTGTATGGGACGGCAAGATACCCGATTTTTCATAATTCACAAATTCATTAAATTTTGTTTCGTGCCATGGTTTTTGTTAGTCTGCATCGAATGGAAATTAATACATTGTTAAAAAAGAAAAAAAATGCATTTTACAACAAAAGTTGCTGGCAACCCGGCTGCCAACACAGTTGATGTAAAATTTACAAGCAGCTCTCCTTGAAAGTGCTGCAAAATTTCTCATGTCTGGGACAACTCGCGTTGCGATTGGCTATGTGCCGCACATGGCAGAAAGAGTTCAATTTTTACTTCACTTGTTGCTTGAGTTAGATTTCACTTCATCGGTGTTTCAATACGATTTCACAGCATCAGTACTTGAAAAACTACAACATAAAGTGCAGGAAAAGTCACTGTAATTTACAAGAAAAGCTATCACCCCGGCTGCCAATACAGTTGCAGTAAAATTTACAAGGTGCTGTCTTTAAGAGTACTGTAAAATTTCTCATATCTGAGGGAAAGTAGCTTTACTACTGGCTGCGTGTTGAACGTGACAGACAGAATTCGACTCTTACTTCACTTGCTGCTTGAATTCACTTTCACAGCATCGCCGCTTGAAAATATACAACAAAAAGCGCAGGAAAAATTAGATCATTTTTTTACAGTGTACAATAAAATCTGTGATAATAACGCAGGCCTATAACTATTTTTTTTTTATTCTGCGGAAAGGAATAGCGTACAAATATGCTTGCTAAGGTGGAAACCTGTCTAAGATTAAATATTTTCTCTGTTTATTTTGATTCTGTTAACATGTTTTGTTGTACTTTGTTTAGTAACGCCTGTGCAAACGGATCTTTGTTCTAAGTTTATTCTGTTTTAAACTTAAAAATTCCATTGTTCCATCATGCAATTATAATTGCTTAATCGAAAACCTTTCTAAAACGAAATTTCATTTGGCTTCTAGTGTTTTCACTTTGCTGTGTTTTATAATAATACATTCAAACCAACTATTACAAAAAATGACCATAGAAAGATTATGGCTAGCAGGTATAACTGTATGGCACTTTTCCTTCCGTAGACACTATAGATTATTTATATTTAAGGCAGGATTCAATTATCGACAAGAATCCATTTTCATAGGACGTTCTATATTTTTATGTTTCGATTTTGACGCCAATGTCCTGCTTTTTGTAACAGTAAACCAGCCAACAGAAAAATCTATCGCATCTAAAGTCTGTATACTTATATTAAATGACACTGTATCTAGCAAACATCTTTTAAAATCTTAAAAAAACATTTCCACTTTTAACAATTTGTAGAACACGTCTATGTCACTATAAATAAAACATACTGAAATGACATTTTTTACTATAGACCATAAACTTTTCTTTCAAAGCCAAAATATAATCTTTTACTTTTTTCACACAAACGAAATGTCACAAAAGTGTCTCTCCAATAACAATAAATGAAAAGGTTCATTTTTTTGCAATATTATTCTTTCCAGTATTTCGAAAGATAATATAATCTTTTAATCTATACTGCTATAACTTTTCGCATAAACACTTTGAGCTTGAGATCACGCAGCTGAAAATTTACGGTCAGCAATATTTTTGGAATTCATCACAGGATAGAGGTTTATAAAAAAAGAAAAAAAAAATATTTCGATTTGGAAAAGTTTATTAAAAGCTTCAAATGGATTGAAAATCATCGGAATTTAATATTTTGCAAAATTGATTCAGATATTTTCAAGATAAAATAAATTAAAATTTCTATGATGCTGTAAAATATTATAATTAAGGATCGACCGAAACAGGTTTTTAAGACTGAAACAAAAACAGAAACCGAATTTTGGTAATCTTCCTCTTTAAAGTCGAAAACGTAAAAGAAATTGTCAATTTTTTAAACGTAATTACTACTTACATAAATATACATAAATATTAATTAATTATACGTGTAATTATACGTATGACTCAAGTTGGCTCTGTGTACATCTGACCAAAACTTTTTGTCTTCATGTAAAATAATAAGTAATTTAATCATCTACGACACACAATGATTTTCTAATTATACGGATGTGATCCAATCAAAAAATGTTTAATGTAGACATACCGCAATCTATTTTAATTTATTCAATTTTCAGGTATAGTGATTTTCGTATATAATCATCTGTTTGCTGGAACTTTCTCAAAGAGTATTCGAAACACTTCTACGGTTTAGAACTAAAAATTTTCTACTCTTATTAAGTCTGCAACTTTTAATGAGCGCGTTAAAGCGTCTTCAAATTTTAGTCCTATGCGTATTGCTTGCTTTTTAATTAGCACTCACGTCTTGAGACACTCATAACTGATAATTATAAACAGTGAATTTCATAGCACTAAATAAATAATGTCTCATTTGAGCCGATACAACTCAAATACAACTCAGTCATTTTGAAAATTCCCGAAGGAAGAAACGAAATTTTTGAAATAGAGATAATTTTGGTCGAGTTTCGGTACGCTCGAATTTTCGGCAGCATTTTCGCCAAAAACGAATTTTCGGTGAAACTCAGATTTTGGGCCAAAAACGAAAAGAAACCGAATTTTCGATCGATCTCTAATTATAATAATAATCGTATTATTTATTATAGAACATTAAAAAGCTGCTTAAAATCAAAATATAATCACGAAATATTATCGAATTAGTGCATATTTTCGTTAGCTGTATACTTTGTAGAATTTTTGGTACTTTTCAGTTAGCAGGACGCCAGTATTATATATACATATATAGCTATACATATATATGTATATATACATTTATATGTATACATATATATATATATATGTATATATATATACATATATGGGTATATATGCACACATATGTATTTATATATACATATTTATTTTATGTATATATGTATATATGCATGTGTATATATAACACTGGCGCCCGTCTCACCGAAAAGTACCGAATTTTTAAAGATAATATAATCTTTTAATGTATATTGTTAGTATTTTTAGAATAAAAACTTCGGGTATGAAATCATATGAGTCAGTGAGAATTTTTAGACAGCAATATTTCCGATGTGCAACTTGAGAAATAAGGCTAAGGTTAATGTTAGGACTTAAGTTTTAGGATTAAGGAAAAATATCAAAAGACATGAAAAATATAGTAGTTCATAGTATTGAAAATTCATTTGAACTCTTTGAAATATTTTATAGATTTAAAAAATGCTTTACAGATTATATTAATCGTACAGCTAATTTTATTTTTTATTATAGAACCTTAAAATGCCTTTTATCGCAAAATATCTTTTAATTCTGAAATGACCTGAATTCTTTTTTCAGTGTTTATCTCAAATGAATAGACTTACTATAGAGATTATACGAATTTCTTTAAAAACATCCTGAAAAAAAATTAGTTTAACAAAAATGCAAAAATGCAAAGAAAAACATTGGAATTTAAAAGTTTGCATAATTAATTGGAACTGTATATAATGTTTTTGAGATAAGAGAAATATTTCAAAATCTCTAGAGTGCTGTAACTTATTTGTACTATTAATTTTGCCGTTTTATTACAGAACCATAAAAAATGTCCTTTATATCTGAAGTCGCCTTACGTTTATTTTTAGAGTTTATCTAGATAAATAGTGCTTTTGAAAACATTCTGAAAGCAAACAATTTACTTTAATAAGCGCATCAAATACAGAGACAAATATTGTAATTATATATTTCAAAATTATTTTAATTCTTTGGCTCATTATCGAGATGGAAACATACTTGAACATTTCTACCATGGCATTTCATGTGCTGCAAAATAAGTTTACTTAAGGCACGTTACAATTTTATTTCATTTTTTTTATCGAACAATTTTTTTTGCATATTTTCACCCCTTACACCCTCAAAAAAATTGTGGTAAAGCACTTTTCTTTTAAAATTCGGATTGCTTCAAAAGTTATCCGCCTTGTGGTGTTGCAGTGAACAGGCACATTTTTAGCGCATGGAGCGCAGGTAAAAATTCTGCCGCTTTCAAAACTATTTATTTCAAGCGGATTCCTATAATAACTTCAATGTGGCTTACTAAATCACTTTTCTATTCATAGATCCCGTTATAGTGCATTGTCATATAGGTTGATAAACGTTGTAAAACTTTAAACCTGTTTTTTTTTTTTTCGAAACTCTGTTTTACAAACCGGTACCATGTACAACTCTAGATTAGATCGACCGATTTGGTTGAAATCTTCATACTTTTATATTACATCTACTATTTTGAAATCCCTCACGTGCGCGCTTTTCAATATCAGAATTCTAAATATTTTATGCGCGATTTAAATCCCAAAATTCTTCTCTAAAATCGACAACTTAAAATTTCAAAGATGCCATTTTCTTCAGGATCGAAAAATTGATAAATCCATCCGAGAAGGTCTTCAGAATATCGTAAATTTTACGTTGTTTTGTTTTTGATTTTGTTTTTCGTTGAAGATAAGCAGATTCCGAGATTTATCTGGCACCGCGGAACGCTTAACGTTTTGCACATCCCTGCACACCATTTTTCAACCAATTTTCAAATTAAAAAAAAATGTTTTTAAAACTTGATAAAATGTTTTGAAAATATGATCTTTCAATTGCAACACAACCCGTTGTTATTACTGCATAATTGCGCTAAAGAAATCGCAAAAAAGTGAACAAATTTTAATAAAATTATTCTATGAACCAAAAGCATGCCAGTGAGTAATGCTGACGTAATATTGATGGTGGCAACAATCGACCTATAAATTTTACATTTACTATAACTTTTTAATTTCTAAATATTGTTTAATTACATTATTTACACTGTCGAAAATGCAAAAAGGTGGTTTTTTTAATGCAATTTGTTTAAAAACTCGATCTCCATTTATTCCTTTTTTTGTGGTTTAAAAAAATATCAAGTGTTATTTTTTAATATCTATTTATTACGCGTGCATCTCAACTACGATAGATTAACACATTTGTACTTAAAACAACATAAATACTTCAGTCTTTTTTCCATAAAGAAATTAAAACTTCATAAATAATAAATAAAATAAGAAAATTATAAAAATAAGACAAAAAAAAAAACAGACATGTAATTGAAATATGCGCTTTAACCACTGAATATATCAATATGATACTGGTTGCTGTATGTACAGAAATGTTTTTAATTTTTAATCTTTTCTTTTCTTCGGTTATTAATTTGAAATCTTAATAGTAAGAATTTCTGTACTGAAATATTTTTAGATTTGATCTCGAGAAGTAGGCTTTCAGAAAGTGCTCTGAAACCAAAGAATGTATTTTAATAAAAACATCAGATGGAAAGAAATATCTGATGCGAAGTAAAACATGAAATGAAAAGAAACAAAATTAGAATTCTTAAATTCTTTTTTCCAAATATTCTTTTTAAACGGTCTGTTAATGTTTTGTTTTTAAGAAAATCTATATTATGAACCAAAAACGTAGTGTGTAACGCTGATGTAATATAGACGGTGGCAAAAACCGACCTATAAATTTCACATTTACTGTAATTTTTTAACTTCTAAATATTGCTCAATGGTATTTTTTACAGCGATTGTGCAAAAAAAGTTTTCTTTTTAAATACTATTTGTTTAAAAACTCGATCTCCATTTACCAGTTGTTATGGATTTTAAAATAATTTTTCAAGCATTATTTTTTTAAATCTACTTTTATTGCGTGTAGCTCGATTACGAGGAAATAACACGTTTACACTTAAAGTAATATAGATAGACTAGCTGATGCGACCGGCGTTGCCCGGGCAGAAACTGTGTCGGGAATTTAAAAATATAACACTGGAGTGGACTTCATAAAAAAACTGAATAATATTTATTTGGTACAGATGTCATATACACAATACGCCAATTGAACTATATATCCACAGTTATGCTCCGGAACGTTTAAAAATACTTTAAAAATTCTGAAAGTAAGCGAATTATACTATTTTTAAACAAGTTGGAAATTGCTCGTCAAACGTGGCAAATGAGGTGCGTTCGTACTATAACTAGTTTTATATTTTTTGCACCGCATATTGTACTGAATGTATATTTTAATACACTGCATAAGAGCATATCAATTTCATTCTGTTCGAAAGACTGTAACATCATTAAAATACACTTGAAATAATTTTTTCCCATTGGCCTTAATGTAACGGAAAACTTTCGACTATCCCTGTAATTAAACTATACATCCGATTTTCACAAAATTTGAAATGGCTCGACATACAAAAATTATATATTTGAAATTTCAGACCATTCGGAAGGCTGTAACATCATTAGAATGCACTTGCAATATTTTTTTCCCATTGGCCGTAATGTAAAGAAAAACTTTTGACTGTCTCTGTCATTAAACTATACATTCGATTTTGATAAAATTTGAAATGGCTCGACAAAATTTTGCAGCAATCATATATTTAAAATTTCAGACCATCCGGTTGGGTAGTTTTTGCTCTGTTATATGCGGACAGACGGACTGAACGACGACTATAGGTGCTACGTATTTATATAAGTACGAACGCACCTAAAAAGTGGTGCCAGTCAAATAATCTGAATTAAAAAAAGTCGCCAATCTGGCAACACTGGTCCACGCTCTAACTCACATAAATATAGTCCAATTATCACGCAATCTATATATGTTAATGAAGTTTACCATGGAATGTACGGTATTGAATATGAAGTGTGTAGCATTAGCAGATGATTTACAGGGTCACTCAAAAAATTCACTTACATCATGGTCAATAGGAAAAAATCTTTTGCAGAGTATCTTAATGACATTACGCTATTTGAAATATATTGAAATTGATATAAATCAACGAATTTCACTACAAGATTATTCTTATAGTATAGGGCATTCATAGCATTTATCGTTCATTTACAAGGAACGCAAATGAAATCGGTTACAGTACTCTCTTTGAGCAATAATTCCTGGAAGTGCGTTTCAAATTCAGTGAGTGCATTTAAATATAACAAATTTTGTGCATGTTACTCGTTGCATATAAATTCTATACCTGGTATAATGGGCTGCACAATAGAATTCACGTACCATTCTCTTTATTAGCGGAAATTGCTGAAGGGAAGTTTTCAACTGTGGTATGTATTTCCTAAATGAACTAAACTTTTGTATGCATGTAGTTTATAGATACAAATCTATATATCATATACAGGCATCCCCCGACTTACGTATTATGCGACTTACGTAAATTCGCAGTTACGTAATAAATCTCGAACGTTACATTACATTTGTAAACATACATACGCAGTTGCAGACTTTTGATAAAACAAAATATATAGCTATAAAACAAAACCGTAATATAGTTTATATATTGTAAAGTTATATTTTTATTGATATATATAATCAGATCTATAACAAAACAGCTTAGTATTTATTGTTAGTTATAATAGTAATCTAATTCATTATAAATACAATTTGTGCTTATCAAGGATTATTTTACTTTGTGAGTGCTATTCATTTTGTCTTGCCCTCAGGAATTCATGGAGAATAGGTTAAATGGGTTCTCTTTAATCATTTCCTATTTTTATAGTCGTTTGATGTAAATTCAAAATCGTTATAAATGAATTCATCAATATTAGATTTAAAAATCCCGTATTCCACAAGATATTTGAAAAGTGTTAAGTTTGTTTTTATAGTTTTTTTTCGTACTTTTATAGTTTGTATAGGGAGTAAATACTGTCGCATGATGCTGATACTTGTCATCAGATTGCAGGTTCGGTAAATTCACATAAATATACACATTAAATATATTCACATTAAATATATTCATAATTCAATTTATTCAATATAATTTAATTTGAGGTACTTACCTCAATCGATGATGAAATCCAGACATCCTGGAGCTTTGACGCCAGAAAAATGATACGTCGTCGATCAGATTGCAGGTTCGGTAAATTCAAATTATTCCATAGTGCGTCGAAGAATAAGAACGTATTCATAAATTAGTTCTAATATATCAAATTCGTAAGTTCAATAAATAGACACATTCTACAGCTCGAATTAAACAACTTCCTTCTTAAAAAAACCTTATATTTACATTTATTTACAGATATATAGATATATTAATATTATTATTACTCTCATTTGAGAGTTCCATTTTTACAGTCAGACGGTTCAAAACAAAAGTTACATCTACACTGAAAAGAAAATCGGAAAACAACAAAAGGAGGTTGCCACAGAAGCCGACTGACAGAAAATCGCAAGCATCGCCAAATTGGCATTCTCAACATCCTGCCCCCGGCTGAACACTTAGTTCAGCATCTACATTAAACAATTTAATAACCATAAGAATATACTTACATGAAAAATTATCAGATACATACTTACATACAGCTATAGATATAAAAGAAAAAATAATAAGAATGCTGCAATCTAAAAAATAAAATAAAATACATGAATTGTATGAAAATTAAACAATAATAAGGGTAAATATGAGAAACAAAAGAAATTAAATGTTCGATAATAGTTTTTTTTATTTTTAGTGTAAGAGTTTTTAGTGTCTTTTAGTCCACTAAGTCCAATTCGAGATTGTATAATAGCTGCACAGGCCGTTTAAGATCGCCTTTTGCAGTCTGCAATACACATGATCTTATTTTCGAGTCACGACCAAATATGAGTTCTTTAACACGACCACACTTCCACATATGTTTTGGGAGCTTTTCATCATGAATTATCACTATATCGTTAACTTTGAACTGAGGCGATGAATTTATGTTTTCACTTGAAAAGCAGATCTAAGTTCTAACAAATATTCATGTCTCCACCTTTTCCAAAAGTGGTCAGTAATTTGTTGCTTATATTTACATTTTCTCGTCAACAAAATCTTATTAGATTTCTCTTGCGTACAAACTGGTAATCCATATGAAGGTAAGGACATTAATCGTTTACCAACTAAAAAATGAGATGGCGTTAAAGGTTCAGCATTTTCTTCGTAGAGATAACATAAAGGACGTGAATTGATCCCAGCTTCAATTTCTGTAAGTATTGTTTCTAGCTCTTCATAACTGAGACAAGTTTTGCCTAAAACCTTTTAAAAGGTGTTTTAACTGATCTGACCATTCTTTCCCAGAAGCCGCCTCACCAGGAAGCCCTGGGTATTATAAACTTCCATATTATCTTATTCTTTCTCAAATAATCAAAAATGTCTTGCTTAGAAATTCTTTTCCAAGCATCTTCTAACACCAAATCAGCCTTAGAAAACGTCTTGGCATTGTCACTGTACATTATTTTGCAGAAACCACTCCTAGAGAATAATCTTCGTAGTGCTAAGAAAAAGGTTTCAGTACTTAGATTGGTGACTAACTCTAGATGTATCGCTCTCGTTACAGCACATGTGAATACGACAATATAAGCCTTCCCAGTACCTTCAGAAGTTTTATAATAAATCGGACCGGCAAAATCGACACCAGAGGTTTCAAAAACTGGTCTTTTGACGATTCTGTCTCTCGGTAAAGGTGCTATTTCCACCTTTCCAGGAATAGCATTAAGTTTTCGACATATCATACACGATCTTAAGACGGATTTTACAAATCTTCTTCCCTTTAATATAAAATACCTTTCACGAAGGTGAACTAAAGTGACAGCTACACCAAAATGGTACATTCTTTCATGAGCATCCTTAATTAGTAATTTTACAAAATAAGATTTATTAGGAAGTATCCACGAATGTTTTTCCTGCTCTGTAACTTCAGAAAACTGAAGTCTTCCGGATAAAACAAGTAAGTTATTTTCATCGAATTGTGGATTAAGGTTGCACAAAGAAGAATCTTTATTAAGTGGTATTTTTTGTTTAAGTGCTTCTATTTCAACTTTAAATGAAGTTTCCTGAGTTTGTTTAATCCAGTATTTTTCTGCTATTTCTATTTCTGAGCTAGTTAAAGGTCCTAAAATTTTAGGGTTTTTCGAATTGGCATTATGAATAAAACGCATTATCCAAGCAGTAATATTATACACGCGATTTAAACTACTGAACTTTGTCATATCAAATACTGGCTTAGGAATAGAGTTTGATTCGTTACACAATAATGTTAAATTTGGTTTTGCTTTCATTTCATTAAAAGCTTCGGGATCCATTTCTATAGCCCTTTTTGAAGGCCACATATCTTCTGATAGTGATAACCAAGGTGGACCGCACCACCATACATTATTACCAATTAACATCGATAAGTTTTCCCCTCGCGTAAGCAGATCTGTAGGGTTTTCTTTCCGGGACAATAATTCCAGTCCTTTGGATCTGTCAATGACTGAATTTCGGTTACACGATTGGAAATAAAGGGTTTCCAGTTTGTAGTATAACCCCTAATCCAACAAAGAGTTATTTCTGAGTCCGACCATAACTTTATATTTAAATTCGAAATATGTAATTTTTGTTTTAAATATTTCCACACTCTAGCGGCAACTACTGCACCGATCGATTCCAGCCGTGGAATAGTTAACCCCTTGAGGGGGGATATTCTACATTTACTCCAAACAAATCTTGTTTGAATTTCGCCGGTTAATGAAATGGAACGCAAATAAGCGACTGCTCCATACCCTTTGGAACTAGCATCACAGAATATGTGAATTTGTGAATTTTCAGAAAAGTTTAACATATTAGGAAATTTTTTTCGGGGTATTTCAAATGTGCGTAAATGTACAACTTCTGAACACCAAGTGTTCCACTCGCATTTCAAATCTTCGGGTAATTTATTGTCCCATTCTAAACCTCTTTGCCATGTTTCTTGCAACAAGGCTTTAATACGTATTACAAATGGATTCACAAATCCTAATGGATCATAAATTTTCAGTAACATTTTAAGAACTGTTCGCTTCGTGGGATCATCGACATAACACTCTTCAAAGGGCTGCGTATCTAACATCAAAACATCAGATTGAGTATTCCATATCAATCCTAGCACTTTTAAGATACTACCTGTGTTCTCCTCACTTATACTTAAGTTACCAGATTCCCACAGTTCCCTAAGTTTAATAGAATTTGTTTTAAATTTTCTCAAATTCATCCCAGCTTCTTTAAGAATTTCAGAAGCTGTAACTGATAAATAATAAGCTTCGTTATCTAAATCTGATCCGGAAGTTAAATCATCGACGTATAGGGAATTATCGAACACATCTGCAACACTTGGATGTTGATCTCGATATTTCTTTATATGATGTTTAATTGTGGCAGCCAAAATAAATGGTGAGCATGTAACGCCAAATGGTACACGTCCAAATCTTAAAATTTTGAAAAATGTGTTTGCGTCATTATCGAACCAAACAAATTTAAGGTAATCTCTGTCTTCCTCAGCTACAGAAATTTGAAGAAAGGCCTTTTCAATATCTGCACAAAACGCAGTATTGAATTTTTTGAAATTAATAATAATTTCTAGTAAATCTGGGTTCAAATTTGGGCCACCGTACAAATAATCATTTACTGATTTGCTGTTTTCTTTTGAGGAAGCATCAAATACCATGCTAACTTTAGTTGTGCGTTTATCATCTCGCAAAACAGGTCGGTGGGGCATAAAATAACCGCTATTTACAGTTTTATTAGAACATTCTTCCACAATGTTATTTAATTCCTGTTCAATCACAATTCCTTTATATTTCTGCAATAATTCCTTATCTTTAACCCCCTCACTGACAAGCCCGTGTTAATACGTTCACTAAGCTCCAGGTTTCACTGCAATACAAGCAATATTTAAAGTAATATAATTCTATTGATTTAATGTATTTTTAATACATTGACCAATGATTAATATTTCCAAGGATTGCATTCATATTCGTTATTAAGTTTTTTTTTATAAAATGTTCAAAGAATCATTTTTTTAAACATTTAAAACAAATTGCAGAGAAAACAACATTACAATTTTGCCCTTTTCCAAGACAGTCGGAGGGTTAAGCAATTTTCGATTTAAGTTAATAAATCGGTTTCTAGCATTACTATAATTACTTCCTAAATCGCTTTTATCCTCTTTCCATAATAATTTAACTTCGTAACGGTGCTCAAGAAAATTCAAATTGTTTTCGAATTTTTCGATTATCTCTTTATCTAATTCAGAAATATTTTCTCCTGTATTCATCCCTAAAGTTTTTAACTCCCACAATGTTTTCAAATCATTTTGAATAGGTTTCATAACCTGAGTAGATAAGACCCCAGCTTGTTTACTCTCACTATTTTTATTTACGTCAATTGTCCCGCAGAGGGAATGCCCAAATAAATTTTCACAGACGAACAATGATTTATTTATGGGATATGTTCTTTCATTAATTTGATATAAATAGTCAGCTCCTATTAATGTATCAACATCACTATTTTCCAAATGTTCCCATCTGTCAAGACGAAATTTGGAAAGTTTTCTCTTAATTTTGATTGGAAGAGGAGGAATTTGTATCAAAGAATTGGTTATTAGCGGTGTGACTAATGCTTCAATTATTAAACTACGTTTTCTGTCCATCAAGTGAATTATCTTTAGCTTAACGACATCATAACATCGTTCTTAAGATTTTCTCGAACCGAAAGTATAGACAATTAATTTCTCCTTTCTAATGATCTCAGGTTTTAATTTTGAAACTAAATTTTCTGTAATAAAAGTTCGATGACTAGCAGAGTCAAATAAACAAAGAGCAGTTTCTGAATTTCCACCCGCTTCCACTTTTACATGAATTGTTTGCAATATTACTTCTCTACTGATATTATTTATATTGCTTTTACAATGAAATACGGAGGAAATAATACTATCTGAATTTTTTGATACTTCTGTTTTTTTATTAGAATTTCAAAGTATAGTATTATGATATGTTTTACCACACTTTGCAATTTTCATTCGAAATTTTACAAAAATTAGCGATGTGAAATTTACGGAAGCATTTATAGCACCTTCCTTCCCTTTTCAATTTTTCTCGCATTTCCGGAATGGTGAAAGACTTACACTTTTCAGTATTGTGATCAGTCTGGTTACAAAATATGCAGTTATTTTTAATATTTTGTAGTTAAGCCAGAAGCTGATGGAATTTTTTTTTTATAATTTTTCTTATAATTTTCCTGCTTCTCAGGGATTTTTTCAAAATAGTTTAATTGGACAGTGGCTTCGCGAGATTTAATTTCGTCTTTAATGAAATTTATCAGCTCATTAACATCCCAGTCATTATGTTTAGTTCGTTTTCTATTAAATTCAAGTGCAATATCTGATGGAATAAGTTTCAGAAGAATCGGACATAACAAGTGCCCATATGAACCTGAGGCAACACCTATAGAATTAAGATTTCTTATTTGAATTTCGCATTCATCATATAAATCTCGAAGAGCTTTAATGTTACTAGAATTTCGTACAGGTTTCAAATTTAGTAGTTTAGTCATGTGACTATTTATCACAAGGTCATTACGACCAAAACGATTTTTCAATAATTCTATAGCATGAGCATAATTTTCCTTAGCGAAAAGCCTGCTATAGTATTTGCAGCACTTCCGCCCAAAAGTGACTTTAAGTAGGAAAATTTATCAATCGGAGTTAAATATTCATTATTATCAATCGCATTCGAAAATTGACTCCAAAATTCGAGCCAAAAACACGAATCACCATAATATTTAGATATATTAAGTTTAGGAAGTTTTATCAAATTTTGATTCAGAATTTTCTGACTTTTTAGCAGAGAACTATTGTTGCTACTACTATCACTTTCAATGTCTGAAGAATCTTGTTTAGTTTCAGGAGTAACTGTGTTATCATTTTAAAATTTGGAAATTTTATATTTCCATTCAATAATATTCTCATTATAAGATTCCGATTTCTCGATGTCTTTTTCAAATTCAGTACTTGAAACCCGTGGTTCAATTTCAGAATTTAATGATTTTAAAGTTTTCATTTTATCATTCAATTGCTGTTTAAAAAGATCCAGCTGTGATTTTCTATTCTCAAGCTCTAATGTTTGTGTATTATCTAATAAATCTTTTATTTTATCAAATATTTTCGTAGTTTGACTACGAATTGTAGCTCTTTTTTTCTTCAGAGTTTCGAAATTCATCATAAAACAAAGAATTCAATTTTTTCGATACAGTTCAGTTATTAAATATATTCATAATTCAATTTATTCAATATAATTTAATTTGAGGTACTTACCTCAATCGATGATGAAATCCTGGAGCTTTGACGCCAGAAAAATGATACGTCGTCGATCAGATTGCAGGTTCGGTAAATTCAAATTATTCCATAGTGCGTCGAAGAATAAGAACGTATTCATAAATTAGTTCTAATATATCAAATTCGTAACTTCAATAAATGGACACACTCTACAGCTTGAATTAAACAACTTCCTTCTTTAAAAAAACTTATATTTACATTTATTTACAGATATATAGATATATTAATATTATTATTACTCTCATTTGAGAGTTCCATTTTTACCGTCACACGGTTCAAAACAAAAGTTACATCTACACTGAAAAGAAAATCGGAAAACAATAAAAGGGGGTTGCCACAGAAGCCGACTGACAGAAAATGGCAAGCATCGCCAAGTTGGCATTCTCAACAGATGCTTTATTTATAAAATAATGCGGCGTAAATAATATATATATATATATATTGAATAAACATTACTGACCACCAACAAGAACAGAATGGATAAAAAGATATTAACAAATATGTATATATATATGTATATATATATATAATGAATATTACAGTTTCTTACAAAATTTTACCTAAGCAACTGCAACTTACAAATTCGACTTACGTAAATTACAAGTTACGTACAACTTTACGGAAAGCATTACTTACGTAAGTCGGCGGATGCCAGTACAAGGTATCTCAAAGGATTTGGAGTCTTTTCCAACTGCTGATGGCAATTGCTGAAACTGTGTTATCAATGTTGTTATGCTTTTCCAAATGGCTCAATTAGACATCGTATTTCAACTTATTAACCCTCTCGCTACGTAATTGTTTTATCAAAATACCGTCAAAAATTGCGTATTTAACCCCTTCGCCACGAGCGTCTTTTAAGAATGTTTATTCTTTTGTCATTCGTATTTCAAAACAAAAAAAATGGCTAATTTAATCGGGAAAATGCTCTGATTAAATAAGGCACAATTTACAATAGAAAATATCTGGTGGGAATAATCAAGGAAGGTTAATTAGACGAAAAAATGCAGCCACGAGGAAATCTAGGGTTGCCCAAATTTTGCTACTTTTACGTTGCACCAGGAGATCTCGGGATGCGCAGCGAGAGGGTTAAATTGTGAAGTTTTGTTACATTATTCTGAATGTGTTGGAAAGTGTTTCATAATACATGCTTGACGCATGGTTTTTTTTTCTTTCTTGTTCAACATAAAGAAGAAACAAATAGAGATACTTACTTTCAGAAACAGCTTTTTATCTTTTTTATACATCTAAAAATATTTATAAAAAATTAAATAGTATTTTTATTTCAAACAGTCCGAACCAATATACTTAGCACATTATACTTAGCAAATGGATTTTATTAAAATTGATAACCCTGTACAAGAATAACATAATTTTGAATAAGAGGTAGAAATAATGATTAAAATGGCTTTACGTCGTAAAAAAAAAAATCAATAATTTAAATACTTGAAGCAATAAGAACGAAAAGGTACAATAAGACACACGATTATGCCAATTAAAATTCCATTTAAAGTAACAAAAGTAACTAAAGTATCCCGAAACATATTTTTAAACATGAACTTAAAGAAAAAGAAAATTCTACATTGATTGTCTCACAAATGAAGAAGTAGTAAAAAAATCTAGGAACGTTTTTTTAGAAATTCATAGTCAACTACAGTTGTCTTAATACAATTTCCCGGAATATTCTAATTTTTCAATCTGACACATTCCTCATCAAAATTTAAAACAACGGTACGTGAATGCAGATTTATTCCAGTATCTGATATTTTCAATAAACGTATCTTTAAACAGATTGGCTAGCTATTATTTCCCAGTAACGTTGCTAGATTTTTCATAGTGCATTGTGCTAATCAATCCCAATGTTTCAACTATGATTCAGCATAGGGCATGATACTGAAAACATTTTTTTATTCAACACAAAAATAAAGATACGTGAATGCAGCTTTATTCCAGTATCTGATATTTTCAATAAACGTATCTTTAAACAGATTGGCAAGCCATTATTTCCCAGTAACGTTGCTAGATTTTTCATAATGCATTGTGCTAATCAATCCCAATGTTTCAACTATGATTCAGCATAGGATATGATACTGAAAACATTTTTTTATTCAACACAAAAATAAAGATAATATTTATATTACGTGGTATATTTGCGGATTTAGAATTACGCAAGATTAAATTAAGATTTTTGTGCAAAATAACAATTTGTTGCATATTTATCTTCCAGTTATTATAATGGAAAGTTAAGTTTTCTTGCATTTTTAACCAAAATTTAAAAATTTAGGCATTTTGGATTAATATTCAAGATGATAGAATTTTTATTGTGCTGAAAATATTGATATACATTTTTTTAATTTATAGAAAGTTACTCTAATCAATTCTAGTTGTATTCAATGCTTTCTATTTTTATTTTAATTTTCTGTTTAGAAATAAAAATAAAAACCTTGGACTAATTATTTTGAGTTTCTGGCACTGTTCTGCGAAGTCTATAGTAGGACTATGAATTCAAAATAAATTTCACGAACTCCGGAGTTATGTGCTTCATTTTTTTAACAATTCACTTAAAACTGATAATTACAACTTTGAAAGACTAGCAATGACTTTTTAAAATTTGATACACTTTGTATATTTGAATGTTTGTTTAAAATGATGTGATGCTTTAATTGGTCAAAATTTAGCAATCGGGTTTGCCACCATTTGTCGTATTTTTATTTTAGCAAGTGTCTCTTAAATAAAAATTATTCTTGTAACCATTTTTTTAATATTTTAAATACTTCGCAGTTGTAAACATTAAAGTTTGTGTTTTATATCAATTCTTTAAAAATTTGTTAAAATATTAAAGATATAAAATTTTCATTCTTCTTGTATTCTGTATTAAAAAACTATATACTTAAATCTCTAAAATTGTTAATGTTATAAATAACTTTAGGTGATATAGATTTTTAGTTCTTGAGAATTACTAAACAATTAAATGCGAACCCATTTCCAGGAAAATATACAGGGTGCAATATGTTATCTATCACCGACCTTTACTTTCTCAACCGTTGGTCCTAGACATATATTTCCAGTTACAAAAACGTTTAAAATGAGGTAAATATTCGTGTTGTGGCATTATTTAGAGTAAAAAAACAATTTGATAAAAATTACGAAAATTAACTTTTTATACGGTCCCCCAGTCCCTATAGTTATATTTAGTAAATGTTTACACATATCATAATAGATATAACACAAAAGGTTTGACACCTGTACTACAAAAATTGACACAGTTATTAAATTTCAAATTTTGAGATTTTTTCACATGATTTTGTCTTTTATTGAGGGATCAGTTAAAAGATGAATTAAAGTAATTCGAGATCAAAATCAGGGTACAATGTCCTTTTTACAGCGAAACCACCTTTAGCCGGTATCGTCGGTTCGTTTGAATATTGTTCGACCCATAAAAGTTAGCTCAAATTTTTAGATGAAATAACCCTATTTGATGATTCCCCGATTTGGCGATATCGGCTAATGGTAGTTTCGCCGTAAAAAGAACATTACACCCTTATTTTGATTTCGAATTACTTGAATTAATCTTTTAACTGATCCCTCAATGAAAGACAAAATCATGTGCAAAAATCTCAAACTTTGAAATTTAATAACTGTGTCAATTTTTGTATTACAGATGTCAAACTTTTTGTGTTATATCTGTTATGATATGTTTTAACTTTTACTAAATATAACCATAGGGAATGGGGGACCGTATAAAAAGTTAGTTTTCGTAATTTTTATAAAACTGATTTTTCACTTTAAATAATGTCACTAAATGAATATTTACCTCATTTGAAACGTTTTTGTAATTGGAGCTACATGTCTACGACCAACGGTTGAGAATTAAATGTCGGCGATAGATGACATATTGCACCCTGTATAAAGTGTAACTCGTTTTAGAGACTTTAAACTTTTAATCAGTTCACCCTTAATGCTATGTTTCCTAAATACAGCAATTTAGTAACTTTTTAAGTTTTCATTCACACATTCAAAAGATAGCTTTACATACGCAACAACGAACTTGTGTTTTATAATCCAGAAATAAATTTATGGGTTAAGTATGTTTAACAACTTAAAAAATTATACATTGTGAGAGTATCACCTTTCTTTATGATTTCAAATAAAAAGTTATTTCCATCGCTGCACAAAACTGAATCTTTAGTTTTCAATATTGCATCTCAGGGACACGTAAATGTTAGTTTAATTAAACTCATTTACTTTGTTATCCAAACAATGATTTAATTTTTCAAGGTTGTGTACCATAGGTCCTTTCATGATAAACAAAGGAGGTCGCTTCCCAATTTTTTTAATCACTAGATTACAAAGTAAAATTAAATGTTGCCCGCGAGATATCATGTGACTGAGCTAGTAACTTATATTATACCGCTCTTTATCGACCGGATTATATATAAAAAAGGACTTTTGCTAAACATTTTTTTTACCAAGTTTATAAAGTTTTTTGATCTATATTCTATTAGTTTTGATGTAACATTTTTCAGTTAGTATAGGTAGTGTTAATAAAAACATGAATTAATATACACAGCTCATATTTATTATCAACACTATTCAGCAGCACCTAAATTAACTCCTTGTGACAAAATGGCGATCCTACCTCATCATGAATCTTTCGTGCCAAATGCTGAAATGACGAGCTACACACGTCATGCAACAAAAGCTACCTAAAGTATCCCTACTACAACAAACTGATTCAAGTTTCTAATTTAATTTGATTTCAATTTAGTGAAATAAAATTAAGTTAGGTAAATAAACTTTCTAAAAAATTTTACAAAACTATCTATAATGTAGGCAATGAAAATGTTCCTGGACTGCCGGACTACATGTCTCCGACTGCAGCAGTAATATAAAACAACAATGAGACATTGATTGAAACTTATATCTGATTTTCTTTTCTTTTTAGTTTGTTTTCTTGTATACATTTAACTTACATTAAACTGTTTAGTAATTTTATATTAACCCTTAATCGAAAATGTACGTCTGTGAGATTATTGCGTCTATTTGTCTGCCCTTAATATTGTCTCTCTCCGGCATTCAAAGCTTAATTTTATGCTATTATATTAAAAAAATGGTCCTGTTAATGCATTACTATTAAAGATTAAATGTTTAAGTTCACTATTTGGTAAATTATTAAGTGTTCTGTTTGAGCACGCGATTTACACGGTTCCGGTTAAGGGTTAACAAAAATTCACCAAATTTAATTTTTACTTTAATTTCTATACTGTTACTAAATAATAGTTATCAATTGAAAATCCATCGCTCAAAAATTTCTTTGTATACTTGCCTTGGGTTTTGCTTCTTCATCTCGACAGTTTTGAACACAAATATTTTATTATTACAACTTATTTCTCCTTATTTTACGCAATTAAATACACTTTTTTTTATTTAATAATATTTGTCATTTGTAAGTCTACCTTAAACACATTTTTATCTTTATATATATTTAATGTTAATAAAAACATGAATTAATATACACAGCTCATATTTATTATCAACACTATTCAGCAGCACCTAAATTAACTCCTTGTGACAAAATGGCGATCCTACCTCATCATGAATCTTTCGTGCCAAATGCTGAAATGACGAGCTACACACGTCATGCAACAAAAGCTACCTAAAGTATCCCTACTACAACAAACTGATTCTAGTTTCTAATTTAATTTGATTTCAATTTAGTGAAATAAAATTAAGTTAGGTAAATAAACTTTCTAAAAAATTTTACAAAACTATCTATAATGTAGGCAATGAAAATGTTCCTGGACTGCCGGACTACATGTCTCCGACTGCAGCAGTAATATAAAACAACAACGAGACATTGATTGAAACTTATATCTGATTTTCTTTTCTTTTTAGTTTGTTTTCTTGTATACATTTAACTTACATTAAACTGTTTAGTAATTTTATATTAACCCTTAATCGAAAATGTACGTCTCTGAGATTATTGCGTCTATTTGTCTGCCCTTAATATTGTCTCTCTCCGGCATTCAAAACTTAATTTTATGCTATTATATTAAAAAAATGGTCCTGTTAATGCATTACTATTAAAGATTAAATGTTTAAGTTCACTATTTGGTAAATTATTAAGTGTTCTGTTTGAGCTCGCGATTTACACGGTTCCGGTTAAGGGTTAACAAAAATTCACCAAATTTAATTTTTACTTTAATTTCTATACTGTTACTAAATAATAGTTATCAATTGAAAATCCATCGCTCAAAAATTTCTTTGTATAATTGCCTTGGGTTTTGCTTCTTCATCTCGACAATTTTGAACACAAATATTTTATTATTACAACTTATTTCTCCTTATTTTACGCAATTAAATACACTTTTTTTATATTTAATAATATTTGTCATTTGTAAGTCTACCTTAAACACATTTTTATCTTTATATATATTTAATGTTAGAATTACTCTTTATAGTTTAACCTACACTTAATCACTTTCTTTCTTATGGCTTACCAAGTGTTAGAAATACAGTTGCCACTTGACTGGTTTTAAAGCTGTCGTCAACTGGAAATCGTATGAAATGCCCAAACGGCTACATTGTTTAATGAGCAAATTACTCTTTTATGTACATTTTTTTATGAATAAATCTTAGAAGAAAATTTTAATTTACAACAATCAAACGTAGACTGAATTCCTGTGCGTAATTGATTCTATTATATTTAACTTCGGAGAAAATGTACAGATACTGACATTTATATACAATTATTTCAAATTATGATTTTAAACCTTTAATATTATTTACACAATTTTTATCAATAATATTACCATATTCATTCATAGATTATACATGCATTAAATTTAAAAACTTTTCCCGAAACAACAAAGATTCAGAACAGTAATTGTTTTAGTAACTGTTTATCAGAAACAACGGCATTATTTATTTATTTTCAATTTTTCCGTCATAGACTTTATATTAAAAAGCAGAAACCCAACGTTTAAAAATGCACACATAATACGTGAAATTTCTTAAAAGTATGCATTTTTAAACGTTGGTATTCTGCTTTTTAATATTCCAGCACAAAGGCTTTAACACGTTCACGCCGGCGAGGTGGGTCACACTCGACTGCCTCAGAGCTGACAAGTCTCCTGCTTTTTGGATACAGTATTTTAATACAGAATATGTTGTTTTATTTAATTAGAACATTTGGGCAATTTAAAGGAACAACATTTTCTCTAAAATAACACTGGTGTGCAAAAAGCTGGAGACTTGACAACTCTGAGACAGTAGAGTGTGACCCACAGCGCCGGCGTGAACGTGTTAATTGCTATTTTAATAGCCTTTATAATTTCATAGCACAGGAAGAAATATTTTACACTTTAAGATAACTAGAGACATTACCATTATCATGAGTGAAGTGTTATTTTTTTTAGCATACATAAGGTATACTACGTTTGGAAATAAGCTATAAAAGGCTTAACACCTAATTGAAGAGTTTTGTTCTAAAACTACATAACATGTCTAGAAAATACCTAGTCATTATAGCTTTACAAAGAAGGAAACAAACAGCAGCTAAAATAATTAATTACGACTGAAAATTTAACAATTTATATAAAAAAGTATAAAGTCTCTCCGGGAAAAGCTGCTGCTAAGTACTGTATTTCTTGTAGTTTGCCTAATTTTTACCCGGCAGAAAAGAAGTGTTATGTGTTTCACGCGTATCTGTGTATGTGGATTTCTTTATACCCTCGAAACATCCCAGCGGCTGGATGGATTTTTATGAATGAGGTCTCTATCGATTCGTCTTAATCTTTCGATGGTTATAGGATAGGTTTTGTTTTTATAAATTCAAAATGGCGGCCGTACAATACAAAATGGCGGTAGAGACGAAAAGAAATTACGCACCATATTGAATGGCATAGCATTGGTCTTTCAAAATGAAGACGATGCTTCATTGACCATTTTGTAGTCAGAAGCTCCGTTTAAATATTATGCAACCTGGAAGTTGTGTACTTTGGATCGCTACCTTTACTGTAACTCTAACCTTCATAATAGACATCTACAGGATTCATCAAAAGAGTGTTTGTAGATAGGAACTAATAATTAAACACAACTTAAAAGTCATCAATACAAGTAAATAACAAAAAAAAGGTAAGTAATATAAAAAATAGTTTCATATTGATGAGAAATAATTTATTTGTTCGCTTTTTACGCAGTCGGGTGTTTTGATTTTTCTCAATTTAATATATTATTAATTACGCAGGGTATTTTACCGTTGACCAATCAGTAATTCCCAAACTGTTAGTCTAAGAAGTACAGTTCTAGTCAATGGCGCCAACTTATATGGGCCCATGTTGCGCGAGCCCACCCAACAATTGGATCTCTCCTCCCACTTATTTTCAATTCATTTTTTTCGTTATTTATTTATTTATTTTATCGCTGAAATGAAATATGGTTTTATTGACGTTCTCAAAATAAGTAATAAAAAATAAAACAACTAGAAAAAAGGAATTCTGCTTTTTCAGAATTTAGTGTCACCCCCGATGAAAAAAAAATATATGTATATATAAATAGTACAAAACATATTTCAATTTTAAGACTTAAAGCACACACTTTTATTTTATGTAAAATGACGTCATTCGCATCCGCTTAAGATTTCCACATTTACGATCCACTCTTAAACATCTGCAGTAAAGTATGCATAGGATCGCAAAATAATACACAAATGCAGTAAAAAGATGCCGTCATTAAAGAAACTCGAAAAAAAGCTTATCTAATGATTTATATGCCTTCATTTGTTTGTAAATATAGTTTATAACAGATCCATGTTTTAACAGAAATTATTTGTCTCTATTTTTTCAAAATTGCACATATTTTAATTACATTTTCTTTCGGTTGTTATGAGAAAATGGCAACAAAAAGATATAATTGCTATTTTTCGTGTTTTTCAACTATTTTTCCTTTACTTTCGACAGAAATGGAGTACTTGGGTTGCCAAAATGAAACAAATGGTGCTAAAAACTACAAAAAATTAATATTTCAAAAATAAATGGTGATAAAGTTTTCAAACAAATTGCATTTAAAAGTACTTTTTTTTTCAATACGACGGTATGAAAATTGAAAATGTGCGATGCTTAGAAGTTAAAAAAATTGCTATAGAGCATTTAATCGTACAACGAAACATCTGCTTTGTTTATAGCAGGCTTCCGTAAGGTAACGTTATTTTTTGGAGACACAAAATAAGCTGGGAGAAAGAAATAGCATACCGTACTGGGGGATAATAAGAGAGTAAGGGCGTCAATTAGACTTATGGTGGCACTAAAAGTCCCTTCAGCAGATGTATAGTTAAATTTCTCTCAAAAACTAACTTTCTGCATATTTTGCCTTCGGTTTTAATGACTTGAATTGATAAAAAACTTAGGTGACTAAAATGTATGTTTGTTTGTTTGTTTGTTTCGTTTTGTTTTGTTTGTTTTTGCTTTTACTTTTTTGCATTTTCTGTAGTTTGCAAGTTTTTTGTTATTATGTATCTATAAGGAAAACACTTATGAGAATATAATTTAATTAAATTATTTATAAAATTAAAATAATTTCATATTTTGCTTAGAAATAAAATAATTTAACTTCGAATTATTATCTTTAGTCATTTGCTCTTCCCTGCCTCTCTCTCCAAGGGGAAAAACTGCATGCGTTGTTTTACAAAAAAAAAATCCAGAGCGCTACTGCTTCCAGTTTCACTTTAAGAGTACACTTTATCAAGAAAACAAATCAACGAATTTAAACCAGTTTTGCAATACACAAATTCCAATATTTTTAATTGCATTTGATGTTTTTATAAAAGTATGTCGTTTCATTTCAATGTATTTTCCAAAACCCTATGTGCCGAAGGAACTGTCAAAGTATTTCATGGTATAAATTCTCAATTGTAATAGTTCAGACTCCAAGTTTTTACTAGAAAACTATGATAAGTCTAAGGTAAAAGATTATATTAGGGTATATCCGAGTTAGATGCACCATCTGGTTGGTTACCCCAGTTACGGTATTTCAGCTATCGGGCATGTGACAGAACTAGTGACGTTTTTCTGCTCTCAATCATCGTAAAAAAGCGTAGCAGACGACGTTACAGCGATTTATTCCTTGAAAAAAATGTTATATTCATTAAAAACGTAAGTTTGGCTTTTTTTGTATGTTCTCATAAGATAGACATAGTAGCAGATGAACTATAATGCATTTATTAGAGATATTTTATGGAATGATTAGTGAATGTTGTTGAAACAGGTAATCGAATAATGTGTTAGTTTATAGATTGCAGCCATATTTCTACTACTACATCTACAACAGCCATATTTCTTCTACTATATCTACAACAGCCATATTTCTTCTACTATATCTACAACAGCCATATTTCTTCTACTACATCTACAACACCCATATTTCTTCTACTATATCTACAACAGCCATATTTCTTCTACTATATCTACAACAGCCATATTTCTTCTACTATATCTACAACAGCCATATTTCTTCTATTAGAGGTACTGACTGGAGCATCTGTTCCGATCAAATGGTGCCTCTAACCAGGAGGTGCGGGATTTTAGATGGGCCAAAATCACAGATTAAGTTTTTTGATAAAAATCCCATTTTATCTGTTATTTATATTACAGTAATTTTTTTATGAAGTTCTGCATAAAATTTAAAGTAGATATGCTAAATATGCGGTACAAAAATCATTAGTATAAAAGATAAAAATTAGGGGGGGGGGGTACTTAAGGGGGCAACATTCCCTGATTTACACTAATTTTGAATAACGCCACAAGATTTAAATCATATTTGTATGGTTATGCTTTTTTTTTTTATAATAATTTGAATTTTGTTCAGGACTATATTTTGATCATAAAGGACGTTTTAATTTTTACAATAAATAAAGTTATTTTGACATATTTATTTTACAGCCCTAATGAAATATTCAAAATTTTTTTACCATGAAATTTTTTTCAAAAAATTCTAAACAATTTTGTAATGCTATAATCTTTTATATTTTTCATTGCACGTAATATTTTTATTAAATAATTCCATTTCAATCCAGGATATTTTCTAAAATCTTATTTCGTGAGATAAACACTCAAGATATTTATGACTATAAATTCTAAGTCATATGATTTCTACCAGAAGTATTTATATAATATGCGTGTAGAGCAAAATATTATATTATCTTTTAAATTCGATAAAGAATAAAATTGTGAAAAAAAAAATATTTATTATTTTTTACAATTATTTGAGTCTATTTAATTTACAGTAGTATGTAAATGCTCAAATACTTTTTCAATCTCGAAAATATTTCAAAGAATTTGAATGAATTTTGTAATAAATAACTTCAAATATGTTTCTTTATATTTCATATTTATTAAAGTAAATCATTTCACATCTCCTGAAATCCGTTTTCTTCAAATGAATTCCAAACTTTTGGCTTGCCATAAATTCCAACGCATGATTTCAAATTCGAAGTGTTTACTTTAAATGCATTGAACTTTCTGTGTAAAAGATTGTATTAGCTTTGAAAATATTACAAACAATAAAACTGCGAAAACATTCATTCCTTTATTTATTTATTTATTTATTTATTATTCTTCAAGAATGAACAAATGTTAGGTTTTCGGACAAAATGAAAACCTGAAGAAATATATTTTGGCCTTAAAATTACCTTTCAATGATTTATAATAAAAAAGTTTTATTTCAGTATTGTTAACTTTATTTATACAGTCGAATCCGGTTAAGACGCACACGGTTAATACGCGGAATTTTTCCAATCCCGTGAACATCGCCCGTAAGGATAATGCAAAAATATCAAGTTTAACACTAGAACTTCCAAAAATTTTGCCCAACCTTAATCCAGCCACCCTTAATAACCATTTTAACACCAGAATATTTTAAAAACAATTTCACTTATGTATTTAATCGTAGTTCTTGCAACTACAGCTATACCTATAGTTAAATATAACTATAATTTCTTTTTCTAGTTCTTAAACTTAACTTTAACTTTTTATCTCTAAAATTTAAGCACCTATGCCAGATTCTATCTTTAATATTTTTTCAATTTATAATGTAGTATTTAAACAAGTACACCTTTTTCTTTTTCCCATTGGCTCATTAATTTGTAATACATCATATCTTCAGCATGGGTGTTAAGTTGATAATAACTACGAAACCCCTTAACGCTGCTCTACTGTTCAGCACTGTTCGAGTTACATTTTAACTAATCCTTTTATATATTAAAAAAAAGTAACGATTTGAAAATGGCCAATGAAAGTCTGCGTAGATACCGGAAACGCATCTGATTGGTCAGAGCTTTCTGACGCTAAGGGGGTTACCAAGGAGGGGACGGCTCTATTGCCAAACGCCGCCAACTTGACACTATATCGCCAAAATTGGCGACAAAAATTAGTCGCCAAAAATGAAGCCAACTTAGAACTATTTCCAGTATTTTGCCAAATTTCAATAGACTCCCATTGAAATCCAATAGGGTTAACTTGCTTACAGAAAATCGACAAACTGAGATATTTCAATGCAACAAAAAGTAATATTAGCTTATGAATAGACCTTAATTGAACTATTTACTTTATTTTTAAGCACAAACACTATTTACAATATTCGTACATATATAATTTTATATTTAATAATTCTTATAATTATGAAACTCTGTAAGCTCTAATAATTATGTGCTTGGAGATAAGGAAATAAAATTGTCAGGAGTTGGGGAGGAGCGCGTTCATACAAAGTGGAATCTAAAAATTGAATGCATAGAGAATAATGGATCGCGAAGCGATCCAGAATAGAAACGCAAAACAATTACGTCTGGGGTTGGCTAGAAAATAGGGATTACTTCGCGATACCGAATGGAATCGCGAAGCGATTACGCGAGCGGTTGGTGAGCGTAGCGAAGAGAGGGGGGGGGCAAAGCCCCCCTAGTTTTACGAAAAAGATCCTGGTTCTAATCAACATTTTGTCATTTGATCGGTGTCCAATCGACACCAGCTGGACGCTGTAGTGTTAATACGCGAATTGCCATTACACAACAAATTTTCGATCCTTTGAGGAAACAAATCACGCTTAAGACGCAAATCCATTGATAAAGATGCAAATCCCTTCTCTCTTTTCGAGTGTTGCCAATTTAGCTAATCCTTTTAATTCTGATAAAAAACACCGTTTCCAAATAGTATATTATTTACTTTTAATAACAGATTATTTAAGGCGAACAGTACTACTCGGAAATACTGGTAGATATTTGAATAAAATAGAAACCCGCTAAATTAGGAAAACAGCAATTCTTCTTTGATCCCACCTACTAACATATTTTGTCTCTTGCTTCATGTATGTTTTTACTGTAGCAGAGAGATATAGACGAATTCAGGTTACTCAGAGAAGTCATAAAAATTATTACTATTAGAGATGATAATTCCTGTTGTTTGTGAGGTTTTAACAGTACGTTATATCACTATTATGTTTTATAATGCATACGCATTATAGGCAACAAAAAATGAAACTCGTAAAGATTAAACAAATACGACTGACTTTGGATAATTCTTTTGTGCTTTCTTTGTTTTCTTTACTTTTTGTTATGCGTACAATATATATATATATATATATATATATTTACACAAGAATTAATAAGGTTAGTTTTTCTTATATTAACCCCTTGCCTGTGACGTCTGAACTCAGTTCGGGCAACTCAAATGTGCGAATTTTGGAATGTCCGAGCTGAGTTCGTCCAATGCATGGTATGCAATTTACCATTTTCCCAATAGATGGCGATACTTTCCCGTAAAAAGTTCTGCATTTTCGCGCCATTTGTCGGAATTTGTGATTTTGCAATTCTTCACAAATTTCATTTGAACCACATTACCGTACTGTAAAAGATTTGTGAAATTCAAAGGAGTCTGAGAGACATGGAATTCATGACAGTTGATATAAATAATAATACTGTTGTATTAGTTTATTATATTTATCTTGAAAATTATGTCATTTGACTTATTTTGCCAAATTTCAAATTTGAACAAAAATTACAGTAATCCAT
Organism: Maratus speciosus; assembly: GCA_963932465.1. Lineage (NCBI taxonomy): Eukaryota > Metazoa > Arthropoda > Arachnida > Araneae > Salticidae > Maratus > Maratus speciosus. The sequence goes on from OZ010794.1 coordinate 290,985,571, forward strand.
TATCATTTCCCATATATCTGAAAATATTGAATATAGTAGTTATTTCATTTAATTTATTCCTTTTTAATAATCCATTTCTAACATTTTGATAATAATAACGAACAAAATTAAAGAGAATTTTTTTTTCCATTTTTGGCACGTTTTTCTCAAGCATATTCCACAGGCAAGGGACTAAAAAGAAGGACAAATTATAATGGTACCCATTATTACAAGTACTAAATATAATTTTAAGTATTAGAATACATATTTATTTTCCGTTATTATTTCGGTCGGTCGTATAAAAAGAAGCAATGAGTTAAAATAGAATACAACTAAATTTTAATGTAAATATGCGTAAAAGACATAATTTTCGAACGCAAACATATAAATGAAAGCTCTAAAGTATGTATTATTAATTGTGTAAATAAGCTTAGTTGCTCAGTTCCTGCCACATTATACAAATCACGTTTGATACGCGACCCCACTTAACCCTTTAAGACCCGATGAAAATGTAAACAAAGCTAGTCATGTCTGTGGAAAATAAAACATGGACTGCAATCGCTACCTGTTGATAAAATTGATACTTTACTCTGTCTGCAAACTACAAAGATCGTTCGATTCGAGTTTTTATTGCATACGACTTAGAAACAAAAATTTAAATGAATGTCTAACCCGTACGTTCGTGCGGGTTCGGTCTTAATGGGTTAATACACGACTTTTGTCCACTTCTTTCAAACGCATCTTAACCGAAATAGAGAGTATATTTGCATTTACAATATAGTCTCCGTAGTAAACTTAAAAAATAGTATATTTATAAGTCATTTGAAATCTAAAGGCAGTATTGAAATATATGTTCAACCGATAAATACTCAAAGAAAAAAAAATATTTTTTTTTCAATCGAAAATATTTTAATGAATTCAAAAAGTTTTGTTATGTATAAACACCAACATATTTAATTGAATGTGATACTTTTATTGCAGTAAACTGTTTCATTTTGGAATATTTTCTAAAACACCATTTCTCCAAATGACTTCCGAAAATATCTCTCCCCACAAACTCTCACCCTTATAATTTCAATCTCGAACTGTTTACACGAAAAGTTCATCACTATAGATTACACGATTATATCATCTTTGAATATAGTATAAAGAATAAAATTGCTGAAACATGGACGCTTTTCATTTATTTATTTGATGCTCCCTAGAAAGTGATTACTTTTTTGTAACATGTCAAAAAATGAGAGAAGTCTTAAACAGAGCAGAGTCTAGAATGGTTCCTAAATTTAGTTAATACGAATTTCGAATGTATATCCTTTGCTAATTTAATGATTGAACTTCAGTGATTAAATAATGCGACATTACTTTTTGAAATCTGTTATACTAAATATAATTATGCGAGCCTTGTGTATAATTCCGATTTCTTCTTATATATGTTAAGTAATTAATTAAAAAAGGAAATTTTTTTTATTCCATTTAATTTACAACTGCACCATAAAAATGTTCAAAAATTCATTTTATCGCCAAAATAATTACAAACATATTCATTCAAATTTCAAATATTATAAATTTCAAATTATTTGTTTGCATATGAACTGTTCAGTTTCCGTTTATTATTCAAACTGTTTTGTTCAAGTGAATTTCCAAAAATTTTGTTAACCGTTAATAATCACTCACTGCGGATTTTTGGGATTAAAATTAATTTCCTGAACGTGTCAAATAGTTAGAACTCGATAATATCTTTGACACATAACGCTAAATTTTGAGGTTCTATAAATATGTGACATTTATTTTTATAATTACTCTGCCAAAGAAATAATTTCTTTAATAAACCAGGAAATTGTATTGGTAAATTATCGAAATTTTCTTAGGAGTGTGACAAAAAAAAGAAAAAAAAAATCCACAAACTTGCGAAAACGACAAATTAAACAAACTTTTAGCAATTATTAGCTGCTAGTTATATTCTTAAATCTATATTCGCTGATTTCAGATATAAAAGAGATTTTAAATATTAGAGTGCATTCTACGCCCATAGACTTAACATTAGAAAGTGGAATTTGGAAATTGACTAACTAACAGACACCCTTTGAGCTCTGATGGGTGAATTTCCTCCCACTTAATTTTAATCTCAAAATGTCACATTGGCAGCAGAATATTCAACCAAATATATTTGAAAATCGATTAATGCATTTTTTCGTGTATATTATAACCCGAACATTTTGCTTACAAAATACTGGTGCTAATGTGACAGTTGGGCATTTTGAAGAAATTCACCCACAGAGCTCAAAGGGTTTTAAGGCTCGTTACCACTCAAACCACAGTTTTCCCTCTCTAAGATTTAACATATAGAGTAGGAATCCATTCGGAATATAATATTTCTAATCAAAAATTTCGTATATCCAACTTCTTTTCAACTATACGTTCACCTTAAAGGATGCATATTACTTGTTTACATGTCACGATATTTTTCAAAAAACAAGAAATTTGGAGCAAATAAAAATCTGGAAGAAGCGTTTTGTTCACATAACAATTACAGTAAGTACTCAAATATACCACCACCAACATCGATATAGGCCTGGTAGTATCTACCAAGTGATTGGCATAACCTTTCGAAGATCCTGCTGTTTCACGAACATTTGTAGGAGCGACGCACTGTGCTAGATATGCTAGACGCACTGTGAAGATTTTGCAAATCCAGCTGAAGAAAAGTCCAAAAATCTACTTGCAGTAATTTCACTTTTAGACATTTGAAATAATAACTAATACATTGGAGAAAAAAAATATAGAGTGATAACAGCCTAACTCTACAACAACAGTATCAAAAATCGAATCAAAAACCAGGTTTTCTTTCAACCTTTTTAGATGGCTGTAGATGTAATTGCCATTGATATTCATGGCTAAACACATACTTATTTTGTAAATATTTTTTTATGATTGCATGGAATCTTTAGAACAATGTAGATACTTTGTATTTTACAGTTACGTTAGTTATATAGAGGCGTTATTTAAAAAAAAATAAATGTTAAAGTAAATATAAAAAATATTTGATTGCAGATAACTTTTAAAAAGCTGCTAAAAATTTTGTACACACTGGTACATTGTAACTTTTTTTTGTAATTATGTAGGCATATAGATATAAAAGAAATTGATTTCAGCTGCAACTATTTGCAACTTGCCAATATAAGTAATTTTTTTGCAGGCACGGCAGTGTTAATTACGAAAAGAGAATTGTATGAGATTTTGCAAAAACATGTTACTGGGTATGAATAATTCTTTTTGAATTCTAAAAATATCCCGATAGTCTATGTATTACACAAATATAATTTTCAACATTGCTTAATTTTTACGTTAGACCAGATTAAGCGACTGATCCACTCCTTTGTAATTGACAGTAATCGAAGATGGAGAAACTGCCATCGCTTAGAGAAAATTTTTTGGAGTAAAATAAGAGTTGGATAGATTCAAATATTAAAAAATATATATTTACCAGGGATGAGAGCGCTCTGACCCAAAAGACCGATTGTTACCACTAACTTTTAATACTATTTCTCTCCGTATTTAATGACAAAATTTCTGAGATTTAATAAAGCAAAGAATATTATTTAAATGTAGTGGTGAAAATCAACCATTTGAGTCGGAGCGCTCTCATCCCTGATTTACAGGACAGAAGTAATAATGGCTACCCGAAAAAAGTTAGACGACTAAAAAAATTTTGGTTTAAGTGGACAGAAATCAAAAGACAAAATGTGAAATCGCTATTCCCGGAACACGAATTAGCACATGCCACTAGTTTAAAACTGATACAGTGTGGAGGAAAGCATGCTGCTTTAAAGGAAATGCCTGAAAATCCTAAACGAGCAAATACATTTTAAAAAAATCGTTCAAAAATCCGGAAGTTCGTCATATAAAAAAGGACTGTAATGAAAAAAATCAAGATTTTATAATGGCTAAATCCATACCCGTCATCCACTTCTTATTCTAGATCCATAAAGTTTTAATTCATCATGGAAACTGATTAGTCAATAACAGAAGAATTTGAAATTGCCATAAATTAAATCTTTACAAAATTTGCACCAATTGTAGTAGAATTCAATATTAAGATACATGACACAGAGGACAAATTTGAAGAAACAGTGGTATATAGCACAATGTGAAGCATTCTATCTTCAAATAAAGCAACTTAAAAATGCAATGTCGGTAATGGAAAATCCAAGGTGATGAATAACTTAAAAATTATTGGATAATATACGAGTAATGCTCACAAATTTTCTTGGGGCTTATTGACACTACATGCACAATTAAGATTTGTTGATTACCTCTTACATATTGGTTATAGATTTGATGTAAAGCAGTGCTGAAAACTGGAAGAAAAATTAAATATCTCAGGAGGGAAAAATATAACTGAAAGATTTAGATGCGAAAGAGAATTATTACTAGAAACTCCAAAAAACGGATGACGTAATATCACTGTAAGAAATCGAAAAAGAAGACTTTTTAAGGATGCTGCTGTAGCCTCTAGCATAACAGATGTTGATCAAGCTCTTATTGAGCGATTTTATGTAGTTTTACATGACATGTTGATACGAGATAAATATGTCTGCCTTTAAGCATTACTAATCATGACCTTAAAACCTCAATAAAGTTATAGTTTGGCTGAAATTCATCCTGAAATTTTAACATTTATACGGCCACCAGATTTACAAATAATAAAATAACAACAAACAACGAAAAATGATAGTGATTCACTTTATGATAGCATTGGTAGCTGTAGCTATGTCAGTATGTAATAAATTAATTATTATTTCTTTAATACAACAAAATTCTTCTTGTTGAAAATAAATATATACTACATTTTAAGAAATCTACATTGAATAAAATAACACTACACAAATGCAAATGTATGAAAATGACAAAACACCTTTTTATTATGATTATGATGAAGTAATTACAATGACATAAATTGTAAAATGTAATGGGTAAAAATATATTTTTTCATGATACAGAACAATTTTATCTCTAGTACAGGGATGAGAACGCTCCTACCCAAATGTTTGATTTTCACCACTAAATTTTAATAGTATTCTTTGCTTTATTAAATCTCATAAATTATGTCGTCGAATACGGCGAGAAAAACTATTAATATTTAGTGGTAGCAATCGGTCATTTGGCTCGGAATGCTCTCATCTCTGCTAGTAAGATCAATTTTATTATTTTAATAACGATAATTTTCAGAAACTGACCCGCTAGATTCGCAAAATCTTACACTGTGCGACAACTGAAAGTTTTGCAATGAGGTACCCATCATATTCAAATGGTATCTGTTAAATTACATACCTGCAATATTTGAAAAGTATTCCACTTACTTGCTAGACACTGCGAGTGCTATATCGATGTTGATGGTGGCAAATTTGAGCACACACTGTAATTGTTAAATCAACAAAACGGTTGTTTTCATTCACTTCGCATTTCTTTTTTTTTTTCGCCAAATCTTTTCTTTTTTGGCCCCACATTAATATAACAAAATTGCTGCTACCTTACTGTACAGATTGGCCGACGAGTTCAGGAACACCATGTATATTTTTCTTAAAGGGTGTCAATTAACTATTTATGCGACGAGATATTTTTCAAATGTACCCTATATTTTATATTTAAGTGCTAAATTCATTCTTTAGCTGAAAGCCTGCAAATAAGATTAAAAACAATCAAACACCACATAAAGTGTATGCTTTAGGAAAATTAGCAGATATAACCCGCACTTCTGGGTTAAAGAATATAAGTTTAAAAAAAAATTCATATTGAAAACTTTAATAGATTATTTTTCCTTTAAATGGCTCACAAATAACACACCGAATAGAATTTTTATATGAAAAACATAAATTATGCATTCAATTAATATTTTGAAATTTATTAAAAGCAACCCTTTTGAAATAGATGTATGCCAGTAGTTAATAGCCGAAGAAATCACCCATGATTTCTGTATTTACTGCAACCAATATTATACTGATAAATTCAGTGGTTACAGATCTTAGATAATTCACATTTTTGTTAAATTTTATGTCTTATTTGTATCATTTTTATATTTTATTTTTTTATTGATTAAGTTTTAATTTCTTTGTGGAATATTAGCCAGTAAATAATGCTAATCTATTTATATCTTACGCCAACGTACGTGGCACAGAAATCGCGATTGTTTGTTATTGTTTAATGGCAACGCCCGAGAAATGCATCTCTTTGGTTATTGTGTAAAAGTCATTTGGCAGGATTTAGACGAAGGTAAATCTGGTTTATTTACATTTCGCGTTTATTTATTTACGTTCTCTCTTTCGCTGCAATTATTGGAACTTCACTATATCGTTAGAAATGCCCGTAAAAGATCTCGGCGAATGCTTGAAAGTGAACAAGAGGCCGCATTAAGACGACAAAATCGAAATAGATTGCATCGAGAACGGCGTCAAACACAGAGCATAAGCGATCGCCAAAATAGGCTTAATAACCGTCGCATGGGCGAACGCGTTGCTTCTAAAATCCAAATTACAGATTTAAGTAGGGAGAATATTTCTATTTCAAAAAAGCGGTGACAATCAACAATCTAGGGACAAAAAAGTCCCCAATCTGGCAACACTTGCGTGGACAGAGAAACAGAATTCGTAAACACTTTTTAAATATGTTGGAAAATGTTAAAAAAAGTAAGCACCTGTTTCTGAAAGAAAGTTTAAATTTCTTTTTGTTCTTGCTTTATCTTTAAAAAAACATCCTTTTCTCCTTTCTTTTTTTCGCTGATGGCTTTGTTTCGATTAGAATTTCTATTAAGGGGTCAGGTAACCTTTGAAGCGTCCAGAAATCGATTTATTTTTTAAATAGCTTATAATTAAATATGATTCTTTAGGAACATTTAAAAGCAAACCCCATACAAAAATTCGCATTAGAAGATAAGTTATGTCTAAAACACTTTGAGATTTTGTTATATGATCAACGGGTGATTTAATCTTTAAAGCCAATTTTCTCAAAACAGGGATTCTCAAAACGGTTACCTAGAATTTTGGTTGACGAAAATTTTGGTGGATGTATTAAACGTACTGAAGCACAAAATGACCTATTATTATGCTTCTCTAGTAAAAAGTTTAGAATTCACGACTACTTTTGTATAAAAAAAATCGCGATATTTCGAATTACTTTAAAAAAAAATTCTTTTCTCGGGATCTAGAAGTTTTATTTTTTTCATTATAGGTCATTTTGAAAACACCTTATATCTGTACTCATTAAAAAAAATCTTGGCTTGTTTCAGCCATTCAAATGGAAAAAATCATGCGCGGAATGCATGCAAGAATAATTCTTTCGTAAAAATTATATTATCTTTAAAAATAAATTTTAAAAAAATCATATATTTTTATACCTTTTCTAAGAACTTTAATTGATAAAATAAATCGTTCCTAACATGTGTTTTCAATTTTATAATTAAAAGTTAATTAGTTAAAAAGTGACTGCAATTCTTACAGAGGTCGCACCACCAGTGGTCGAGAGGTTCTGCTTTCGAAGCTGGTAGACGGAAGGTGCTGGGTTCGAATCCAATCGCGCCCGTCGCCCTAATCGTTCGGAGTTTTCGTGGTTTTCTTCGAGCCATGGATTTCCATGCGTAAATACGGGTTAGGTTCCCTTTGAAAGACCCCCCACGAAGGGCACTCCCCCTCGGGCCTATATCCCTAGCGTAGATAATCGGCCGTAAAAAAATCAACCAATCTTACAGAGGTCACTTTTCCATGCACTTTAATGGTTCGGTTACCTGACGCCTTAAAATTATTTCAGAATTTCAGAAGTGTACTAAAATAACACCATTTATTCTTGAACATACAACATAATATTAAATATTATTTAATATTTCGTTGAAAACTCCTTCTCAAAATAAATAAATGTGTTTAATGTGTGCTACTTTTTTTCAATTCAGATTTCTTGTTTGGAACCACTTTTTTTGAAACGGTACAATTCGCCATATTTAAGGACATATTAATTAAGGCGAAAACAAGTAGAACTTCAGCATTTCCAAAAAAAAAAAAAAAAAAAAAATGGTGCCAATCTCGAAATCTACATTTAAAAAAAAGTAGCCAACTGGCAACACTGAATGTGTGACGAATAAAAAGATTGAAACCGAATTTGCAGATCATAAACAGCTTATCCAGATTGTTTTGAAAAGTGTAAGAAAATTCGGTACTACTTAGTTATCCCATCGACCAAAAATCTATCGCCAAACTATAAGATTAAATGCCTTGGTTAATCGTAATGGTTAATCGTAAATGTCACATTCGCTTGACTTTAAGCAAGTTAAATATGTTTACGTCATCAAGTGATTTTTATTTCGACGTTTTATTTTTATTTTTATTAGTGTTATACTAATTTATTTCTTCTATCGCTATTTAAAATGAAAATTATGTCAATTTGTATAATTTGTCAAGTGGTCTGCAATTTATACTATAATTTGGCGAAACTGTTCGACAGGATAACTAAGTAGTACCGAAAATTCTCTTGATATTTAAAAGTTTCATTTATATATGATATATTTTCATCCTTTAAGACCTGACCGACACAATTGTGTAGGTGATCCCAAGGAAAAAGAAAAAAAAAATCCTCTTTTTCTGTGATTTAAAGCCGAGACTGCAACACACAAAGATGTGGATCCAACCTTGACATATCCTGACATCGGATTTTTTTTTTCAATCAAATATGTTCCTATTAATTAGGGTTAAAAACCAAGACTTTTAATTCCTACCAAAACTCTTCAGGTCTTAAAGGTTTATAAAAAGCATTTTAATAGAAAATTATTTTTAAGAAATATACCATTAGGAAGTTCTTATCACTTATTTTACTTGTACGTTATAAAATAAATAGCCTAGAAGCGTAATAGTCTGCACGCCTGTCTACCACGCTAGAGGTCGAGAGTTCTGCTCCCGGCTGGTCAAGGTTCACTCAACCTTTCATCCCTTCGCGGTCGATAAAATGAGTACCAAGCTCGCTTGTGAACTAAACACCGAGGGTCTCGCGTTGGGTTGACCACCTGGCCGTGGCACATGCTGCATAGCACCTCTGGACCAGGGTCATGTAAACAGAGTTGGGTGTTGTAGGCCCTTATCCTTCATGGATCGTACAGCTACAGGTTTAGTTTTTATTTATACGAGTTGGAACCCGTCTAAATTCGACGAAGTAAAATGTTTAGAAAGAAACTATTAGATCAAATTTATGATAAACCTACAAAAATAATTACAATAAAAAATCATCTTATATTGGTTGTCTAACTGTTAAAACAAATAATATTTTAAACCTAAAATTATCAAAACGTTATTTCCACAAACTTCAACTGCTTAAATTATTGAAAAATTAAACTCTATTAGAATACGCAATACAAACAAGTTCTAATCTCAGTACCCGCGAATAAAAAATTCAGAAATTTGCCTTTAGTTTTCATAGCGTTGGCCATTTAGTATTGGTCAAATATTTAGTTTTATCAAATAAAATGATCGTTATTTTTTTTAATATGACATCATTTTTACTCACTGAATCATTCTCAAATTCAGTATCAGCGTAATGTAAAAATTGGTAAAAATATTGAAACGTAACTGATTTATGAAGAAATATGCATGTTTTTTTTTAATAGCTACGTCATTTTCTGTTAAAAAATTATAAAAAAAGTTACTTTTATTTGCAATGTGAAAATGACATCAATAAGGATAAATAAATCATGACTATTTTCCCTTTACTTTCAATAGAAATGGTGTACTTCAGTTGCCTCAATTACAAAATTGGTGCTAAAAACAATAAAAAAATTAATATCTCAAAAATAAATTGAGATAGAGATTTCAAACAAATTACATTTAAAAGTACATTTTTCCCTGTACGACGGTGTAAAAATTGAAAGTGTGCGATGTTTAGAAGTTTAAAAATTTGCAGTAGCGAAAATTGCAAAACCGAAATTTCATTTCAAATTTCAGAGTGTTTCCATTCGCAGAATGACGTATGCGTTACGCACAGATATGTTTGTCCTTTATAATATAGATATATAGTAAATTAATTGTCCATTTGCAAATTTTATTTCAAATTTTTTTTATTGATAAATTTTGAACTTAGTGCTTTAGAAGATTTCGGCATATTTATTTTATTTAATCTGAATCCGAAAAATCCGTCATTTCTTCGTATGAGACCTTACTTTTATGTCATTTTTTGTTGTTGATGCTTTTAATTGTTATTTTTAGATTTAGGAATTTAGACAATTATTTAACTTTCATCACATTTAAATGTAATTTAACCCATTTGTGCCTGGCGTCCAAATTTTGGAACGCTTTCTTAAAAAAAATCCCATTACAAATTGAATTATGATATCCTTTCAAAACTTAGTAAAATATAGCCTTAGTATTTGTTTTCAATATTTATCCATAAATAGCAGTGCATTTTTAAGAATAAAAAGGTGAAATAAATGTTTGTTGTAGCGCAAAGTTGGATTTTCTTGAAATAAAATAGTGCGTAAGAAAAGGTAAGATATTTCTTTTATTTTTTTAATCCATCTTTTTATAAGTGGCATTATTTATAAGACGAAATATTATTTTAGAATACGTATTTTTGCATTTGTTCACATTTCTATTATTTTTGTTCGAATTTGAACCTTTATATATCGTCCCAATTTTGGGACGCTAGGCACGAATGGGTAGGGGTTTTCCCCTTTACTGTCTATTTATTAAATGTATGTTTTATACCATTTATTTTGTTACAAAATGGTTACATACCATTCGAATTATTATTTGGTTAAAAAATTATGATTCGGATTATTATTTGGCTATTCTTTGTTATTACTATAAGGGAACAGGGGCTGGGCTCGGTTCAAGAACAAGACACCCACCCCTTCCCACACTTAGCTGTTTGCTTAATAAAAATTTATATCATACCGTTATATTTTGTACTAGTTAAGTATTTAACATCCTGAGGTTACTGAAATATATACAGCAGAATCTCGATAATCCGACGTAACTGGGGCCGAACCGACAGCGAATAATCAAATTTCCGGATGATCGAGAATTTACCAGTAATCATCTAGTTTAATATGCAACATCGTCATCGAACTGCTATTAGGACTATTTAAACTGATTAATAAATATCTAAATTTAAATTATACATGAAAATAATTTTATTTGTTTAGAATAGGGACGTGTACACAGGGGGTGGAGGGCGAGAGTATAATTATCCCGGGATGGGATCTTGCGGGAGCTCAAGCTAATTTCAATGGAATTCGAAGAAAGGGGAACCAAAATGCTTATCTCTACTCGTGGTTTGGAAAAGAACACTTGCATACACAAGGAATGTGAAAATAAAAATAAAAAAAGTTGGAAAAAATTCAGGATATCGAAATCGGTTTACAGAGAGTTCCGGTTACACGAGGGTCGGATAATCGAAGCTCTATTGTACTATATATACTCGTGTGTAAAACGAAGAATTTTTGACAATTTTCTACAAGTAAATTTGGAGGGAAGACTTATAAGCAATTCAATTACAAATGAAAAAAAAAAAAAAAAAAAAAAAAAGAAAACCATCTAATACTGCAAAAGTCTGATTTTTTATGTGTATAAATAATAAAATAGTATATAAAATATACAAATTATAATAATTTATTATTAAAAAATTTTCAATGATTTTTTTTGTTTACTTACTAGTTTTTCGCATTGTTAAGTGAAATCTTCGGTTTGATTTTGTGCGAAATTGAAGTAAAAAGTTAGGGGTCGACATACGCGAGTTTTTGATATTTTTGCAGAATTTGCATTCAAAAGTTAATGAATGGGTCGGCGTATATGCCAGTATATATGGTATATATACTCTACTAGTAATTATTGATTATTATAAATTTTTACTATGCCAATAGCTAATGGTGAGGAGGAAGGGGGTATTGTTCTTGAGCCGACCCCAGCCCCCCTCCCCCCCTTATAGTAATAATAAAGAAATTTGTATAGTCAAATAATAACCCGAATTATATATAACCTTTTTGAAACATATTAAATGGCATAAAACATAGATATAATTCTTAGACAGTAACGGAGAAAACCCCTACACTTTCGTGCCTAGTATCCCAAAATTGGGACGTTTATATTTTTATATGTTAACCCTCTAAGTGTCTGGGGCGTAATATTCCGTTCACTAAACTCCAGGTTTCACAGCAATAAAAGCAATATTTAAGATAATATAATTCTATAGATTTAATTAATTTTAAATAAATTGAAGAATGATTAATACTCTCAAGGTTTACATTCATATTTGTAATTGAGGTTTTTTTACAATGTTGAAAGAATTATATTTTCTTAGCTTTAAAAAAAAAAATGCAAAGAAAACAACATTACAATTTTACCCTTTTGCAAGACGCTCGAAAGGAAATATTTTTTTCAAAGAGAATTTTTTTCGTTCATTTTACACCATTTACTATAAGTAAACACAATATTGAGTTGAAAAAAAAAAATCAGCCACTAATGGGTTAAGAAATGATTAATATGAATATGACGTTTCGGGTATTGTTGGGTAAATTATGGGTTGGAATTTGATTATTAAAACATCTGTTTCCTACACCAAAGAATTTCAGTTTTCTTATCTTTCACGCTGAAATTTTAGACAGCATGATTACTCGATTAACGTAGTTTTGTGAGGCCAGTCTGATGTATCAAGAAAATATAATATCATATTCATATTTTCTAGTTATTTTTTCTGGTGAAAAAAAAATTATGTAGAATTAATTTTTGTTGAAATTTACAGATATATATGTCTAAAATGTGTGACTGAGTATACGTGCATGCCTCCACATGAACATATGAACTTACATACATTTACATATATTTTCACACACATTTATATATATTACTATATATGCACAATCTGCAACTCTTACGAGTGATTACACTTTCTGCATTAACATACATGTTTTGACCATTTTATTGATTGAATTATTTTACTTAATAATTATTGTATTTTTAGGATGCTCATCTGTTAAATTAAAATACTGCACAAATTATTCAAGCCATCTTTTCAAATATATTCGAAATGTATAATATGTTACTTTAAAAAGGTGTTATTATGTATGTCAAACAAATAATCAAATTTCGTAGCAATGGAAACAACTTAAAGAGACAGTAGATGATCATAACGTGTAAACTTTCATTTATCCTTGTAAAGTAAATTAATATAAGTGATACGATGAGTGGTTTTTATGTACGCAGAAATTACGCTGTACGTTAACAATACTTAAAAATTTTTGCGTCGATAATGGCTAAAACTTCAGCATTGGGGAACATACAAAAACATACAGATTAACAAATACTCCGTTTCGGAATATTATACAAAAAACAGAAAGAAATATATATATATTAAACAAAATAGATTTTTTTAAAGCGTTAAAGTTATCATAAAACGTGTGGTCGATATTATAAAAAAAAATGTTATTATCATTCTATGTTGAATTTATTAAGCCAAAAAATCTTTAACCACTTTATGTACTGAATTATGAATTCATGAAAATTTTATCTTCTAAAGCATTTTTCGTGAATTGCTTAAAATACATTAGAAGATTTACATAATCATTTAAAAAATTTTAGAAGGATTTTCGAAAGAATAATTAAATTTGAATTTATAGGAATTTTGTGCAATATTTATAACTCCACTCACACATTTTATTTTAAATATTTTTCTTAATATTTTATATAATTAGGATTTTACAAATGTAATGTTCTTACAGTAGAAATACATAAATATTTCCGAATTGAAAAATCCCTCCCCTCCCCCCCCCCCCCCCCTCCAATGCCAAGAACACAGAAAAGATGCAATGGCAAAAGAAATCATCCTTTTAAAAATATTTTTTGTTTTGTGTAGTGCATTTGCACAAGATGCCAATAATGCATTTTGCACAAGATAAAATAATGTATCTATAACACATTCTAAACTGTATTACAATTAATAGATGTATTAAATGAATTGTATAACATTTTATTTTAATGGTACACATAAGTACCACCAATAGATAAAGGGTTAATAACTTTTTTTATATATTAATATATCTTTATTTTAATTATGCTTTTTCATACTTATATATAAATGAAAGAAAAGTGACAAACACACAGTAAGAAAAAAAAGAAAAAATATATATATATAGTCATAATATTATTAAAAATCATCATCAATTCCTATTACAATAATTAATTAAAAAAAAATTTTAGCAGCAAATAATAACTGTAACATTATACAAAATACAGATTTAACCCTATACATGTAATATTAATTAAGCAAAATCCACCAATTAGCTAGCACATTGCATACGATTAATCCATATTTACATATGAAAAACCACCAAAAAAAAAAAAAAAAAAAAAAAAAAAAATATATATATTAAAGACTTATGAAACATGAAACCAGCTAAAAAATGTTAAACTCTTAAAAGACATATTGTAAACAGAGAATAGATCAAGTGGAATGAAGGATGGAGCCGGAAGCTTATATAGCATTTCACTTCATCAGGGGTACATGAAACGCCGATATAAGCAGTAAGCATAGTCGATTTCTGTACAAGAATCCAGCATAAGCTAAAAATAGATTCCTGATGCACCCTATCGACCACACACCATAAAAAAGGCTTAAAAATCCTATGACATGTAAATTTAATAATATACAGGGTGATTCATAAAAGATGGGCAGAACTTTAAGGCGTTATAGTACACTTAAAGACAAATAATATTAAATAGGAGACTAAGGGTCCCAGACGTATTCCCAAGGAGATAGGGGGCATTAAAGTTTAGGGTCCGAAATTTCAAATGATTATAAAACATGGAAAAATTGGTCGATTCGTTTGCGGTTTTTGCAAAAAATTTTCTTTATGCCAGTATTTTCTTGAAATAAAATTTTAAAGTTCAATTTCAAAAAATGCCGATAGGGGGCGCTTTAGACTTTGGAGTAACAAACAACTATTTTTTAACGTTATTTTTTGTATTTCTCTAAATGATTTCGAAAGCTTAGACTTAAACTTAAATTTTGATCTAAAAATCTGAGTCCTAACGAGTAGTTAAGTAGCGTAAACTGAAATTTGAAATTTGAAACCCTTCTCCCCCCAGAACAAAAATCAGTTATTCCCGATCTTTGTGTCGTAGATTAGGCTCTAACTACTGCCGCGTTTTGCTAAAATTATTCTTTATGTCAGTATTTTCTTGAAAATAAATTTTAAAGAAAATTTTCAAAAAATTCCGATAGAGGGCGCTTTAGACTTTGGAGTAACGAACAACTATTTTATACCGTTATTTTTTGTGTCTCATTAAATGCTTTCTAAAGCTTAGACTTAAACTTAAATTTTCAGCTCAAAATCTGAATCGCTGAGCGTGGTTCAGTAGCGAGGGGAGGGGGTTCAAATTTCAACTTCTGAACATAGTTCAGTTTGCACTACTTAACCATGCCCAACGATTCTGTGCTGTGATACGAGGCAAAAATACAACTTTCGTCAAGGACTGCATAGTCGGAATTCACTCATAAAGGCACTGGCACAGTTGGAAACGTCGCTCATGCAAACGTTGAAGCTCCATTCCTGACGCTAGTCACCGGGTGAAGAAGGAAACAGAAAGTATGCAAATGTCAAATGGGGAAGAAGAAGAACACGTATGCAAAATTTCGACACGATTCAGGCATAAAAACCACTGAACGGTGAGTCAAGTGTAAGTCGCTGTAGTAATGAATCGGAAGATGGTGCCCTTCACGAATAAGGAAAAGGCTGAGATGCATTTAATTTACGGAGCGGCAGATGGAAATGGTGCAGAGGCACAACGAATGTACGGAGAGCGATTTCCCAACAGGCGGTTGCCTAAGCGCAAAACTTTCGAGCGCTTGCACAGACAGTTGTGTGAGACGGGATCATTTCTCGCTTCCCGGTCGAATGCAGGTCGTGCAAAAAAGGACGAATCAGTAGTTGTTGCAGAAACCATTCTGGATGTAGTAGCGGCGCAGCCAAGTACAAGTACACGAACAGTGGCTAGGCAGGTGGATACCTCACAGTCCATGACTTGGAGGGTACTGAAGGATGAACATTTGCTCCCGTTTCATGTGCAACGATTCCAGAAACTGTCTCCAGGGGATTATCCAAATCGTATTGAATTCGCCCGCTGGTTTCTGCAGCAGAACGCGCTAAATCCACATTTTGGACGAACTGTGCTTTTCACCGATGAATGTACCTTCACACGTGAAGGTACATTTAACACACACAATGCACATGTATGGGCGGATGTCAATCCACATGCTACGTATCCACATGCTCATCAGAGACGCTTTTCCATCAATGTTTGGGCAGGAATCCTCGGAGACCACCTAATCGGACCGTACCTTCTTCCTGAACGCCTCAACGGTAAAACATACCTCACATTTCTGCAACATGTGCTGCCAGACCTGTTAAACGTTGTTCCTCCACGCATCCGGCGGGTCATGTGGTTCCAGCACGATGGAGCGCCAGCCCATTACGTACGAGACGTCCGCAACTATCTGGACATCACATTTCCGAACAGATGGATTGGTCGAGGTGGTCCTGTTGCTTGGCCTGCTCGCTCGCCAGATCTTTCACCCCTCGATTTCTTTTTTTGGGGACGATTGAAGGCTCTTATGTATCAGACACCCATTGAATCCCCCGAGGAACTGGTCGCCAGACTTTCCGCCGCTGTAGGGGAAGTGCTCGAAAAGCCTGATGTTTTCGCGAATGTTCGCCGTTCCATTCTTCGCCGTTGTTCTGCGTGCATAACCTCTGGTGGTCACAATTTTGAACATTTATTGTAATTACATGTTAATAAATATGCTTTGGTAACATAATCCTAATTTGTGTCTTTTTACCTCGTATCACAGCACACAATGTGTGGACATGGTAAACTGAACTGTGCTCAGGAGTAGAAATTTCAAACCCCTCTCCCCAGAAACTTAACCACGTCTAACGATTCAGATTTTGGGCTGAAAATTGAAGTCTAAGCTTTAGAAAGCATTTAATGAGACACAAAAAATAACGGTATAAAATAGTTGTTCGTTACTCCAAAGTCTAAAGCGCCCTCTATCGGAATTTTTTGAAAATTTTCTTTAAAATTTATTTTCAAGAAAATACTGACATAAAGAATAATTTTAGCAAAACGCGGCAGTAGTTAGAGCCTAATCTACGACACAAAGATCGGGAATAACTGATTTTTGTTCTGGGGGGAGAAGGGTTTCAAATTTCAAATTTCAGTTTACGCTACTTAACTACTCGTTAGGACTCAGATTTTTAGATCAAAATTTAAGTTTAAGTCTAAGCTTTCGAAATCATTTAAAGAAATACAAAAAATAACGTTAAAAAATAGTTGTTTGTTACTCCAAAGTCTAAAGCGCCCCCTATCGGCATTTTTTGAAATTGAACTTTAAAATTTTATTTCAAGAAAATTCTGGCATAAAGAAAATTTTTTGCAAAAACCGCAAACGAATCGACCAATTTTTTCATGTTTTATAATCATTTGAAATTTCGGACCCTAAACTTTAATGCCCCCTATCTCCTTGGGAATACGTCTGGGACCCTTAGTCTCCTATTTAATATTATTTGTCTTTAAGTGTACTATAACCCCTTAAAGTTCTGCCCATCTTTTATGAATCACCCTGTATATATAAAAAAATTAATCAGAACAAGATCCTTAATAATAAACAATTTTAATTTAAAGAAACAATTAAATTCGAAGACATACCAAGATATAGAATTTCAAAGACCACTTTAAACCATGAAACATGTAGCAAGTTAATCTCAGCAAATGTCCCGCCGATGTATTTTGACAGTTTAAAAAAAATTCTAACTGTTGCAAAACTACATAGTGTTCCGAAAAAATACACTACGACAAAGAAAAATAAATTGACATATCGTCATAATTAAATAAGAATTATTAGATTCATAAAAATATTCTATAATAAATTATTACTAAAAATATATAGAATAAAATTATTTAAATTTAAGCATATAATTACATAGAGAAATATTATAATATAATAAATAAAATGGCAACAAACTTATTTAAACCTAAATAAATGATTATTTAGTGCTGCCATCTGGCATATCTATTTAAAGAACACAGCATGTTGAAGAAAAATTTTTTACATAGTGCTGCCATCTATTGTGATATTGTAATTCCTAATGTAACAGTATAACTAATCCGTCTAATCTTAAAACGCAAAAAGAACAAATTAATAAATCATATTTAAATATCGTTAATAATCACTTATCATCAATTAGATTGTTGATAATTATTTTTAATTTATTAAATATTAAATAATAAGTAAATCAAGATTAATATCAATCAATCCACAATATTATAAAATAGTATGATTATTATGCAAATACTAAATTTAATGTTTTAAATTCCAAATGTGCATTACAAAATAGGGAGGGGGGGTATCTAAAAACATATTACAACACTCCATCATACTGTTAATTGCAATTAACAAACTATAATAACGAACACCATAATAAATTTATCCTGAAGTAGATCTCTAAAAGTAACTTAATTCCATATCAATATAATATAAATAACACAGTACAGTGTCAAGGTCATCAAAACTCACGATGACCACCATAAACACACAGACCATCGAATTATCGAACCATTCCCATTATTTTTATTTGTTTATTTTTACTTTATTATTTTTTTTATTTATAATATATATATTAAATCAACATTTGCGTATAAATTATCCAGACAACACCTCCCTCCTCCATAGTCTAACATCTACCCACCCAGCCATCCTATTAAATATATTTTTTTTATATATATTTTGTATTTTTATTTTTTTTGTTTATTTTTATTTTTTATAGATTTTTTTATAAATATTTTTTGATACGCATAATGTTAATATTAACATACAAGAAATCGCCCCACTAAACATTGTATAGATCATTAATTAATTGTAGATTAATGAATATATGAATTTCTTAGGAAAATCATGATTTAATGCATCATAAATTAATTGTGTAATGTTTTTATTTATAAGATGTGATGAACATAAACTTTTGATTCTATATAAATGATTTATTAAAATATTACGGTAAACTGAAATATGTAGACAATATTTAAAATGAGTAAATGTGTTAACTTTGAATTGAAAGGCTTTACGTTTGTCATAAAGATCAGTAATAATTTTGTTTTGTGCGATTATTATTTTTAGATCTAAAAAGTTAATGGTATTATTTGTTAATAGGTTTTCTGTCAATTCTAAATTCGTTGGATAATCAACTGGAAATTGAGTAATATTTTATTGTTTAGTGTCAATCAAAATTATGTCATCAATATATCGATATAGTAGTACATTATCATCGCTGAAATTACGTTCATATTGATATAAATATAAATCAGACATTAAACTGGATGTTGATACGCCTTGTGGAATTCCTTCTACTTGTAGATTTCCTTCTACTTATAGATAAATAATATTATCTTGTAATAGATAGTTATTATAAATTATAAAATTAGTAAGAGTACGAAAATATTTTAAATCCATATATGAAGGAAGAGTTAATTTATTTTTATATGTTTTAAATAGTGTATTAATTATATTATGCAAGTCTTTAAGATTTATATTATTAAAAAGATCTTTGAAAGCATATGTACGAATATTATTAACATATTTAATGTCTTTAAGTACATTTACTAGTTGGTAACTGTTTTTTATACAATGTTTATTAAAAATTTCTGTTGTTAGATTATAAATTTGACTGAGAATTTTTAATAATATATAGTTTGCATTATTATTATATGTATTACATCCAATTGTAACTGTTCTGAATTTAAGTGGTGTTTTACGGAATTTAGAAATGAGTACTAAATAAAGACAGTTAAAGTTAGTAGGAGTAAAATTTAGTAGTTTACAAAAAGCACTAATCTTATGATTGTTAACAATAATATCATCATTAGTTTTTTGGAAAGACTTATTTGATGAAATACAAGATGCAAAAAGATGGTGATAATATGATTTGCATATAATTGCATAATTATTAGGGGATTTATCAATATATGTGATTACAAAATCTTTTTGATTTTATTTAATCTGTTGGAAAATGCGTTTGGTATTGACTTTAACAAGATTTGATGCATTTGTCTTAAGAGCATCAGTTAACTTTTCAACAACCAGTATTTTCCACTGATTAAAATAAGCAATAGGTTTATTGTAATAAACAGAAATTTTATATATAAATAAATCAATATCATATGCAAATTACTTTAGAATTGAATTTAAATTAAGTTTGGATGGAAGTCTAAATTTACTACCATATCCCATTAATTTTCTTAATGTAAAATCTTTTACAATATTAAGATTACCCGTAATAATATGACCATGATCTATATTAATGTATTGCTTAAGTGAGAGGTCGTGACATTTACAAGGGAAAGTACTAATAGCAGATGTATTTTTTGAAAAAGAGTTATAATTAAAAATCTTTCTTCCTAAAGGAATTGGATATTTAAATGTTCTAGATATTTGAATATTTTTAATAGGAAATTTGCAGTGTTTGTTATTTATAATAGAATTGATATTAATATTATTGTATATTTGATCTGTATAAGTAATTAGACTTTGTGTATTTGTATTTTTAAGTTTAGGTTTTTTTTTGTAAATTAAGGTTAAATTGATTGATTCGAGTCATAATAAGATCAAAAAATATATCTAAAAAATGAGTTGAGAGAGTTTTACTGAGAAATATATTTAAATATTGTGCAAGCTTTTTCTTTATTATTGCAAAGATATATTTACGAACTAAAATCCATTTGTAATCAATTAAATATTTATTGCGAAGTTTATTTAACTGTTTAATAATATCATTTTTGATATATTAATTGATGAAGAACATCCACCACGTTTGTTACGCGTTGTTCTGCAATTTAAATTATGATTCAGTGTAGGATAAATTGGATTATAATCAGCTGTATTATTAGAAGAAAAAACTTTAATATTCCTATTGAATACTTCAGTATTGAGCCCATATGGATAAACTGTATTATAAAATTGCATGAATGAAGACTCCAGAAATAAACGTTCTGATATGTTTTTTTTTTTTTTTTTTAATATTGATGCTGTTGTATTTTTAAAATTATGTTTGTGGAAATGGTGAATTTCTGCAGTAGATTGTTTATTCTTAGACTTATTCTTAATCGAATCTGAGCGATGTTGGTTAATGCGTTTATGAAGTGGACCAGATGTTTGACCAATATACTGCATATTACATATTTTACACTTTATACTATATATCACATTAAATGCCTTGCATAATGAAGATAAACATGGATCCGAAACAATTTGTGATTGTAAAGCATTGGGACATGTGTTGCATCTCTTATCCATACATTTTCTAAAAAATAGTGGTGGTGGAGGCGCATAAAATAGGTGACTGGATGTCGGTCCGGGAAAATCCCTATTAATATTCCTGTACCGGGCACTACACTGCGAAGACGCAAAGTGTATTTTGCCAGTAACGAAAAATTTACCAAGAACCGCCATTGTATTTGTTTTATGAGACATATAATAAAATGAAATAACAATAATAAAAGAAAGTAAGATTGAGGAAGCTATGTAATTATAAACTAGACTAATAATGATACTCTTGATTATAAATAGAAGTAACTAAATTATGTACAATAAGATAAATAAAACAAACGAATAGCATAATCCACCAATATAATATTAACAACACCAATACCTTTCAAAAACATTCCCATAATAATCAGCAAACTTGTATCATAGCAGAACATAATATTTACCTCAGAAATGCATAACAAAATGTAAATATACAAAATGTTAATCGAACCAAATAATAACCAAATTACATACCTATAATGTAACCTAAAGAGAAATACTCTGTATACCACATCTACATGCATTAGTATATTATTACTAGGGGGCTCTGCCCCCTGCAAGCTACGCTCGCCAACCTTCGTTTAGACACCGCAGAATCAAAAAATAAAAAAAACATGCTAATCTGATGGGTTTTAGAAATATTAGAGAAGATTAAATTATACTGAAAAAAGCTGTGCGTATCTCACTGTAAACGGGTTTCCATTCAATTCCCTTTGATTGCAAAAATTTAAGGGCGAATCAGTTGCTGTTAAGACATCCAATGGTTGTTTTCGATTTGATTAAAAGGGATCAGTTAAACATTTGAAAAGAAGCTAAAATAAAATGAATTAAGAATATTAATGATGTGAATTATCACATTGCTACAAAGCGTAAACCAACAATGTGTAGCAATGTGATAATTCACATCATTAATATTCAATAATTTCAAGCGTAATTTCATTGCTGAAATGTAGTTGAAAAAATTAATTAAAAAAAATGAATTAAGTATTCAGATTCTTTGTCTCCCGATATTTTAAAACAACCTCTATAACAATAGCCTAAATCATGTGACTATCATCAACAGTTCAGGCGGAACACTTCGTTTTTTATACTCTAGGTGCCATTTTGGTACTTTAATGTTATCCAGGCATAGGTGATAAGTCGCCAAATATTATTTTATCTTCATCATGTCATCTATATTATAATAGTTCAAGTCATCAAAGGCCATAAACAAATACGGTCTGATCCCTTCGCTTTTCATATGAAGGTTTGGCACAAATGTCATATATATTTATAATTTGGCGCGATTTTTTTCCAACGCCAATTCGGGGAACGCATCAACAGCATAAACAACAACATCCGGCTTACCATATCAAGCAAAATAACGATACTTTGGCGCCAGTTAAGTACCCGTTGCGTATATGACATTGGCGTCAGAAAAAAATCGCGCCAATATGGGGCCGTATATGACATCTGTGCCGAAAGAAAAAAAAGCCAGATACAAATCTCGCCAATATCTTTTTTGCAACTCGCCAGTTAGAATTTTTTTATTCTTCGAGTGGTAAATTAAAACACTGATTTGAAGTTGAAATTAAATGTCATGGTTTGTTACATAATTTAATATTTCGCCAGATGTCATATACGCACCGCATGTTTGGCATGATTTTTATTTTTTTACGAAAATTTGGCGAAAACCTCGTTTTCGAATACCAGTTACATATGTATTTTTGGTACTACTTAGTTATCCCGTCGACCAAAAATCTATCGCGAACCATAAGATTAAATGCCAATAGCGGTTGATCGAAAACGTCACATTCACTTGACTTTTTGCAAGTTACACATGTTTACGTCACCAAGTTATTTTTATTTCGACGTTTTATTTTTATATTTATTAATGTTATACTAATTTATTTGTTCTTTCGTTATTTAAAATAAAAATTTTGTCAATCTGTACAATTTGGCGAGTGGTTTGGCGATTTATATAATTTGCGAAATTGGTTGACGGAATAACTACGTTGTGCCGTATTTTTTAATTATTTTCTATTATTTTCAAAAGGAAATAGCAAAAAAATAATTAATAACTATAGAACAAAATAATTTATATAAATTAAAAAAATAAATAAAAGTTAATAAACATTTATTATTAAATAAACGACAATAACCGTGTCAATCAAAATAATGCCATTTTTGCGCTGATTAGGTACCCCAGTGCGTATATGACATCTGTGCCTAATATTTTTCTTTTCGTTTTTTTTTTTTTTTTTTTTTTTTAAGAAAGAAGTGAAAGCCACCAATTTAAATGTTTCATTTTTAAATAAAAGTTTTGTATTAAATAAAACGATAACGAAATAGAAAAAAAAGCATTGTTCTTAGCATAGATTTAAAGGAGGCCAAACTGGTCGCCAAATTAATTTAAAATAGTAACATTTTCTGAATTTAAAAAAAATAAATAAATATATGTTATGATTAAAATTTGAGTTGCCATCATTAGAAAAATGTATTTAAAATTAGAAAAAAATTAATATTTCGAAAACTAATTCGAATTTAAAAATTCTAATACCAGTTTTGAGAACTGTGGATCAATACGGATTTTTGGTGCTAATTTCATCGCAAAATATTCCATATTTTAGGAGAAATCGCCGTGAAACATAATCAGTTGTTTAATCAGTCGATTCAAAGAATCGATACGCATTTCAGCCGTTTCATATATTCGTTTCATAAATTCGTTTCATTAGGATTTTATATATATAGGGTAGATAAATTATAACAATACCTTAAAATGGTGAGACAATTATTATTAAAATAATATTTTTTAATACCAATTAATTGATAATTTATTAACAGCAGTGGGATGATTTTGTTAAAATGATATTAAATAAATACCTAGAAAGATGACAAACATGTAGTATAAAATGGAAATTCTTAGAATTGGGTATCAAGAAACTACAATTGTAAAAATCTTATGATAACACGCTACGTTTTTGCTCAAATGCATCAATAAACCCAGCCCATAAAAAAATATTTAAAAAATAGTTTGCTAACGTCGCAAAACATTTAGCTAATAGATATTACATATTTATGAAATATGTAAAAGATACCATTATAAAGATATGTATATATATCTTGATACAGCGAAGCAATTTACGAAATATAATGTAAACAAATTTTCGTTATCTACGATTCTGAAAAACATTTACTTTAACTTCAGAAACGTCACAAACGAATAAATTTCCCAGTTTTTAAGACTCCTTTTTATTTAAAAAAATCAGTTTATTTTGCAGCCGTAACTTCCAGAAATTTTCCCGAGTAGTTTGGATAGAGTATATGAAGTTATCTTTCTGCTGCTATAAATTCTATATTAAATACTTGTTGTTATCAATGAAACATTTGCTATTGAACATATTTGTTGAAAGTTGTATCTGCACATTTTAAAATAGTAATTATATATAGCTCACCCGTAAGAAAAGTAACACATTTCGACAAAAGTCAATTTCGCGGAAGAGGCAAAAGGGAAAATTTGCATGATTTTTCTGTAATATGAAATTTAGCACTTAGTTCTGCATGCAGGAATGAATACGCACATAAAAGCATAAAAAACCTTTAAAATGAAGACGCAGGATGATGTTTGGAGAGTTGGGTAATTTTACCTCCCAACACAATCCTCTCTTCTGTGGTCACAAATGAACATATAGCAAAATAAAGGAATTTTTCCCATAGCTACACTTATGAAATTGTTTGTGTAGCAAGACTTATTAATGGAATAAAACGCAAAATCAATTTTTGCGAGATGTGTCACTTTTCTTTCAGTTGTACGATGTCTTCTTCTACAGGGTGGTTATAATTAAACTTAACCTATAAACAGCATCCTACAGCGCAAACGAGTGAACGGAATGCAATGAAACTATACAGACTATACATGTATGGTATATATGTCTATATACATACCCATACATGTATATAGACTATACATGAGATGCGCTCACGGAATCTCGAAAAAAAAATTTAGTTCCAAAATGTCCACCAGAGGGTGCCTTTTCCGGAAAAACATTAAATTTAAAACAATAAACAGCCAAAACAGCCAGATTTACATTTTATTACTCATAATTCTTGTTCTGGATTGCTAATATATTTCTGTATTCCGTTTAGGTCGTTTATTGTGTTACATTTAATGTTTTTCCGGAAAAGGCGCAAATAATATAAATAATAATATAAATAATATAAATAATCATAATAATATAAATAATAATAATAAATTTAACACAATAAACGACCAAAACGGAATACAGAAACAATATTAACAATCATTATTTCAAAATTTTACGAATACAAGTACCTAGCCCCTGAAAGGGTTAAATAATGTTTTTTATTAGTTGTGATCAGGAAAAGGAAAGATGGATAAAATATTGCAGTTGAAAACTAACAATAAAAACTAGGTAGGATATAGTTCGCTTGTCTGTGAACCGATGTATCATTGCTTAAGTGGGGATGCTATAAAGGTTTAGTAATGAATATATGATGTGGAAAGAAAAAATAATAAATGAATCAGAATAAAAGAAGTCACACGCTTCATTTTTAGGGATAATATTTCGTTAGATTCCATAAAAGAACACTCCAGTTTTTAAACAATTCACAAATAATAAATTATTTAAACAAAGACAAAAAAATATATAATGAAGGAATGATTTGACTGTCAGTTGAAGTATGACAGGTATTACTACACTCATGCCCAAAATTAAGGTCACAAACATAAAATCTGTGAAAACTGATGAACTGTTCACTGCGTTCCCACGGAATTTGGCACAGATGTATATTGCAATGGGAGAAAGAATATAGCAGCATAACAACATGGGAAAGGTTTAGAATTGTGAATGAAGAAACTAGGTATATCAAAAAGTGTTACATCATGAATCAGAGATAAAGCATTTATGTCGGGAAAAGTCTGTCTAATATGGAGTGTAACTACCGTGCGCTACTATACAAGCCTAATAACGTTCTCTCATACTGTTTAAGAGGGTGTCAATAAAAATTTGTGGCAACAAAGCCCATTCTTCCAAAAGCGTGGTTTTTACCTCTTGGCGGGTCCTAGGAGAGGGGTTACGCTGTGCAATGGCTCTTCATAGACCATACTAAACATGTTCAATAGGATTGAGTTCCGGAGACCTCAAGGGGCAATTCATACGGCGAATATCCCCCTTTTGAAGAAAATCATGAACAATGTGAGCTCTGTGTGGTTTCGCATTATCGTCCATAAACATTAAATCCGGACCTACAGCACCTCGGAACAACCTCACATATACTTCAAGGACCTCATATCTATAGCGATGTGCGTTGACAGTACCTGCATCGAAGACGTGCAGTGGTGAACGATTACCGAACATTATCCCGACTCACACAAGGATTCCGTTACCATCAAATCTGTCAATTTATTTTACGTAGGAGGGATGATAGCGAGCTCCACGTTTTCTCCAGATGAAGATTGGACGAAATCACTCTGCGTGGTGAATCTCGACTCATCACTGAAAAGAACACGTCCCTATTCTTAATGTGTCCAAGACTGATGTATTCGGCTCAACAACAACCGGGCTTTCTTGTTGGGTGCAGTGAAAGGGACACACAGAACTGGACGCCAGGCGTTAGGGATGAGGTCCTTCAAGACTATGTGAGCTTGTTCCGGGGTACTTTAGGCCCGGATTCATGTTTATGGACGATAATGCGAAGCCACACCGAGCTCACATTGTTGATGATTTTCTTATTGAAGAGGATATTGGCCATATGAATTAGCCTTCGAGGTCTCCGGACCTCAATCCTGTGGGACATGTTTGGTATGGTGTAGGAAGAGCCATTGCACAGCGTAATCCCCCTCCCATGACCCGCCAGAAGTTAAAAGCTACACTTTTGGAATAAAGGGCTTTGTTGCAACAAATATTTATTGACACCCTCATAAACAGTATGAGAGCTCGTTGTGCAGCTTGTATAGCAGTTCACAGTGGTCACACTCCATATTAGACAGACTTTTCCCGACACAAATGCTTTATCTCTTATTCATGATTTAACACTTTTTGATATACCCTGTTTCTTCATTAACAATTAAAATATTTTCCATATTGTCATGTTGCTATATTCTTTCTCCTATTGCAATATGCCTCTGTGCCAAATTTCTTGGCAACACAGTGAATAGTTCATCAGTTTTCACGTAGTTTATATTTGTGACATTAATTTTGCACATGAGTGTATAACTAGTTTTGTTTTAAGTTTGGAAGAAGGGGGTAGGATTCTTCCATCTTTTAAAATGTTCTACTTAATATACAAAGTTGATCTCAATAAAGACGGCTAAGTCAATGTGCATCCATAAACTTACCTTCGAAGATAAGCGCAGTATTTTTCAAAAAGTATTTTATAATAATGAATCAAAGCCTTGAATGTAACTCGTTAAGAGACTCATTTATTTAAGATACATCTCTTCAGGGGCGGACTGGCCCACCCCGCTACCCCGCGATCGCGGAGGGGGCCAAACGATTGTAGTGGGCCAAAACAATATTTTTGAAGTTTTTTTTTCCATAAAATTAAAAGAAAAAAATAAGTTATTATTCTCAATTTCTCTTTTCTTTTCTTTTTTTTTTTTTGTGAAGCGTTTTTTTTCTTTTGTTTAGTTAATTTCTAATTCCTCCTTTTTTTCTCCCGTCAGCAATCTTTGGAAGATCTGTGCAAATTACTCATTTTATATAGAAATACAGAAAGATAAGAGATAAAGTAAAAAACGCATGCGATCAGTGAAGAGTGGGAGGTTGTTTGGTAGAATGTGTCAGCCTGCAGACATTTGCGTAGTAAAAAAATATACCAATGCAATATTTCAAAGTTTCTACAGTGGTCGCTCTTCCATTGTTTCTTTTTCATTTAATTCGAGAATTGAATGACTTGATGCATAGGAATTGTGCAGAAAGTGGATTTATAAAACATCCGAATCTCTAGGCTGGTAGAATCTGCTAAGGGAAAGGGAGTGGACAAAAGGCCTTAGGACCATATATTTTCTTTTTTTTTATATACGTACTAAATAAAAACATAGTTAAAATTAAAAATATTACAATAATTGAACCACTAATTTCTAAATCGCAAAGAAAAAATACCAGGAGACACGCGAAAAGAAGAGCTTACGGAGAAGCAATTATTTGACATTGCCGATGTTGATACCGATGTATTTGACGACGATAGTAAGATTAACAACGTTGAGATGAGCATGTTCTGAAAAAAATCTCATTTTGTGAAACCCTCCCCGATGTCTACACTTCTGGAAAAACTTGACTGTATGAAGCATCATCCCACTCAGCCATGTGAAAGTACAGGTATTAACCCTTCTTTCAAACCCTTCAAAACATAGTGGTATCACAATTATCAAAGTAACAATGTTGAACAGCGAAAGCGGCTTTTCTATTGATTAGAATATAGCAAGACGTTATGTTCAGTTTGTCCTTTTTACCGCTAATAATCAGAAGCCATTTGTCCTTGGACATAAAGTCAATGGAAAAAACAATATATATAAAGATCTAGCTGTTCACGGAATCTCGAAAGTGCATGAAAACGCATCCATAAGTTTTTTGATGTCCAAGAACAATGCAGATGTTGGGACTCTCATAAATAAGGGCATCATGCATAAACGAAAGACTAAAATTGATATACTGAGAAAATTTCTAACTCGCATCATTGACACTGTCCATTTCTTGGGATGCATGGATTAGTTTACAGAGGATAGCGGAGGAAGCTGCAGACTTGAATAATAGTGATGTTAACAACTGTAATTTTTTTTAAATTGGTAATGCTGCTATGTAAATATCATCAAATTTTACATGGTCCTGTTTCACAGGCCATCAAGAGAAGCCAAGAAAGAAGATTTTCAGAAAGTATAAAGAAGGCTCGAACAGAGCAAAAAGAAGAACAAAATGAAAATCCTAAGTAGCATGGAAGAGTCGTTTATTGCAATTCTATCAAAGCCATTTATAAGTAAGTTAATTGCTCATCTCACGATTCAGATCCAAATTAACATTGCCGATGAAGTGAAACAGTCACGTACATTCAGTACTTAAGTAGATTCCACTCGATATATATCGTAATTGAGCAGTTGGCACTTTGTGTACGTTATGTGCTGCACGGTAAAGTGAAAGTTAGCTTTTTTAAATTGGTTGATACCCCCAAAACAACAGGGGAAGCTCTGCATATCTTCATATAAAAAAAGAACTTAAAAGTTTAAACTCTCTCTTCTTCACAAATATTTGGCTTTTTAATGGTGCAGTAAATATGATTGGAAGATATAAAGGTCTGCAGGCACAACTGAAAAGGACAATACAAATATATAGTATGTGCACAGTTATGCACATGTGCTAAATTGCATAAAATAGATGCAACAGAATGTTGCAAATTCGCAAAGGACTTATTGGGATTATTTCAAACCACAGACGTGCTTATCTCTGAATCGTATAAACAAATGCAAATATGGACTTCAGTGAATTTGGAGTTTGTAAGTGGATATAAACCCCTATGCCGAAAAAAAAACAATACTAGGTGAAGGAGTGAGGATCGAGATCTTAATAGCATATTTGAGGAACCTTCAAAACCCTTTAAAGATCGACAGAAGGTTTTAACATTGTTTATATAGGAATGTGGGTGCGGAAATGTAGCGTTGAGGCAGTAAAAGGTTCTGTTGAGTTCGGTGGATAAAAGCACTTCGCTGTCTTGAATCGTCGTTCTCCGCATCGAGCAACATGTGTCATTACACCAATGCGGAGTTTTCAGATATGCATTTCATGTATGGAGCTGCGCAAGGAAATGGAGTGGCTTCTCAAAGGATGCACATGGAACGATTCCCGTGTAGGCATCTGCAGGGTCACCGAACAATTGAGCGTCTTCATCGGGAGTTGTGCGTGTGTCTATCGTGTTATGATTCGAGGTGACTCATTCGGACACTGGAAGATATCGCAGAATTCCTGCAGTGGAAGAAGCAGTATTACGCACAGCAGAGGTTAGTCCTTCGACAAGCTCGATAGTTGTTGGGCGTGCGTTGTGTGTGAGCCATTTTCTTGCGCAGCCTTATACATGAAATGCATATCGGCAAGCTCCGTATTGGTGTAACGATGCATGTTGCTCGAAATTCATGCGGTGAATGTTGATTCAAGTCAGCGAAGCGCTTTTATCAGCCGAAATCAACAGCGCACTCTACTGCCCCAACGTTGCATTTCCGCACCCATATTCCTTTATGAAATCTGCTTATTTAGGTCCCCTCTATCTGCCTTTACATTTCTGACATATAGATTTTAAATACCCTGTGTTGATCGAACCATTTCCCGTGACATATTCAATATATCTAAGCCCAAATCGAAGTATCTGCAGATAAGTGGCCTGGATTACTTAACTGCTGCTAACAAAATCCAAACTCTGAGATGCAATCTGCGACACAAAGGAAATAATTTTGATAAGGTTCTGAAAAAATGCTTCTGAATTTGCGGAACATCGTCAGAAGCAACTAACAGGAAAAACAGGAAAGTATTACTCCATTGAAATTGAGAGGTTTCTACAAGAAAAGAGAATATCTATAGCGAAACATCGATGTGGTGAATATTCTCAAGATGTGGCAAGAATTATTCTCGGGTCATCATCAGAGGAATTTAAGGTAATGTCTTCTTAGATACAGCTATTCAGCATCTGAATACATGATTTACCGAAAAAAAATTTCTCATGAAAGACATTGCTTCGCTTGATCCTCGCCGCTTCAGTGAGGTTAAATTGTTAATTGAACTTTCTGAAGAAGCTCTTAGTACTCTATCTGGCTTGGCGAAAGTCAAGAAAGAAGGTATCAGAAAATGGTTGCTGCAATTGTCCTGGCACTGTGCTAATTATGATCAGTCGCTATTGCAGCAACAATCTCGACATGGCAAGCCTTCAGCCGCATGCAGCAAAGAAATGAGCCCCAGCAAAGTAAGTTGCTGGCCAGCAGCAAGATAGGTGCTGGCAATGATGGAGAAATGCTGGCTAATGGTCTACCACTGCATGACCACTGCTGGACAGTTCAGTCAACTTTGCTGTTGGAAATCATCAGATAAAATTCTGGTGGGCTTCCGTTTTACCTCATGTGCTGGTCCACCACTACATGGAAGTGCACGAACATTTGCAGTATTATTGCTGGGAACCCTTACGCTAGGTAGCGTTGCTAATATCGAAGACATTGAGTATTTGAACACACATCTGAAATGGTATAATATCTTAACACAATTTAAGCTGTGAAGCTAATTTTTTTTGAAACTGTAAATAATTTAGCGCCACTGCTACCAACAAAATAAATAAGTAAATGAATAAATAAATAAATAAATTCTTTATTTCAACACATTTTTTTTTCTCTTTATATCTAGTTTTACTAAGTTACAAAGAATTTCAGATTTCATAATTTACACAATTGAGAGTCAATAATTAAAAAAAATCGTAAAAAATAAAGCGTTTAAAATATATTGGATTTCTATGCAATACAATAATTTCTACACCAGTTTAATGATTGGGAACGCAAATCACAAAAGAAACAAACTTGAAATAGCATAATGCGAGCCTGAGAACAACGAACGGTCGTAGAATACGCTGAAAGTACTTGCTCATGTCAGATCACGAAAACCAAACAGCACCGTGCGCGGTTAGTACTTGGGAGGGTGACCACATGGAAACCGCTGCAAGTTCAAATATTTCTATAGACATTAATGTTATAGACACTTATACAAATATTTCTATAGCTCTTGGTGAAACTAGCTTACAGAAAAAAGTTCTATAATACTTTGTTTTTTTATGGAATTCTATAAGAAATTTTTGTAAGGGAAAGTGCTGGGCCGGCAAAGGAATAGCAGTGGGGTATATGCTAGCACTGCAAGAAAAGTGCCAGATTAAAATAATGTGAAGGCATACCAATGCTGGACTGCTGTTGGCCATCACTGATGGGCCAGCTGCATTCCGCACGGACACTTTTGTACTGGTTTAAGTAATGGCACCATTTCACTTTACCGCTGATGACAGTGCTGGCTGCCATCTTTTTTCCAGCTGATGGCCCACTATTTCTTTCTTTGCTGAGGCGATTCAGACGAACTCTTTAAAGATGACGAGAATCGCTGCAAAATTAATAAGAAACGTAAAAAATGACTAGTTTGTGCGTTACAATTATTGTGCGAGTTGAATGCCTATGGTCGTATTTATGCAAGCTTGTACATAGCTTATAAGAACATACTGACCTTATCATGCACTCAAATGTCTTGTGAACGAGTGTTCTCAACATTTAAAATTAGAAACAACCGCTTGCGTTCATCGCTCGGACAAGAACTGTTAGAGGATTTTATCCTATTCAGTGTTGAACGTTCTTTTGATTACGACTATGATAAGATAATAGATGGATTTGACTCAAGTTTAAAAGAGTTGTGCAGATATCGGACATTCTAATTAGTTAATCGTCCGGGTATAAAATAAACTATTCAATTATCAGATACTATATCAGGTACTACAATTTTCAGGTATATTTTAAACAAACATTAATCAATTTACAGAGAGTATATATGTTGATAATTTCAAATTACAAATAAAATGTGCAGATGAATATAATGCTATTTCAAATAACCAATTAATCAGTGTTTTGCGTCAATTTTAATAGCACTAACTCTTTTCGGTCAATACTAATACTTTCCAGTATGAACAATTTTCAATGCAGTGCTAAGGCATTTTTTTATGGTAAAGGGGTTAGCATGTTACCCTTTAACGCCAAAGGGGACTGAGTCCAAATTCCGAGTGAGCAGGGACGTTCCAAAGTGTTGCCAATGTTCGTACGTTAGGGTCAGTGATACCATATTTCGTTGGGAACCCCTTCCCAAGTAGACATAATCTATATGCTGACAACGCAATTACCCGACATTGGATCAAGCAAATATTTTTTTAATACAAAGTATAGCAATGTCTGAACGGAATTTCCATAAGAAATTTCAAACGTTGTTATTTATTACTTGTATAACTTTTAATTGTTTAGAATTCCCATATTGAAAAAATAATAAAAATTAAGCAAGCTAACCTCACCCCCCCCCCCCCCCCCCACACACACACAAAGTTTTTTTTTTCACGATAAAATTACTACCAATTGTAAGTAAACCATTGCAAAGATGCTAATATGTATTGAATCGGAGTTAAGGCTGTTCTCAACTGCTGTGCCCAACAACCGCAAAACGTTTTGACACATTTTCAAATTCATTCTTCAATAGAAAGACAAAACATTAGAAGGCCTGACTATGTAAGCGATTTGGAATTGAACTGTGTTTTCCAATTTTTTATAAATAAATTAGCTATTTAGTTATAAGCAATTTTGATCACGTGACAATTGCGTTTTTCTCCCTTTCTTGAGTGGTTATTCTACTTTCGCGCAGGAATAACGTTCAAAATGCCCACTTTTACACTATTTTCTGAAAGATCTATTGCGGTTGCAAAAAAACGGAAAATACAGTTTTATTACATAGTTTCTGAACAACAACACCTGTTAGTTTCATGCATTTCCGAACAAAAACAAATTAAAACTTATGTCATAAAGTTGCCCTTTTGGATTTGAGAGCAACTTTAAATAATTTTCATAAAGTTAGAGCAAAGGGTAGTGTTCATAGTCAACATTCAAACATTAGGAAAATGGGGTTGTCGATTGGTGGGCCAATGCATAAGTCTAGCGGAGTGGGCCAAACGATGCCAGTCCGCCCCTGCATCTCTTTCTTTCTCTGATATTGTTTCAAACCTGAGTACTGTAGCACAAACTGGACTCAGCGAAAGTTATATATTTTATGAGAAATTAACACGCGTAGAACTATTACGTTAACTCGCAATAACCTCGTAAAGTACATAATGACCTTCAAAGTGCATCGAGCTATTTTATTTTTTGTTTAATTTAAATGAATTAAGAGAAAGTTCCACATGCACGAACATGGTATTTTTCACAATTCAACTCGTTCAAAATATGAAACACCATTAGAGTGTCGCCCATTAGAGTACCTTCATTTCCAGAGTGGATGGCTCACAAAAACTAGTAAAACTATAAAAGTAAAAGAACGGCAGTGATTTTATTTATTAGATTTTTGTTTCATCAAACTTTTTTGCGCCAATTTTTATTTTAATTATTTATATTGAATTCAGTTTTCTTTTTTAAATTTTGAATGTGGTTGATCATTGGAAATTACTTTCATGTGTAAATTTCCATAGAAAATGTATTTTAAAAATTTAGTATTATTTGCGTATTTGTATATAAAGTAAAAACGATATACATAAAATCAATTAAAAGGGAATTTAGTTTGCTTTTTAATCATACGTGAAAATTGGTAGATTTAATTACGTCAACTAGAAACGAAACATTGGCTATCGCGAAATCGAAACTGTGTAAGAGATTTTATCGGAGAAATTTAGTTGTACCTTTCATACAATTTTTTTCTCCATATCTGCAACAGAAGTAAATGTATATTTAAGCTGTTTCTTCTTGCTGCAGAATAGATGTTGCATAACAGTTTTTACTGTCACCAGTGGATTGCATCTGTCAGCTGCAGGTTGACAGATAAGTATAAGTGTCAAACTGATCGTTTATTTTTTGCCCGATTTCTTTGAAAGTAAATATCTCAAGATTATTAAAGAAAAGGAACAAAAATCAGATAAAATAGATGTCACCTGGTATCGATTTCTAAAGTATTTAATGGGAAATACCCTTTAAGATTTAATCCTAAATATAGAAGAAATAATAATTGTATTGATCTATCGTCCTAAACGTCTGTCCCGAAAATTTTCAATTGCAGAAAACTAATTGGCTTAAGGGGACAAAGAAGTTTGAAATCCTTAAAAATATTTTTTTTTTTGTAAATTTCACCTTAAATATTATTCAAGGGTACATTATATGCATTATGGCATGTATTTATCACAAAAAAAAAATTAAAAAAATAAAATTATTTTTGAGAAAAAAAATGGAATTTTACGTGTCTTAGAAATCTTTGAAATGCTCCCTGAGAATTCCATATCAATGAAAATCCCCAATATTTTTTACAAAAGTTTGGTTTACATATATAAATAAAATGGAGCACCGAATTTTATATATTTGAATTTAAATGTAAAAAAAAAAATTCAAAATTTCAAAATTTTTTCGGAAAAATTTCATTTTATTTAACGTTTAAATTAAAATATATGAAATTCGATGCTCTATTTTATTTATATATGTAAACCAAACTTTTATAAGAAATATTGGGGATTTTCATTGATATGGAACGCGCAGGGGGCATTTCGAAGATTTCGCGTAAAATTCCATTTTTTCCTCAAAAATAGTTTTTTTTTTTTTTTTTTTTTTTTTTTTTTTTTTTTTTTTTGTGTGTGTGTGTGTGATAAATGCATGCCATAATGCATATAATGTACCCTTGAATAATATCCAAGGTGAAATTTACAAAAAAAAAAAATTTTTTTTCAGAATTTTCAACTTCCTTGTCGATTAAGCGATTATTGCCTCAGGTTGGCCAGTTTTTTTTTCCTGTGCTAACTCGCAGCTAAATGCGGTACAAATTGCCAACTTTGACAGCAATTTCAGAAAAATATTTTGCCTTTGCCCAGTCCTCGAAATGTACCGTAGCAAACCGGAACAATTCGGTTCGTGAAATTATGAGAAATATTGTTCCGGTTCGTAAAATTATGGTGACTATTTCGGTTCGTGCAATTATTAAAACATATTATTACAGCTTTATATATACAATTTATTGTGCTATCTGCAACGTTTTTATTTAGAATCTCTAACGCATCTTTTTAAACTGTTTTTATATTATTAGACAAAAATTAGTCTATACTTTGATCCTTTAGCCAACAATAATTTTGAAATAGCGTTCCATTTCATGGATTTTCTCCATTTCAAGCCTTTACCGATAAACAAAAGAGAGAGAGAGTGAAAATCATTTTATTACGTAGTTTCTTAATAAGCGCACTTTTCAATTTTATACGTTTTTGAATAAAAATGAATTAAAAAATGTGTCAGAAATTAACCAGTTTGAATTTGACAAGAGCTTTAAAGTAAACAAAATATACCTACTTAAAATTTAAGTCCATAAATAAAACAAATACACTTTGTAAATAAAATATATAGTATACTGGAAATAACCATATATTTTAATTTCTATTTATGTCCTTTTTAATTAATTAATATGTATTTCTCAAATTTCCCTTAATACTTTTTTTCTTAAATTTTAGTTTGGATCATCCTAATTCTAATATGTTATAGAAAATCTGATATATTGATATAGGTAAGCAAAAATACTAATGAACACTGATACACCTATTATACAAATTTTAGAAAATAAAATAAAACATGTCAATCTTGCGGAAATGCATAATTTAGTTGATTCGGGCACAACTCGGACTATTACATTTTCGACTTATTTCATAGGACATACACCTATGAAATAAACCCTACCGGATTGAGGTTCTACAAAGAATTCTCGATCGATTCTTTAGAATAATATAAACATACATATGTAAAAATTTTATAACATATTTAAGACTATATGTCAGCAACATAGTAAAGAAATTAATGTAATTTAGAAAAAAAGTTTAAAAAAAATCCTAAAATTGAAGCTTTATGATAATGAAAAATATTCCCACTGAAAAATAATTCTAAAACTATCCCGAATCTACTGAAAAGCAAGACCCCAGCAAGATTATAATCCATTCCTTCTCTTGCTGTTGGTTTTCTTCGAACCTTCGATTTCCATGCGTAAATACGAGTTAAGTTCCCTTATAGAAAGACCCCCACGGAGGGCACCCCCTCCCCACCCCCCTCAGATCTGTATACCCTTAGCAGATAATCGGCCGTCATAAAACAACACCAACGCCTTCTCTCCCTGTTTAACCCGGGTTTGGATTTCATTTCAAACAGGAAATGACGTGTTAGACTTCCCAAAGATGGGCTTGCCAGAAAGAATTCGTTATTGCCTTTTCCGAGTGAAATTCAGCGCCATCTATTGGAGAAAGATGATTTGGTGGATCGGTGATAGATCCATTTAAGACATTAGTAGTTTTATCAGATTTTTTTAAAGGATGGTCAAAAACGGAGGTTTGTTGAAGAGAGTTTCGTACCAAATAGAAAAGAAATTTTTTTAATAACATATGTTTCATGTAATTATATGAAAATGAACGAAAGCGCTCTAGTGCTCAGAGGTCTATATAGAATAAGTTCGCAAACGTTCTTTTTCTCTCCCCCTATTATATTTTATTATTATTTGTTGTTTCTGTAGTCTAAATTTTGTAATTTCGGTAATTTCATTGTAATTATATCACGAAAAAATTCCACATATGAAAATAAATATTAAAAATATCATTTAAAAGATAAAGGAATAAAGGAAGTTTGCAAAGAAGTCAATTGAATACTTCCAAATGTATTTCTCATAATAAAATATTATAGCTGTTTTACATATAAATGTTTAAAAATTTTTAAATCTTTATAAGTAAACTGTTACATGCTTTGTCTTAACATAGCTAATACATTAAATCTAATTATAAGAATAAAAATACATAATATTTTGTAATTCTCATTTATTGCTAACATTTTTGGAAGTAGAAATAGTATTAACAGAACGTTTAAAAAAATAAAGGAAAATTAATATAATCCATGTTGGGAATTTCCTACCAAGTAGTATTTCCAGGGGTTTTTTTAATCAGATTATTCTGTGTACCATTTTTTATACACATATTTTCCACCTATTTGATATCTTATTTTATAATTTGTAAAGCAAAAATATATAAGGGCGAATAAATAAGGTGAATCTACTATTTGAATCCACTGCTTGATTGGTAGTGGTGAATCCACTACCAATGAATCCACTATTTGAAAAATGTATTAGCAATCAAGATATATTTTTAAGTAATAGTTCGCGGAATAAATGAGTTACTAACCAAATTACATTTCATTAGCTATTTTACAGGAACATC
The DNA here is from genome assembly GCA_963932465.1 of Maratus speciosus. Classification (NCBI taxonomy): domain Eukaryota; kingdom Metazoa; phylum Arthropoda; class Arachnida; order Araneae; family Salticidae; genus Maratus; species Maratus speciosus. The sequence goes on from OZ010794.1 coordinate 291,023,896, forward strand.
ATTAATTGTTTACCAACCATTGTTCTCAAAAAGCATTTGCTGGGTTTCCCTGGGTGGCCATCCTCGTCAATCAACAACAGGTGTGAGGGGGGATTTGATTTTTAATAGGACCAATTCAAGATTCTTCATTAATTCATTCCCTATAATTTTTTTATACTTATTTATTTATTTATTTTGAAAAGTAATGATGCATTTAAAAAATACCTTTATAGATAGACGTCGTAATAACGTTTTAGGTCCCCCCATGTAAAAAATTATTTTTTAATAATTATTCATAACGGCAGGGGGGTGAGGGTATAATAAAGATTTTTAGATGCTTAGGTGAGGCTTGGCGAAAAAAGGTTGGGAACCACTGGCCTATGCCAAGGATGGCGAACCTATTACACACATGCCCAGGATTGGCACGTACAAAAATTTATTGACATTCTAAAATTTTGATTTCATAATTATTACATTTATAAAATTAATTTTTCTTTCAGTTATAACAAATGAAATTTTGCTTAACACGTGCAGACTATCAAAAATAATAAAATTATTTTTGCCCAATTTAAACATTTGAAACGCGTTGCTATATTATATGTACGCCTCTCTAAAGTTAATCCCAAAATTCCACAATTGCATAATAATTTTGGAATAAATTTTATTATGGATGACGACAGTATTCCAGTGACGCAGCCTTAAGCCTAAAATCGTATCGTATCGTAGAATTCGTAGATGGCGGAACTCATATATACACCTAACTCGACTTCAAAGAAAACGCGAAAAGCCGCCTTTCAATAACTCAGGAAATAAGCTCTTATTATTCTGATTATTTTAGAACAGTTTTATAGCTGCAGTCTAATTCTATTCTGAAATTTTTACATTTCTACGTGCAGTATATTTTGAGATCTAAATACCCATTTTTAAAGTAAAAGCGATGTTACAAATTCCTAATGTCGATTACTTGAAAATGGCCCGGGCGATTTTCTTTAAATTGATATATAATATAAATCTGTTTTATGTGAAGAGAATAAGATAACAGTTGTTTCCGGGAAAACTCTATTTTTTTTAAATTCACATCACTTTTCCCTCCGAAAATGACATGGGCGATCTTATTAAAATTAATATATAATATGAATCTATTTTAGATGAACCGAATAAGACCATGTTTGCTTCCAGGAAGACCCTTATTCGTTATATAATAAGCATGAAAAATCGGACTATATTTTCCGCCATTTATGGGAATTTCACCGAAGATGCGCCACTGTATTCGTGCGCTTAATTTCTTCTGATCAACTTTTAGTGGAAAGTTTACGTACCTTCTGTAGCTCAGTCGGTTAAGCGCTGGCCTTGCAATATACAGTTTGCGAGGTCTGTCGTCTTTGAAGCAGTAAGCACTTTTTTTTTCTTTTTTATCCTTTTTAAGTCAGTTAATAAAGTAAATTTGATTTTATGTTTCTATAGAAATGTATTGGTTTATTTTGATTTTCTTCTGTAAGAGTTTCACATATCACTATTTCGTGACAATTTTTCAGACAGTAAAAATACTGAAAATCTGTCTAAGGCGGACTCTGTGTAAGCCGGAAATCTGCCTACCGCGGAAAGACTTTCAAGTCCCGGCGAATCCATTGAAAATAACATTAATACGTGCTCCATATCTGCCTAACGCGGAAACGGAAAGGTTTTTAAGGTCCGCCGAAAACCAATTTTTACATGAGACGGAAAAAAGAATATTTTAAAACCGAAAAGCATTCGGTAAATGGAACTTTAAAACTGATAGATATATCAAATACATATAATAAATAAATACATATAATATACAAATATAAATAAAAGTACATTTTTACGCATTCATTTGTTTACAGAGGGAGAATTTTAATTTTGAAATTTTTCAGATTTAATTATAAGGAAAAGAAAATACGCAGTTTGCATTTGTTCAGTCCACAACAGTTTCTTTTTATTTACAATTTTTAACACAAATAAATTTCTGTTTTTCTACGATACATAAATTTAAATTATGCGTTTTTATTTTTTCCATTACCCTTATAATAAAAAAAGAAAACAACAGGCCGTTATTCTTCCATTACCTTTATAACAAAAAAACAAACAAACAACAACAAAAAAAAAAACATGCCGCTATTCTAACTGTAAATGAAAGACTACGAGATTAAAAAAAAAAAAAAAAAAAAAAAAAAAAAAAAAAAAAAAAGTCATACATTTAAAATTTAAAAAAGTAGATTTTTAAAAATCATATATATATTTTTAATTTTTAGGATAATTGAAAAAAAAATTAAAATTTTAAAGTTTATTTATATGTATCGTATTTCAATCCGTTTCGCTGAGGAAAATGCGAATATTTATGTGTAAAAAACTACAAATAAAACGAAAATGTCGATTGAACAAATAAAAATGCACATATTTTTATTTTTTATTTTTCATAAATAATTTTTTAAATTCATAAAATGGAAACTTCATATTTTGAACTCTCTGTATGTGTAAAAAAATTATAAATAAATGCACAAGCTCGTGTTTTCTTTTTTTTTGTTGTTGTTGTTACAAACTTAAGAAGTATTATTAATTAATATTTCACTTTAAAAAATGGTACTGAAGATTACAAACGCAAAAAATACCCGACAGTCTTTTTTTACCTATCTGCATGCTTTATTTTGTTATATATTTAGCAAATAATTAATAACCTTCAAATTTTTTAGCTAGATCTTGTAAAATCAATCCCGTTTACATTTCTGAATTATTGAAATTAGTGTTTTCTGGTGCTGCCATCTGTCTTTCAAATGTAAAAATAATAATATTCCATATAACGCCTCTTCCGTACATTTGTAATTTTAAATACTGGTAAATAGGCCCCAAAAATTTTAATTTGAGTCTCGAAAATTCAGATTAGTACCAAGCTTCAATATATTTAATGAACAGCAATTATATTTAAGAGATTTAGCAATTTATCGTTGCTTTATCGTGGTATCAACGAGATTACATTTTGGTGAGGTCTTGGCGATTTAATGTTACCAGTTCACTTTGGCAATCTTTTTCTTAGAGTGGAATTTCATTTACTGCTGTGGAAGATTGATGCTTTCCTGTGCTTTCTGTATAGAAGGTATGTATATTCGAACTGTTTCTAAATGAAAATGGATACTCAATTATTAAGCAAAAAATTGTAGGTTAGAATTTGATTTAGATAGATTTATTTACTTTTATTAGTGAGCAATTATTGTATTTTAAATAAAAAGGTTTAAAGGGAATTAAAGATGAATGTAAATCACGATTATGAGTTGGTCCTTTGGTCCATTGGCCTTTAATACTTTTTTTTTTTATCTTTTTATTACTGACCTAAAAAAAAGTAATGATATCAATACAAAAAACCCTTAATAAGTTAAAAGTTTGTGACGCAGCACTTTCTCTTATTGCTATAAGAATTTTAAATATGGAACTTAAAAATAATGATATCAAATTTTAAGTGACGCTATGCTATTAATTAATGTATATGTATACATACATTTATATTATTTATTTCATCATTTTATTTTTGTTTTATTTATAATTGCATGTGTAAGAATTATGTTAAATTTAAAAGGATGTATAAATATTTATTCATTGATGCTTTATCATTCACATCTTTCATAAATTCAAAATAGGAGTTTTAAAAGATATGATATCAAAATTTAAGTGACACCTTGATGCAGCTTTAAACGATGTTTTAAAATTCAATTGCAATTGTTTTCGGTTTGGATAAATATATTTACACATGTAACCAAAACTTTTAATTTACCAATACACTGTTAAAAATATCACTCTCACTGAACCTATACAATGCACTGCAATGTATTTATATGGAAAAAATTGATTTATCTTTAGTGCCACGCTATCCAAAATCAAAAGTAAAATTTATGTAAAGGATTTTTGTGCGTCATATTATCCATTTGCATACATTTTGTTTAGTTTGGATACAATGACGCACAGAAATCATAAAAAAACTAAAAGTAAAAAAAAACTAAACCTAAAAGTAACTAAAACTAAAAGAAAAAAAACTAAAAGTAAAATCGCAATAAAAACAAAAGCAATAAGATAATTTTTTTTGAAATAATAAAATGAAAAGAGGCAAGAAAAGAGAGGAAAGAATTAGAAAAGTAATTTCTTCTTCAGTTAGTAATTTTTTTTTATTATTATTCTTTCCCCTCTTTCCTTGTTATTAAGAAAAAAAAATATTATTAAGAAAAAATTCATTTCTTTTGATTTTCTTGCGTTTTCTCTATTAGTTTTTTAATTTAATTTATTTATTTATTCATTTCTGATTTTAAGTTGTTTATTTCTATTTATTTCCTTTACTCTTTTCTTTTGTGTTAATTTTTTCTATCGTTTTTCCCATCACTTTCCTCTTCTGCATGTGTGCCTCTATGACTGTGTTGATCTTTGAGTTAGCAGCACCAGTCGCATTCTTTGTAAGTTCTCCTCTCTGCCTCTGTTCATTTGGGAAATTGTCACCTTACGGAAACGTGTTTACTCTGGGTGATGACGGTCTGTTAAAATTTCTATCTCGAAACACGTCCTGTGTATTCTTTTGTTTTTATTGTGATTTATACAAACTTTATTATTTAATTGTGATTTATCGCTGTTTTTCGGCGCTGTTTCATCTGTGTGTACTTTTCCTCTGAAAATGTTAGCCCATTAGAAAAACTTCTTTTTTGTGTGATTTCGATACCAACTGATATTGCTTTTAGGTATAAAATTAAAGGGCTTTATTTCATGAAATGAATTTCACAAGACAGTCACTGCAATACATTGGCCCCGTTTCACAACGTGAAATCGATATGAAACAGTTATAGGGTGACCCCGCCAGTAGTTGCTCAAACAAAGTCAGTGCTACGGAGTTTTTATTATATTTCCTTCCTTTTAACTTTTAGAAGTAAACAAACATGATTGCTACTAAGGCTCCGCTGCAGTACTACTAAGGCTCCACCGATCTGAAATCCCATGATAGCCATTGGGAAATCTTTGAAGCGCGATTAATCATTATTTAACCCCTTGGGGACGAGCGACACATATACGTGCCGCATGAAGCGTTCAGAATCCTTGTTTTTCCTCACCAGTAAAATTTTACTGTAAAATTTGCCGTATTTAATCAGCGCATTTTCTCGATTCAAGAAGACATAAATTTCTGTTTTTAAAAAACGGTGACAAAAGATTAAAAATTTCGTTAAAGGCTCCCGCCCCGAAGGGGTTAATATAATTATCAAAATACCGTTTCCACCATCGTAAAACAGACGTTAGATGCCGATGATGTGCGTTTTTCAAAATTGCCTCCGTAAATTTTGAGTACATAAAAATCCCTATAAACTTTGAAATTTCCATTTGATTAAATGATATTACCTTCTTAAAAATACTTAAAATTTACGTAGACAATTTTTAAAAACGCGCATCATAGGCATCTGACGTCTACTTTCTGATGGTGAAAATGGTATTTTAATAATTATATTAGGTGGTGAATAATCGCGCTTCAAAATTTTCCCATAGGTTAACATGGGATTTCGCGCTCGGAGAGTTTCAGTGCAGCGGCCCCATAATAAATGTTCTGTACTGGACAACAATGAAATCCGGTGAAATTAAATAGCAACAAAATTATAAATAAATAGTTTTTTTAATTGCCATTTTCCCAGTGGTTGATCAGGAGTAAGAAGCCAATTGAAAATCTAAAAATTAATCATTAGAATATCATCCTTGGGCTGTAATTAACAATAATTCTTATAAATAATATTATTTGAAATAAGGAAGATGGAAGTGGGTTATTTTAACTTACCGGAATTCTCTCCAATTAATCAGAAACTAAATAACACAAAACGTAAGTTTCCAGTAAGGATTATGGAGCATCTATAGGGACATTAAACAACGTAAACAGAGTACAGCTCTTTCAAGGTTCTATTTGGCTAATGAAGTTTGCTATATTAACTTTGATGAAGCAAAAATTATAGTTTCGTGCAATAATCCTATTTAAGAGTAAAATTAGAGAATCAGTTGAAATCATTGCACGTGGGAATAAATCTTGTAACGATAATTTATCGTATAATATTCAAAAAATCTGGCATAACATCATAAAGTTATAATTATGTATCTAATTGCAATATTTCAATTTAAACTTGAATCATGTTGCCAAAAACTTGAATGTAAACTTAGTTTAATGTGGTTCTGGCCATCATGCGTAGGCGGCGACACTCGTGGTTTCTTCAATCGAACTTTTGATATATTTACACAATAATTACACAATTTTAGCAGTAAATGATTAAAGTTACCTTTAAAAATAAATATGTCTTAAGTTTAAATTATAAATATCAGGATTGTTATTACATAAACTCGTAAATTAAAATATTAATTTTTTCAAACAATTAAAACAAAAATTGTATGTATCAATTAAAATTTCAAATTTTATAATGTATGATTAACTTAAGGTACACATTCTGTTGATAAGTATTGCAACTAAAAAAAAGAATTTTTTCCACTAGTAGTGCGTACTTTCATATAATCTACAACACATATTGCATTTAATATTAATATAATCCAATAAAATCTACAAAATATGACATTTTTTTATTTTTTATTAAATTCAGTGAATGGTTGAGTGAATGGAATAAAATGTGTACATTGAAAGCAGATGATGAAAAACAATGGATATTCCAACTAAAAAGGGACTTCTGTCAAAAGAAACATTTTTTGCATTAAAATTTACCACAGATACTTTAATTGAAATTTATTGTGTTTATTGAATAATTAGGTTTCTCAGGAATTGAAAATATCTTGCTAAATAACTATACAAAAGTCAAAAATGACATTAGAAAATTCACTTCAAATAAAAGAAAATTATCTGTATTAATAAACATTTAAGTGTCATTGATAAAGTTTCATGTTATTTTAGCTTTTTTTAATATTGTCTGTTTAGGTGAGATTATTTTATATGGGGCAATATTAAATGCCATATATGTTGTAAATTATATGAAAGTACATACTACTTGTGAAAAATACATTTTTAGCTTGAATACTTATCAACAGAATGTGTATTTTAAGTTAATCATACATTATGAAATTTGAAATTTTAATTAATAAATAAAATTTTTGTTTTAATTGCTTAAAAAAATTAATATTTTTATTTACGATTTTATGTAATAACAATCCTGATATTTATAATTTAAAATTAAGGCATATTTATTTTTAAAGGGGACTTTAATTATTTACTACTAAAATTGTGTAATTTTAATGTATAATTTCTTCTGCCATAAATTTATATTTCAAGTTAAACTCTTCAAAAAATACCACGAATCCCAATTTTTTAACAATTTTTGTATTTTTATTTTTTGCTACTAAAGTTGTGTAATTTTAATGTACGATTTTCTGTGCCATAAATGTATATTTCAAGTTAAAATCTTTGATAAAAACCATGAATCAAATGTATTTGATTGCATTTGAAATCAAGGGGCAAGTATGGGTATAGGTAAGGGTAAAAACGGTGCTTTGTATTGCTGTTTTCATGTTTGATTAAATAAGATTTGTTAAACGTCTGAAAATTAGCTAATGTAAAATGAACTAAATCAACAGAGTCTTTGCTTCCAAGTATTTATTAATACAGCTATAAGAAAATGATTTTAAACGATTTTCACACGTTTTAAATCAGACGTAATTTTAACTAAACTTTTCTTTTTGTAATGTTCACCTAAAAATATTTGAATTGTTAGAAAGTAAATATTATGATTTGCTCTGTCTTTTGCAACAGTAGTTGAAAATATTATCTCGAAATATGAAATAAGTCTCGCGTGTACGTGTAAATATATATTTTAATTTAAATTGTTTGGCAATATTATTTGGCTATTTGAAATAGGACGTTAATTCCACCCGCATTTACTGCTTTTAACATATATTAAATAATTAATTGTTTTATAGTTTTTTTCTCTTTTTAAATATTCACGTGTATAAACAATTTTTATGACTTAGTTTTTAATATTTTCATGTTTTTAACACATAATCATTTAATTCTAATTTCATAGGGGTTTTTTCTGTTTATAATAGTCACGTGAAAATAAATTTTCAGTTTAAAGGAAACATTGTTATTTGAGAAGTTTTTAAAATTTTGGCAACAATTTAAAATAATAACCTTTTCTAAAATATGTAAAAAATATCTCTGGAAATGCTGAAAATTTGAATTTAAAATGGAAATAAACCCTCAAAAAATGAGTCAAATTAAAAAAAAATAATTGCAGTCTGCACACCGGGAACTTCTAATATATAAAATGATCTAAAAACTAAATTCTGATAAAGGAGAATTCCTGTTTTTTAGTCTTAATATTAACGAAGAAAGACCCTAGGTCACAAAAAATTCAAAACCGGCGGCGGTGACAGCGTTAGCTACTTTTTTTTTAGAATAGAAAGATACGACCGTGTAAAAATGAAGTGTTGTCATTCGCAAAATGACGTCAGCGTTAAGCACAGATATGTTTGTCCTTTATAATATAGATAGATAGATAATATTGCACATTAGTGAAATAGAGAAAAGCATAAAAATACTTTGCTGATTACAAAGTTAGTTTCCTTATTTTAGTCGAAGTACTAACAATATTAAACAATTTAACGGCACTCTCAAAATAATTCAAATGTAGTGGTTATTCCCGAACTGAGCACAATCGGCCATACAACTTGATTATTCAAACTATCACAAATAGACAGTTTTGTATCTTGATTGGGTTATTGAACATCACAAACTATAAAGTTATCTAGTTATTTTTATTTTATGTAAGATTACTGCTAATTTCTTCTGGTGTCAATTTTCAAGGTTTTATTCATTGAAAATAAAAATGATCTATATATGGCTAGTTCCATGAGTACTTGTAGTGTAAGTCACATACTACGATTTTTGGCTACCAGTATTTTAGAACGGAAAACTATGACTTATTTTATCGGAGATATCTCATTAATTGAATAAGGCGAAGCAAACTTTTGAAAAAAAAAAAAAAAACGTTTGCCAACAAGCATAGCAGTTATCGGCTATGTGACTTACAATACAAAATCCCATGGAACTAGCCATATTTTTTTCCTATTACTTAAATATTTAAATTACGTACATAGATACTGCACGGTAAGGAAATTGAGCCTAAATAAGGCGCAATCAACCATAGTTTTTTCACATTTCGGATATATTTGAAATTTCATTAAACAAATATATATTTTATTAAACAGGAAAACATTGAATACTGTGCTTTTCATTCAAATGTAACTTGTTTTGCAGAAATCGAATCATTTTCTGTAATCTAAGCAAACAATATAGGATTGCCACATTTATATATTTTTTACTACGTTTATAGTAGTTAAAACATTAATGGAACGTCCAAAGTGTCTATACATAACACCGTATTTTATGCATGTAAGTTGAACTTAAAATATTCATACAATTGCTATCCATTTTCGGAATAATAAATTTTTTAAATACATAAAATTGAAAGTAGGAACACTTATGATTGAAGTGCTTAATATACTAATAATTTTATTTAATAATAAAATAACCCAATAACTTAAAAAAAGGGAAAACTGACATTTATAGAAAAAACAGAATATATTGTAATTAAATAATGAAAACTTAATAATTTATAATTTAAACCATTTTAACTTTAACCATAAAAAAATAAATAAGTAATGATAGACAAATTCAACGTAAAGTTTATCAAAATAAATTTTATTACTGTATAATTTAAGCAGATATTTTGTTTTTCAGTTTTCCATTAACTCATTATTGCTTTACAACTGTTACGCAGAACACAATATTTCCTTTTTCGATTCCGAAACGTATGGATCTAGTTAATTTTGAGGTTTAGCCTTCTTCTCAAATCTTCTGTTTCTTGCTGTACTTTTACTTCAAGATTGTTGTAGTAGCTGATTTCAAGGTTTTGCTTAATTCTGTTTTTGTTACACTGTTTTTGGTTTTTAAACTTCAATTGTTTTTTGTTTTTTCATTTGTGTCTCTGTTTGTGCTATTTCACGTCATTATCCTTTTTAAATTTTTTCACATATGCTAAACTGTTTCCAAGAAACACCTTTTAAAAATATGAGAAGGATTAGCTTCATTAGGATATATTTTTAATATCGATTCTGTTTACATTCCAGACATATCTTGAATAGACTATAACCTGATTTTGCCCCTTAGTTTTTAAAAATATTCATTCATTGTTTGCGAGAAATTCTAAAACTTCATCACTTATACTTCTACTTAATGTTAACTCTTTCAGTTCCATTAATTACATGTTTATGCTAAAATTCTGAAATTCTTGAAAAATAATTATTTTATGCTCAATCTAAGAAATAATAAAAGAAAAAAAATCATTTTTTTATTAAAATTTAAATAATAATAAAAGTGATAAATTATAAATTAACTAATAAATAAAATCTAATAAAATATTTATATAAACTAGACAAAATAAATTATTGAAGCATGTTTCAATACAATATAACAAAAAAAAAAACATCTATTAATTATAAAGTCTATTTAAAAGAACGGTATTTATGCCTCATTTTTACGAAATGAACTGAATCTCATATCAGAAATATTAAAATCATTTCTTTGCATAGTGCTACCATCTATTGAAGAGAAATAAAAAATTTTATCTATTGGGGATTATACATACTTGTATTTCCGTTATCTGAAATAATATAGGAGCATCTGGATATATAGAAAAAAAATAAGGGATGTGATGGTGCCATTTGGACTCACTGGGAGTGAAAGATTTAAATTTGTTTGGCCAAACACGTGAGAGAAACAGAGAAAAAAAAACAGAAGTTGCCACCTTTATGGGACTCGATTTGAAAATTTGTGCCAATAGCATTCGTTCTTATGTCTTCATTAGCCACCGTTATTAAATTTTCAATAACTTGAAAATTAGGATAAATATTGTCTTTGCAGAAATATCACAAATAAAAGTTTAATAGATGATGAAAATAGATTTTTTGACAGGAATTATATCAATGCTCAAATCATCATTAATAGCTAAATTTTCGTCAGCCAAGTCATTAGCGGTTGTATCTAGACAAGAATTATTTATTGCATTTAATTCAATTATCTCAATTTGTACTTTTTCTAGCTCAGAAGCATATTGGGATCTAAGGATAATTCTGTAACAGCATACCGATTGTATGAACAAATGCTAGATTTTTATATACATATTAAATTTAAATGTTTTCAACCTACACAAGAATTTATCAGAGCTTATAGTCATGAATTTGAATTGGATAATCCAATGATGATATTTCTTTATTCTTTACTTAAATATACACAACTATTATTACGTAATATCTCTGAATAGTACTTTTAAATATATGTATTTTCAATTTTGGCCGTTTGTAACACATACTTAAGTAACTAGCCAAAGTAAAATATTAGTGAATGCTTATATTGAAAATAGTAATTCAATGAAGCTTAAATAATTGCAATTTCTGCTTTAATGATAATTTTAATAAATTATATTTAAATACCATATAAATGTACCACACAAAAATACCTAGAAGAGTCTCCGAATTTAATGTAAACAAATTTTCACTAATAGATATCTGAAAAAAAAATCAGTCACGCAGTTTCGTTTTCTACAACAACTCCAATTTGAAAACTTGTGGCATTTTCATTTTAACTTTACGTAGATGAGACAGACGTTCGAGGCCTTGCCGTTTGTAGTGTTCGTTGATCTTCAAAAAAAAAAAAAAAAAAAAAAAAAAAATGTGATTCCTGTTTATTATTTTTCGGAACAGTAAAAGCGTATGAGGGTTCTTGATAATAAAGTATTTTTGTATTTTAACAGGAAATTCTATTAAAATAAAAGTTTTAAATATAGTGAAATTATACACGTTTTGTTCCCGAAGTTCGGATGTTTAATTATATAGAATTCATATATGTCTCTTGCGTTAAGAGTTTAGGTGCAAAAATATCATCGTATTCGTAGGCGTCATATTTATGCATGCTGACCTTATAAGGTATAGGCATCAGATATTATCTGTATCATTTTTCTTGAATAGTAGGAGGGTAAGTCAGTAAGTAGGTCACAATCTGATATGAGAGGTCGGGAATTAGCAATAATTTTTGTCCAAATATTCCAATAGGTGGCAACATAATCCAACTATAAGATGTTAATTTCGAATTTATGAGACAGCACTTGTACAAGTTGTTGACGAAGAGTGAAGTGGTTATCCAGTTGAGATTGCGACAGAAGAATCAGTGCGGAAGGTTGAGGAAATGGTTGCTATGCTGTCTGTGTCTATAGTTGTTCGCATGTCAGCTCTAACCATTTCCTCAACCTTCCGCACTGATTCTTCTGCCGCAATCGCTACTGGACGACCACTTCGCTCTTCGTCAACAACTTTCGTACGACCCTGCTCATCTTGTAGAGCTGCTGCCTCACGAATTCCAAATTAACATTTTATAGTTGGATTACACTTTCTCTAAAGATTTAAAAACCTCCTATTTCTGAAGATGTTTTTTGATGCTACTATACATGAAAATTATAATGTGACAAAATTTCGGAGACAAGTATCATTCTTAAACGATACGAAAACAGTTTTTAAACGATCGCAAAATGTAAATATTCTATCCCTCCCCCTCTTAAAACCGATATTGCTAAAGTACTTTTTAAAATCTCATAATGTATTTTTTCTCTGAAAACTGACATTGCTAAAGAACTTTTTAAAATCTCAATTCTTGAACGCAAAGCAATCGGAAAAACTGAATATACAATCTAATTACTTGTTATTCTACTTAGGAATACAACCCCTAAACAACCCCTACCACTGCTTCCCCTTTACGGTGAAAGGTTAAAATAATTATCTTACGCATCTCGTAGCCGCCAAGTAAAAGCAATAGTACGTCTTGGAGGGAGAGACAGTGCATTGCAGGAAAGAAAAGAATGAAAACCCGAGCTCACAGCGGGTTGAGTAATGGACCCGATCCGACTTACTTACTGACTTGCTTTTGTATGAGCCCAATCATTTTGGATCGCTGAACACCTTTCGGGATAGTTCTGTACAAAAAAAAAAGAAAAAAAAACTTTGCTTCGTGGAATCTGGAGAATTAGGCAAACAAATCATTAAAGATAGTGAAACCAAAACATGGATCGAATTTTGAAATATCTTAACTATATATATTATTTTTTATGCTAATATAACTTTTGCTATTCACATACAAAAAGCACACTGCCAGAAGGAGTAACATACATTGTACAAAATGACAGATGTTTTTCATTACATTTTCGACGATATCTCTGCAAATATAGAAGTTCAAATTGGGGGAAGTAATAAAGATTATTGACCCACATATTTACAGATTAATAAAGATTCATAAATATATTTAGTGAAAATGGACAGGGGCCAATTAAGTTACTTGAAAACAAAATCATTTTTTTATATATCGTGTGGGATATCGTGTGAAAGCTTACGTAACTCTGAAATCAAAAATATGTTTCATTTAATATTAGATATTATATTTTCAAAATTACGGTGGAAAATGTAGTGCAAAAATATGTTCCCCCCAATCTAATTCCGAATCTATTGAAACTAAAATTATGAAAAAAAATTAGAGTTAGTAGACATTAATTTAAACCTTGCAGGAAAATTATAGCGATTACCCTAGGTCACATAGTTTTTGAGAAAATCGCATTTTTCCGTTACACTTAAATTTCGATTTACGGGCTTCAGCAAAAGTGTTGAGCAGAGCTGGAGGCACCTATCGTAGTAGAAGTATAAAATCATTGTCGATCATGAATTTCGGAAAACATCGTCGGTAATTAGCCGAGATATTAACCCTTAAAGACACGGACGGTTTGGAAATACATAATGACCGGGACGGCGTACTCTATGCTCTATCGGCTTTTAAAGCCTAGATAATAAATTTTAAGGATATATTTATGTAATGCAATGCCCAGTAACAGTATAAAAGCAATAAACGTCAAATTGTTAAAAACAGACTAATTTAATGAGAATTAATCACATAAATACTATGGGATTCACGACTAGTTTCCATTGAGTGGCTCTCTCAATACACCTACTATGTCTTTAAATGTTAACTAAAAACCTATATGGAATACAAATATACACAAAAGCTATATTTGCTATTATTTAGGTTGCATATATCTTAGAACTTTCATGGTATATCCATTTATACTTTTCTAGTATACGGGGTGCAAAGGAAAGTCCTTTTAACCTGAAAATACTTGTGAACGGAGATAGCTGCAGTTATACAAGTGAGGTTACGGTATAGTAAAGCGACTGCGCCTGATATAGTGAAAACGACAGCAGCGCCCGCTAGTGGCGAAATTTGGAAGATAGCCACTGCAAATCGAAAACGAAAAGAGAAAGAGAAAACTTTCCAGTTAGAAAGTTTTAGAGCATCAATTAATTAGTAGAATACGACGTTTGGTGTACATGGATAAGATAAATCTTCGCCTGTTTACCCAAAAATGTCCGAAATTGATGCACTCCATTTTGTGTAAACGTTTGAATGAAATAGTCAGAAGTATGATGAAATACGCACAATTTATGCTATAAATGCGTACTTATCTCAAGACATTTTGATAACATCACACACAAAAAAAAGACAAACTGTCTCACAGTGATAAAAAGTTAATATTCAGTATGTTCGGAAAGTTCACCATTGCTCACGATACACTTTTTTTTTCGTGAGAGTAATTCTGCATGCACATTTCTCAGTATGGAACGTCTATTGCAAGCCTCTCCAATACGGCGACTTAGATTTAACCCTTTCAAGGGCGGTGGCTAGACGGTCTAACCACCTAATTTTAATTCCAAAACTGACAAATGGCACCAAGAATATTTTAATAAAATTTTGCTTTTGTAATGAAAGTGCAAATTAGCGGGTTTCAGTTTTCTGAGAAATTCGTTTGAATATTCTGGTGTCAGTCAATTATTTCATCAGTTTACGAACAGAATTTTTCTGGCCCGGAAAGGGTTATTCTAAAATTTTAAATACATAGGAAATTAAATCTTTACAGACATTACAGCACAGTACAACGCCACAATCGGCAATGGTGCACTGCTACATTTCCGGAATGTGAATAGGCAAAGTAGAATCGTCACTCATCGATTTCGGACATTTTTGGGTATGCAGGCGAATATTTATCTTATCCGTGTGAACAAAATGTCGTTTCGTACTAATTAATTGATGCTCTAAAACTTTCGAATTGGAAAATTTGCTCTACCTCTTTTCGTTTTCGATTTGCAATGATATCTTCCAAATTTCGACACTAGGGGTGCTGCTGTCGTTTGCATTAGGTCGGGCGTAGTCGCGTTATTGTACCGTTACCTCACTTTTATAGCTGTAGCTCTCTCCGTTCGCAAGTATTTTCAGGTTAAATGGACTTTCCTTTGCACCCTGTATACTATACAGCTATAACCAACCCTACGTTGCATAGTTTTTACAAAGTCTTTGTATTCTTTTATCAGCGGTATTTTTTAATAATACACTTACTAATTCATATATTATTGTACGGAATCCTCTGTGCGCGATTAATACTCGCACTTGACCGTTTATTTTCTTCTCCAACGTCTTTGAATGTATGATCGTTTGGAATGTTCCACCTTTAATTCACTAGCTGTATGATATTTTTAATGGCTGTCGACCGAAATAAAGCAAATTTTGCAAACAAGTAATTTTCCGTACACTAGTTAAATTAAACCTCACCACCTACACCGTATACATATATAAATGCAAAAAGCGAAATAGCGAGTTATTTTAAAGAGAACTGCTATTGTTTAAACTTTTCAATTCAGCTGTCTTGCATCACCACCATAATTTATTAAAAACTATAGCCGTTGAGCAGAGCTTAGATTTATAAACTGGAGAAATATGCTGGATTTCCAAGTTGTCTTGTGAATACAAACGGTAAAGGGTCTAGACGGATATGTATAGCGAAATGGCCCCCTAGGCCGAAGTTTGAAATAACAAGTGTGGTAATAAGGCTCACCATGAGAATACAATATAGAGTGTTTTTAGCCTCTGACCTTGAATTGTCCTTGAGATAAGTGGGGAAATATGCGCCAGCGCTACTACTACCTCCATTAAAAGACATGACCTCCATTAAAAGACAATCTCTCGGAGCGACAAAGTTTTATTGGAACGGAAAGGGGTCGTTTCAGGGAGGTTTTACTGTAATTATGAAAGCACATAAAAACACCAGAGGCAGCCCTGAAACAAATGTGTACACAAGTGGTTAAAAAACATTTGTATAAAGATACTTATTTTTTAATAAGTTACGAAATCTAAAATTTTAATTGGTCCCTGAATCCTATAAGTTATATATTGAAAACATTTTCCATGCTGTAAAAAACAAATCTGTAAAATGTTATTTTTTGCATGACAAAATCTTACTGAGTTATGGTACTTTGCTAATATCTAGTTGGTACCTTAACTTTTCACAAAATTTGTTTCAATTACTTTGAAGATATTTTCAGATAATCATAGAAATATTTTTCTAATTCGATACATTTTACACATTTAAATAAATGCAATAACACAGTTCAATTATGATCAATCGGATAATAACATTGTTATTAATCATCTCAAAATGTATGATATTTTTAATTCGTTTTTTCAGTTTTTTATATTAAACTTTTAAAAAATGGTTCTTAAAGTTTATATCAGTTCTCATTTTTTTCAAACTTTTTTTTCATACTAAATAAATTAGGAACAAATGAATACACACACATGTGTATTTTTAATTGCAACCGACGGTATTATATTTTGAAAAAAGCAGAAAGGGTCTAGCCGGATAAGCATAGCAAAATGGCCCCCCATGGCGGATGTTTGAAATAACATGTGTGATAATAAGGCTCACCATGAGAATACAATATAGAGTGTCTTTAGTCTCTGACCTTGAATTGCCCTTGAGATAAGCGGAGAAGTATGCGCCGGCGCTACTATTTTTCAAATACGTTTTTCTCAAAAAGTACGAAAGTTAAAAAAATGAAACCAACGCCAATTATCGAAGAATATATTAGTTCGCATTATATATTTTTTCCCCATTTTTCCACAGATTTTAACATAGAAAAATAAACAAAACTATTTAAAAAAATTATTAATATAGTAATTGTATATTTACGCCAACAAAAAAATTACAGAATAATGCTCAAAGTATGTACTTTTAAGATAAAAAAAATTCGTCAAAATCAAAGATGCGCTTTTTGAGTTATAGAAAAATAATGCTAGCAACTTACTAAAATATTCGTAGCTCTCTCTGATTGCATTTGCAGAAATACGCTACTATCAATGCATTGGTCGAATTGTGACATTTTCACTCGGGCAGGATGCGCAGTGCGCCAAAATAACAGAATGTTTCCATACATACCACTTCCTTATAGGTTTATTTTGTGTTTGTAAATATTCTGTTATCCTGCCGTACTGCGCATCCTTCTTGCGTAATAATATCAAAAACTGACAAATAAAATGGTAACATTTGCCTATACGATGACTTTCACATAGAAGAAGTACAGTGTACTTCTTCTATGTATATTTCTCTTTGTAACAATATAACAAAGAACTATTATTAAAAACTTTTAAATAATAAGTATTTCTTTAAAATGCTATTTGATATAAAATTATTTCTTATATAATAAGGTAGAGTGCAGTGTATGTATGTGTGTGTGTGTGTGGGGGGGGGGGGGGGTTCTGGCACTTGACATCGGAAGATATCTGTAGGAAGAGGTGGTTTTGTCATTTGATATCGTTATCATTTTTGATCAAAACCAGATTTACTTTTTTGGTATATTTTTCTTTACATCTGTCATCTTAATTTTTTAAGTCTATTTTCTTCTTTTTATGAAAATACAAAGTTATTATTAAAATCATTGAATGATTGTAAGACATTTTTTTCCAAAATATGGAATAACTCATATGGAATAATATTCTCCTGCCATATGCATATATACACTGCTCAAAACAATTAAAGGATATTGCAGTTTTAGGTGGATTTTGTATCTGGTAAACTGTTTAGCTGATTGATACATGGTCGACAGACATAGTAGGTTATATGAGAATAAATTACACATGTTAGGCAGAAAAAAAACGCATTTTATTGCGCATTTGTGTACTAAAGGAAAAAAACACAATTTGTGCATATGAGAAAAAAAGAATAAGAAAAGGTGTTTTCTTCAAAGAAAATCATTTTCAGTAGGGGGTATGGTTTCCACGGGCGGCCAGCAACGTTGAACACCTTTGAGGCATGGACTCAATGAGGCTATTAATGACGAGTTGGGGTATTCTGCCCCACTCTTCCAGAAGAGTTCTTTCCAGTTCTTGGAGAGTTTGTGGGGGTTGTTGGCGGCCAGAAACTCGTCTTCCTAGAGCGTCCCAAACGTGCTCGTTTGGATTCATGTCTGGAGAACACGCTGGACATTCCATTCGAACGATTCCTTCCTCGAAAAGGAAATCCTCCATCAGGTTTGCACGATGTGGCCTGCAGTTATCGTCTATTAAAATGAAGTTATCTCCGATTGCTGCAGCGTAAGGGACTACAATATGTCTGAGGATCTCATCCCTATATCGGCGACCAGTCAGAGCTCCATCTCGAATGATGTAGAGGTCAGTGCGCCCGTCAATGGAGATGCCACAATACACCAACACTCCTCCACCGCCAAATCTGACACTTTCGTGCACCAACGCAGGATTATTCCTACTTCCACGGTCCCTCCAGATGAGCTGACGGCTGAGACATCGTACTCATCGAAACAACGCAATCACTGAATGCCGATCATCCTTGTCTTCATTCTCTTTTATCCAGTTGAAAGTCAAATTTCATTCGCTGCCGCTGAAGCGACGTTTTTGACGTCGAACTCAAAATTTGCATACTGTACAGTTTGAAAACCAGAAAAATTTGCATTTGTGATTCTCTTCTTCTATTTTCGGCAAAAAAAATTTCGTTTATATCTTTATTTTATATAAAACTTCAAATATCCTTTAATTGTTTTGAGCAGTGTAATTCGTTGTTAGGGAAACCAGATTCGATACGATACATGTTATTTTTGCTAGTAAAAGATGGGGATGAATGTTGACCACCTGATTTGCTTACAAAAAGTTCTGTTTAGCCCTGTGCAAGGGCGAAGTGCATTCAATGCATTATGTTCAATGTATTGTGTAACAAAGAGCTATTATTAAAAACTTTTAAACAATAAGTATTTCTTTAAAATGTTATTTGATATAAAATTATTTCTTATATAACAGTGATATACGTATAAAAAGAAAAATCTCTCTATTCTAAAAAAAAGTAACTACCGCTGTCACCGCCGCCGCCGCCGCCGGTTTTGAATTTTTTGTGACCGGAGGTCTTTCTTCGTTAAAATTAAAAAAACTGTTGCATACAAAAATATGAAAATCGGTAGTATTATAGAAAAATGTTTGATAAACACGCTGATGCAGACAGTTTTCAAATCGAAGAATTATTTTAAGAGATATTTAACGCCAAAGTTGGACAAAATCGTTCCATTAAAAAAGTTTTATAGGAGCAAAAACTGTACATAGGAATTTAATCATTTTTAGATGATTTTATGCGTCAGAATTTCCCGGTGTGCAGATTGCAGTTAGTTTTTTAATTTGAATAATTTTTCGAGGTTTTATTTCTATTTTAAATTCAAATTTTCAGCATTTCGAGAGATATTTTTTACAAATTTTAGAAAATTGTATTAATTTAAACTGTTGCCAACTGTATAAACAGCGCAAACAGTAATGTTTGCTTCAAATTAAAAATTTATTTTACACGTGACTATTATAAACAAAAAATATAAAAAGCAGGAACTCATTGAAAATTACGTCATAAAAACTATAGTTACACTTGAATTTTAAATGAGAAAGAATATTGTAAAATAAAAAATTCAGTAACATGCGTAGGAGAATTTACGTCATATTACACTTATTACGTAAAATAAAAAAAAGTAATATTGCAAAACAGTTTTAATTTAAAAATTGCGCGAGACATTTACTTGACATTTTAAGATGATCATAATATTTCATTTCTAACAAAAGTATTTTGACGTGAATCTCTCTATTTCTCTCTATTCTAAAAAAAAGTAACTACCGCTGTCACCGCCGCCGCCGCCGCCGCCGCCGGTTTTGAATTTTTTGTGACCGGAGGTCTTTCTTCGTTAATATTAAGAAAAATAATGCATACAAAAATATGAAAATCGGTGGTTTTATACAGAAATGTTTGATAAACATGCTGATGCAGACAGTTTTCAAATCGAAGAATTATTTTAAGAGATATTTAATGCTAAAGTTGGACAAAATCGTTCCACTAAAAAAGTTTTATAGCAGCAAAAACTATACATGACAGTGTAATCATTTTTAGATCATTTTATGCGTTAGAATTTGCCGGAGTGCAGATTGCATTATTTTTTTTATTTTGACTCATTTTTTCAGGTTTTATTTCTATTTTAAATTCAAATTTTCAGCATTTCTAGAGATATTTTTTACAGATTTCAGAAAATTGTACTAATTTAAACTGTTGCCAACTGTATAAAAAGAGCAAGCAATAATATTTGCTTCACATTAAAAATTTATTTACACGTGACTATTATAAACAGGAGAAAAACTTTCAAATTAAAATTAAATAATTACGTATAAAAAGCAGGAATTTATTAAAAATTATGTCATAAATAGTACACACGTGAATTTTAAAAGAGAAAGGATATTGTAAAATAATAAGTTTATTAACATGCGTTAGAAGTCGTAGGAGAAATTACGTCATATTTACGTCACATTATAGTTATTACATAAAATGAACACAAAATAATATTGCAAAAAGTTTAAATTTAGAAATTGCGCTAGACATTTATTTAATATTTTGAGAGGATCTTTTCAACTATTTTTGTTAGGAAAGCTCAAATAATATTTCATTTCTAACAAAAGTATCTTCACGTGAATATTTAAAAGAGAAAAAAATATCTTGGTAAAAATTACGTTAGATTAAAAAAGATTAATTTAAAATGTCTCATTTAAAAGAACTTTCTTTTCGCTTTGTTAAAAAATACCAGGAGACAAAGACTCTGTTTACTTAATTCCTTTTATATTAGCTTATTTTGAAATGTTGTTACACGTATCTACGTCATCAAGTTATTTTTATTCGACGTTTTATTTGTATTTTTATTAATGTAGTACGAATTTATTTCTTCTATTGTTATTCAAAATAAAAAATTATGTCAATTTGTATAATTTGGCGAGTGGTTTGGCGATTTATATAATTTGGCGAAATTGGTCGACGATATACTCAAGCAGTACCGCAGCGGATTTGGCGTTAAAATTCCCCAATCAAAGACAAATGAATAGAAATTCGTTTATAGGGAGATCGCCACTGCTTTTTACATTATAATTCAATCTTTCGAAATCTTTTTAAAGCCGATCAAATTAGCGTGCATTTAGAGTTTGCGATGTCCGGACGGGGGTTGGCGAGCGTAGCTCGTAGGGGGCCGAGCCCCCTAGTAAGGAAAAAAATTGTAAAAATAAAAAGAATTTTTAGACACTGATAACAATATTATTAGGGGTAGGGGATTCAAGGAATGATAACGTATGATATCGGAAGGTTGGGAGGGTGTCCGAAATTGCCAAAAAGTTGATAACCTTATATAATATACTTACAACCCCTATTCAGCTTCACATGCACAATCGACTAGACCAGCGCTTCCCAACCTTTTTTTCTTTTACGCACCCCTTTCTTAGGCTTTTCATTTCGAAGTACCCCCATCTCTTATAAACACGCCCCCCAAATTTAGCAACCCTACACTCAGTTAGATAACGAAAACATGCCTTTTTTTTCATTAATAATCTTCTTATCGCAACCATTTAATAAATCGATACAAATTACATTGTCATTTTAGCCATTTTTGTGAATTTATTAACCATTTTTGAGATTTCTGTCATTCCCGATATTATTTTCACGTACCCCTAGGAGTACGCGTACCCCAGGTTGGGAACCGCAAGACTAAAACGTCGACTTGATATTATCATTACGCGGGAAGGATGCTCAATTCGCCAAAATAACAGAATGTTTACAAACACAAACGATATCAAATGACAAAACCCCCTCTCCCTACAGATATCCTCTGATGTCAAGTGCCAGAACTCCCCCTCCCCACACGCCCACACACACTGCACTCTAAAGTGATACCTTATATATGTACACCGTACTTCTTCTATGTGAAAGTCATCGTATAGGCAAATGTTACCATTTTATATGTCAGTTCTTGATATTATTACGCGAGAAGGATGCGCAGTACGGCAGGATAACAGAATATTTACAAACCTATAAGGAAGTGGTATGTATGGAAACATTTTCTTATTTTGGCGGATTGCGCATCTTGCTCGAGTGGAATTGTCACGATTCGACCAATGCATTGGTAGCAGCGTATTTCTGCAAATGCAATCAGGGAAAGTTACGAATACTTTCGTAAGTTGCTAGCATTATTTTTTCTATAACTCAAAAAGCGCATCTTTGATTTTAACGAATTTTTTTTCTTAAAAGTACACACATTGAGCATTATTCTGTAATTTTTTGGTTGTTGTAAATATAAAATTACTATATTAATAATTTTTTTTTTAAAATAGTTTGTTTATTTTTCTATGTTACAATTTGTGGAAAAAAGCGAAAAAAACATATAATTGGAACTAATATATTCTTCAAGAATTGGCGTTGGTTTAATTTTTTTAACTTTCGTACTTTTTGAGAAAAACGTATTTGAAAAGTAGTAGCGCCGACGCATTCTTCCCCGCTTATCTCAAGGAGAATTCAAGGTCAGAGGCTAAAAACACTCTATATTGTATTCTCATGGTGAGTCTTATTACCACACATGTTATTTCAAACATCTTCCGTGGGGGCCATTTTGCTATGCTTATCCGGCTAGTTCCTCTCTGCTTTTTTCAAAATATAATACCATCGGTTGCAATTAAAAATACACGTGTGTGTGTATTCATTTGTTCCTATTTTATTTAGTATGCAAAAAAGAGTTTGTAAAAAAGGAGAACTGATATAAACTTTAAGAACCATTTTTTAAAAGTTTAATATAAAAAACTGAAAAACCGAATTAAAAATATCATACATTTTGAGATGATTAATAACGATGTTACTATCCGTTTGATCATAATTGAACTGCGTTGTTGCATTTATTTAAATGTATAAAATGTATCAAATCAGAAAAATATTTCTATGATATTTCTTTTTTTATTTTAATATTTCTATTTGTTTCTTACAGCATGGAAAATGTTTTCAATATATAACTTATAGGATACAGGGACCAATTAAAATTTAACATTTCGTAACTTATTAAAAAATAACTATTTTTATAAAAATGTTTTTTAACCACTTGTGTACACATTTGTTTCAGGGCTGCCTCTGACGTTTTTATGTGCTTTCATAATTACAGTGAAACCTCCCTGAAGCGACCCCTTTCCGTTCCAATAAAACTTTGTCGCTCCGAGAGATTTTCTTTTAATGGAGGTCATGTTTAAATCCAGATTTTAATTGTTGAAAAAAAAGTAACAATTAATTTTACTAAAATTTATTTTACGTATCAGGAAAAAAATATGGAAATTTAAACATCAAAACGAAAGTTAATTACATAAGTTAATTACTGCAGAGTTTTAAAAATGAATGCATTGATGTTTGCTTTGATTTTACGGTTTTATCTTTTATAACATTTATTTGTAAGTCCTTTCGAAGTTCTCTAAATAAATGCAATTATTTTTTGACGGAAACAAATAATGATGATTTCATTAATTTATCTAATTTTTTTAGAATTTCCTGACAGAATATGGCAGGGGAATTTATTAACCGTCATTCTTAATTTGTTATCAGAGTAAATTCATTGCCTAAAGAGGTACAAAGGGGTTTAAACACTTAAAAGTTACCGGAATAAAGGAAAATTCTAAACTTAGTTTGGAAATTTGATGAATAATGTAATTATTCAATCTCCGTAATTATTTTTCTAAAAAAACCTTCTTCAAGCAATCATGAAAAACGGAATTTGTTTCACTTTCTTCAATGAAATGGGTCGCTCATGGGGGGAATTCAACTTGGATGGTCTCTGAATGGAGGTAAAATTAGTATTGAGCTTATAGGAATAAATTTCGTTCCATTAAAAAATGGTCGTTAAGGGAGGTGGTCGCTCAGGGAGGTTTCACTTTATATAAATACGTATCAGCTATAGTCGTCACCTGGTCCGTCCGTCTGTCTGTCCGTCTTTCCGCCTATAACGGCACAAATACTACCCAACCGAATGGTTTAACATTTAATATATATAATCGTAGCAGATTTTGTTGAATCTTTTCAAATTTTATAAAAATTGAATCAAAACTTAAAAAGATATTAATAAAAGATTTCCTCATTCTATTAAGTCCTATCAGACGATAGGTAATGATTCTAGGTTTCCATGGTGATTCCATCCTATTTAAGATGGAATCATATTATTTCCGTATTACTGAATTTAATATATATGATCGTAATAAATTCGATATTCTTGCATTTTTGCAAAAGAGCGCAATATCTTTTATACCAAGATCTGAATATTTATAAAACTAGTTATTGTACGCAATTCATTTGCCACGTTCAACCCTCTCGCTGCGCAATCGTTTTATCAAAATAGCTTCGCGATGAGCGTCTTTTAAAAATTTTTATTCTTTTGTCACCGTTTTTTCAAAACAAAAATTTTTGTATAATTTAAATGGGAAAATGATCCGTTTAAATAAGTCAACATTTACAATAAAAAAATAACTGGTGGGAATAAGCAAGGAAGGTTAATTAGACGAAAAAATGCATCCCCAAGAAAATCTTGGGTTGCGCAGTGAGAGGATTAATGAGCAATTTCCTACTTTTTTTTTATTCCATCTCACACCATTTTCTCAAAACAAAAGTCTTTCATATATACTTTGACAACATGTGTAAGAGAAATATGCCACACTTTTTTTTCTTTAAATAGTGCTATGAATAGAATATAAAAAAAGTCCTTCCGGCCAGTGCCGGGAGGAAGAGGTAGCTTTCAAATACCTTATTTTAAAAAAGCCAACTTATATTATTCAAACACACGAAGCTCAATTTAGTGGAAACCGAATATAGGAGATTCAATACTAATTTTTATCAATACTAAATCATTATGAATGAGAATTTCACGAAATTAGTCAGCTTTATCCAAGCTGTTTTATTTAAAGTAATTTATATTTGGCTGAGATGTTGATGTATACTATCCACATGCTTTATCACATGGAAATAGGCGAATACGTGTGTTATCGCGTGACAAATACAAGATCGTTTCAAAATGTTAGCCATACTAGAAATTCAAAATGCTATAATTCAACCATTTTTTTAAGATATAAACAAAAGAACAAATTTTCAGAAACAAAATCTACTCCGGAATCTTTGTATCAAGGCCAAACACATAAAAAAATCTTTTTCATTTTCCAATTTTTTAATACCTCATTTTAAATTTTAAATTTAATTTTTTTTAAATGGCAACCATTTTGAAGCAAGATGGCGAATGAAGCTGGCCAACGAAATCGGTCGAGACATTGGTATGTACTATGTACAGACCAAGTAACATCCAAATCGGTTCATAAATACGCTTGTTATCGCGTGACAAAAATCAGGTCGTTTTAAAATGTCAGCCACAATAGAAATAAAAACGCTATAACTCAGCCATTTTTTTAGATATAGACGAAACAAAAACTGTTCCGGGATCTTTGAATTAAGGTCAAACACATACAAAAAAAATCTTTTTCATTTTCTAATATTTTGGTATCTCATTTTAAATTTTAAATTTTTTAAATTTTTTTAAATGGTCGCCATTTTGAAACAAGATGGCGTATGAAGCTGGCCAACGAACTCGGTCGAGATATTTGTATGTACTATGTACACACCAAAGTACATCTAAATCGGTTCATAAATACGCCTGTTATCACGTGACAAATATCAGGACGTTTCAAAATGTCAGCCACGCTAGAAATTCAAAATGCTATAACTCAGCCATTTTTTAAGATATAGACGAAACAAAAACTGCTCCGGAATCTTTGTATAAAGGTCAAATACATAAGAAAAAATATTTTTCCATTTTCAATTCTTTGGTACCACATTTCAAATTTAAAATTTTTAAGAAAATTTTAAATGGCCGCCATTTTGTTTCAAAATGGCGGATGAAGCT
The DNA here is from genome assembly GCA_963932465.1 of Maratus speciosus. Classification (NCBI taxonomy): domain Eukaryota; kingdom Metazoa; phylum Arthropoda; class Arachnida; order Araneae; family Salticidae; genus Maratus; species Maratus speciosus. The sequence continues at coordinate 291,050,080 of OZ010794.1, forward strand.
GGCCAACGAACTCGGTCGAGACATTGGTATGTTCTATGTACATACCGAATTACATCCAAATCGGTTCATAAATTCGAGAGTTACAGTATGACAAAAGTCAGATATATATATATATCAACTTTTGAACGGAGGGTGGTTTCGGGGTCTGGGGGTCATGATCGATGAAAATATACCAAAATTTTTTGAAATCGCTTTCCTCTGAACGCCTGCAATAGGTAGCTTTTTGTAATGAAAGCTACCTAATATACGACAGTGGCCAAATGCATGACGAATCTCAGTCGTTAAATGCACCCAGGTGTTAATATACTAAAGAACAATATTTGAAACAGTTTTCCATTTGGAGCCGCAAATGCTAGATGTTTCGGGATTTGCTATTGACAACAATAAGAAGAGATATTCTGTATAAAGTTGACTGTAAAAAATTATTCAAAAATTATTTTTTAGAAAGATATATTTGTTTTCATATTATGAAACTGGCTCTTTTTCTCTAACATTTTGACACTTCAATGCATATAAGAAATCGAACTTAAACATTCGTTGGAAATGCGATAGTTTCATTTCTCGAAACAAAACTATCGAAAAAAGAATTTACTCCAATAGATATTCAAGAAAATATTCAAAACAAGGCGTCAGAATGATATATTTGAAGAAATGTGACATCTTTTATTTTCCAAAGTGAGAAAAGGAAACGAATTTCTTTGAAAACTCTTTATATTTGTTTTTCTAAAAAAAATTACTACTATATAGCTAGAAACATGTGGCATTGCTCGATCTTCTTGTTTCAGAGTTTCAGGTAGAACCGGAAATATTTTGTATTCAAATTTTATATAAAAAAGTTCTAGTTTTCTGAATACCTGGAAAGAATATTTTCTTAGTTACTCTCTGAGTCACATTAGTAAGAATTTATTGTTCATATGTCTTCGCTCAGAATTCTCACCTCAAAAGAACTATTTAATTACAGGAACATCACGTTTTTAATACTTTCGTGTATTACTTATTTTTAAAAGGGTGAAAAACATATTTTGTACTGAAAATAGATTTAAAATACGATAAATAATGTTGATTTTTTACTTTCTTCTCTCGTTACAAGAAGAAAGTATTGGATTCGTGAAAATTTTCGACTTCCGGTTTCGACGGCTTTACACGTTTTAGAAGTCAGAGATCCCCAAAAACATGTTTTTACAAAATGTCTGTCTGTTCTTCTGTATGTGACACAAAATTTGTGGGCGCTCTATCTCAAGAACTAATGCACGGAATTTAATAAAAAATTATATTCTGGTAGTCCCTGATATAAATTGGTGCTGATTAGTTTTTGGTGTAAATCGCCCAACATGCGGTATTTTGCAGGATTTCCGCAATAGCTCTATCCCAAGAACTAATGCACGGATTTTTTATTAAACTTCACATTCCGTTAGTCCTTGATATCAAAAGATGCTAACTACGTGTTTGTGTAAAACGCCCAATAGGCGGAGCTGTGTGACGCATTTTGCACGATTTCCTCAATAGCTCTATCTCAAGAACTAATTCACGAATTTGCATCAAACTTCAGATTTGCGTATACCTCGAACAATTTTGTTGCTGATTATGTGTTGGTGTAAATCGCTCAACAGGTGACGCTGATACGCTCATTTGTCATGATTTGCGCAATAGCTCTATCTCAAGAACTAAAGCACGAATTTTCCCCAAACTTTATATTCAGTTAGACGTTGATTTAAGTTGATGATGATTAGGTTCTGGTGCAAATAATCTATAGGTGGCGCGGCTATGCTGCATTTTTTAGGATTTACGCGATTACGGTTATTATCATATCTCAAGAACTAATGCACAGAATTTCATCTTTTTAGTATCTTCATGATGAGAATAGATTGCCATTTAAGTTTGGCATTGTGATAACGAATTTTGAAGTGTTGAAATGTATGAGATAGAAGAATGTTTTGGGATTGGTACATGCGACTAGTTTTTATATTGCATTTATTGTAGAATTACAAAATTAAATTAATATGAAGTTGGTATTGAATAAAAATAATTATTACAAGTTTACAAACATTTTTTGGTGATTATTTAAATATTGGCTATGACAACATAAATTAGGCAATAAACAGAAAATCAAACTGGGTTCTAGCCGGGTTAAAGATGGTCCGATGTACAGAATATACATGAAATTCGTTTTTAACACTCCGGTTTCTAGACGGATCGAATGGACCCGACAGGTGCTTTCTTAATATTTATCCAAACCAGAAATTACTTAAAATAAAAGTTTTTCATAAACAACTTTTAGAATATTTGATGAAACTTGAGTAAAGTGGCCTGTACTTCTGGTCTTAACACTACAGTGCACGATCTTTTCTGTCGGAGATAGTTTTTTAAATTATCATATTTACGGTAAGATACCATAAAGTTTAAAGTGTAATTCTTTACTTTAATTATAAAACTTCTCGATTATATAAGACGAGTATTTTTATTTAAACATGAACTGAATTTATTTATTCATATATGCATAAATGCGCAGTTCAGGTTAATTTAAAACTGCAAAAGATTTTGTATGTTTATCGTATATTTATTATTTTTTTAATGTATTTTATATTTTCGAGAACCACTACATAAAATCAGTGTTGGTACTTTTGTCTTAGACGTATAAGTGCAGTTAATACTGAAAAATAGTATTTCGAATTATTTCATGTTCAGGGTCTGATTATAGAGAGCCCCAATCACGGAAGGGCATACTTCTATCAGTAATATGATTTCAAATTTTTACCTCATCCTTGACAGAAATTCTGCATGAATATAAAGCTTAAGTCAAAATTTTCTATTTAAATTTACTGGTAGCAGTTTGTCCAGCTAGTAATTAAGCCCCGATTACATGTACAGGGGTTGGACAAAAATATGGAAACACCACCTGAAATGCATGCTTGAACGTAAATGTTGATTCTACCCAATCCTGTGGGTGGCGTTGTTCCATATTTTCCCACTAACGCCAACTGTACAGTGCCCTCAATACCTTGCAACTGTCAGTCGTTGTACGTGGGTACGTGTGGTGTGCCTCTCGTATAATATGATCACTCACTTAAAAACACTTTACTACCTTTATTCGTAGAACATTGATAAACGTCGATTCTGACACTCTTCGTATTCGAACACACAAAAACGCAATGTAAACATTTTCGTCTGCGCTGCTATGACAACGGCTCTGGCCAGCTGCCATTCCGAACGAAGAATTTTCTCCCTTGCCTTTCTGCGGCTGCCACAGAGTATCCCCCCAGTGACGTAGGGTACCGAAGAAACGATATACAAGTGTATACTATTTTTTTTTTGACTATCTGTGTCAGAATCCACGCTTGTGGAGAAAAATTACAAGGATATTTACATGAAATAAAATTGCAATATATAACAAAATATAGGCATAATGTGTAGTATGCAAAATGAACAATTTATCAACAATTTCAGTAAGTAATATAAGATGCCAGTTTTTTAGGAAAATGGACATGTCTGCCCGAACGTGTGACAGTTTTTGTTTGGTCAGGGTTACTGTCCGCTTTAAGAGAGAGTTTTAATTTAGAGTTCTCTGGAACAGTTTTCGTGGACAAGTCTGAAGTAGAAATCAAATGAGCTGGCTTCACTCGATCTATTGATACCGTAGACTTACGACCATTAAGCTCGATTGTTATAGTTTTCCCAGTTCTACTTAGGACTTTGTGAGGACCAGTATATGGTTGACACAATGGAGGTTGTACATGATCCACTCTTAGAAAGATGTGTGAACAAGATGTCAAGGAAGGGTGTATATAGAACTTCTCTTGGCAGTGAGATGATGTAGCAACTGGACTTAACTGCCGCATGGTGTTTCGTAGTTGCGTGACGAAGTTATCGTTGAAAGGTCGGATCTTGTATTCATCCAGCATATCACAGGGCAATCTCAACGTAGTGCCGTAGACAAGCTCAGCGCAAGAAGCTTGTATATCTTCTTTCACTGCTGTGCGAATGCCTAGTAAAACTATCGGTAATATTTCAGTCCACCTACTGGTTTCGTGAGCTTTGATGGATGACTTTAAATGTCGATGAAATCTTTCGATAATGCCATTCGATATCGGATGATATGCCGTTGTGCGGATCTTCTGTGTTCCCATCATTTTTGTGAATTCATCAAATATTGCTGATCGCATTTGTGGGCCTTGATCCGTGGTTATGAGCGAAGGGCAACCAAATCTTGATATCCAATGCTTTAATATGGCACTACAAATTGTTTTAGCTTGTGTATCAGATATAGGTACGGCTTCTGGCCATCTGCTAAATCGGTCAATCATCGTTAAAAGATAGCTGAAACCGTCAGATGGAGGCAAGGGACCTACGATATCTATATGTATTTGGGAAAAACGTGCATCAGGAAGAGAGAACGTGCCAAGAGGTGCTTTGGTGTGCCTCTGTATTTTTGATCTTTGACACTTCTCACAGCCACGAACCCAGTTTTTGATGTCTCGTTTCATATTTGGCCATACGTATCTGGAACAAATTAGTTTTGTGGTAGCTGCTATGCCTGGATGGGCTAGGTTGTGCAAATGTTCATATATCAGACGACGAAAGAAACTAGGAACTAAGGGTCGAGGCGTACCTGTTGAAGTATCACATAGTAGGCTACAATCAGAAATGAGGCAAGGTTTCAATTCCAATTTGAGCAATGTACTATTATGCAGGTTCTGTAGCTCTGAATCATTTTCCTGAGCTTTTGCGAATTCCTCAAAATTTAAGATTGGAGATTTTGAAATAGAATCAATTTCAATTCTTGAGAGGCAATCTGCAACAATGTTTTCGGAACCTGGTACATGTCTAATGTCAGTGGAATATTGGGAAATGTAATCTAAATGGCGTGATTGCCGCGGCGAACATTTATGGGGATTTTGCTTAAATGCATAAATTAGCGGTTTTTGATCAGTATAAATTTGAAAAATTCTCCCCTCTAGCATGTGCCGAAATTTTTTTATTGCCGAATAAATAGAAAATAATTCCCGGTCATATGTTGACCAATTCCGCTGACTGTTGTTTAATTTCATGGAAAAAAATGCTAAAGGTTCATAACGTTCCTGATAAAACTGCATAAGGGTGCCGCCGATCGCGACATCTGAGGCGTCAACCCATATACTCAACTGAGCGCCTGGAATAGGGTGCCGTAAAAGAGCAGCCTGAGATATTGCATTTTTGGCAGCTACGAAAGCTTTTTCAGCATCTTCGTTCCAATTAAGGGGTTCTGTTTTAGGAACACGGGAACGAGATTTCTTTTTGTTTGTATGGCCTTCTAACAATTTCACTAAAGGCGCAAGTATGTGTGCAGCTTGATATATGAAAGACCTATAAAAATTAAACATACCCAAAAATCTTCGAAGTTGAGATAAGGTTGCGGGCTGCGGAAAATCGATTATGCATTTAACTTTATCTGGAAGTGGTTGAATACCATGTTCAGATATTCGAAATCCTAAGAAATCAATGGTAGGTTTACCAAATGTGCACTTGGATACATTTATGCACAAACCATATTCTGCTAATTTGGAAAATAGTGCTTTTAAATGATGATAATGCTCCTCGGCATTTTTAGAGGCTATGAGTATATCATCGACGAAAGCATAGACGCCTGGTAAATCACGTATTACCTCATCTATGAATCTCTGAAATGTTGCAGACGCATTGCATAAGCCAAATTGCATGCGTGTGCTTTCGAACAATCCAAAAGGTGTGCATATCGCTGTTTTGGGAATATCATCAGGATTGATTGGTATTTGATGATATGCTTTGATGAGGTCAAGTCGACTAAAAATTTTAGTGTCACGTAAATTAGCAGTAAAATCAGCTATACATGGTATCGGGTATCTGTCTTTTTTGGTTTGCGCATTCAAGGCACGATAATCACCTACAGGTCTCCATTCCAAAGTTCCCTTTTTTGGAACCATGTGCAAAGGTGATGCATAGTTGCTACGTGAAGGTCTTAAATGTCCGAGTTGTATCATATTTTGAAATTCTGTTTTAGCAATTTTCAGGCGATTCGGAGCCAACCTGAGGGGTTTTGCCACAACTGGAGGTCCTTTTGTTGAAATAAAATGCATTGTGTTGTGTTTGACAGGCTGATTGGGATCTGGTAATTTTGTAATAGATGGGAATTGTTTAAGAAGTTCATTATATATATTATCAATATTGATTGTTTTTACTGAATGAATTAATGCACATTTCATGTGACCTGTTGTTTCAAATTTTGTTTTTAAATCTCTTAGACATTTGTGGCGGAGATCTGGAACCAATTCGAAATTATGGAGAAAATCTGCTCCCAAAATTGGTGTACTAACATTTGCCACTAGAAAAGTCCAATTAAATTTTCGTCTTAACTTAAAATCTAGAGAAAGGGTTTGTTGACCATAAACATTTATAGGGGAAGAATTAGCAGCCAAAAGCGTTTGTACGGGTGGATTCCGTTTTTGTACATTGTTGGCAGGAAGGATTGACACGTCCGAACCGGTGTCGACCAGAAAAGAAACATTTGTAGTCCGGTCTCTTATGAACAGGCGACGTGACTGTTGAGGCAAAGAATAAGTCGCCTCTACTCTTTGCTGGTTTCGTTTCCCGCCCAAGAACACGGCTTTATGCATTTTTCTTCCCTACATTTTTTTCCAAATCGTCTATGATACCAACAGATACTTGAATCCCGATTATCACTATTACTTCGCCCTCGAGGTTTACTCCAGTTTCTGCGGTATGGGGACCGACCACGTGAAACAGCAAGCTGATCGATGCGCTTATTTAATTTTTCGATTTCTTTCAATAATTTACCCTCTATCGCCTGTTCATTCGAGCAGGACACGGCAATTGCAGAAGCTGGGGAAGGGGTAACTTCTGAAATACGATCTGAAATTTCCGCTGCTTTATCAAGGGTTAATTCAGAAACAGCCGCTAAAATTGTCTGAACAGAATTTGGTAATCGTTGCAAAAACAATTCTAACATTAAATTGTCTGGAACATTTAGGGATTCCGCGCGACGTTTCATACTACGTAATAAATCTGAAGGTTTCCGATTTCCTAGTTCTTCTCCAGACAAGAGCTGTCGTATCTCTTGCTGGGATGATTCACCTGAGCGCGCAATTAATTCCTTTTTTAAGACACCATAAGGGTCAGTAGCATCTGGTTGCATTAAAATATCACGAATGATTGATGCAACATCGGGTGGAAGATGCAAAACTATATAATTATATTTTGTAACAGATTCTGATATTGCTTTGGGGGTAGCTAAAGCAAATGTGCTTTCGCACATCACAAACCATAGCGCAGGATCTGATCTGTTATATAATGGAATTTGAACAGCATCGACACTAGACATGATTTATGGTAATAAATATATAAAATAGTACAATCAAACCAAAATAAATTCGCGAGTTAAATTTTTCTAATAAAATAACAGAAAAAATATCAGGAAAATGACTCAGAAGAACTTATCTGCTTTCCATCGAGCCGCTGTAGAACGATGTATTCTTTGAAAGATGGAGATGATCGGATAACATTCCAACTCATCTAGGAAGGCTGATGCTCTATATAAGAACAGTCCATGGTCACCATTGTGGTGAGTCGCTCGTATAATATAATCACTCACTTAAAAACACTTTACTACCTTTATTCGTAGAACATTGATAAACGTCGATTCTGACACTCTTCGTATTCGAACACACAAAAACGCAATGTAAACATTTTCGTCTGCGCTGCTATGACAACGGCTCTGGCCAGCTGCCATTCCGAACGAAGAATTTTCTCCCTTGCCTTTCTGCGGCTGCCACAGTGCCCTCAATACCTTGCAACTGTCAGTCGTTGTCAAAGCAGTGTTGTGTGTAGTTCTGAGCGCTTTGCGTCTTAGCTAAGTGAATTTGAACTTGGACAAATTGTTGATGCTCGTATGGTGGGTGCTTCCGTTACCAAGGTAGCCGAAGTTTTTCATGTTTCAAAAGGCACTGTATTGAAGATTTATACCGCATACGGGAAAAGTGAAAAAACATTGTGCGTTAAAGTCACATGCAAAGAAAAGTGTGTGTTGAATTATCGTGACAGACGGTCATTAAAGTTGTTTGTGACGAAAAATAAGAAGACGACATCTGCAAAAGTCACTGCTGAACTAAATGTCGAGCTCAAAAGGCCTACGAATATGTTAATATATGCAAAATAATAAGAAGGGAGTTCCGTAATAAGGGATTTTCTGGGCATGATAATATGTTTTTTTAGATATTTCCATATTTTTGTCCAATCCCTATATTAAATTCGTGTTTTAGCTACTTATCTGTGAAGTTTCAATTTTGTTTAGCAATTTAGTTATGGAATATTATATAGAAATAAACAAATGCTGATTTATTTACGTCAATTATCATTTACCAACGTTGTCTTCTGTAACTGTGTTTCAAGCAAATTTAAATATATTCATGCATGAAAATTATATTAAAATTCATAAAAAGTCAGTACATTTGATGCATACACCTTACAAACAAATTGCATTTTAAAGCATATATATTATTTTTTTTCTCTTCAACAGCGTAAAAATTAAAATTGTTCGATCTTTAGACGAAAAAAAAAAGCAACAAAATATAAATATATTTGTCGAGTCGATGCCATTCGCATTGTGATGTCATGGTTACTCATGGACATGTTTTTGATTTATAAGACATATTTAAATGTTTGATATAGTAACACAAAGAAAACAACAACAACAAAATTCTTACAATTTTTTTCTTTATATTAGAACATAAGATGTTTTTCCAACTGGGTGAAAAATGTCCGGAACAGGATTCGAGCCAGAGACCTTCTGGCTGAAGCCGCAAGTGCGCTGCTATCTAAGCTATCCCGGACGAATCTGGTGGAACTTTTTCACTTAGCTAACCTTGATGATTATAGCATCTGGACTGAAACCTGGTTCAGCTCAACAGAATAAATCTCAGGTAAAGGAACTCCAGAAATCGCTTGATACGACATTACACTAGATTAATTTTAACACAATTATTCTAATTGGTAAGCAAATCATATTAGATGTGAATTTCCAACTGGGCGAAAAATGTCCGGACCAGGTTTCGAACCAGGGACCTTCTGGCTGTAGCCGCCAGTGCTCTGCCATCTGAGCTATCCCGGACGAATCTGGTGGAACTTTTTCACCCAACTAACCTTGATGATTATAGCAGATGCTATCATCATTATTAAAGGTATAATTATTAATTAGAAATTTTAAAAACTGGAAAAAGATATTTGTTCATGATAGCAGAAAGCCTTTTACTTTGCACACATCACAGTGTGACATGCCAGGGAAATGGCAATCTGGAATTTTATGTCTTTTAATTGAATTATTTTTGTGTTATTGTGAATATAATATCTCTTGAAAATACTTCTAAGAATATTTTTTATTAAAATGTAAAATAGAAAATTGCATTATATAACATTAAATAGAAATTTTATTGTGTAGACTGCAATTTCCGTATTTTGTGATATTGACCCGGAAGTTGTTCATAAACGTTCTTTAGGAATCGATGTCTTATTGCACTCTCTTATATAACATGGTCATCAGATGATTTTGTAATGAATTTTTTTACCCGCGTTCTGATATGTTACAGTTATAAAAGTTATGTATACAAGTATACGTCCGACAATAACACAACGTTTTAGTATTTTCTTTATAAAATAATTTTAAGGCATTTTTCCTTTAGCCGGGCGCAGGTGAAAATGACCTAATATTCTTCTTTATGACAGCTATATATGAATTACAACAACAATGGAAATATTTATGTGGAAAACCACGATCACCAAAATTTTCCAAATGTATGTGAAACTGCAACAATGGAATAGTTTAAACGCTAAAAAGTTGGAAAAAAAGAAACAAAGAGTGTATTTATAATTAAATGTACTAGAAATGTATTATAAAATTTTCGAAACAGATGTCATAAATTCCCGAGGCCGCCATCTTGGAATTTTTCTTGGTGTGAAAACCCCTTTTCCGCCAAGTAGTAAATGTCGCCAAGCACCGGTTTATACGCATGTTTGGCTTAACGAAAATAAAATGTAAATAATAAACAAAATTCGCTAAAGTAGCAATCAGTAATCATGTATGATCGCTTCGCGCACATTAACCGAAAAAAAAACACCACTGCATTCAGCAGTTCTCGCTGTGTAACATTCTCAAAATTCAGCTGTTCTCGCTTTCTAGCTATCTCAAAATGTAAAAAACTCTTAAAGCAGCAAAATATACATAAAAAACGAAACTCGCTAAAGTGGCAATCAGTAATCGTTGTATGAGTGCTTCGCGCACAATAACCGAAAAAGAACATCACTGCATTCAGCAGTTCTCGCGGTGTAGCATTCTCAAAATTCAGCAATTCTCGCTTTGTAGCAATCTCAAAATGTATAAAACTCTTAAAGTAGCAAAATATACATAAAATTATCAACATACCTAAACAGACATCTGCTTTCTTGAAAGCTCCAGCACGAAATCTCTCTCATAACATCACCGTCATTTTCCAAAATAGGCTTATGAATACGCATTGGCACACTATAAACAAACCTACTTTTCTTGTCAAAATTTCCTCATATTACTTAATTACTTCAGCAAAAGCGTTTAAACGGATTACAGAAACCATAGTCAGTCAAATACATCCAATAAATTTAACATAAAAATAAAAAGATAGAACGATACAACACGATATCAGAATACATCCACAAAATCTACCACTTCTCAGGGGTTGTCAGAACGCACACGTCACACGGGGTTCCACATATCGAGGTTGCCATATCCATAAACACCGCCAACACGCCAACAAAAAAATGCCAAACAATTCAAAACAACGGCTAAGGGAACATAAAGCATCTAAGCCAAATTTTCTGTACATTTACATTTTAAATAGTTATTAATCGATGATATCAGGTAAGAAAAAAAGTCTGAAATTGTACGTGAAACGTGGCAAATGAGGTGCGTTCTACTATAACTAGTTTAATAAATATTCAGATCTGGGTGCTACAGCTTAATGCAAAAATGCATGAATACAAAATTTATTACGATTATGTATATTAAATTCAGTAATATGGAAATAATATGACTCCATCTGAAACAGGACGTAATCACCTTGGTTATTTAGAATCTCTTATATATCATAGGGTATCATTGATTTAATTTCATATTATAGGATTTAATAGAAAGAAGAAAACTTTATTAATATTTTTCGGTTGGGTAGTTTTTGCGCTGTTACATGCGGACAGACGGAACAACAAGCGGACAGACCAGACGACGATTAAAGGTGCTACGTATATATATATATATATAATTAAGAAGGCACCTAAAAAAGAAAGAGTGCAATATATTTTATAAAAAATGCGTCTTTATTTACGATTAAATATATTAGAAATGTATTATAAAATTTTCTATAAATTTACTTAAAAAAATTTTAATTGATGATATTAGGTTAAAAATAAGCAATACGATTTTTTAAACACAACACATCCGCGAAGATAAAGTGTGAATGAAAGTTACTATGTTACTTCTATTGTTTAATACTTAGTTATACATGAAGATTATTTAAGTATTGATTACGTTTCTATTTTATGTTTTTTTTTTTTTTAAATTCCCCCTTTTTATTATTAAATTTTCTGAACTTTTGCACATTATCTAATTTGTAAAGGATATCAATAAAAAAAGCAGTATTGTGGTTTTGTAAATGAAAAATAAATAAATAAATAAATAAAACATGCCTAACATCCGAAATTATATATATTATTTATTTTAACATTATTCATTTCATATCCAGAAATATTATTAACAGGCTATTGTGTTTGTCAGTGCTTAAAAATGTTATTATTTAAGAGGTCTCAAGATTCTTAAAACTTTAAAATTTTCGAAACTTTAATTTTTTTGGATGTTAAACCCCTATCTTTTCTGAACATTTTGATATAAACGTTTCTTTGAAATTCCCATTAGAACAGAAGTTATGGTTATAATTACACCTGCTCGATCGCAGAAGCGGAATTTCCGAAAATTTGAAGTCATTTTTCTTCAAATGAAGTTTTTGGGGATAACGCGTACGATATCTGAAAAACTTATGAATTTTTTTTATGAAATTTTCGAAACGTATGTTTCATGTTAGTCTGTATATACTGACCCTAAAATTTCCTTTAACTGTTAAAAAAATATATTTTTTAGGTAATTATACTGTTGAAATTTTCTAGTTTTTGTATTAGCTAAATACAACTTTGTATTAAAAATATAAAAACGCTTTAAATACAAACTTATTTAGGTTCAGGGAAATTATTATAATCTGAAGTATAAGTGTGCGCCAAAATTTTCATTATAATTGCAAAATTTATTTTGTAGTCGTGCGCGCAATCTGTTATGCCGATTTTCTGCTCGTCAAACGTCTGACATTTTGGAGCCCCCTGTAAATTCTAATTCTGATTCCCGCAATTTTTTTAAATACATGAAATGAAATAATATACCTATATCTTTTATCCCAATATAAAATTGTGTCTTAAAATCAATTACATTTTAAGATATTATATGTTGAAAATGGTATTTGTTTTATTTTTTTCCAATTTATAAGTCCTGAGACCCCTTAATCATGAAAGTTTCTATTCTTTTACATTTTAGAAAGTACATAAATATATTTCAGTGTTATTCTTTATTCTAAATTCTATCATAGAAATTGTTTTTCTGGTTTTTATGTTTGAATTATACAATTACATTACATGGACATTCTGTACCTTTTTATAATTTGTAATTAAAACCTTTTAATTCCCTTTTGAAATATAACATATAGTTCATTAGCTTTAGATAATTAATATGGAATAAGTAATTACTAAATCTGGAATAAACTGAAATTATTTCCACATAATTACGAATTAATCATGGAAAAATTCTGTCTATTACCTTTGCAATTTGGAGAATTTCATTCTTCCGAATATTTAAAAAAGTATGTCTAATTATGCAATTATAGTTATTTAACTATAGCATACCTTTTTTAATATAAAAGGAAAAGTACAATGTACGCTTAAATTGATTGTTTTCATTTTACTAATCATTTATTAATTTTATTATTTGCAAGAAATGCATGGCAGTATATTTAAACAAAAGAGTTCTTCAATGTTTTTAATTGCCGAAATATTATCGTCATTTAAAATAGAAAAAACCCATTCATAAAAATAAGAGAATGTAGTACAGGTTGTGGCACTAGATTGTAGAAGTCTCTTCATTAGACTCTGTTGCTTTCATTTGTGTAAAAAATGTTGTTAGGTCAATTGTGTATGTGTAATTTCGATAACTTAAGAGATATACAACTTTAATTGCATAGAACAGTTTTTAAATATCATTTGATATTTAAGGTCGTAAATTATTGAAGGTAGATTTTAACTTTGTTAAACACATGGTGTTTGATTATACACTTAATAGCGATATTTGCAAGGAATTATACATTTGGAAGGAATTATACAATGGAAGAATTATACACTTAACATATATAACAGCAGAAAATGACAAACGTATAAATACCAACCTCATTAACCCGCCCTAAAATCATAAACTGAGAAAACAGCCAATTTTATAACTTAGATAGACATAATAAGATTTCGAGAAAAAGATAAGATACATATAAATTTAAAAATATATTTTTTTATTTATATTTTCCACTATAAAATAAAATAAATTAATAATAATACGGTATACGGCGGCCACATTATACCTTCTGGATTTTTTAAATATACCGTCTGTTTCTTAAATTAAGCTATAGCGTATACTCTGTAGCTTATACCCGCTGTCTATAGCGTATATCCTCTGTTTTTTATGCCATTTCACCGCTGTATACTAGGGTTGATTTTCAGTAGAACCTCATATCGCTTACCCCCCAAGAAAAGTGACATATCTCGGCAAAAGTAAATTGGCAGGAGGTGAACTAACGGGACATAAACGACTACCAAAGCTCCAGCGGCCTGAAAACTTTTTGCTATTTTTTCTCTCAGCCCTGCTGTTGAGTTACTTTCACGTTGTACAGTCGTGGAAAAAAAAAAAAAAAAAAAAAAAAAGTAAACACCCCCTACTAACTTCTCAACAACTTATCGTAGAAGAAAGTTACTGGTACCGAACGATTGGAAATAAAGCCTACTTTTAAACTATGTATATAAAATTTGCTAAGGGGGCTATCTACATATTAAAACGAACCATAACCTTGTTTTTTTTTTCAATAGCAGTACACAATTCTGACAGCATAAATGAACTCTACGCACTTCAATTAGTCTAAAAACAAATTTTTTTGCAATTCGTACGATAAGTTTCCGATAAATTAATTATTTTAGAACGACCGTATTTTAAAAGCTGTATCCAAATTGAAGTTCCGTACTCGATTGTTAACCGAGAGGGCTCCCTTCTTGACCAAGGCACCTTAAGCAGTCCATTAAGCCTGTTAGATTACAGAAGAGTAGAAGAAAATTCAAAATATCTAGTAACTTCTATGATAGACGGCCCCTTAAACCACCATTTTGCCGTTTTTTAAGCATAATTTGAAAACTACTTGGAATAAAAACGTGAAATTTTTGATTTCTACAAAGCAGGACTTAATAAATCTGAATCCATCAAAAAAATTTTAGGTTGCAATTCATAATTTTTTTTAAATATTATTTTCATAATTCATATTAGAAAATTATAAAAATTGCAAATTCAACGTATTTATGTTTGGGTATATTAGTATTATTGCTACACAAAAAATTAGAGCATTAGGATCATAATTTCAGAAGTTATAAATAAATATAGGAAAATGTAATTTAACGTTAGAAGCACTAAATTTTGAATGTTTATAATTCGAAAACTTATCATTAAAATCACTTAAAATTTAGTGTCTAGGGATATTTTGAACCAAAGATGTGAAATATCTCGTTAAAATTGGGTATTGCTATTGAAAAAATTGAAGTTTTGATTTGTTTTAATATGTAGATGGCCCCCTAAGCAAATTTTATATACGTCATTTAAAAGTAGATTTTATTTTCAATCTTTCGGTACCAGTCACTTTCATCTACTATAATTAGTTCAGGAGTTAGTAGGGGTGTTTACTTTTTTTTTCTACGACTGTACGTACATATCCGCGTGGGATTCAATACGTAGCTTAATGTGGAAGTGATTTCCGTTGGGAATAGTCCGTTTGGACTGCGGGATTACTGACTTTTCCATTTTTTGTTCTGTTTTCTTATTAACACTTTATGTTTGTGTTGTCTTTTCATTTTTGCCCTACAGCCCTAGTGTTAGTTTGCTTCTACCAGTAAGACCTAGGGTTCTCCATCAGTGGAAATAGATCCGTTTGGATTACTGTATTACTATCTTTTTTTGTTTTATCTGTCACTAACGCTTTATGTTCATTTTGTCCGCCCGCCGGAGGGAATATTAGAGGTAGCCTTCATAGGGATCCTCAGTCCTGACTGGTGGTATATTGTCACTTTCGACAATACTCAGCAGGGGTCTCTCGTGGGATTCCACCGTTCAATGGTGGAACGTTGGCTCTAAACTGGGCATGTCCCATCCCCCTTTTTAAAAGTTTTCTATGTCGAGTTCTATCGCAGCGTCTAGAGTCGGTGGTAACGCACTGTGGGATAGCCACTTGTTTGGGCGCCGATAATTCAGATGACAAATAAATCAGAAAATCCAAGTGAGGTGGGAGAGTGATTAGATTAAATAGTTTATTAAATAAAAATGAAATAGTATATGTAAATTCCGTGCATCATTAGAAGTTAATAATTAATCCTATGGTTCCATAATAGTACATTTCTCTGTATTTAACAGAGCCCAGACAAAAGGAAATGTTCTCTGCTTGGCTGCAGAGTAAAGACTTCCATTTATACACTCTGCATTAAACAGAGCCACGATTTACAACTTACATCTCTGATTGCAGAGTCAGGACTAACCTTTACAAAAATGATGCATGTTAAGGTAAAGCGAGGAGAGTCTGCGCACATTTCAAAAGAATAATAATAAAAAATCTAAATATTAATATTTTGATAAACTATGCATGAATAATTTTGACTTCACTTGTTTTTTATGCATTTCCATTGTTATTTTGTTGTTATACTGAAATTTAATAGAACAGCGGTAATAAAACCAAGAAAACTATTTTGCGCAATCTCTCCTTACAGGGTAGGAGAGAACGCGCACATGGGTAGGAGAGATTGCGCACATAGGTAGAAGAGATTGTTATTAATAATAACTGCAATTAAATTGTTAACAATAATAATTACACTTAATCGACAATGTTGGAAGGTTTTTGTGAGTAAATATTATTGTATTAGGAGTGAATATTTCAACCAAATGTTTAAATAATAAATAAAAGAATGAATTTTAACAACAGTTAAAAATTTTAATTTAAGAAGATTAAAATATCAGAAAAAGAAAGCCCTACTAAGATTACAAAATAACATTATTTTAGTTGATAAGATCTTTAACTTGAAAATTACTTCATTTCCATTTCCACAGTTTCATTGTATTTTGTTTGCTAACCGAAGTTGTCGTCGTCCACCATCGATGAACTTATTGTTGTAAATCGTGCATCTTTCGTGCAATCACCTGCAACAAGCGATACATTGAATCCAGTCAGTTGTCGAAGTTGTCACCTGGTACAGTTTCAGACATTCAGTGCATTCATCCTCATTGACCTTCGGTTTTTTTCCTTCAGTTTTTTTTTATCCCACTTTTTGTGGAAGCACCTTATCTTCAGCTGTTTTTTTTGTTTGTTTGTTTGGTTTTTTTTGTTTCTTTTTTTTAGCGGCATCCTTCGTAAGTCTTTTTTTATGTATATTTTGTGGATTAGTAACATTAGTTGCACCCTGTTTCTTTTTTATTTCGATGGCATTACACTACTTGGAATGGGTGAAAGCTTTAACAAAACATTGTATTAGAAAATTTACTTCAGTTAACAAAATTAATTCATTAGCAAATTAATTTCTCATAAGTTAAAATATACATATAAATATTTAATTAAATTATTAACAAATATATTATTAATTTATTAACAAAAATAATTCCATAAAATTTATTTAATAGCAACTGTATTATTAATTTAATAATAAAATTTTTATCTGCAAAGTATTTTTTTGAAAATTAATTTGTTGCCAAATTTAATTTTGATAATTATATCTTTTTCCGAAATTATTTCAAAATTGATTCATTCATATGTTTTACACGTAATTTGCAATTCATACAAATTTATCAATTAGCGGTGTAATCTTTCCTAGCACTTAAACTTATGGGGAAATGCGCCATCTCTCCTAAGTAGCAGATGCGCAAACTCTCCTATTTTGGTAGGAGAGATTGCGCAGCCTTTTATTTAAATATGGCCGCTTCTAAAATGAATTTTTGATGTTCGCATACTTAGTCCAGGTTAGTAGTTTATTAGAAATCGTTTAAGTTCAAAATATTTTGTATTACTGTCGTTCTATAAAAATTCTGACGAACAGTTATGAAAATTCAAGCACTTACTTTGGAACAACAAAACAAAATAGCACTGCTTTATCCAAGACGCTTGGAACAATCAATATGCACATTCATGTAGACGCTGCACTAATGCTGCTGTACAACTACCTGGAGTCGCTGGGCGCGCACTGTACTCCTTCCCGTCGAATCTCTTTGTGCGCATCCTCGCTTTACTATATACAAAATAAACATCAAAATAAAAATTACAATATGCTGGTTATAAATATTCTTCAATTACTTTAATAATAATATAATAAACCACATTAAATTAGCTATAAATTTTTATAAATCACTATAATATTCATTTAAATGATATCAAGTAATTATAAAACTAATAAATCTATTTAAATGATACCAAATAAATATAACTCATAAAGTTATATCAAGAAATAACAAAGTCATTAAATTACTAATAAATCATCATCAAGAATTCAAAATTATTATAAAATTGAATAAATCTATATTACATGACCTTGGAATGATAATATTACTCATAAATACTGATCAAGGGCCAGGATTATAAACAAGTTAGATAAACAAATTAGATTTTCTGTCAGAAGAAATCAGTTTTATAATTATGTTTCACAATATAGAAGATAAACAGAATTAAATTATAAACAATAAATTTGATTTCTTCTTCAAGGGCATTTAGGCCGAAACACCAGTATTGGGTGAGTACACATTGCATACATACGTCTTACAGAAGCCTATGAGGTATATATTTTATGTTTTAAAGTTTTATATTCTATTAATCTATTCTCGCTTTCAGTCTGCAATTTCATGAGCTTCATTTAAGCTTACTTTCGGCGTTCTGGTTCGTCATACTTTTATTTTGAAAAAAATCGCGTTTTAGATGTAATGGTTCTTCGTAAAGTTTTAGTTTATTTTAAACTTGTATTTTCGTTATGCAAAAATTTTTGAAGTGTTCGAAAACACTGTATAAATTTTGTTAAGAAACCGTACTAAAGTTAGTATGAACTAATTTTTAGCTTGAACGTTTTATCTGATTCATTAAAAAATATATTGAAAAATAAACATAGATGATAGGGTAACATAAATTTATTGGTTTAAGAATATAAAACATTTTTGCTTTCTTTGTCTATTTTTTATCAATAGATTTTATTCTCACCCCATACAGATTGATCGCACCAGTAGTTGAGTTGCAGTGAGGCGTTGACCTTTCTGGGCAACAGCGTCGATATCGAAGAAATGCTAAACGGCAAATCCAGCACCTGTTTTTTTTGTTTTGTTTTTAAACTATCTCAAATGGACAGTTAGTTATCTCGATTTAACGGGATTTCTCTCCCGACTACGGATGATATATTTAAAATTATTTTATATACATACATATATTATCTTTAAAATTTTCTGGTGTTAGTTTTCAAATATTTTTCAGGAGAAAATACATATAAGGAGGTGAGTCTCAACACTCGCCTTATCCAAAAAATCAAATGTTGGCAAATCGCGAAAAACCTCTAATTGCGACCCCGTACATTGAATACCTCCAATTTTTTTAATACTTATAATTCGTTGCTGTATGATACCATTGTGTTAAGTTGGAAAATGTACTTTAATAAATTAAATTAATTAATTGGAAAAAGTTTCGGATAAGAAGAGTTTTGTTGCCAATCGCCTATCATACTTGCTGAAAGAAATTAATAGTTTATATTTTTGGCCATCGGATGATAATAGTTTGGATTAAAAAATAAACCTTACGATAGCAATAAGTATGATTAAAATTTGTATTACGTTTTATTATAAAATAGCAAACTTATCAACAATAAAATAAAACTTATCATAAATAGCTTATAATTAAAATAACTTTTTTTTAAGAATGTAATCACCTTCTGTTCTGGTGCCTTAGAGATAATATTTTTATAGAAAGTAATGATTAAAATTTAGTATTATGTTTTATTATTAAAAAGCAAACTTATCAACAATCAAATAAAACTTATCATAAATAGCTTATAATTAAAATAACTTTTATTTTAAAGAATGTAATCACCTCCTGTTCTGGTGCCTTAGAGATAATATTTTTATACAAAGTAAGCATCTCTATTTCTGACCATTCAAAATCAAAATGTTTTTTGAACAATGTGTGGACACCCTTAAGTTTCTCTTGCTTCACGGGGACTCCCTACCTCTACTTTTTAAGAAGTAAGTGCGGTTTTTAGATGCCTCTAGCACAACTTTTGCATTCTGAATTTTGATATTCAAAGAATCTTCCGAAATACACTTCCACAAATTTGAAGATTGCCATGGTTCTTAGTCTTATTGAAATGCCTTTGAAAGCGTACTGAGATGCACTTAAAAAAATTTTAAAGGTGAAAATTTTACTTTCCAGGATGTTTCATGAAAGGGGAAAAAAACTGGACGGTTTCTTGAAGGAGATGTTCGAGATGTGGTTGGTTGGTTGTGTTTATGACGGCCAATTATCAACACGTGGGATATAGGCCCTAAGGGGTGGGGTGCCCTCCGTTGGGGGCCTTTCTAAGGTTTGAGATGTGAGCTTCAAAATAAAGTTATCTTATGCAGTTTTGTTTTTGCTTGAAAAAAAGCTTCGTGGAAGAGTCATACAATTTGCTTTGAGAGAGTTGACTACTCCAGGTTCTCTCTCTGGTGAGTGCACTTTGAGAGGGCCGGAAAGCTTTTTCAAGAAGGCTCACGTTTTGAGCACCTTATCGCCAGAGTAAGGGTTGGCGCGGGGATGAATTCAACGCTACGCACCCTTTTTTGTTTGTGACGTCGTACGCGTAGCGAACAGCAACCCCATTCCTTTGCTGAGAGGAAGAGATGTGCTTTTTTTCATTTGTTTTTTCCGCAAATGTAAAACTGCTAGACGAAATGTTATTTCACCGTGGTTTGCAATTAGAACCTTGCTTAAAACAAAAATCTTTTTCGGATTAAAATAACTTTTAATTGCACAAATATATATAATTCAAACATAAGTTATTTTTTTCAGTTCTATAATATTCATTTATTTCATTAATTCGCTATATGTTCGAAGAAATTGACAACGTATTTTTAAAACAGACGTAAAAATTTTCTTTAATAAATATAATTGTATTGATCATGTTTTTATGACACAATTGAACATAGTTTTATTAGTATTATTACTGAATTAATTTAGTTTTTTTTATTATTAAGCGGCATAATTGTGTGACGTGTTGCTTGCATTAATAAAACACATTTTCACTGATATAATTCATTAAAAATTAATTGTTTTTAATTTAATTGCTATTAGAAGTTAATAGGAAGTTGAAACTAAAATCTATTCGATTATAATTAGATTGAACGATAAAGCATAAATTATTTAGCCGTATCCTGCAATTAAATCTATCAGCTAAAATAATTGCAAGTTGATGCATGCAATTAAATCAATTACTATTACATTTTAATATTGTTAAAATTTTATCATTATTTGATTTTTTATGAAAAAGACATTGGTCTGTCCCTAGTGCACAAAATTAAAAAATATTTAAAAATTTCTGTTTTTTATTTTAAAATTTTTGCCATATTTTTAAATATTATTTCGCCTTAGTTGTTTTATTTATTATTTAAAAATAATAATTCGTAATATTTGAATAAATCATGTAAATTCTTCTCTCGAATGAAATCCCCCCCCCCCCACACACACACACTTTATATTTCGTCATTCTGCACACATATTGCTCTATTTATTAAGTTGAAGTGGCAATAAAAAAAATGCTCAATCGTCTGATGCAACCTCCCATTTCGAATTCCCCCCCCCCCACCCCTCTCCTCCATCACAAAAAATTAAATTAAAATTGTGTCTGAAATGATGTTAACTATTCCTTCGCTTATATATAACAGTGCATAAAGTTTACTGTTTTGCTCTATCTGTTGATTTTTAAATAACAAATAAATAATTTACCATAAAAAAAAGATAAGGAAGCAAATAGAATGAAAGATTAAAAAAAATAATAAGGATTAACCTTTTGTGCACACGCTTTCATTTTTTTTTTAATTATTTACAGTTTTTTTAATTTTCTGTCCTATTTATTACTTTGAAGTAACAATAAGTAAAAGACCAATTATTCAAATTCTGCCCCCCCCCCCCCCGAAAAAAAGGAAAAGCTTGCTTTTGTTTCACCCCCCCCCCTAAAAAAATTTAAATATTCCAAGTTTTTAATTTTTTTTTCTATTTATTATTTGATAAATTTAACTATTTAAATCTATAGCCCCTCACTATCATATACAATTAAAAAATTTCTCCAATGATTTTATTTGTTACTTTGAAGTAACAAAAGATAGTCATTCAGTCTTCCTTCTACCCCACCTCCCCTTAAGAATTTCATCTCACATTAAAAAGGCAACTTGTAGACATCCTGTTTGGGGGTGAGAAACGTTTTTTTTTCTTTCTTGATTTGGCCTATTTTCATTCGACTTTGGGGGCTGTTTCTGCAGAATGATTTGGTATTAAAATAATTATATAAGTTCATCGCAGAAAATATAATAATTTTCTGCCACAGGTATTTTTTTAAATCTGTGTTTATATACATCAAAATGCACCGAAACTGCATTAATTCATGATCCCCATAAATCCATCTTTATATGTAATCAAATATTTAAATATATGAAGGTAATGAGTTTTTGTTTAAGAGGTATAGAATTAATAATGCTCGATTGAATGAAAATTTAGATTTTTGAGGGGATCAAATAATCAAAATTTTAGTCTATATCATCAAAAATAATAAAGGCCTTCGATAAAACACAGTATAAGAATTCGTAATACAATTTCTTTCGAAGAAGATTTCTTTTCATCTAGAACACAACTGAAAATATTTCTTTAATTTAGGTAGGACTGTTATTCTAAAATATGCTAGTTCGTCTTCCGCCATTTCGGTTCAAAACAAAACACAAGACGACGATTGGCGTTAGAGCTGGCTGAACGCTCTCGCTTTCGCCAACTCGCCAAGGCCGGTGCTGAAAACGTGAGCCTTCTTGAAAAAGCGGCCGGAAATGCCTGAGAATAAAAATTAAATCTTTTAACATCTTCTGATAGTAAGAAATATAGAAAGCTATTCTCCATTATGAACTTACATTTTAATCTTCTTTTATGTGTATTCTTTACTAGCCCATGTGTTCGTATTTCTAATTCTCTTTTCCCCCTTCTTTCACAACATGCAAGACTTTATTCACTGTGCCTTATACGTAAGACATGCTGTAAAACTTATTTAATTAGTTTGTATGACTAGAACAAATTAAAACTTTAAACGAAAATAGCGACAGGTCGCAGAGAAATGAAGGAAAATTACTGTCATAGTAGATGATAAGCTAGTCGTTCGTTGGTCTACGAGTGCGCAGGGATAAAGGTAGTTTTGTAGCCAACTCCCTAGTGGATAAGGCGAGTTTTGAAACCAAACCAATATTTAAAGAACCCAGAAATAAAGGATAAAAATGCTTTTTTTACATATTATAGTGTTTTTTCTATGCAGTTTTACCAATAGAATAGATTGGTAGAGAAAACTCGATTTTTTAAATTTTGGATAAGGCGAGTTTTGAAACTCACGTCCTCATATTAATATAGTAATATTTGTATGCATGTATTAAAAATTAATCTATCGTTTAATTTTCGCATTGTTTTAATCCTGCTTTGTGCATGTGATAGGAAATGACATATTTTACGTTGATTTGATTTTTAAAAATGTTAGCCGTTGGAGTTTCCCTTGCCGAATGTTTTTCAGAATGTTGACTAGTAATCACAATTTCAAATCAAAAAATAGCAACAATATTTCGCATATCACTGTCTTAGCATTAACTGATATAGGCATTTAACTTCTTCAACTTAGATTTCCAAACTGCAAATATACACTAATATTCGAATGATCTTTTAAACAAAAATAGTACGCTTATATCAATTTCAAAATAGAAAAGATTGCATCATAAAAAATGTTTTATATGTTCATTTTCTCTTAGTTTATTAAAATGAAATAAATTAACAGATTCGGACGGTTGACGTCTATTTACGTCTGTTAGATATATGTAACTCCATACCCACTGGAGATACTTTTTCATTTTATAAGTTTAGACATTACTGAATTTTTTTTTAATATTCATATTTACACAATTATCATACTAGGGATATAAATACCTCGATTGAAAATAGTACTATTAATATATATATTCATTTGTAAGTAATACGCAGACAAAAATAATGAATTATGTGAAGTTCAGCATTTAAAAATAACGCAGATAGCTATACTTATTGTATGAAGGACAAAAGAGACCGTAAGCAACACTATAAAATAATATGGTATCTTTACATGTATTTTACAGCAATAAAATCTAAAATTAAATTCAATAAACTATGTAAACTAAATCATAGTATTATTTTTTTTTGTGAAATAGTAGTGTTGATCATGATAAAATTCTGATTTTATCATGTTGACAAAAAGAGTTTGAAAATAAAAATTTACACATAATTAAAAAAATAACGACTTTAAATTTAATACAAGTTTAAAAATATTTACAAACTAAAAAAAAAAGTGTTAAAAAAAAAGTTTTCTGAGCATGCTTAACACGCTTATCATGCTAGCATGATATATACCACGATACACAAAAGAACAAATAGATTTACTAGTTTAAATTAATTGAAAATTATTAATGATATTCAAAATTTAAAAAAATATATATATATAAATAAAACAAAGTTTATGTTTCCTATAACTTTAGTTAAAAAATTAACTTGTTTTCCCATCTCTTAAAGCAATTAGTTTATTTTAATACAAATTCATTTATATTCAAGTAATAGAATAATATCTACTTACGAATAGCATCGACTTAAAAACGGTGTTTGTCATGTCTCGCTCCTAAAGACGAAAAATTAGTTAGAGATAACAAACCGGATGTTTATATCATCACGTCACTTCCTTTAACATCTGATAATCCGATAGCATGTTTCCGATTTCCAACTCAGTCTTCAATTGTGTTGGTTCGTTAAGTTTTACTCTCTATATTCCTCCATATTAAAAAAGAACTATCTATATTTCCTTTATACGTTTGATATTGAAAAGATCTAATCTAATTGTATTTAATAGAAATATTCAAGTTCGCATTATTTTTAAGTTAAACAATCGGATATATATGTCTCTCTATATATGTATATGTATATGTATATGTCTCTGTGTGTGTGCACACATGTATATATGTATGTATGTGTATGCATGTATGTATGTGTGTGTATGTATGTATGTGTGTGCATATATGTGTATATGTATATGTGTGTGTGTGTGCATGTGTTTGTTTGTTTGTGAATAATAGTTTTTAAATAAGTATACAGAAATAAGGAACAATTTTTTTTTATTAAAACAAAATCAATTTACAAGAAAGTTAAATTTACAAAACAATATGATAAGTCTTCTTTATTCAGCATTTTCTTGTTCATTATAATCTCGACTAATTTTACAATGTCCGTACACAAAACTAGTGATGCCAAATGCTTCTAAAAGGTATATTTTATCATCAAAGGGACTAAGACTAATTTTATTCTAAGTCAATGTATAAAAAATGATCAACATCTTAAGTGATCTTTGTCTGCAATCCCCATGTTTGTTTTCAGTTGACGTAAACATTGCAAGTAATCTTTACACACAATTTTTTGTCGAACAACCCGAGTAGAAAAACATAAAAAACCGTCTTTTATTTCGATCTCAAAAACTTAACAACTATTTAGCCACAAAGTTCGTTTTAAATTATACATATGAAAAAATTATATTGAACCTACAAAATTCTTTAATAGTTGAAGCATATAGACATAATTACATAAAAATTCTTAATCAAATCCCAACATCTAAGTCAAAATTTCAAAATAAATACTTAATTTTCTTTTTTTTTTTTTTGTTATTTTTACTGATTCGTCAACATCTATCAACGAAAATAATTACGCAAATAAAGAATTTAGCATAATTGTTTTATTAAAACGAAACAATTTACAGAAAAAAAAATATTAACACTATTGTAGCAAGAGTCCAATTACATATTATTTATAGTAATTATATAATTTCTCAACTGATAAATCTTGATCCACACAGCACAACTCAAATGACTAACTACTTATTCCATCTGTAGCAATATACTTCTAATCTAAAAATAGCTACTTTTATTTTGAGTTAACATACCCACATATATAAATAGGCATATCTTTCGATTATCATTCTCCATGCTCGTTTACAGTTGTTGCAAACACTCTCATCATTTTCATGTCGGATTTTCTATCAAACAATCTGTGTATTACAAATTTTTAATGGGATTAAAGAATACATTCTTTTTTATTTATTTAAATCCTTCAATCTCAAAAACTGCGTATCTAAACTAAACAAATACAAAAATTACATAAAACCTGCAAGTTTCTTTGATAGATAAAAATGTTTATACATGACTGTCAAAGTCCCATACATATCCAACATACACTAATAAGCAAAATAAACTAATTTTTTCAGAAATATATATTTTTTAAAACAAATTCTGAAAATGTAACAAAAAAAAAAAAAAAAAAAAGGATTTTGTTTTTACATCACACAAATTTCACGAACATACATGTGATTTTATTAACACTTCTTTTATATCCCAATAAGTGATCTAATTGAAAATTCATATACGTTTCTTTCAGATATTTAATAGAATATTAGTTATCTAGATAATAGAATAAGAGTTTCATCATACATACAAAAATTCATCACAGTTCAAGGGTATACTATTAAATTTTAAGTATTTAAAAGTGTTACTAATTAACACCAGTATTAAGCAACATCTAGTTGAATTTACATATCAAAAGCTATGCATTTACATATGTTTTTATTAAAAATCTTCAACACTTCTTATAAATAATAATGTTTCAATTACATGAAAGTGATCTTATTTAAAATTTCTACATGTTTCTTTCATATATATATATATATAATAAAATGTCTATGAATTTCATCAAACTCACATACATAAATTTATCAAACCCTATCTCAGTACAATTTAAGAGTATGCTAATATAATTTAAAAGTTTTCAATATAACGAAAAAGTGTTACTAATTATCACCTGCATTAAGCAATAGTTAGTTGAATTTGCATGTCAAAAGCTATGCATTTACATATGATTTTATTATAAATCTTCAACACTTCTTAAAAATCTTAATGTTTAAATTATATGAAAGTGATCTTATTTAAAATTTCTTCGTGTTTCTTTCAGTTATTTAATAGAGTACCTATGAATTTCATCAAACTCTTATATAAAAATTTATCAAAAACCGATTCAGCAGAGTTCAAGGGTATACTAATAAATTTTAAATGTTTTCAATATGACGAAAAACTGTAGCTAATTATCATCTATATTAAGCAACAGTCAGTTGAATTTGTGTATCAAAAGCTAAATGTATTTACAACACGTCATTTTGTTTAAAATTTTTTATGCTTCTATTAATTCTATATGTTTTAATAAAACAAAAGTGATTTTATTTAAAATTTCTACCAGTCTGTTTCGGATATTATAAAGAATGTCTAATAATTTCGTCAAACTCGCAAACATAATTTTATAAAGAATTTTAATAATTTCAAACTCGCAAACATAATTTTATAAAAACCCAATTCACCACCAGCTAAGCTTCAAACTTGAATGAATAACACCTTCACTTAATTTAAACTAATATCAATGCAAATACCCGAAATATTTATACAAATACACATATTTTTTATTACAATACTTAATACCCAATGTATTACAACCTAAATAACATATCCTCTTCATTCACACATACAAATATTATAAAGATAAATAAATATCTAAAATATTTAAAAATGAAATCATTATGTGAAAATTGCTTTTCAGAATTCATTTATTTTAAAGTTAAAAGCAAACATGAATACATATTCATTATAAATTTACTTCTATGAATGGCTATCTTCAGAAATTCAAACATTTAAAAATCTCTGTTAAATTACTTACTTTTATAATTAACCAAGTTAAGCATTACTTTTAGAAAATGCATAATCTTATAAGAGCTAAATCAGAACACTAGCTTGGAAAAGGAATAAAGAAAGAAGTTTAATATGAAAAAGGGAAAAATACATTAATTTCGATTTTAATTAACATGATGAATCGCTTTAAAATATCTTGTATTTAAAACATCTTTATAAATCAACTAACCTGTTAAACTAAACGAAAGTTTAATTTTTTTATAATTTAAAATAGACTTATATCATGTTAAATGAAATAACATAAGCATTTTGCAATGTATACCTACTACAATTAAAGTTTTTTAAATAAAACTCATTTTATTATGAAAAAATATAAAAATATTTATACAACTGAAAATTTAAATAACTTAGACAAAAATTAAGACCAGTTTGTGGATTAAATTATTTTTTAAAATAAGATGATGGTTAAAGACTTTAAGACTTTACATTAAATAAACACATTTTCATAATAACTATTTTAGATGCTGGGTACGTATATGTTGTTTCAAAGCATAATTTCGACCGAACACTTTATTACAAAAACTACAGACAGGCCATGGTTTGTGATATGATCCAAGATGCCTTTCCAAGTAATACCTCCATGTAAAAACTCGATCACATTTATCACACTTGAATGTAGGTCGTTCATTATGAATTTTCAAATGTCTGAACAAGTCTGTTTTACTAATAAAAGACTTTCGACATATGTTACAGATAAATGGCTTAATATTTAAGTGAATCTTCTTGTGTTGATTCAAGTTAGAAGTGCTCAAAAAATCTTTACCACAACTTTAACATGACACAATCTTTAACATGATGAATCGCTTTAAAAAATCTTGTGTTTAAAACATCTTTATAAATTAACTAACCTGTTAAACTAAACGAAAGTTTAATTTTTTTATAATTTAAAATAGACTTATATCATGTTAAATGAAATAGCATAAGTATTTTGCAATGTATACCTACTACAATTAACGTTTTTTTTAAATAAAACTCATTTTATTATGAAAAAATATAAAAATATTTATACAACTGAAAATTTAAATAACTTAGACAAAAATTAAGACCAGTTTGTGGATTAAATTATTTTTTAAAACAAGATGATGGTTAAAGACTTTAAGACTTTACATTAAATAAACACATTTTCATAATAACTATTTTAGATGCTGGGTACGTATATGTTGTTTCAAAGCATAATTTCGACCGAACACTTTATTACAAAAACTACAGACAGGCCATGGTTTGTGATATAATCCAAGATGCCTTTCCAAGTAATACCTCCATGTAAAAACTCGATCACATTTATCACACTTGAATGTAGGTCGTTCATTATGAATTTTCAAATGTCTGAACAAGTCTGTTTTACTAATAAAAGACTTTCGACATATGTTACAGATAAATGGCTTAATATTTAAGTGAATCTTCTTGTGTTGATTCAAGTTAGAAGTGCTCAAAAAATCTTTACCACAACTTTAACATGACACAATCTTTAACATGATGAATCGCTTTAAAAAATCTTGTGTTTAAAACATCTTTATAAATCAACTAACCTGTTAAACTAAACGAAAGTTAAATTTTTTTATAATTTAAAATAGACTTATATCATGTTAAATGAAATAACATAAGTATTTTGCAATGTATACCTACTACAATTAAAGTTTTTTAAATAAAACTCATTTTATTATGAAAAAATATAAAAATATTTATACAACTGAAAATTTAAATAACATAGACAAAAATTAAGACCAGTTTGTGGATTAAATTATTTTTTAAAACAAGATGATGGTTAAAGACTTTAAGACTTTACATTAAATAAACACATTTTCATAATAACTATTTTAGATGCTGGGTACGTATATGTTGTTTCAAAGCATAATTTCGACCGAACACTTTATTACAAAAACTACAGACAGGCCATGGTTTGTGATATAATCCAAGATGCCTTTCCAAGTAATACCTCCATGTAAAAACTCGATCACATTTATCACACTTGAATGTAGGTCGTTCATTATGAATTTTCAAATGTCTGAACAAGTCTGTTTTACTAATAAAAGACTTTCCACATATGTTACAGATAAATAGCTTAATATTTAAGTGAATCTTCTTGTGTTGATTCAAGTTAGAAGTGCTCAAAAAATCTTTACCACAACTTTAACATGACACAATCTTTAACATGATGAATCGCTTTAAAAAATCTTGTGTTTAAAACATCTTTATAAATCAACTAACCTGTTAAACTAAACGAAAGTTAAAATTTTTTATAATTTAAAATAGACTTATATCGTGTTAAATGAAATAACATAAGTATTTTGCAATGTGTACCTACTACAATTAAAGTTTTTTAAATAAAACTCATTTTATTATGAAAAAATATAAAAATATTTATACAACTGAAAATTTAAATAACTTAGACAAAAATTAAGACCAGTTAGTGGATTAAATTATTTTTTTAAAACAAGATGATGGTTAAAGACTTTAAGACTTTACATTAAATAAACACATTTTCATAATAACTATTTTAGATGCTGGGTACGTATATGTTGTTTCAAAGCATAATTTCGACCGAACACTTTATTACAAAAACTACAGACAGGCCACGGTTTGTGATATGATCCAAGATGCCTTTCCAAGTAATACCTCCATGTAAAAACTCGATCACATTTATCACACTTGAATGTAGGTCGTTCATTATGAATTTTCAAATGTCTGAACAAGTCTGTTTTCCTAATAAAAGACTTTCGACATATGTTACAGATAAATGGCTTAATATTTAAGTGAATCTTCTTGTGTTTATTCAAGTTAGAAATGCTCAAAAAATCTTTACCACAAGTCAAACATACAGGCGTCTTCTTTTCAACAGTCAAAGTCTTGATAGATTCTTCAGGAGTTATGTCGACATCCAAGGAAGTATTATTCTTCAGCGAAAAAACTTTAGGATGCGTCTTTTGATGTCTTTGTAGACTGGATTTCCGTCCAAAAGCTTTCCCACAAATATCACATACATGTAATTTCTCATCAGAATGAACCTTCACATGCAGATTCAAGTTGGAAAGGCTTGAAAACGTCTTCTGACAAATGTTACAACTAAAAATCTTCTTCAAAGTCATGGTTTCTCCAACAGGCATGGCAGCATCCATATTAAATGAATAAGAAAAAAAAAAGATTGAACTCTTAAAAAACAATCTTAATCACTTAAATGAGCAATTTAAGGCACACCTTGTCACTAGTAAAAAAATCATGAAATGATAAAAATTAAAATTTCCATCGCTATTTATACATTTCACCCCCTAGCGCCACCTGGAAAGCTTGTAGCAAAACGAGTTTAAGAAACTCGCTTTACCACTCGAAAAGCGCGTAGCAAACAGTCACCCTCTTTACCACTCGAAAAGCGAGAGGCAAAAAGGGTTTAATAAACCAATCAAAAACTCTTTTTTCGCAATAAGATAAAATTCCAAGAAATGTTTACTAACTCAATCAGATAAAATTCCTAGAAATGTTTTTCAAAGTTGTAGTACCAGTTGTATGTTACAGATTCAAACGAAGATTAATAAAAAATTTTATTTATTAACTACATCTAAATTATTCAAAATAGAATATATGTCAGAAAAAAGTCTTTACGAAAGACTAATAGTAAAAATGCTTCACCCCTATATAAATACTATTACTTTAAATGTATTTCCTTAAAACTTTCATGTATAAGAACATGATTTTCTAAAATATTAATGTGACATATGAATTACATACTTCAAAATGTTTATAAATATTACAAACGAATATTTTATATTAATCAATTAGTACTTCAAAATATTACCCAAGTTCTTTAGCCAAAAAATTTTTCTGATGAAACATCTAAAGATGCATTATTCCTAAAAAATCATAATTTACATTAAATTAATGAATCAATAATCTCGAATAATATCAAAACTCAATTTAAAAAATAAATTATTTGCTTGTTGAAACATCTAAAGATATTGCATCATCCCTAAAAAAATCCTAATTTAGATTAAATTAATGATTCAATAATCTCGATTATCATCAAAATTCAATTTTAAAAATAAATTATTTGCTTGTTGAAACATCTAAAGATATTGCATCATCCCTAAAAAATCCTAATTTAGATTAAATTAATGAATCAATAATCTCGAATAACATCAAAACTCAATTTGAAAAAAAAAATTATTTGCTTGTTGCAACTTCTAAAAGTATTGCATCATCCTTTAAAAATCATAATTTAGATTAAATTAATGAATCCTTAACCTCAAATAAAATCAAAATCCAGTTTGAAAAGAAAACAATCTATTATTTTCACTAAATTCGTACAAACATTTCATAATCAAATCATTTTAACACTCATTTTTAAGCTTTTACATCGATTATTCAAATTAAAAATTATGCTAATTAACATTTTTATTCTATATTCTGACTAAATTCTAATCATCATCCCTCATTCATTCAAAAATCAAAGTTATCCAAGTCTGATTACAAGCAATACAAATTGTCAGCCTCAGAGGTATTAAAACCATTATTTTCAAAAATCCGCTCGCTAGGGGGCAGCACTGAGGAAAAAAGTTTAAAAAATTAAATTTTAATCATATATAACTAAATCCGAGAAAAAAAGGTAAACACTATTAGTAGTGGGAAAAAGGGGGTTCGATTGGTGCGGTGGAGGAGGAGGGGGAGGAAGAATCATACTATAGTAGGACGAGGTTTAAGAGAAATTTTTTTGATTGGAAAGGATATTTTTTATTTAATCGTCTTACAGTAGGAGGGGGTAGGAGGGGTTACATTTTTTTTGAGGGGGCTAAATTTTTAGGGGGCTTATTTTTTTCGAGTCGACTTAGAGTAGGATTGGAAATATCATACTATAACACGAGGGTTTAGCTATTTTTGAGAGAAAGTATGAAGGGCTAAACTTTTAATGGGGGCTAAATATTTGATTGGGGCTTATTTTTAGAGGGGGCTTAATTTTTTTTTATGTAGAGAATCGGTTTTGGAACCCCCCTTTCCCCACTACTAATAGTGTTTACCTTTTTTTCTCGGATTTAGTTATATATGATTAAAATTTAATTTTTTTAAACTTTTTTCCTCAGTGCTGCCCCTAGCGAGCGGGTAGCATAAGTAGAGGGGACGTAAATCGGGGTAGTGCTGTATAACATTCAATCCGTCAAATCTGACTGGATTGCACCTTGAAATAGACAAAAAAACTTTATATTTCTAGTAAAAAGGGTTGTGTAACTTTTATAAAAAGAAATTGTTTTCTTAACTTTTACTGGTTTCAATATTTTATTTAACCTTAAGCAGGCCAATTGAAGGTAACATGGACGGAATATAGTTTACATTAGCCTATCACAGGTGATAAATCACGAAATATTCTATATGTTTACAATTGTATACGAGTTGCAACAATAATTGATTTAATTATGCGCCAAACCACGCTCGCCTTAAAGGTCAACAGGTTGTGTATCTGTAACAATGCAATATTTTTACCACTAAAAGTAAAAAATTAAATAAAAATGATAAATAAAGAGTTTAATAATTAAATACCCAACTTTTATGAATTAACAGCTTAATATTAATTAAATTACGATTATACGTTCAGAAAACACTATATAAATAATAAAGAGGTCGTTTAAATAATGCCTTTTTTTTTCTTTTTTGTTGCGATATTTTAAAAAGATTAAATATATCTTATGTTTTAAAAAATTCACTAGTTCACGCTTTATACAAAACGTAAAAAAAAGGCGAGTTTTCCATAATCCAGTTAATCGGTAGTTAGACTTTTTTTTTTTTTTTTTACTTTTTTGTAAAGTATTTTTAAGAATAATTAGATTAAATATCAGAAAATACTGTTAAGGGAACATCACAATTTTTACAAGAACAAAGTAAATAAATGTACTGCGATCCTATCTGTAATTGAGAAGTGTTTTGTAGTTGCAAATTTTTTGTCAAACGTTTTTTAATAGGAGAAAAATGGTTGTAAATAGTTGAGAAAATAACCACATAAAAAATATTTACCTTCGACTGTTACGCTGTGCTTACTGAATGTGATCATGCGATTTATTTTGTATGAAAAGAATCATATACCTTTATTAGTAGACGAATTAAATAAATTTTATATTGCATTTCTTTAAGAGGACCGGGAAGGCAAAATTCAACCAAAAAATCGATTTTTACTTTTTTATATCATTAAATAGTTTAAACTTTTAACTTCCCAACGATGTATCACACATGTTTATATATATAAAAAATAAGTGTTGAAATTATTCATTCTTTTCTAAGAGTACTTCACAGCTTAATGGCCATTTAAATCTTTAATTGAACTTTTCTCAAAACTTCGATTTTTTATGTTTATGTTCCTTTATTTCAATATCTATTAAACTTAAGAACTCATATTTTTTTAATACTTATGTTATATTGTATAGTTTAACACAGGGAATTAATGATTTGTTGAGAATTATTTATTTTAGGCAGTGAAATCTTACCAAAAAGGCTAATTAAAAAATAACTTTCAATAAATAATTAATAATTAATTTTGAGTGTCACTTAGAAAGAAAATGGTCTATTAAAATACGTAAATCATGTTATTCTAACTACTCTAAAAGATCTAGACCTCTATCTTTCACCATTTCTGAGAAAAAGGTACATAAAGTTGGTGAATTTAACATGGCGGAGATAGGTCTTTCCCGGCCCCCTTAATAGGACTTAAAAGTCCAGTCAGAGCATAAAGGATTAAATGCCAACATCAAATTAACGTTTTGTAACGGAATTTGCTTGAAAAAAATCATAAATTGCTTTTATGAGATTAGGGGTGTGATTTTCAAGATGAACATTGATTGCATCCGTGGATTGTGCTAAATGGCGTTTAATTGGGAGAACCAGCGAGGAAGATTGAGCTATGCAAGGTTAAAGTTTCCTTTGTGCTCAACTTCATATAACAATAATTTCTTGAAACAATAAATTTGGTGAAAATTACTTCACATTCCGAAAGCCACTTTTTTCGCACAGTGCACCCCAAAATTTAACCAAACATCGCCAAATGTGGCGGCATTCTTTAACTTAGCTCCATGCATTTGATGAGAAAGTTATATGTATCCTAATTAGTATAATTCTGTTTTCGAGAACTCTGATTGGATGAATCATGTATCTCGGCTCATATTAGGAATTTCTAGAAAATTCCTTCATATTTTGAACGTTTATTTTTTGACCAAATTTGGCGATAATCTTTCACTTTTACCTAACTATGTGTTTTTGCATTGGTGATCTTGAAAATTTTCTTGCCAAGTACAGTGTGCTGAAATATAGCGCCAAAAGTGTGTCAATCAGCTATTTTTATTTTTAGAGTTTTTGTTTTATTACATTATTTTCTTCATGGGTATTCAAATCAAATGCGTTATCGAAAATTTAGCAACGTGGTTTTTTTAAGTAGTGCCACATTTACAATATTATACATACTTATGATACTGAATACGAGTAATGTAAAATAATTTTAAATCTGACATTCCGTTTGATAATACATTATCTGCTCGGAGATACATACTTTTAAGGACAGATAGAAATGCAAATCGAATCAGTAATAAACTTAATCAGAGATAGATAACACGTTGGTAAATTTAATTTAACCTAGACGCTATTTGATCTTTGAAATGTGAAAGAATTTCTGGTAGTTAGACTGTCAAGCTAAATTGCTAAACATGTTTCTGAAGAATTGACATTACAGAGACTGTATGTAAAATATATCAGCACTTAATATTGAATACAATATGTTAAGTAGTATTTTTCGTTCCATCTTTAATTTAAATTTTTGTTTGATTGTTTCTCTTTTGAAAATTACTGCTACTTAATCTGTTGAAATGAAAAACAATATGAATATGATGGGTTTTTTATACTATATTTAATTTCTTTTAAGGTGTTTAAAGGATGATTTCATCATAATATATGCTGCAAGTTTCTTTTTAAAATAAGTTCCATCTTTAATTTAAACTTTTGTTTCGTTTTTTGTTTGCTTGTTTTTGTTTTGAAAATTATTGCTTCTCAAACTGTTGAAATGAAAAACAATATGAATGTGATGCACTACTTTATGTTTGATTTAATTCCTTTTTTAGGATTTTAAAAGAGGATTTCATCGTAAGAATAGCTGCAAATTCCTTCTTTAATTAAAATTTTTGTTTAATTGTTTTTCTTTTGAAAATTATTGATTCTCAAACTGTTCAAATGAAAAACAATATGAATACGATGCATACTTTTATACTTGATTTAATTTCTTTTTAGCTCGACGTATAATCATAAAGTAATTAATAATAAACTATTAATTGATAAAAGCGTATATTTAAAAAAAAACATATAAATTATATGTACTGTAGAACCTCTTTTATCCGAAACTCTCGATTAACCGAAATCCATATTTGAAGCTTTTTTTATTTATTTATTTATTTATTTATTTTTTTTATTTTTATTTTTATTTTTTTACTTATTCTTTGTGTGCAAAATCCATTTTGAGAGTTTTTTTTTTTTTTTTTTTTTTTTTGAGTAACATATTCCTTGTGTGCAAGCGGTCCTTTCCGAACTACGAGTACATATAAATATTTTCGATCCCTTTTCATAGAGTTTCTTTGAATTTAACTTGAGCTCCCTTAAGCTGCGGAGTGGAACGATGAAAACGAACAAATTAGCAATGCTGAAGCTTTTGCATGTTTTGCAAAAGGTTTGGCATGGCTGGAACAGCAGAAAGACTGTGATACTGGTGAACTAATAATATTAAAAAACTCCGTGATAGAGCTTCAAAGCAAAGGCAATCGAAACTGCGATAAATAAAACATTTTTTCAAACTCTTGTGATATATGTAAAAAGTACTTAATTTCAAAATTAAAATTCAGGTAATTTATTCTTGTTTCTATTTTGCTAGTGCCTTATTTTTATGAAGCACTTGTTAGCATAATATGAAATAGTGCATATATTTAACCTTAATCTTAAAATTGAAGCATTCTCGGTTATCCGAAATTTTCGATTTTCCGAAAGAGGGTCGGTCCCAATTACTTCGGATAATCGAGGTTCTACTGTATACATATATTATTATAACTATTATTTACAATTTATTGCATACTTTTTAGCATTAAATTTTTTTAATTTGCAGTTTCATAGCCTTTTGGCACATAATTCAATAATTTGTTGTTTTAACTCGTAAACAGTTGTATGAGTTATAGAGGATAGGAGTTATCACGCGTAGCAGCTTTAAAGTAATGTATTCATTTATAATTAAATTCTAAAACTTTTATTATGTTGTATTGACGTCGAAAACTTATCTGTGAATGTAATTTTTATAATTCTTCTATATCAGGAACTGGGTTAAAAATGGATTCTTTACATGCAAAAACAGGTTTAGAAAAATAAAAGACTGTCAAAAATGTTAGCTGATAAAATAACACTTTTATCATAGAACTAGCCGTCCATTGCGACTAGTTTGGTCTTCCTAAAATGTATACTAAAATTATATCATGTTACTTTTATTCATAATTTAATTTACTTGCTCAATCCTTCGCCAAATCGGAAGAACAGATACAGAAATCATGAACTCGGTATTTTTATGTTAGCCTGGCGCAGGTGATAAATCGCCAAACATTGTTCCCGTCGTATTTTTTCGTATTTCATTAATTTCATTTAAAATATAATACTTTCTCTCATTCTATATAATTTTAATTTAAAACACTGTAATATTTCAAATTTATGACTCCAATTATTCCTTTAAAAAAAGAAAAGGAAAAAGAAAAGTAATAAACCAGACAACAGGAATTCTGCTTTTTCAGAATTTAGTGTCGCCCCGGCATTTCCATTACTTCATTTTCTTCTGGTGGACTGGTGGCTTCTATTATTATGAAACAGCCATTATAAATGAAGCGTTAAAAAAAAATTATGGCCATTTTTTTCCCCCAATTCTGACCAGAAAATCAGAGTTTTAACTTTTTACGGCAGCTCTTTCATCTTCACCTAACGCTTCATTTATAATGGCTGTTTCATAATAATTTAAGCCACCAGTCCATCAGAAGAAAATAACTCGGTTAAGCGTGACTCGGATAATCGGGACTCTACTGCAAAACATATTTCAGTTTTAAGACTTAAAGCACACGCTTTTATGTTATGTAAAATGTAGTCATTTGCATTAATATAGAAACTTAAAATTAAATGCAATTTATAATAGCTCCCTGTTGTATCATAAATCATTCATTTATATTTTTCTCAAAGTAGCACGTATTTTAATTAATTTTTTTTTTCAATTTAATTTTTAACCATTTGGAAAAATGGTTATTGTTCTCGTCAGGATGGGAAATCAAAAGCATATCTGAAGGTTTTCATTGGTTTAATATGCAATTTATTCGTTTTCTGATTGGTCTATACAGTAATCTGTATTTCCCTTTAATTTCAACAACGATGGATACTTTCTGTTGCCACTATGATAAAAAAGTAATAAAAACTACAAAAAAAATTAATAACTCAGAAACTAATTGAGATACAGCTTTCAAACAAATTGCATTTAAAAGTACATTTTTTTTTCTCTGTCCGACGGTGTAAAAAATAATATTGTCGGATGTTTAGATGTTTAAGAATGAAATTTCATTTAAAATTGGCCGTCAGATTTCTTGGAAATCTGACGATGGAAAAGCCTTTTCCCGAACAGCCAACGAAATGCTTGGATATTTACGTAAGTTTCAGGTGGATAATACTTAAGTTTCATGAAATCTGACGGGTCGTAGGCGATATTTTTGGCTTGCAAATTTTACGTGCAATAGCACTATTAATGTTTAATTCATGGCGTACGTAATGTGTGATCAACTCCGTGCGATTTTTTATGTCTTAAATTTTAGTCTTAAAAAAAATCGTTTTCCAAATGGTCGTTGTAATTTGATAAATTGCTTTTTTTTAATTATTATTATTTTTTTTTTTCATTTTATGAGAAAATGGTAACAAAAAGATATAATTGCTATTTTTAAGTAATTTTTTCTTTACTTTCTACAGAAATGGCGTACTTGAGTTGCCAAAATGAAACAAATGTCGCTAAAAACAACAAAAAAAATAATATTTCAAAAACAAATAGAGATGCAGTTTTCAAACGAATTGCATTAAAAAGTACTTTTTTTTCCCAATACGATGGTATAAAAACTGAAAATGTGTGATGTTTAGAAATTTAAAAAAATTCTATAGAGCATTTAATTGTACAATGATACATCTACTTTGTTTATTGCTAGCGTCTGTAAGCTAACGTTATTTTTTTAACACAAAATAAGCTGGGAGAAAGAAATAGCATGCAGTACCGGGGCTAATAGTATCATAAACCGATGACATTTAATTTCAATATCAAAGACTTGTTTTAATTTACAACGCGAAAAATTGTTTAAGACTGTCGCATGAAATGGTCTATTATAATACTGTTGACATGATGGCAATGGAATAATATTTGGCGATTTATCACCTGCGCCCGGCTAACATTAAATTACCAAATTGGCCGACTGGCATATACAAAAAGCGAAGTGGTTAACCGGGAACTGTTGATGACAGTCACGTGACTTAGGCTATTACTATAGATATAAGTTTATGCTGTTTCATACAACATTTTTTACGCATTCAAATGTGTAATATATATATATATATATATATATTATCATATGTATATCTCAAATAATATGAAGATTTCAAAAGCTTCATAATATTCCCTGATTCTTTTATCAGTACAATTATTGTTTAAATTGTAAAAACGAAACACTTAGAAAAGAAATCCATACCTTAAAAAAGTTTACAGCATTCATCGAGTTGAGATAAATGAATTTCATGCAACCATGAATACAACATAATGTTTAATGAACAAGAAAATTATATATTTTATGCTTCATCGCTTTAGTACAATAAAAAGATTAAATATAGCAAAAGAAAATGTAAAATAAGAAGATTATATTTTTATGGAATAAATGTCAAGAAGTAGTAAAAAGTATAACTTCTTTTAATGCTTCGTACAATTGAAAATAAAACCGAAGGTTTACGGGATTTTAAAAGTATTTTTAGCTGCAATAAAATTAACTTGTTTATTACTTTTAATAATTATATATATAGGTGTAATCGATTGAAAATGAAAACATCTCGAATTTTAATATAAAAAAATATAATAGGTAGTGCAAAATAGTGAAAATCCTTTCAATATTTCTAAGAATTTATACTTTTTAGAAGAAATTAATTATAATTTTTTTTCGGCGAAAAGCAATGGAATGTAATATTATTCATCTTTTCTTTCATCCCTACTTATTTCAATTATTTTTTTCCATTACATATATTTAATTTTAGCATTAAATTCCGCTTCAATATTTCTATCTTTTAACATTCCAGGTCTCTTCTAGTATCTAGAAAATGTATAATAAAATAATTTCTAATAATAATTTTTTTAAATTTAATTCATATTATTTCCACGGTCTTTACTTTTGTAAGCATTTTAGTACCAATATTTTGGGGCAGAAAGTTTTGGGATTTTTTGTTTTTTATCGGTGACTTTTTAACGGTTAGTTGAGGCAAATATTATAATTCGTAAAAGTGGTAGTTCTTACCAACTTAAAACCATGGGAAAACTGATTGTCAGCAAATAATAAACATTTTCAAGAGCATCGTATGTCACGTGCAATATTCAATTTTTCAGTACCTTATGGCATGACTAACGACGGAGACTGGAAAGTAGCTAATATTTTTCACAGATCAATCTTTTTTTTCTTTTTTTGCCTTATCATTTTTGTTTTTTCTTTCTATGATTTAAAATATTCCTTTTTCTTCTAACTATACTAATCGTATTAAATATTTTTCCATTGGTTGCTTTCCTTTTTTATCTTGTATTTCTATGATGCTCTTTCTCAGCTGTTTCTCTTTTATTAGTTTCTTCTATTGTTGATTCTATTGTGCCTTGATCAACCAGGACGGCAGACGATGTTCGAAAGCCGATGGCCAAAAGAGATGCAGCTGACACTAAATAGGAATCACAGTAGAAATGTAAAAATAACAACGTTAAAAACACCAAAAATGTTAAATTTTAAGCATACCATTTTCGGCAGCATATAGCATAACTTCCTCAGTGATAAGGATGGCGGAAATTTGCTTCACATATGTAGGATAGATGGGGATTTAAGTTAGTTTTATTAACCAATAGTAAACCAGAAGATTGTACGTAACAGCCAATAGGAAAATAGATGAGAAATTGAACCGAAGTAGTGAAAAAATGCTAAAAACATTATGAAAAAGAATTTTTTATGTAATATTTGTAACAATCTGATAATGGAAGGATAGCGAA
Source organism: Maratus speciosus (assembly GCA_963932465.1). Taxonomy (NCBI): domain Eukaryota; kingdom Metazoa; phylum Arthropoda; class Arachnida; order Araneae; family Salticidae; genus Maratus; species Maratus speciosus. The sequence goes on from OZ010794.1 coordinate 291,090,840, forward strand.
TGTTTATTGTCATTATTATATGTGTATTATTATACGTGTGTATTATTAATAAATGTTTATTGTGAATTCACTATTCCTCCATTATCAGATTGTTGGAAATATTACATAAAAACTTCTTCTTTTTCATATTTTTATTTTATTTTATTTATTTATTTAGTATTTTCTCATTACTTCGGTGCACATCTATTTTTCTATTGGCTGTTACCTACAATCATCTGGTTTCCTATTTGTAAATAAACCTTTAACTTGAATCCCCATCTATCCTATATATGTGAACAAATTTCCGCCATCCCCCGAGAAAGGTATGCTATATGCTGCCGAAACCGATATGATTAAAATTAAAAATATTTGGTGCTTTTAACGTTGTTATTTTTACATTTATATTATATTACTCCAAGCTCCATCTTCATAATTAGAGGAATCAGAGTAGTGGAAGACTAACCAGGACCGAATAGTGTCCCCTACAGTTTTGTTCTTTTCCGGAAAAAGGTGGAAGATCTCCCGGATTGATACTGTCCTCTCACCAACCGGCCTTCCAGTGAGAGGATTATTACATCACTGATTTCACGCGCAAATTATTAGCTTTCTAATGTAGCTAACAGCAGCGTATTACTTCCAGTAAATTAAACTCCACAGGACACAGCACACTGGATGATGCATCGCTTCTGTGTTTAGATTGGAATAGGAGATTTACAGCATGGTTTACTGTTAGCTCGTAGCTTTCCTGCCTTAGATTTCTAATTCTTCTATTTATGTATTTCATAAGTTCTGTTTTCTATTTTAGTATATTTTATGTGTAGTTTTTAATTTGGGCTTTATTAACCTGTTCAAATCTTTTGTAGCAACTTCTGCCTCTAAACCTTGTTTAAGCTTACAGATATTATTTTCTTAATCGTCAAAACACATTTTAATGTTGATATATTTCCTAGTATTTTCAAAGTGAAAGAATTCATGCTAGAGCTATATAAATGACAATAAAGTGAATTGTTTGATTGATCGGCTCGCTAAAAAAAGAAAGAAAGGAAAATAAAGAAAAGAAAAAGAAAAATCTGTATTTCATATGTCCTTTTTTAAACTTTTTAAAATTAATTTAGCCCTCTGTTCTTTAATAAAATATCTAAATTTTGTGGCAATCAATTTATGAAAGATTTAAAAAATGAACTAATACACTATTTTTGAATCCCAGCCAAGAGTTATTTATAATTACTAGAAATACCCTCTTATCATCGAAAAAGAAAAACAAAATCCGTTCAAAATGTGTCCATAGTATGCGTTAAAAATTTTTGCATAGACATTTATAAGAAAATACATATTGAAAATACATAAATTCGTATAACATCCCTTTTTTTAAGTTAATAAAAAATTGGTGGTATCTTACAAAGTCTGGTAGGTTTCAAAGCTTCAAAAATTCTATTTTTTAATTTATTATTATTATTATTGGGAATTGTGAGTCTGTTTAAATGAGCACCAGGCCACCGTATCACCCTTATTATTATTATAGAATAATTCATTAGAAGTATTTTAAAACAAGGTATTTTGAAAAGAATTACCATTACAAGTGAAAATTATCGGAAAAATAATATGCATTTTATGTTTGGTATTTAAAATAGGTTTTAACTTCGAAGCAGGTTTTTGAAAAATTACTTTATCAGTCATTGTGTATGATATCTTGAAAATTTTGTGAAATTTCGTATACACAATAATCGAATATGCGTAATTCAAATGATCTATTTTTGTGCAATTAGACTGATAGCATTTTTAATTATAACTAATGTTATGCAATAAAAATGTAAAATTTAGATTTAAAAAATTTTCATGGTTAATGAAATATTTTTTTTTATTTCAGAGTATATCAATTTTAAAATACATCAGATTAATTTATAAATACATAACGATGTGAGCAATAAATTCCAAATTAAGAAATATCTATCTTCGTTTGAATAATATACACATTCTATAAAAGACTAGTCAATTTTGAATGGGGTTATTACAAAAAGCACAAACAATTTAAAGTATAGTCAAAATTTCTTTTTATATAATAATACTTTGAAGATACAGCAATTCAAACTTTGAATGTTATTGTTAATTTTTATCACGATTAAAAAGTACAAGAACCCTGAAAATGTTTAAAGTAATTTTAAAATATGAAAGCAAAATGTCTAGTAAAAAAAATCATAAAAATATGATTAACATAAATTTCAAGCGAATTGCGTAATTTTGTGTATTTTTCATTAATCTAAAAGCTTAATTTATGAAGGCTATATTTATAAAAAATAGTAAGAAAATAATTCAATCCCAAAAGAAAAGCGTGCTTATAAAAATCTGCTACACAAATCATTTATAACTAAAGATAAATTACATTGTTTGCTTAAGTGCGATATAAAACCTATCGCGTGCATTTAAATTTCAGATAATATCCATTAGTCATTAAATATTATAGAACATTTACATTTATGGATATTTTATTTGCACCATATTTGAAAAACAAATGTTAGTTTAACATCTATTTATCGTTTATTTTAACGTAAAATAAATCTTGATTGCTGAATAATACGTTTAGATCAATAAATTGCAGTAAATACGGATAACGTTATATGATACAGCTTTAAAAAAAATTCCAGGTCTTTTTTTCACATATATTATAAATGAGCTATATATATATATACGACATTTGCATGTGAAATGTGATTCTATTTGTATTGTTAACACAAAAGTAACAAATAAGTAAGAAAACTTTTACTTTACAATATTTAGAGAAAATTAGTGTATTTTTAAAGTTTAAATTTACATTTTAAACTAAGATTTCTGTTTTTCTCTTAGTTTTTCTGCTTACGTGATATGTTTCATTTATTATTTGTGTTAAAAACGAAGATAAAAAAGCATGAAATAAATAACTATAGTGTTTTAAATTTAAATTTTAAATACATTAAAAATCATTTAAAGCAAAAATACGCAATTTGATAATTTTGAGTGCTTTTTAAAATTCACGTTCATGACCATTTAATGTGTTTGTTGCTATTGTTTAGTTTCTGTTAAGTCTAAAGAAAGCGTCGTTCAGGAGGTTATATCAATATTTGTCATTTATTAAGGAAAAGGACAAATGCTAAATTACTTCTTATGATAGAGCAGTGCAGAGATAGAGGATACCATACATACTTCTTGCAGTTTTCTGTCAGAACATGGAGCCTAGGTTAATTATCTTAAACCACAATTTGTAGATCCGCAGCTGTACTCAAGGTTTTTGCTCTTGTCCTCTTTTTAAGGAACGTTTTTCGGGATAGACTGCTTATTAATCTTACAAAAGCAAATCTTCGTTTCACCGCCTATACAGATTATCTCTTTTTAATAGTAAAAAATTCAAAGTGGATGGCAGTTGGAAGACGAAGGAAACAGGGAATCAATCGAAGTTCAATCCTGGGAGAACCGGTTCATTATCCTAAACAGACAGCATTTGTTAAAAGATATTACGAAACTATAATCCCCAAATAAAGACCTATGATAATTGCTTCCTGTCATCATATAAGAAAATTTTTGGAATTTGTGAACTACAGCTTTTTGAGCTTCTCTTCTTAAATCATATAAAAAGTACTATAAAATTAAATAAGGTAAATTCTCTTACATTGATTGATCCATCACTGAATCATATCACTGATGAAGACGATATCCTTTTTGTGTAGAAGATCTGTTTAATATGATATATATATATATATGGGGCATTTTCAAAATCTTTTGACTTTCATGTCCTTGAATAATAATTTTTTATTTAATACACTTTTTTTTCATATACTGGGGAACATCCCATTGTATGATTGCATAACAATATTAACGAGTTAAATAAGTTTTGGACGACGTTGGGGGTCCAAACACCTGGAAAACTCCTATATCGTCCCGTGTTCCTGATGCAGATTTTAAAGTTTGGAACTGTCTGTATAAAATTGTTTCAATAAAAGTAATTCGATGTAACTTTTTTCCGAAACTGGGACAATTGTTTTATATAAATATGTAGCAAAAAATTAACCTGCACACGTTTTTACGGTTGATATTATTTTTTGAACTCTGTTCCTGGGTTTTAGATTCCTTGCCATCCCTCTTCTAAAATTATACAGAAAATCACTTCAGATGCAGCGACAGAATTTTTTCAAGTTTTTTCTCATGCAGAAGTATGCTAGAGAAAGAATGTCTCAAAATTCTTTGACAGGAAATGTACTGCAGAATATAAATCAGCATTTAAATATCAATTTCAATCATCGTGGCTTTATTGGTAGTCTTACAGTCCCCAAGGTTTATTCCTGCACTTTTCGAGGTAAATTTAAAAAAAAAATATTTAATCCAATGTTAACAACTGTTTTTAAAAATCAATGAACACTGTGGCTATCACTTAGTCTTAACATGATTTTCCTAAAAATACGTGGTAATTTTCCTTACCGTTCCACCCGTCCCGTCCCTTTTTTTACCATTTCGTCCTTTTTTTACCTTAACGTCCCTTCTTTAACACCCTTTTAAGAAAATGTTATACAAAAATTCTGTATTAAAAGTACTACATTTGTATTATTTCTTATTTGAATGTCCTGTGGGTACTATGCAAATTCATTATAAGTAAAAATTTAGAAGAAAATAAAAAGTTATAGGGGTAAAATGGTAAGGAAAATTAAACTCGCAAGTTTAGCTTAAACCTCAGTTAAATAAATAATGTTTCGCTGCTGACCATTTTTTCTTTATTTTGAATCATTAAGGCATTCGTCTATCAGATTAAAATGTTACTTTAACAAGTTTAATTTCGCCAGATTTTTTTCACCAAAAGTCAAAAGATTGTGAGAATGCCCTATATATATGTATATATATAATTTTTTTAACCGCACTTTCGGCCTTACACATTGGTCCATCAAACCGTCACAAATGAACGGTTTATGTACCTCGATAGATGCATAACTGCCAACCTTCCACTAATCTGCCGTAATATCTGGATTAATTTGAACGGGGTTAACCAGTTTCGAACCGGAAAATTTATTTCATGAATTTTTATTTCTTTAATTCAATGTTTTTACGTGTTTTTCACTTTTTATATTTTTATTTTTAATAAAATTATTACATTGTATTTATACTGCAGTTAGATTTTTTACCCCAATGGCTCATTCATTTTAGACATTTAACAATAGACTGGGCATAAAGTTGAAGACAACTCGGAAGCCCCTCAAAGGGACAACACTGTTAAGCCACGTGAAATGCATTTAATCTAATTTCTTAAAACAATGTCAGGTTCGAAACTCATTAAACCAGGGTTAAACTAACGCACGTATTACGGAAGATTAGGTTGATGTTGACACCTATGAGGATATCATGATCGAAAATCATATGTGAGATGAAGCAGTTAATTATTTTTAATAACTGCCATTTTTTCTGATGTAAATTTTCAAGACTTTTTTCATTGGAAATAGAAATGAACTATGCATTTATTTCTTTTCAATCCTATGTTTAAATTACGTACTACGATATTGCATGGTAAGATCAATGTGTCTATATGAGGCGCAATCATCCATAGTATTGTTACATTTTCGTGTATCATTGAAGTTTTATTTTAAAATAGTGCTTTTAATTCAAAAGTAACTGGTAAAAATTGAATCCTTGCATATAATCGAAGCAAGCAATATGAGTTTGCCACATTTAAATCATTTTTTACACATTTAGAGTAGTTAAAACCTAAATGTAAAAGCCTAAATATAAAAATGTGTTTTATTCAGGTCAGTTTATTTTAAAATAATCATTCAATTGCTATCGATTTTCGAAATAATAAATAGTTGAAATACATAAAATTGTAAGTAGAAACATATACGATTGAACAATTTAATATACTATACTTATTTAATAATAAAACAACTCAATAAAATAAAAGGAAAATAACCTTGAAAAGCAAAATATTATAATTAAACAATAAATTTTAATAAATAAACAATAAATAAATATTTTTAACTTTCCCCATGAAAAAAAAAAGATAGACAAATACAATATAAAATTTACCAAAGCAATGTTTATTACTTTATATTTTAAGCAACTATTTTAGTTTTCAGTTTTCCTTTAACTCATTCTTGCATTACAACTTTCGTGCAGACCTCAATACTTCCTTTTCCATATGCGGAAGGTATGGATCTAGACACTTTTTGATGTTTACCCTTCTTCATAACTTCTGTTTCTTGCTATAATTTTTCTTTAAGATTATGGTAGCGACTGACTTCGAGTTTTTGCTGAATTCTGTTTTTGTAGCACTATTTTTTGTTTTTTTTAAATCTTTAATTGTCCTTTATTTTTACATTTGTGTCTCTGTTTTGACTATTTCACTGCATCATTTTTTTAAATTTTAAATCTGTTGTGTTTTTCAATGCATAAAAATTTTTATTATTTCATCATAAAAGTTCCTATTCTTTTTCACCTTAGAAAGTACATTAATATAATCCAATGCGTACTCTTTATTACAATAGTATGATAAAATATGTTTTCGTAGTTCTCATGTTTAAATTATACAATTACCTTTCGTGAACATTCTGGACCTTTTAATAGTTTGTAATTAGAATATTTTATTTACTTTTTGAAATATAATAAATAAGTCATTAACGTTAGTTAATTAATATGGAATAAGTAATTACTAAATTTGGAATAAATTGAAATGATTTGCAATTAATTACGAATTGCTCATTGGGAATTTCTACCTATTACCTTCGCTATTCGAAGAATTTCATTTTTTAAAAAATATTTAAAAGATTTGTCTAATTATGTAATGATATTTATTTAACCATTTCATATTTTCCTCAATAAATGCAATAGTATAACCTATTTTAATTTCATTGCTTATATTTTATTAATTATTTATTAATTTTATTATATCAATGAATTAAATGGTATTATGCTTAAGTAAAATAGTTCTTTAATGCTTTTAATTGCTGAAAAAGGTCATGTAATTTATGATAAATAAACCTGTGTCGTGAAAACAATTGAATGTAATAGAGTTTGGGAGATTGGGAGATTGAAGTGTAGTAGATTATGATTATGGAAGAAGTCTTTTCATTAGATATTGTTTTTCTCTTTTGTTGAAAAAGGTTTTTAGGTTAATTCCATATATGTAATCTCGGTAACATGAATGATATATACAACTTTACTTGCATTGCTCGGTTTTCAATTGTTTTTTGCACTATTAGTCAGTGAACTATTCAACGAATGTCTTAAATCTGTAAAACATCTATCCATGTTGCTTGATTATACACGTATCGCGTTATTTGTGAGGAAAGGCCGTAAAAAGAATCATCATACATTTGACATAATCATCAACGGAAAATTACAAACATATTGATGTCAAGCCTCAAGAAACTGTCTTAAAATAGCGACTCTGAGAAGATAGTCTATTTTTATAACGTAAGTACACACACACAATATTTGAAGAACTAGGCGAGACACAGATAAATGAAAAAAAATAATGTATCTTGCATGTAATCTTGCACCCTCTTGCGTGTAAATAAAATAAAGCAATTTCTTTCATACAGCATCATTGTTTAGAAATAATTAATTGCACGTTTTTATATGTAATGAAATACTCAAAACCGTTGATAACTTGAGTTTATACAATACGCAGATTATCCATCGAGATATGAATCAGTGGGCGAGTTTTTATTCTAATTATATTTATATTATTGCCTGGGTGCACGATTTATTGCAATATTTGTGAGAAATTTCACAGAATCGCACAACTAATAATATCAATGATAATCACATTAATGGCACGATTCGTGCTTACTATTCACATATGTTCCAAAATCATGCCAGTCGGATGATATTTACTTTTTGAAAATCTACGTACATACAAGGAAATAATTTCGAATATGTTTAAAATAACACTAATTTAAAATTTAAAATGTATTTATTTATCTCCACCTGTCTAGCGTGTAAAAATGAGGGTTGTTCGAAAAATAACTTCCGGAACATTGTAATTACCGCATCCAAAAGGTGGCGCTACTATATTCACTTTGTATCGCACCCTCCACAATTAAAGGATGCGTCATAACAGCGTAGTTCCTACGCTGAAAAACTGGCACATGGCTAATGATGTTTCATTCTAATGATGATGGTAATGACACTACAAGTTAACTATGATAGTGAAATTATTTCTTTAATTTGCTTTTTGAATGCAGGGAATATGCAATCACCCGTAATCCATAGACGAATCTGCGTGGCTTTCGGTGGTATAGAATGGTTAGTGATGAGTGATAAAATGGTTAGAAGATGGGTTTCTTCGTTCAGTTCATTCAGTACAAAGGAAATTGGTGAAAACAGAAGCGTCCAGCCATCTGTAATGCATGAAGAAATGTTTCAGTCTGTTTAGTTTATGATTAATTCGACTTTGATCTTTATTTGCACACAGGAGGTCAGCGCTTTGTTCTGTAGCATAGAGCTTCAGAATATGTCTAATAGAGGTTAAGATTACGGGCATTCTGACCAGCTTGGAATAGAATTACTGTGAGACTTGAGGAGTATGTGAGCTGCAAGAATAAGAAAGATCCTGAAAAGAAGAATTTTTAAAATTTTATTATGTAGTAAAATTAATGATGTGATTACAATATTGTGTATAATAATATTGGAAAAATACAATAAAACACAAAAACACTTCGTTGATTATTAGTTGATTTCCTTATATTTGTCCATAAATTGGTTAGATATATGATAATATCAGATACTTGAACCGCACTCTCAATAAAAATAAATGTTAGTTGTTTCTTTCGAACTACGCACACTTCGCCTTTCCACTGGATCTATATACCTTAGATGCGCATTTATGCATCTCTATCGATCCAAGTTCTGTTCTATAATATGTCGTGAAATTAAAAGTAAAAAAAAATAAATAATAATAATTCCTTGCGTTTTTCATTGTGTACGTTTACGGGAAACATCATTTCTTAAAATTTTTTTAAGATATTGAAATAAAATTTTGTGACATGGTTCTGCTCATCTATATGTATGTTATGAAGTAAAATACAGCTTGTAAGTTTGCATATATTAATTTAAAAGCCATTTTTATTGAAAAATACACATTATTTTTTAGAAAAAAAATCATGTTTTGTATACAAAATTTGGCATAAGTTAGTAAATTTAAGAGGTTTTGCAAATATTTTGCTTCATAACACAGGTAAGTGGTTTGCTAATATATTGTTGGAAAAAAAAAAGTGAAATATATTGAATAGATTTCGTTATAGAAGGTTTGGCACAAACGCTTTTTTTACTAAATTTTGACTAAATGTTGCATAAATTTGAAAAGTTAATAAAAATTCCTTTAAAAATTTATATGAATTCATAATTTTTCCCCTGTTTTAACTAAAACACATGTGTTTGATAAAAAATTCTTATTTTTCAAAAAAAAAGTGCCCCGAAGGTAGGCACATACCTTAAATACGCATTATTTCAATATAAAGAGAAGTTTCAATATAAATGGTCGAAAATCGATAAGACCGATCATGCAAGTCTAAACAGACGTGAACAAAGTCTACCTAGATGAACATACTTTATTGTACAGAGATACGTGATATTATGTAAAAATGTATCATTTATATTGTGATATAAAGTGTTGATTTTAAAATAAAAATAAATATTTAATTAACAAATTATTTGCCAGTTTAACAAAATAATAAAATTGTAATTAATAACAGGGAAAACGGTAAAAATGTCATGCATGTGGAACTTACATAAATATCTATATCTATTAACTTATAAGTTGTTGAACTATAAACGACACATTAAAAATAACAAAAACGCCCAAATTTTCATATTAGTATGGTTGTTTTAATTTTAGGATACCATGGCATTGTTAAAACATCAGTAATATGTAAAAACGTTGTTCCACCCGTGATATCGAATGGTCCGTTAATAGGTTTTAAAATCTCCACATTTTCAACCCCAAACCTACGTAATCTGCCCGTTTTTAATAGGTTTAAAAATCTCTACGTTTTAAACCCCAGACAGTAATCTCCCGTTTTAATGGACGTTCTCTGAAAAACAGACAAGTTGTCCTGAGCGTGGCATTTACATAAATACATATATTTATTAACTTATAAATTGTTAAAATATAAGCTATACATTAAAAATAACAAAATCCCCTAGGTTTTTATCCGACTACCCAGAAGGGTAATGTGTTTCACCCGTATCTGTGTATGTGGATTTCTTTATATCCTCAAAACATCCCAACGGCTGGATGGATTTTAATGCATGAGGTCTCTATCGATTCGTCTTAACCGTCCGATGGTTATAGGCAAAGTTTTGGTTTTATAAATACAAAATGGCGGTAGGCAGGGGAAAAAATACGCACCCTATTGAGAGGCATGTCATTGGATAGGTCTTTCAAAATGAAGACGATGTTTCATTGACTATTTTTCAGTCAGAAGCTCCCTTTTAAATATTACACAACCTGGAAGTTGTGTAAGTAGGATCTCTAGCTTTACTGCAACTCTAACTATCATAGACATTAATTGTCTTCATCAAAATAGTGTTTATAGGTAGGAACTAACAATTAAACACAACTTAAAAATAATCAATACAAGTAAATAAAAAAATTAGGGAAGTAATATATAAAAATAGTTTCACATTGATGAGAAATAATTATTTAGTTCGCTTTTTACGCAGTCGGGTTTTTTGATTTCTTAAATTTAATTTGTTTTATTTTATATAGTTGGTTTAATTTGAGGATATAATAGCGTTGTTAAAACAGCAGTAGTATGTAGAAAAGCTGTCCCACACATGATATGGAATGACCCAAATAGAATTTTACAAAAATAACACAAACCTGAAAGTATAACGTAAATATAATATTTTCATTAATTTTATTAAGTTTTGATAATTTATCATCCATAAATATAACTTAAACATTATTGATTATTTCTTTGCTTAAACAATATTACTATTTAATTATGAACGTTTCCATCCTAATATGTTTATGAAATACGTACAAATAATTTAATATGTATAGCTGAATAAAATATATCATATTAAATGTTTTCCTAATTATCATGTTTTAATTATCCAATTACCTTTAGTAAAATTTCCAAACGTGTTAATTGTTTCTAAATAAAATAATTTAAAATATATCTAATATAAAATAAATACGCCATTAGCAATGATTAATATGGTAATTACTAAATCACGTATAAATTTAATTTGTTTGTAATTAATTAATAATTAATCAAATTAAAAATTTTACATACGATGAAACTTTTAGTATTGGCGAAATTTCGTTGTTACGAATCACCCGTGTTTAATTATGTAATAATGTTTAATCACTATCGCATAGTTTTCTATACAAAAGCAAGAGTAGGAGCTATTTAAAAAAAAATTACATACATATTGCTAATTATGCATTAACTTTAATATTTAAAGAAAAAATAAAGTAATATTTCTAATTGAATGCAATCTTTATAACTTACCTATCTTTTGAAATTGCATCAATACAAAATAATTAAAAAAAATTCATATGTTCAAAATTTCTTTGACCATATAAATGAATTCGGCTAATTGTCTTTAACGGTAAAATTTAATAAAAAAAAGTATTTGGCATTAATCTTTATTTCAAATGTATTAAATTAATTATGCTGAAGAATAATTAATTGATTCTGAAAAAAAAATGTTTAATAATTTCAAACTTTTTAAAATTATTTTGATCAAAAATGATACATGTAAAAATATTCAAAATATCTCTCATATGTATTTATTTTATTCCAGAAACATTTTTTATTTCTTTTACATGCCATTTTCACCACATTATTAGCCCCCAGTACAGTATGCTATTTCTTTCTCCCAGCTTATTTTGTGTCATCTTCAAAAAATAACGTTACCTTACAGAAGCCAGCCGTAAAACAAAGCTCGTTTAAATATTTTATAGCAATTTTTTAAACTTCTAAGCATCGCACATTTTTAATTTTTATACCGTGGTATCGGGGAAAAAAAAGTATTTTTAAATGCAATTCGTTTGAAAACTGCATCTCCATTTATTTTTGAAGTATTAAATTTTTTGTAGTTTTTGGACCCATTTGCTTGGCAACGTAAAGTACTCCATTTCTGTAGAAAGTAAAGGAAAAATAGTTGAAAAATAGCAATTATATCTTTTTGCTGCCATTTTCTAATAAAAACTGAAAAAAATGTAATTAAAATACGTGCTATTTTGAAAAAATATAAATGAATGATTTCTGATAAAACATGGAGCTATTATAAAATAAAATAAATTTAAAGTATCGATATTAATATTACAAACAAATGAAGGCATATGAATCATGAGATACCCTATTTTTTTCGTCCAGTTTCTTGAAATCTCATTTTTTGGATTTGTGTATTATTCAGCGATAGTCACGTCCTATGCATATTTTACTGTAGATGTTGTTTAAGACTGGATCGTAAATGTGGAATTCTTAAGCGGATGCGGTTGACTTCATTTTATATAAAATAAAAACGCGTATTTGGAGTCTTAAAACTGAACTATCTATATTTATATAAATATATATTTTTTTTCATTGGGGACGACATTAAATTCTGAAAAACAGAATTCATGTTCTCTAGTATTGTTTTCCAACGGCATCTTTTTGTTGTATTTGTGTATTATTTCGCGATAGTGACGGCCTATGCCTACTTTACTGTATATATTTAAGAGTGGATCTTAAATGTGGAATTCTTTAGCGGATGCGGTTGACTTCATTTTATATAAAATAAAAACGCGTATTTGGAGTCTTAAAACTGAACTATCTATATTTATATAAATATATATTTTTTTTCATTGGGGACGACATTAAATTCTGAAAAACAGAATTCATGTTCTCTAGTATTGTTTTCCAACGGCATCTTTTTGTTGTATTTGTGTATTATTTCGCGATAGTGACGGTCTATGCCTACTTTACTGTATATATTTAAGAGTGGATCTTAAATGTGGAATTCTTAAGCGGATGCTAATGACGTCATTTTACATAAAATAAAAGCGTGTACTGTAAGTCTTAAAATTGGAATATGTTTTGTATTATTTATATATACATATATTTTTTCTCATCCGGGGTGACGGTAAATTCTGGAAAAGCAGAATTCCTGTTTTCTAGTTATAAAAATTTCTTTAAGTACTGTCATTTTCTTAATAGGTTATAGTTCAATCATTAAACGCACTAATAGACCAAAATATTGGGTAATTGCAAAATTTCGTGCCCGATTTCCGATGCATCGAGTTTTAAAGTGTACTCAAGTTGTTTTAAATGGCAAAAGGCTCTCAGCAATCTCTTCAGTAATAATCTGTGGATTATTATTCACTAAATCACGGAATAAGTTATTATCGAATTCGCCATCGCTATTAGCGAATTTAATCGTTTAAATTAGATTCACCATTTCGAAATCGACAAAAGTACTTTTTAACTATCCGAAGAGCAGGAGACTAAACGTCCAAACAATCGTCTTTAATATTTTTTTTTTTTTTTTTTTTTTTAGCACGTCGTAAAACACACACTCCTTTTTTAACCTCTTCAGTTCCAAGGCTAATACAAATGCTTATTCATTTGCTTTTTCAAAACAAAATGACATCGTAAATGACAGAAAAAATATATTTTCTGAAATTGATCCTTTAGGCGCTTAATAATTTAGGTTCAAAAATATGGATCTAAAACTATAAACCCCCTTAAAACATCAATTTAATAACCATGAACCTAAATTAACGCAATCACAAATTTAAGAACTTTAAACAAGTAAATAATCTACAAATCCTCAAAATTTTTATTGAAAAAGATTTAAGTTAAATACTTATGAAAATTTCTCACTTCCTTGGTCATGCTGTCTTTTGGGCATTTTTAGGCATTTTGCAAAGTCATATGAAAATAACATTTATTTTATGTGGGAATTGGCTTAGATGGTGCCATTTATTCGTCTGCTTTGAACCTAAAAAACAGTCAGCTATTAAGAAATGATGTGAAAATGTAAAAAAAATCGGACATTTTAGTTTCTATAAGGAAAAGAACAGAGGTCCCTGTATGGGGACCCAGAGATCGAAGAGGTTATTAATCAATTAAATTCATATAACATAACATGACGAAAATGTAACTTTTCCTTTTCCATTTTGAATATTAGCCTTGCACATAAATTACTTTGAAAAACATTTTTAAAGTTATTTTCACTCACGACACATAAAGATGTCTGCCTTTTAATAATATGGTTATAAAAGAAACATCAGCACTGTCAAAATTGCAAGTTACTGCCATCTGTGCAGTAGAACACGAACTTTCGCCATCACACAATATCATAGTAAGTCATTTTGTATTTACATCATAAAATGTACCTAGCATCTTATTTCTGCGTATTAAAGAGATAAATAAAAAAAAACACATATTTTTATCTTCACGTGAGTACAATGTTACATACTGGAAAGTTAATTAGAACAATAATAATGTTTAGATTTCTTTGATATGAATATTTTTATTAATTCTTATGTGTCAAACTATGTGTTCATTAGAGAAAAAAAAAGAATGAATCAATAACTAGAAAACATGAATTCTGCTTTTTCAGAATTTAGTGTCGCCCCCGATGACAAAAAAAAAAAAAATGTATATAAATATAGATACAATAGAGTCCCGATTATCCGAATTAATCAAACTTATACCTTTGGAATGGATCATTTTCTTCTGATGGACTGATGGCTTCCATTATTATGAAACAGTCATTATAAATGAAGTGTTAGGTGAAGATGAAAGAGCAGTCGTAAAATGTTAGAACTCTGATTTTCTGGTCAGAATGGGGAAAAAAATGGCCATAATTCTTTTTTTTTTTTTTTCAAAATGTCTTACTTAAAACAGCTTTCTTATAAGGTTCTTAAAATATTCCGGGAGACAAAGACTGTTTCTATAATTCATTTTACATTAGCGTATTTTCAAATGTTTATCAGCTCTTATTTAATAAAAGACGAAAGCCACCATTGGATCTCTTAACAGCAGCTGATTCGGCTTTAAAATTATCCAATCAAAAGATGATGAATGGAAACGACCACCACTGGTTTTTAATTATAATTAAAAAATTAAATTATAATTAAAACATTATAATTAAAATTAACCTGTTTTTAGTCTGCTGTGTTTGAACGGGGGTTGGCGCAGGGCCAAACTATTTTTTTCAAAAAATATGAATTAGATTTCAATAATTTCTTTAGTGTTTAAATTAGTTTTAATAAAAGTAAATTCTTATTTTAACTTTGATTTTTTTCTGAATGATTCAGACATCTGCTTTAAGTTTACAATGAAATAGAGTCTAAATATGAGAATAATGAAGATAAATAGCAATCCCTGCGACTAAATGCTTGATTGTATTTAGTAAAAAATTAAATAGTTTAGCAGTTGTATCGACATTGATGTATAGTTTTCCGAACTAATTTTTGTTTTTGCTGAAACAAAGCTCACGAGAAACATTTTCGTCTGAATCCATAACGGAAATTACGAATATACGAACTTTTACTTTATGATATCCCGAAATGTCTGCTATTAAATTAAGCCGAAATTCCTATGCCGAATTTCTGGTGTAAATTCGAAATTTTTGCATTAAAAAAATGCTAAAAAGCATGCTAATTGTACAAATGCGTTACACATTTGCCAATATTCATTTTTTTTCTCTTCTGCCTATGAATATTTCTGACTTCTAAAACGACGCTTAACATAAATTTTATTTAAAATGCGTAAAAGGAATTCTTTATTTAATCCTTTTTTTTATTTTGGTCAATTTGTTATTGCATTTGCATGATATGAGCTACTTTCCCACAATTCTAAAAGTTTAATCTTCTTCAATTTCTGCCACAGCCACATTGTTAAAAAGTGATAATTCATAAATTTCACTAATAGACACAAAGTATAATATCAAGTCATTTTATGAATAATTTAGTGCTCAAAATGTACCAAATATATATTCTTACAATGATATAAATATGGAAAATGCTTATCATGCCTTGTTTAAAGTTAACATGCTGAGCTTAAGAGCTAAACTAGTCACTCAAAAAGACCCGACTGATGATGTTAATTCTATGGGGAAGTTATTTTCACATATCTCGCTCGAATTTTGATATTTTCGCATGATCTTTTTGCATAGGATAGCCGAGGATGATCTACAATCGGGCTAGTTTTTACTTTTTTGATTTTGGTTTCATTTATTTTTTAAAAAATTACTTCTACTTTCGGAACCGGTTTGAACCGGTTCTGAAATTGAAACTATCCTAACATATATATAAAAAAACTATAACCAAAATCAAAAAAGTAAAGACTAGCCCGGTTGTAGATCATCCTCAGTTATCCTATGCAAAAAGATCATTCGAAAATATCAAAATTCAAGCGATATATTTGAAAATAATTTCCCCATAGGAATAACGTTATCATTCGGGTCTTTTTGAGTGACTAGTGTAGGCTCTTTATGCAAATGGTTTGTTTGTTATAATTTGTATTAATTGTCAGCATGTGTTAACCGTTCATTGAAACAGAAACTAAAAATTTGCAAAAGTGTTAATTTGGGAGAAATACAGCTTCGCTTTTCATTAACTTAAAAAATGTACTTTGTTAGAAATAATTTTAGTGGGTAATTTCAACTACTATTGACATACGTGGTATGACAGAAAAAAGGGAGGTGTAACAACCCTTTTCAGTATTTTACAAGAACTATTTTTAGCCCCCGGTACGGTATGCTATATCTATCTCCCAGCATATTTTATGTCGTCTCCAAAAAATAACGTTATCTTACAGAAGCCAGCGGTAAAACAATGCAGTACGATTAAATACTGTATAGCATTTTTTTAAACTTCTAAGCATCGCACATTTTCAATTTTTATACCGTCGTATTGGAAAAAAAGTATTTTTAAATGCAATTTCTTTGAAAACTGCTTCTCCATTTATTTTTCAAATATTAATTTTTTGTAGTTTTTGGTGCCATTTGCTTAATATTGTCAACCAAAGTACTCCATTTCTGTAGAAAATAAAGGAAAAATAGTTGTGAAATATTAATTAGATATTTTTGCTGCCGTTTTTTCATAACAACCGAAAGAAAATGTAATTAAAATACGCGCTATTTTGAAATAAATATAAACGAATGATTTCTGTTAAAACATGGAGCTATTATAAAATATATTTCATTTTAGGTATCTTTATTAATGTTACAAACAAATGAAGGCCTATGAATCATTAGACAGCCGTTTTTTTGGTCGAGTTTTTTTAATGACGGCATCTTTTTTTGCATTTGTATATTATTTCGTGATAGTGAAGTCCTATGCATAATTTACTGCAGATGTTTAAGAGTAGATCGTAAATGTGGAATTCTTAAGCGGATGCGAATGACGTCATTTTAAATAAAATAAAAGCGTGTGCTGTAAGTCTTAAAATTGAAATATGTTTCGTACTATTTATAAATACATATATTTTTTTTTCATCGGGGGCGATACTAAACTCTGAAAAATCAGAATTCCTGTTTTCTAGTTATTTATATTTAATTGTGAAGGTAAATATGAGTTTCATTGCAAATTTTGATATTGGATAATACTTCGACATGAATGATAGTGAATAATTAGAGAAATATTTTTCTGGACGTTTTACATATTGCATCCATACAGTAAAGGAGATAATAGCAAAGTCTAAAACAATCATTTTCATTAATTGTATAAGCGTAAGCATACCTATTTAATGTTTTGTTTGTCAGAATGTAAAATTTATTGTTGTATTTCAAGGAACTTATTAATTTTTTACAATTGTTTACATCATTACAAAAAGTTTTTTTTTTTAAATTTTTTATACAATACAATTTTCTATTCTCATAAGATAATTCGCACAATGCACAACTTTTCTGATATCGAAATAGAGCATTTCGTTAAAAAATCCCTTATTTTTTATTGCTTTGGTTTTTGGTAAAGTAAAGATATTTTTGGTTTTAAATAATCCGGCTTCCTTTTTAAATTGCACCGGAACAAAAGGAAATATAATTTTTATACATAATATGCTTTTCAAAATGTCCTACATTGCAAATGTAATGCTTCAAATTCTCTTATGTGAGATATATTTTTTAAAAGTGCACATTAATTTTTTTATTAATTCTGTCAATGTATAGTTCTAGACCAGGATTTCTCGAATTATGACGTGCGCGCCAGTTTATAAAAAAATTATACAATTGAAAACTGACTTTAGATTTAAAGACATCTAACCAGCAGATATGAGAATATATACTATTAAGTCATGAACAGTATAAATTGTCTTTAAAAAATATGAGTAATAATTCTTTATAAAATATTTCAGGCAAGTTTTTCTGTTTTTGTGCTATTTAATCTAATAATTTTAATTATTTAAATATAATTATACGATTTTCATATATTAGTCGCTGAACGAATCTTGCTTTAAATATAATCATGATTTCACCTTTTATTTGGATATTCATAAAATGAAATAATCGGAGTATTAATTTAGTGATATAATAATTCTGTTTAAAATGGTAGCATTAACATTATAAATGATGGTACGCAGTTTGGTTTAATGGTATGGTAGTTTAAAAGTTTAGGAACTCGTATTCTAAACCTTAAAAAACTTTCAATAAATTATAATACTTTTAAAATTTTTTGAGCGAAAGTTTTTTCTTTTTAAATTTAAAAATAACTTTCATATTTTATGCAATGTATTTATTCTTCGTACTCACAAGGGACCCCATTCAAAAGGTAGTACAGCCAGACGTCGATGAAAGTTGTATTGCAGAAAGCACTCATGGTATGAAGAAGGATGATATCAATTTTATCGACCATCGTCAAGGTTTTTTTTTTATTATTATTTATTTTTTATTTTATTTTTTTTTTTTTTTGTAAAGTATATATGATGCAACTAAAGGGAACTGTTAAAAATTTTATTCGAAAATATTCCAATAATTTCAAACAATGTAATCGTCACAGAAATGATAATCAGTATAGAAAAGAGTAAAACACAATGAAATTTTACATCATCCACAAATTATAGAAGGAAATTTTCCTCATTAATGACATTAGGTTCATTAATACGTAATATTTATAACCCATTTGTACAGTCGTGGAAAGAAAAGTAAACACCCCCCACTAACTCCTCAACAAATTATCGTATCAGGAAGTTACTGGTGCCGAACGATTGGAAATAAAGTCTACTTTTAAATGATGTATATAAAATTTGCGTAGGTGTGGGGGGGGGGAATATGTATATTAAAACAAATCCAAACTTCATTTATTTCAATGGAAATACCCATTTTTAACAAGATATTTCAAATCTTCGATTCAAACTATGCCTTGTCACCCAATTTCAAGTCATTTGAATGATAAGTTCTTGAATTATATACATTCAAAAATTAGTGCTTCTAATGTTAAATTGCATTTTCATAGTTCCATTAATATATCCTGAAATTATACTCCTAATGTGCTAATTTTTTGTGTAGCAATAATACTAAAATATCCAAACATAAAATACGTTGAATTTACAATTGTTATAATTTTATGATATGAATTATGAAATTAATATTCGAAAAAATTATGAATTGCATCCTATAATTTTTTTATGGATTCAGATTTATTAAGTCCTGTTTTATGGAAATCTAAAATTTCACATTTTTCTTCCAAGTATTTTTCAAATTATGCTTAAACAATTAAGAAGAAATTATGCGTCAAGCACAGATTATGAAACACTTTCCAACACATTCAGAATAATGTAGCAAACCTGCACCATTTAATAAATTAAAATATTAAGTCTAATTCAACCACATGGAAACGCATAATACATTTCAAAACCCAATTTCAGCTGTTCCCATCCATAATCGGAAATTATGCGATTTTTTTCAGCTGCCCTGTATAGGGTATATAGATATGAACCTATTAACGACATGCATGCCAAAATTTAGTTCACTGAAGAGATACATATACTTCAATTGAAAATTTACCTTCATCTATTTCCTCTAATAAGGAGAACGGTACGTGAATACTTTTGTGCGACCCTGTATTTCAGGTATAGAGTTTATATGTAACAAGTAAGATGCAAAATATTAATTATATTTAAAAGCGCATACATATTTTAAACTGTACACTCCAGCAATTATTACTCAAAGACTGTACTGTACTGTAACCGATTTCTTTTGTGTGTCACTGTATTTAAATAAACAAGTAGGAAATTGCTCGTCAAACGTGGCAAATGAGGTGCGTTCGTACTATAACTATTTTTATAAATATTTTTTGCACCCCATATTGTACTGAATGTATATTTTTTTAACTTTATAAGTGCATAGTCTGTAACATCATTAAAATGCACTTGCAATATTTTTTTTCCCATTGCCCGTAATGTAACGGAAAACTTTTTACTGTCACTGTAATTAAACTATGCATCCAATTTTCATAAAATCTGAAATGGCTCGACAAAATTTTGCAACAATTATATATTTTAAATTTCAGACCATTCGGAAGTCTGTAACATCATTAAAATGCAGTTGCAATAATTTTTTCCCATTGACCGTAATGCAAAGAAAACCTTTTGAATACCCCTGTAATTAAACTATACATCCGATTTTCATAAAATTTGAAATGGCCCGACAAAATTTTGAAACAATCATATATTTAAACTTTCAGACCAATCGGTAGGGTAGTTTTTGCTCTGTTATATGCGGACGGACAGACGGACGGACGAACGGACAGATGGACGGACAGACGGACTGAACGACGACTATAGGTGTTACGTATTTATATAATTACGAACGCACCTAAAAATGCTACGAATGTCCTATTCTAACGTGGTCGTAGTGAACTTCAGTGATTTATGTCAGTTTCAAAACATTTGAAATAGCATGGTGTCATTAAAATACTCTGCCAACGATTTTTCCCCATATACCATAATGTAATGGAATACTTTTGAGTGACCCTGTAAATGATCGATTAATCCTACATACTTCATATACAATACCAAACATGCTTTAGTGACCCTAAATAACCCTGAAAAGGACTGACGGACAAACGGCTAGACAAACCGAATGCATAAACACTTTTCAACTTTGTTGGAAAGTGTTAAAAACGTCAAAATGAGGGATTAAGGAGCCGTCTATGATAGAAGTGACTAGATATTTTGAAATTTCTTAGGCTATCCTGTTCTGTAGGAGTCTTCAATGACTGCTTGAATGACGCTTAAGAAGCTTTGATAAGAAGGGGGTCTTCCTCGGTCAACAATCGAGTACAGAACTTAAATTTGGATACAACCCCTAAAATACGCTCGTTTTAAAATAATTAATTTCTCGGAAACTTATCGTACGAATTGCATAAAAATTTGTTTTTGGGCTCATTGAAGCGTGTGGAGTTCATTTATGCTGTCAGAATTGTGTACTGCTATTGAAAAAAAAAAAAAAAAAGTTATGGTTCGTTTTAGAATGTAGATGACCCTCTAAGCAAATTTTATATAGATCATTTAAAAGTAGACTTTTTTACCAATCGTGTGGTACCAGAAACGCTCTTCTACGATAATGTAGTGAAGAGTTAGTAAGGGGTTTTCACTTTTTTTTCACGACAGTACATAATATTTTATATAGTTTGTATTATTGTATTGAATATTGATTGGATATCGAAGGGGGAAAAGCAAGGGAAAATGGTAATGATCTCAGGCCAGAAAAACTTCGAATCTTTAGTTGAAACTGAGGACGCCCTAGTGAAGGGTGAAAAGGTTATTTCTCTTTATATAATGCAGCAAGCACAATAGTATACATCTGAACTTATGATGAATTTAGTTAACTAGAAAAACGTTAGGATAAGACGAATGAACTATGAATGTTGGAAAATAATATAGTAAGTTATATATGAATTTTAGAACTTTTTATGTTTTTAAGGATTAAATGAAATTGAAACTTTTAAATAGACAAGAATGGGAAATAGGATAATGTGTTAAAAATAACTTATAAAGGAACGAACTTTTATAAAAAGATACTTAGAAGAATTGATAATTTTTATTATGGAAAATTGAAGAGATTTTATAGACTTAAAACTATATCCACAATTTGGAATGAATTGAACTGTAATTTATAAAATATTTATGAACGGACGAAATACAAAGTATATAAATGGATAGTAAAAGGGAATACTAAATGAGGTTAAATGTAATGTTTTTTTTATATAGAACTGTAAAATGATATATATTTTTTAAAAACAATTTAAAATGATGTGGCCTTTTTTAATATAAATAAAGAAAACATTAACAAAATGAAAATGCTTTTAAATATATGAAGGATGTATACAAAATAAAGTATTGCTGCACATGGAAAATAAAGTAAAACCTGATAATAAGGTAAATAACTTAAAGTTATGTGATTATATGTAAAATACAGGTTTTAAATAAACAGATTTATCTGTGAATAACTTATTAATGAATATTGATTTTAGTATTTCTGTTTTGTATTACTTCTACATTATTATTATTACATTGCATCAAGCTTTTATAATATTTCATATATTTGTATTATACTCTTACATTTTATCGTTCACCTTGTTCACTAGAGCGATGGTCTATGGTGACGTATCTACCTCAACAGTGCATTCAATAAATGGCGCTACATGAACAGTTAAAACACTTCTACTTCCACTCCTTGTTGTTTGTTATGATTAGAGATGTAGCTCGGGTGTGGCGTTGTGTAACCAGTGACTCTATGCTGTCAGCCGTGCAACAATGGATCGGCATTCTTTCCGCTAAGTTTTAACTATTAAATTGTTGTTGTTTGTTAATTAGAGTCTTTATTTCAAGTAAACGAGCATGTTACAACATATTTTACTGCGCAACTCGCTACATATCTTTAAAATTTTTAGAGCGAAAGTTTTCTCTCTTTAATTTAAACATTACTTTCATATTATGTGTAATGCATTTATTCTTCGTACTCACAGGGACACTACCCAAAAGGTACAACCCGATTTCGAAGACATTTTTATTACCGAAAACACTCATAATATGAGGAAGAATGATACCACTTTTATCGACCATCGTCAAGGTTTAATTTTTTTTAATATTTGTAAAGCATATAAGATGCAACTAAAGGAAATTGTTAAATATTTTATTCAAGAATATTACAAGAATTTCAAACAATCTAATCGTCACAGAAATAATAATTAGTATAGAAATGAATAAAATATTAGATATTATTTAAAAAGATACTGTGTGATATAAAAAAAAATCACATTTAAATATAATAAAGGCAAGAAAATTAAGCTTACCTTCTTTTTCCAGATCGTCCAAGGCTTTTTATCCTTGTTATTTTTGTGATTTATCCATTAAGTTTGCCCTATAAAAACGTGTAAAGTTGTTTTTCTTTATTGATGTGTTTTAATTAATTATTCAAATTGTTATACCTTTTTTGTAAATTAATTAAAGTTATATAGGACTAAAAGTATATACATATAAATATCTGGAGCATGCATTTTTGCTCCTATCTTGTTGAAATAACATAGAGAGAATTAATTAATAATAAAAACCATAAAAGTAAACACATAAATAAGTTCAAGGATATAATTATAATCAATTAATTATTTTCTTTTAAAGTCAATAAAATTAAACATAGTTCTTTATGCAATCAATATTTCAGCTTTATAATGTAAATATTTATTTCTTTTGATTGACAGTTTATTTGATTTAACCAGAAACTAATGTTCAAGTTTGGTATCAGGATGAATTAGATCATATAAACACATTTCACGTTGCAAACAGTAAATGTTATGAGATGTATTTAAATTGATTTATGATACGATGTTCTGAAGAGATTAATCTTTATAACATAAAACATAATGCATTTTTACACCATCCACAAGTTATAAAAGAAAATTTTCCCCATTCATGACATTCGGTTTCATAACTTATAAAATAAAAATCAACTGGATTCTAGAAAGTCGTTGGTTTTTTTTTCCAACATATCCACATTTAAACTATGCATATTTAAACATCCTCAAGGGATGTTTCAACACAATCGAACAACCCTTGTTTGCCACAAATTGAGGCGATGAAAGTTGATTATGTACAAGAGACTGCAGTTTGAGGATATAATTGTATTGGTGAAGGTTTAATTGCACAATAGAAACTTTAAAATAGTATTTTAAAATGCTAAGCCCTGACGATGACCGATAAAATTGGTATAATTCTTCCTCTTATCCTGAGTAATGTAGAGAATGTTGAAGAAATAATCATTTTTCAGATTTCCTGAGTTTATTACACCAATTCTATTTGTCAAATCTTGTGAAATCTTCTAAATTAGATCAGATTATCTCTATTAGATTAGCCGGATATTGACAAATACAAACACTTCACAAACAATCAAAAATACAGTTCTGGTTTCAGAGTCAAAACTCACTAATTCAAATAAATTTATAATAATTAAACTGTCAAAATACTGTCATCATATGAAAGCTTGGACCCTATTCTTGTGACGTCAAAGTCACGTGCTTTGGGGAAACATTCCCGACATCGTAACCATTAATCATGCAACCACTCGTTTTGCAATTCATAGCTGCATGCCGTAGAACAGTAACGGAGCATATTCTTTTGTCGTGGGAGTCACGTGTTTTGGGGAAACATTGCCGAAATCACAGCCTCGAACCCAAACTGAGAATAGGGTCCAACGAGAAAAAATTGTTTGTGTATGTGTGTGTATGTAAATTATGTCGTATGCATGATTCTAAAATATTCCAATAATTTAAAGAATGTAATCATCACAGAAAGGATAATTAGTATAGAAATGAGTAAAACATTATGAATTTTTACACCATCCACAAATTACAAAAGGAAAATTTTCACATTTATGACATTCGGTTCCATTACTAAAAAGAAACAAAAATCAACTGAATTCTGGAAAGTCGTGGGTTTTTCTCCAAGATAACCCCATTTAAACCATGCAAATTGAAACATCGTCAAGGGATGTTTTAACAGAATCGAACATCTCTTGTTTGTCACAAATTGAGGCGATGAAAATTTATTATGTACAGGAGAGTACAGGGGGAAAGGAATAAGGGGCATTCTCAGAATCTTTTGACTTTCGGGAATAAAAATCTGGTGAAATTAAACTTGCTAAAATAACAATTTAATCTGATAGACAAATGCCTTAATGATTCAAAATAAAGAAAAAATGGTCAGCAGCGAAAAATTTTTTGAATTAACTGAGGTTTAAGTTAAACTTGCGGGTTTAATTTTCCTTACCATTTTACCACTATAACTTTTTATTTTCTTCTAAAGTTTTACTTATAATGAATTTGTATAGTATCCACAGGACATTCAAATAAGAAATAATAAAAATGTAGTACTTTTAATACAGAATTTTTGTATAACATTGTCTTAAAGGGGTGTTAAAGAAGGGACAGTAAAGTAAAAAAAGGGGAAGGTATAGGAAAAAAGGGACGAAATGGGAAAAAAAAAGAGACGGTAAGGATGGAACGGTAAGGAAAATTACCACCTATTTTTAGACAAATCATGTTAAGACGAAGCGCTAGCCACAATATTCATTGATTTTTAGAAACAGTTGTTAACACTGGATTAAATTATTTTTTTTTTTAATTTACCTCGAAAAGCGACGATCTTGAAATTGATATTTAAATGCTGATTTAAATTCTGTATTAAATTTCCTGTCAAAGAATTTTATACATTCTTTCTCTAGCATACTTCTGCATGAGAAAAAACTTGAAAAAAAAATTCTGTGGCTGCATCTGAAGTGATTTTTTGTATAAGTTTAGCAAGAGGGACAGTAAGGATGAAAAACCCAGGGACAGAGTTAAAAAAATAATATCAACCGTAAAAATGTGTGCACGTTAATTTTTTGCTACATATGTATGTAAAACAATTGTCCCAGTTCCGGAAAAAATTACATCGAATTACTTTTATTGAAACAATTTTATACAGACAGCTCCAAACATAAAAATCAGCATCAGGGACACGGGATGGTATAGGAGTTTTCCAGGTGTTTGGACCCCCAACGTCGTCCAAAACTTATTTATCTCGTTAATATTGTTATGCAATCATGCAATGGGATGTCCCCCAGTATATGAAATAAAAAAAAACACAAAAAATGTATTTAAATGAAAATTATTATTCAGGGACATAAAAGTCAAAAGATTGTGAGAATGCCCCATACAGGGGGAAAGGGTAATCCGAACCATAGCTCCAAGCTGCAAGCCTGATGGAGTTTTTTCCTACGAACGGCCAAAACCCATTTGTTAGTCCATCTTTTTGGCAGCAGTTTAAAAAAAAGGTCAGTGTTTATAAATATGCTTTAGTAACTTAAAAAACATGTAAGATTCTCAATGTAGCTGCCTTGTTCTAAACATCACGTTTTATAATAAATACAAAATATTAGTAACAAAAACACTACTTGTAATAACTATAATACCAATAATAACAATAATTAATGAATATATATGAAGACTATTTACAATGGAAACAAAGAAGACAATAACAAAAAAATATATACATATATAAATCATTGTCTGAAGAAGTGTCCGAGAGGTGTGGTTAATTATATCTAAATATGACAACATTTTTCTCTAGAAATCTCATTAGTGCTGATATTCAGTTCATGAAAACGAGACTTCCACTAATATAATTAATCCAATCTGGAATCGCCATAGTTCTGTGTTTTTTAACGTGGTAATATGTTGTTAGAGGACAATCCAGTACGTAGTGAATTGAGGTGGAGGGGAGACCACATACACAAAGTTGGGAGTCACGTTTGGTCATATCGTTTCGTTGATAAAAGTTTAATAGCACAAAAGGAGTTTAAAAAATATTTTAAATTGCTAAGTCTTGACAATGGCCGATAAAATTGGTATTTCTTCATAATATCACGAGTAATCTCTATAGTACGAGTTACATCGAAATCGGGGTGTAACTTTAGGATAGAATCTCTTTTCAGAAATATTACCATGTCATTCGGATGACGCACTTATTTTCGCATTATTCATCAAGTGAAAATCTCTTTAGATACTCAGTTTCATTTATCGATGTCAGATAAATGCTTAAATATACTAACAGACATAATATAATAGCAAATGCTTTTGTAATTAAGTCTTGTACGTGATATCTTATCTCTCTATAAAAGAAATAAATGCGAAAATATATGTTTATCTTGGCATATGGTCAAAGTGACATCCAGAAACAAGAGGAGATTAATACTAATATTTTGTTTTGTATAATATGAACTATATTATTAATTCTTAACCATGTGTTATTTTTTCATCAAAACAGAAACGAAAGCAATAGAGCAGACTTTAATCCTTGAGACGTAAACTGGAGAAACATGTTTGGCTTTCACATAAATTCCTACTGACATGTGCTTTGTTACAAATTATCTTACATTGTAAAAAACGTCAAATATCTCTTAATCTAACGAAATATAATATAATAAGGAGCAAAAATAGGCAATACCTTCTTCCGAGCTACCCAAGATTAGATAAATTGTTTTTTATCCTTATAAACCATAACAAACAATATATTTACTAGAATTAAAGAAGCATTTACAAAAACAATGTACCTTTTGCTATTGCGGATTTCGGGATTTCGGAAACGTTTTCCAATAGTTTTTATTGTGTATTAATTAGTTTTCTGAACCCGGAATATAGGTTTTTCGCAGGCTATTAATTCACAAGTAGACATTTTCATGTTCAACAATCATGTTTTACAAACTCACATGACAAGTTAACAGCATTAACATTATCATTAAAATTAATAATATTTTGTTATTTTTGCTCGTGATGTAAATCCATTATTCAACTTAAAACGCTTGATTGAGAATTCATAGGATACTAAAAATTGATATTTCTGTTCAATAAAGCTGATTAATGCACTGTAAAAACTACTCGGAAAATTTTCCAAAAATACTATTAGAGTAGCCATCTTGTTGAAATTTATGTATGACTTAGATAATGTATTGTGATTAACGTCTCTAACCTTTGATTGAATGAGTACTTGCTGATTAGTATTGATCATCTTTAACGTAGTGTCCCAACTCCATTACATTCACTCCTTGATATTGTTTTAAGTAAATTTGTGTTATTCTCTTAAATATTTTTTTAAAGCTACTCATTCTAGTAACGTGTCCAACGGGTACACCATAAGTTTTTGAGAAAAATACAAAAGAAAAAATATGATGTCAAATATACCCTAACGATTTTTATGCATTTTTATTGCTTTGAATTAAAGTAAAGTACATGTCGAAATACTATCGAACGGAATAAATTACCAACACGCAAAAATTATCAAGAGTTTCTAGCTTCCACCTTTCTTATCGACCAGAACAGCGGCTTTTCATTTCCATGTTAGAGGCACGCCTAATGCTCATCTCTTTTTAAATTTCTCACTTTACTCAAGCCGAAGAGGTATGTCTTTTATGTTTGAAAGTTTTTATGCTATTAATCTCTTTACCCATTCAGTTTGAAAATTCACGAGGTTCATTAAATCTTATTTATAGATATCAAAGAAATGCTAAACGCCACTCCCAACAGATTATTTATTAGAAAAAAATTGTAACCATCTCAAGTGGACAGTTACTTATTTAGATCATGAGATTATCAACTATGCAAGTGTTTAAACATCTAAAATTATCTTTTATATAAACTGTTAGCACTTACTTTTTCTGGTGTTAATTTTCAAATATATTTCAGGGTAAAATACATATTATTATAGTATACGCATATTAAAAAAATACTAATCTATTGTTCAAATTTCATATTTCTGAATCCTGTTTTGTGAATGGGATAGGAAATCACATATTTTACGTTGAATTGATTTTTAAAAATGTGAACCATCAAAGTTTCCCTCGCGAAATTTTTTCAGAATGTTGAATTGTAGTAGAAAATTTCGTCATATATTTCTGTCTAGCAATTACTGAAGTAGACATTCAACTTCAACTTAGATTTCCAAACTGAAAAGTTATTTGACTATTCGAATGATCTTTTGAATAAAAATAGTCAGTTTATATCAATTTCAAAGTAGAAAAGATTGCTTCATAAAAATGTTTTATATGTTAATTTTCTCTTTGTTTATTACAATGAAATAAATTAACACTTTCGGATGACTGACGCGTATTTGCGTCTATTAGATATGCGTGACTCCATCCCCACAGGAGATTTTTTTTTTTCATTTTATACGTTACGCCATAACTCAAATTTTTGTTTAAAATATTTATCTTTATACAATTAGCATACTATGGGTATAAATAACTGGATTAAAAATACTACCATTAATATATATGTTCATTTTTAGAAAGTAATAAACACACACAAATAATAAATTTTTATGTAATGCAGCATTTAAAAATAACGCTCATGGTTAAAATTATTGTATTAAAGACAAAATCGACCTTAAGCAATATTTAATAATAATAATAATAATGTATCCATTACATCTATTTTACACCCATAAAATCTAAAATTAAATTCAATAATTAGTAAAAATTAAATCCTAGTACTGTAATATTTTGTGAAATGGTAGTATGTTGATCATTTATTTATAGAGTACATCAAATGACATTATTGCCTTTAATAAATATTTAATGCAGTGTATTTAATATTCTTGTTTAAGGGGGCTCGGGACACAAAAAACTTCAAATTTTCTAAAAAACTTTCATTTCATTAAAAATTTCTCTGTTATTTTCTGCTTACAATGACGTTTAAATCATGTTTCTATATTAATTAGAAACAGGAAGCATTAATTTTTTCGTTTTGGTTTCTTTTCCAAATCAAACTTTCAAACAATGGTTGTCATGGAAAGGACTTCTTGTGAAATGCGTTTTTCTTCATGATGGATTTTTTTTCACCATTTCGCGTATTTAAATTGTTATAAGTCAAGAACCGTTAAAGATAAAAATCTCAAACTTGGAACATGTCTTTTTCAGTTGCTTTACGTTAATTTTAATCTAGCAAATTTGAAAAAAAAACATTTACTTTTGAAAATATAATTTTTTTTTAGTTACATCGTTTTCTTTTACTTTAAATATTTTAAATTATTTTTCTTAAATTTTACTTTAAATATTTATATTTTTTTTATTAATATTTTTAAAACTTCTGAATCAAAATTAAAACTTTTATATTTCTGTTTATTTAAATGACAAAAATTGAAATTTTACAAATAATATTTCGGTTTCCAACGATTTTAAATTACCCAACTTTTTTTAATTAATTTTAAAGTAATCTCTTTTTAATTATGGAAGTATTTATCGTGTGATTTTGTTTACTAATGATATAACTATCACAGAGAAAGACATAATTTTAACTCTATAAATAAAAAATATTTCAAAATGTGTCTCGTACCCCCTTAAATAAACAAATATTCTAATAAATAAAAAATATCCCAAAGCAAAAAGAAATAATAAAACAAACATTCCAATTTCTTTTCCCTGTATATCTTCAAAGTGTGCCATGTTATGGACAAATTATATAAGTTCGACAAACGCACTCGACCTCATTTTTAGGTGCGTTCGTAATTATATAAATATGTAGCACCTATAGTCGTCGTTCCGTCTGTCTGTCTGTCTGTCCGTCCGCCCACATATAACAGAGCAAAAACTACC
The DNA here is from genome assembly GCA_963932465.1 of Maratus speciosus. NCBI lineage: Eukaryota > Metazoa > Arthropoda > Arachnida > Araneae > Salticidae > Maratus > Maratus speciosus. The sequence continues at coordinate 291,121,398 of OZ010794.1, forward strand.
CAACCGAATGGTCTGAAATTTTAAATATATAATTGTTGCAAAATTTTGTGGAGTCATTTTAAATTTCATGAAAATCGGATGTATAGTTTAATTACAGGGACAGTCAAAAGTTTTCCGTTACATTACGGCCAATGGTAAAAAGTTATTGCTAGTGCATTTTAAAGACGTTACAGCCTTCCGAATGGCCTGAAATTTTAAATGTCGAGTCTCTATGTAACGAAATTCATTGTTCCAGTAAAAATTTCGTTATATAGAGAATGAGTAAAAATTCATATTTAATGTGTAAATTTTGAACAAAAATTACTTTTGAGGTGCTTAATTAAGAATTTGAAATGTTTAACTATAAATATTAACATAATATTGTATTTCTGAATTATTTAAACAGTTTCTAAAAAGAGAACAGACATTTATTTGAAAGCATAAAAAAAATCACATTAAGGAAAACTTACATTAATTTTAGCCGAAGCAATCTGTAATTTTTCGCTGTTTTAATTTCAAAATTTTTACACTCTCGAAAAAATGTTCACACTTTAGAAAGGAATGAAAAATTGTATAGGGAACATTTTCCTCCATTTCAATTCTCATTCACCTTAAACTTCAATTACCTCTCATATCCCGCTCTTATATGTGTAACAATCCAATTGACACTGTTTTAAGAAGTATGCTGGAAGGTGTGTGGGAGGGGGGGGGGGAGATGGATTTGTTGGGCATAAAAAATAAGGAGATTCAAGGTAGAAAAGTAAAATAAAAAACTCAGCACTGAACGATAAATCTCTAGTCAGTGATGGAAAATTGATTTCATATGATTTGGAAGCTTTTTTAAAACAATAAATAAAGAATATTTTATGAAAAAATTCGTTATATGGAGATAGATATTTCGCTATATGGAGACTGTTTTTAATGAAATCATGGAAAAAAGGGACCGTTCCTACTAAAATTCGTTATATAGAGAAATTCGATGTATGGAGTTTGGTTATAGAGAGACTCAACTGTATATAATAAATGAAACATTTTGTCGACTCTTTTTAAATTTTATGAAAATCGGATGTATAGTTTAATTCAGGGACAGTCAAAATTTGTCCTTTTCATTATGCCAATGGAAAAAAAATATTGCAAGTGCAATTTAATGATGTTACAGCCTTCCGAATCGTCTGAAATTTTAAATATATAATTGTTGCAACATTTTGACGATTCATTTTAAATTTTATGAAAATCAGATGTATAGTTTAATGACAGGGACAGTCAAAAGTTTTCTGTTACATTAAGGCCAATGGGAAAAAGTTATTTCAAGTGCATTATAATGATGTTACAGCCTTTCGAAGAGAATAAAATTGATATGCACTTATGAAGTGAACTAAAATATACATTCAGTACAATATGCGGTGCAAAAAATTATTATAAAACTAGTTGCCGAAACGTCAGTGAAGGCTTACTGTGGAGACACGTAAAGTTTTGGTTTCTGTTAGTCTGTCTGTTATTCTGTCTGTTAGTCAGTCTGTTAATTAGTCTGTTAGTCTGTCTGTTCCGCGATAACTGACGCAAAAAGCATCCGATCGGCTTGAAATTCACTGGGCATGTTGATGAAATACCCGGACTTAGCTGTATAGTTTTTGGTTAAATTTGGTTCATTCGTTCGGGAAATATGGAACATTTTATTTTGCTCTATAATGCTTTTCTATGGCAAGTCAGACGATTTTTAGATTTTCATTTGTTGAAAGAAATGGCTCATATGAAAAATGGATTTAAATGGTAAATTTTGTATGCTGAGATTTTTAAATAAGATTATTAAATTATTCCAATTAGTTTGAAATTTTGTCAATATATTTGCGAGATTTTTTAAAATTAGGTTTATAATATTGGGGGGAATAATATGCATGTTTTTCAATAATATAAAGGATTTTGTTTTATCAATTTGACATAAAGTATATTTCACTTTTTTCCTTTTCTTTCATCTGTTGCCTAGCAACGTATTTGCTCTTAATAATATTAGTATAATTGCGTGTATAATGTTTGAGTAAAGCCAACGTCAAAACGAATGCATTAATGCATTTGTATCTTTGCATATAGATGGATTTTAGCCCAGAAATAAAAATAGGCAATATTTCATTTATTTTATTTATTTTATTCAAATATTTTGCTTAAAATTACAAAAGTTCATTATGTTCATAGAGACTAACGTAACATTTTTCCATAACATTTACCAATATTTCTTTAATTGTTGCCAAGAAAATCAAAACCCGGAATAATAGTTTCTTTTAAACAATTTTCAATTCAAATGTTTTGTCTTGAAGCAGGAAAATGAAAAATAAAATTAAGAATAGAAAAATTAATATGGCGGCACATTGGGAATAAAAAGAAAACTCTCGAGTATTTCTTAATAGAACAAGATGAAAAGTTTTGAGTAAGTACGCATAACAGGTGAATTAGACGTCATTTATCGAAAACAAAGATATCGGGAATAAAAAGATCTTGGGTAAAATAAAATTAACTATTATTCACGGAGGAAACAGATAGATGGAGATGCAGTATGCCTTAAAAACAGTTTGCAATACGATGTGCATTATCGCTCAGATTTAAATGCCCTCATTCGGTCCAAACAAAACAAGCACGTGGAACAGGGACCGAATTCTTTGACTTCATCCGTGCATTTTTTCTGTAAAATGTAAATGATCTGCTTATATTTAAGCAATAGGCATTCTAAGGTAGCATTTCACTGTATTATGAATTAAAAACTGTATTACTAAAAATATTATTCTGTTTTTTAAGCACGTCGTTGTGTTGTGCCGAATGTAGCGGATTTTAGGGTTACATTTTTGGCGTCACTTCAAGATTTATTGTCTGTGTACGGTTAACACGAATATTTTATTTTAAATTTAAATTTTATTAATTAAAAAAAAACTTATGCTTATCCTTATAAATCACAGCGTAAAAAAAAGCTAAGATATACTATAACCATCCGCACAATCAATAAAAAATTACGAATATAGATTTAAATAGACTACGGGGGGTTCAGGGGGGCAGAGACCCCCTGAACAAATGCAATTTTTTATTTAAAAAGTTACCAGAATAAGTAGCTCATCAGAATTTCAGAACATCAATGTATAACCACTTGTTTAACGCTTTTAATTTCTGAAACTTTACGAAGTATCTTGTATGCTTATAAATATTTATGTAATTTGAAAACTTTAAAAAGCGATTTGTAGGAAGTTGAATATTACGCAATAAGTGTTAAAAAACAATGACTTGCAAAGATGACGTTGAGGCTCCTGATCTGCAGATTTACTAGTTATAGTATCTTTGCTACGTTTGATGAGCAATTTCCAAATTGTTTCATTAGTGTAAAGCAGGGGATTTTTTCAGGAAAAATATCACGATTCATTTGTAGAAAAATATATCTAGGTTAAACGCGCGAAATTTCGCCTCATTTCAGAAGAGATTTTTCCATAAGAAAATAGTGGTACCGAAGAATTTCCCTGTCCTAAAATTTCAGGACAAGTACGACCCCTGGTATGGCGGCTGTTGTAAGCGGATGAATTTCAGTGAATTATAGTTTTCCTACTGGACGAAAAATGTCAAGGACAGGATTACGCAATTCATATGATTTCTTTAAACATTAGAATAATTGTGTTAAAATTAATATAGATATTCTTCTTTGTTTGTACAGAGCCTTGTATTTGAATACTAGTCTTTTCTAGAAGTATTCTTCAACTTGTTTAACCCTTCAGTGCATAGCGGAACTTAGGATTTACATGATATTTTTTTTACCATTTGGGCTTTCTGTTCGTCTTTTGGTGAACTGTTATATGTTACTTATGTGTGATAACATGCATTTAATGTTGTGAAGTATGTTTTTGTTCCGATTTTTTTATCACAGTGAGGTTATAACATGTTTTACTGATAGTACTTGCAATATTATAGTCTGGCGTTTTTCCTATTCTTTTAAGTTAGTAATTATTAATTCTGCAAACTATTAAAGCATTATAAAAATTATTATAACATTGAATAGTTGTTATTGTGCAGTGTAAACGCTTTAAAGTAAGTATATAATTTCAAATTATCATTTTTTGGACAATTTTTATGTATTTCAGGAGTGGCATTATGAGTGTATGTCCAACAGAAACATAATTAAATGTTTTCATTATTTTTCCGGTGGGTAATTAACAACAAGTTGGAAATTGCTCGTCAAACGTGGCAAATGCGGTTCGTTCGTACTATAACTAGTTTTATAAATATTTTTGATCGCATATTGTATTGAATGTATATTTTAGTGCACTTCAATAAGTGCATAGCCATATCCATTTCATTCTGTTCGAAAGGCTGTAATATCATTAAAATTCACTTGAAATATTTTTTCTCACATTAGCCGTCATGTAAACGGAAAACATTTGACTGTCCCTGTCTTAAAACTATACATCTGATTTTCATAAAATTTGAAATGACTCAATAAAATTTTGCAACAATATATATTTAAAATTTTAGACCATTCGGAAGACTGTAACATCATTAAAATGCACTTGCAATAATTTATTCCCATTGACCGTAATGTAACGGAAAATTTTGACTGTCCCTGTAATTAAACTATATATCAGATTTTCATAAAATTTGAAATGTATCGACAAAATTTGACAACAATTATATATTTAAAATTCGGGTAGTTTTTGCTCTGTTATATGCGGAGAGACGAATAGACGGACGGACGGACAGACGGACTGGACGACGAAAATCATGCATTAAATGTTTAACACAGAAAAAGGAGGCATAGAACACTCTGAAAAAATACAAATATTTAAATTTAAGGGATACTACACACACTGAAAATATCCGCCTATCACATTCTTTAATTTTGTGTTAGCGTGTGGATCTACTATTCATGGGGCTGGGTATAGAGCATAAAGCACGTCATAAGCAAAGCACGTGCAGAGCTTCAAAAATAGGCACGAATACATCTGATATTACATAATACAAATAGTACATCTGATATTATGCTTTCGAAGCCACTTTTTGCCTTTTTGATTAGTTTTTTTTTCAGCTTTTGTTTACGCATCACGGCGTAAACTACATCAGAAAAAGGACATTTCTACATCAAAAAAAAAAAAAAAAAAAAAAAAAAAATTCGGTTTTAGTCATTCAGCCGAATGTGGAAAATTTTGCCCTATTTTCAATAAAGTTTATTCGAATTCATTGAGTGATGTTTTAAATTTTAGGAAATTTTTTATGAGAATTGTAGTGTCTTTTGCGTTTCACGGCCATTTTTTTGAAATTCATAAAAGTCTCCAGTGTTTTGCCGATTGTTTCAAATTTTGTCTTCTTCCATTTTCAAAATTTTCGCAAATGTTTTATGGATTTTTTTTAATTCGTAAAAGGAAACCAGATTCTATCTTTTAACCCAATGTAATAATTTGTATTCTCTCCAATTTTTTTAATTTTTACCAATTTTTTATGCGATTTTAACGGTTTTTTGCGTTTCTCGGCAATTTTTTGAATCCTTTTTTTTTCTAAAATGGAAAAACTTGGTAAAAGTTGCAACTTGCCATATGTAATTGAAATTGGAAAATGCTAGATGGCTTCTAGCAACGTGAACAACGATGATTAAACTTTTAATTTTATCCAGTTCAAAATGAATAATTGAAATAATTCAATTTTCATTTATTCCGAGACACGAGCAGACGTACTCTGCCAAAGATCTCCAACCACAGGTTCATTTAATTGTTCGTTTGGAGATAACCGGCCAGCGATACGATCGAAGCTCCGCTAGTGTAAAATATATTTATTAAAACTTTTCGTACTTCTTAAATAATGCTGTTAATTGTGATCCATATGTTGTTTTTTTTATGTCTGATAATTTTTAAATTTACGGATTATTTATTAACCATTTGTAAAAATGGTTATTGTTCTCGTCAGGATGGGAAATTAAAAGCATATCTGAAGGTTTTCATTGGTTTAATGAGCATTTTATTCGTTTTATGATTGGTCTATACAGTAATCTGTATTTCCCTTTAATTTCAACAACGATGGATACCTTCTGTTGCCACTATGACAAAAAAGTAATAAAAAATACAAAAAAAAAAAAAATTAATAACTCAGAAACAATTGAGATACAGCTTTCAAACAAATTGCATTTAAAAGTACATTTTTTTCCCTATCCGACGGTGTAAAAAGTAATATTGTGGGATGTTTAGAAGTTTAAGAATGAAATTTCATTTAAAATTGGCCGTCAGATTTCTTGGAAATCTGACGATGGAAAAACCTTTTCCCGAACAGCCAATGAAATGCTTGGATATTTACGTAAGTTTCATGTGGATAATACTTAAGTTTCATGAAATCTGACGGGTCGCAGGCGATATTTTTGGCTTGCAATTTTTACGTGTAACAACACTATTAATGTTTAATTCATGGCGTACGTAATGTATGATCAAATCCGTGCGATTTTTTGTGTCTTAAATTTTAGTCTTCAAAAAAATCGTTTTCCAAATGGTCATTGTAATTTGAAAAATTGCTATTTTTTTTTCTTTTGCTTGTAAAAAACTGTGAGCCGTAAATCTTTTTTTTTTTTTTTTTACAATAACCTATTATTTTCTAAAAACGTACGTAAAAAAAGAGATCTTTATAAATTTTATAAAATATTTTTCTGTTTTTCATTCTTGGTAACAATATTATTTTATTCATATGTTACGCTTTTTTTTATCCAACTATTATTTAAATCAAATACTCTCTAAATAATGCCACGTAGAGATTAGTTGTTAAAGGAATTTTGAAATTACTTCCTGACAGATGCGAAATATGATAAGTTATTATATGAAGTAGGGATGTATGATAAATCTTGTAGTATATGCTTGAAATTTCTATCTAAAAGGTAAATTTATTTAAGAATAAATAATAAATTTTTTTTGGTAAAGTTTGTCGTCTACAAACCACATTATTTTTCTTTGTTTTCAATGTAAAAAAATATAGTACAATGAAACTTCAATTACCCAAACTCTATTTATTTGAATAGATATCAAGAAAAATATACAAATGAAAAAAAAAAAAAAAAAAAAAAAAAACTTATTGAAATCCTTTTTGAAACCAACGTTACAAATTTTGTTTAAAGATTAATTTTTGAAGCCTGTACTTTAATAATTCTAAATCGCCATTTCAGTAATTTGAGATGTACTCTTTATCCCTGTTGTCATATTCTATGGACATTCGCAGAATTTATTTGCTTTATAAAACTTTTAACTGAACTTTTCAGTGAAAGGATGGAAGTTGTTGAATAATGTTTGAAAATATTTTTTTGTAATAAGGGATATGGAAGACTAATTGGACATGGGGATAATCAAACATGCAGATTTAATAAAAAAAATAGATCCGTTAAATGCTCAGGCTTATGTCAATAGATTGCGATACCAGCATTAGTCAAGCACATATGTTAGAATTTTTTTTCCATTTACTGGTTGCAAAAAAAAGGAAGCAAAACACTTGAAACCTATCTGCGAGGACTTGCTTTTTCTATTTGATAAATATATTTTTTGATTAAGTATTAACACAATTTTTAACATTATAAACACTTTAAGACCGGAAGATTTTTCGTAGAAATGAAACGTTTTGGTGTTTTCCCCTAATTAATAGGATCATATTCGATTGAAAAAAGTATTTAAAAATTATCCGATGTCAGACTATGTCAAAAAAGGATACACGCAATTTTGTTGGTGCAAGCTCGACTTAAAATCGCATCGCACAAAAACAGGAAATTCTTTTTCTTTTTCATTATCATCACCCACACAAATGTGTAGGTCAGGTCTTAAAGTAATTATGGAGATTTTAATCAATGTTATTGAATTCAACCTTGATTTTCTACTAGTGATAATTAGTTAATTTATCTCACTTTCGGCCGCTCTAATTGCGCCAAGCATAAAAAAAGCCCTAGCCCCTTATATTGGAAAAATACGAAAATAATAATGCAAAAGATTTCTTAGACCATCCAGTTGCGAAAATATAACTTTAATTTAAACTTTAAGCTGATATAACATTTTTTATAATTTAAATATATCCCATGGGTTTGTTTTTTCAATTAAAATTTGGCAAAAAAAGATGCCTTTTCCTTTTGTGCTTTTTAAAATCTTCAAATTCAGATATATTATTTTTGAAAACAAAAATGCATCGGAAATCACTAATATAGCTAAATATTATTGCATTTATAATTTGGCTTTAACATAATGGGGTAACAGGGGAACAAAAGGAAACAAATTTCGTCCAATTTACTTCTCTCTCCCAGTTCACCCATATAGTTCCTAATTGAAATGTACGTGATGTATTATCTTTATGTGAGAACGCATAAAGATGGTTTTTTTTTTTTTTTTTTTTTTTTTTTTTTTGGCAAATGTTCAAAGGTACAAAAGGAAACATGATGGAATTAATACTAATGTCTGTTTTGATTTATATGAGTTGGTTTATTAATTTTTAAACATGTGTAATGTGTTTATTTGAAGAACTATAAAAAAAATAGAGGATAAATTAGTCCATGAGCTTTATCAAGAATGTAACATTCTATTTTTAACGTAAATACATAAAACGTTTTTTGAAGAAGCATTCATTTGAAGAACAATAAGAAAATAGCAGAAAATTTAATCCGTGAGCTGTATTCAGAAAGTAATATTTTGCTTTTAACATAAATTCTTAAAACTTGATTTATAAGAAATATTTTACTGGACAGTTCAGTGTTGCGAGTTGGCTACTTTTTTTTAAATTCAGATTTCTTGACTGATGCCAAATTTTTGAAATGGTAAAACTCGCCTTAGTTAATTAGATATTAATTACGGCGAAAACAAGGGAATTTTTACCATTACAAAAAGGTGGTGCAATTCAAGAAATTTGAATTAAAAATAAGTGGCTCACTGGCAACACTGAGGCTGTTTAGACTGGAATAAATGCAATGAAATTTCTATTTCAATGATGTCCTTAAGTGTTCTGAACAGCCAAAAAACCGTACTCTGAAAGACATCTAAGGCTCCCTAAAGGTCCGCCAACTGAATACCAATAAATTTTAACAGGAAATTTCATGGTAGGTTTGCGCTAGACTTAACTTTCAAAGGTGATTCCGGGGCAGTTTGTAAGAAAATCTAAAAAAAAAAATATTTTCTAAAAAAACATTGCTATTCAGTTGGCGGACCATTTGGGAGCCCTGCATCTTGTATGTACAGTGGAAATCTCCGACATCACAAACCTTATTCTATGCACAAATTTAAAGCACCCGCATGGAAACTAGAATAAATAAAGTTCTCTCTATCGGTTCAAAAGGTCCACTTAGATGCAAAATTTTCAACTCCTTTAAAACTCCCACCAGGAAAGAATCGCATTTAACCTCCTCAGTTCCGAAGCTAAAATAGTAATACAAATTCTTATTCATTAGTTTTTTCCGAACAAAATGACATCGTTACTGACAGAAAAAATACAGTCATTCAGGGTAACATTGATCCGCATTTTCTCTATTTTCATATGCCACACTCTTATTTTAAGAATATTGTTGTAACTAGGTGCATAAAAGAGAAGAAATGACCCTAAATTATTGTATGACGATAAAAAATTAAGGAATAATAATGATAAAACTATAAAAAATGAATTTTTAACCTGTTTCAAAGTTGCCCAGCCATTTAGGATAACTTTGCACCATATGATAAATATCTCTCTATTCTAAAAAAAAGTAACTACCGCTGTCACCGCCGCCGGTTTTGAATTTTTTGTGACCGGAGATCTTTCTTCGTTAATATTAAGAAAAATAATGCATACAAAAATATGAAAACCGGTAGTGTTATACAGAAATGTTTGATAAACACGCTGATGCAGACAGTTTTCAAATCGAAGAATTATTTTAAGAGATATTTAATGCTAAAGTTGGACAAAATCGTTCCACTAAAAAAGTTTTATAGTAGCAAAAATTATACATCGGAATTTAATAATTTTTAGTTCATTTTATGCGTTATAATTTCCCGGTGTGCAGAATTGATTTATTTTTTTAATTTGACTCATTTTTCTAGGTTTTATATCTATTTTAAATACAAATTTTCAGCATATCGAGAGATATTTTTTACAGATTTTAGAAAGTGATATTAATTTAAACTGTTGCCAACTGTATAAACAGCGGAAACAATAATGTTTGCTTAATATATATATATATATATATATATATATATATATATATATATATATATGTGTAATAAATTAAAAATTTATTTACACGTGACTATTATAAACAACAAAAAAAAAAAATTGGAATTAGAATTAAATAATTATGTACAAAAAGCAGGAACTTATTAAAAATTACGTCATAAAAACTATAATTACACGTGAATTTTAAGAGAGAAAGGAATTTGTAAAATAATAAATTTATTAACATGCGTTAGAAGTCTTAAATAGGAGAAATTACCTGATATTTACGTCACATTACAGTTATTACATAAAATGAACACAAAATAATATTGCAAAACGGTTTAAATTTACAAATTGCGCTAGACATTTATTTGATATTTTGAGAGGATACTTTTGAACTATTTTTCTTGGGAAAGCGCAAATAATATTTTATTTATTTTCACGTAAATATTAAAAAGAGAAAGAATAGTTTGGTCAAAATTACGTCAGATTAAAAACGATTAATTTAAAATGTCTCATTTAAAAGAACTTTCTTTTCGCTTTGTTAAAAAATACCGGGAGACAAAGCTTCTGTTTACTTAATTCCTTTTATATTAGCTTATTTTGAAATGTTGTTACACGTGTCTACGTCATCAAGTTATTTTTATTTCGACGTTTTATTTGTATTTTTATTAATGTTGTACTAATTTATTTGTTCTTTCGTTATTTAAAATAAAAATTATGTCAATTTCTATAATTTGGCGAGTGGTTTGGCGATTTATATAATTTTGCGAAATTAGTCGACGGGATAATCAAGTAGTACCGCAACGGATTTGGCGTTAAAATTTCTCCAATCAAAGAGAAATGAATATCCGTTTATAGGGAGATCGCGACTGTTTTTTAAATTATAATTCAATCTTTCGAAATCTTTTTAAAGACGATCACATTAGCGTGCACTTAGAGTCTGCGGTGTCTGGACGGGGGTTGGCGAGCGTAGCTCGTAGGGGGCCGAGCCCCCTAGTTATCTAAAATAATTTATTATAAAAAAAAAGTATTATAGTTAGGACAACTTTGAACCCCCAAAAATTTTTTTCAGATATGTAAAGTCTCCGAATTTACATTTCCCAACATCACAAGATTTGTATAATTTATGATATTACAACAAATATCAGGCATAAAAAAATTGGAGGTAGAGAACCATGAATATTTAGAAAAAAAAAACCTGTTTATTGTTCATGAAAAACATAAAAATGCAGTGGAAAACAATTTTCAATGTTTAACTCAATAATATATCGATAGTTACAGCACTACATACTAGTATTAGTATTATTCAAACAAGAATAAGAAATGTCGAATGTATGAAATATCAAATTTGAGTAGCTCCGCCCCGAATAACGCCTTTAAATGAATTTTATGTATTTTGCACATATTTGTGAAAATATTTACATGTTATATATTAATGTTCACTTTCGGCATTTATATAAAATATCCGTGCAAATATGGGAAATTTTGCACAGTAGCACTTATAACCAGTAAATTATAAACATCAGTATAACTTTGAGCCGGCTCAAAGTTACCCTGAAAATGTGGTAAAATGTTAGTGCCTTCTTATTTTACATTTTATTAACTATTAATAAATAAATAATCACAAAATATTATCACATTTACAACATTTAGATAATAATATGTCTGATAAATAAGTATATTGTTACTTACTATGAAAATCTAATTGGATTACAACAACTTCAAAACAGCATTAAAAATTAACTTGAAAACAGTACTCCACAAAAATAGTTAGAGGATGCATTTAATTGAGTATAATGTTGATAATTTATTTTAAAATAAAGAGCAGAAATCCCAGTTTAGAACTTTGCCAACAGAGCACAGTTCTGGAGCTTATTTAGTCATTTGGAGTGAAAAATATTGAACATTAGGAGGTGGTGCAAAATTACACCCTATGGTTCAAAGTCACCCTGAATGACTGCATCTTTTCTGAAATTGATCCTTTACGCGCTCAGTAATTTCGGTTCAAAAATATGGATTTAAAACTACAAACACCCTTAAAACATCAATTTAATAACCATTAACCTAAATTAACGCAATCACAAATTTAAGAGCTTTACACAAGTAAATAATCTACAAATCCTCAAAACTTTTTATAGAAAAAGATTTAAGTTAAATACTTATGAAAATTTCTCCCTTTCTTGGTCATACTGTCTTTTGGGCATTTTGCAAACTCATATGAAAATAACATTTATTTTATGTGAGAATCAGCTTAGATGCTGTCATTTATTCGTTCCCTTTGAACGAAGAAAACATTCAGCTATTAAGAATTGATCTGAAAATGTAAAAAAATCGGACATTTTAGTTTTTATAAGGAAAAAATCAGAGGTCCCCGTTTGCGGACGCAGGGACCGAAGAGGACAAATTAAAATCTGTGTAAGTATGGTATGTATATCTGAATCAATCCGTTTAATCACACTGGATTGTACCTTGAACATATCTTTATTGTATTGTATGTTTCTAATATAAACCTTTTGTAAACTAAATGTTCTCTTATATTTTTCTGGTTTCAATATTTTATTTATTCTTAAGCAAGTCAATTGAAAATAATGGACTGAATATCCCATCTAAAATACATTTTGGGATTACAAGTCCTGATTATTTTAAAACTTTTGTTTGTTTTGGATGAATTCAATGGTCATATTTTTGGTTAGTATTTTAAATACGAGATAAGAAAAAATGGAATAATTTACTTTCATATAATCCGATTCAGTTCCTTTTCATGTAGAGAATATTCACAAATTGAATGGGTGTCTGGAAGAAAAGTCAATGTTATAAAGTAGGTTTTTATGTTGGAAAAGGGCCTATGTGGAACGATTGATGATTATTCAACGTTACAAATTATAATTACATTAGTTACAAATTTGCTTACATTAACCCTTTATCTACTGACGGTACTTATAAGTACCATTAAAATAACTCTTTATAAAATTCATTTAATACTTCGATCAGTTGAAATACAGTTTAGAATGAGTTATAGATACATTACTTTACCTTGTTCCAAAAGCATTATTGGTTACTCAAAACAAATATATTTTGAAAAGGATGGTTTCGTTTGTCTTGTGATCTTTTCAGCTTCCTTGACGTTCGAGGGAGGGGATTCTTCAATTCGGAAATATTTCTATATTTCTATTGTAAGAACATTAAATTTCTACATTTCCTAATTCTACAAAATACTAAGAAAAATATTTAAAATAAAAGATTTGGGTGCGTCCTAAATATTGCACAAAATCCACATAAATTCAAATTTAATTAATCCTTCTAAATCCTCCAATTTTTCAAAAATCCTTCTAAAATTTATTAAATGATTATGTAAATCTTCTAATGTAGTCGAATCAAATTACGAAAAATTCTTTAGAAGATAAAATTTTCATGAATTCATAATTCAGTGCATAAAGGGTTAAGGGGGCTTCGTACCTAAAACAAAAAAGCTTTAATTATGGACTTAAAAATTATTTCTTTAGATATTATGTAAATTTTAAATATAAATTAATTATTCCAAATTTGTTAATTTAAAATTATATTTTTCACAAAATTTATAAAAAATTAAATTTAAGCACAGAATATAAATCTCTACTAGCGTTTTATTTTTCAAATTTTCACCGTACATTTTATTGCAGGTCATCAATGATATTTTAAACAGATTTAAGGATTGATTTTTTTTTTTTTTTTTTTTTTTTTTTTTTTAAAGGAATAGTTTTAGGAGAAAATTAATAATTAAATAAAGAGGAAAAATGTAGAGCAAATGAATAAATACATACAGTAAAGCCTCCACAACGAAGACGCCCGAATAGCGAACACCTCTATTTGGCGGACAGTTAATCATATTATAGAGGTTTAAGGACGTATAAAAGTTAAATAATGAAGCATTAAGCACTTCTTAGCAATTTTTTGATAACTGAGGTTTTCCAAATAGCGGACAGTTTCCGCGCTCCTGAGGTGTCCGTTATTTAGAGGTTTTATTTACTGTATTTTCAACACATAATTTTTTTAGGTTATCAAAATGCGGTAATTCCTTAACATTCGCGAGGGTTAGTGTCGCGAAAACATCCGCGAATGTTGAAACCATCTTCCTATGCATAAAAGAGGGTTAGGTTTTACGATTTTTTTTTTTAAATTGGAAAAAAACTTGAAACGTAAAAATGTATTTATTAAGCATTTAAAAATGCAAGCTGTAAATAAATTTTAATAATTATAAACATATTATACAAAATTTAATTGCTAGCTAATGGTTGAGAAAAATTATTGATATACAATTGTTTGGAAGAACGTTTATGAATTTCCATATAAGGAAAAGTTTCGTCTTCGATTTCTCTTTTAAATTTAAGACTCCTCTCAAGTGAAGGATCGCATTCTGTTGCTTTCTAAACAAGTTGTTCTTAAAGTTTTAAAATTTCCCATACAACTTTTGCAAAAAAATGTTCACTTTCAACAAGCATTTTGAAATTTAGAAAATTTAGGATTTTTTGGGCTATGCGGTACAATGCAACTGTCCAGTGCCAAGCAGTTTACGAAATTGGTAAAACAAAGAGAGTTTACTTTAAAAAAAAATTCTTTACAAAACAAAATTCGCGAATAACCAAAAGTATTCGCGAATGTTTAGATGTTCTTCATTTTTTATTTCGCGAATAATCAAAACTCGCGAATGTTAAGGGCATTAAAAATCGCTGTATTAAAAATCTCATTCTTAAATATCTTATACATGACGTTCAACTAGAACAAACTTTAAGCCGTTTCATTCATATCTAGACAAAAATTTGGCATTATGAACACGTGGGAAACCTAAAAAAAATACGAACTGAGATAAATGAGTTTAAAGATTTTATTTAAATGATGAATATGTTATCAGATAATATCAATCAGATAAATCAGCCATGACTGTAGTTCTACATGCAGTATCAATCTGAATTTTTCTCAGAATGTAGACGAAAATGCGTGGAATATGATAAGTTACAAATCTGTAAATCGAAATTTTAAAGAAATTTAGATATCAGTAGGGTGCCGAGTCAACTTAGATAATAATAAGAAAATAATAATTTAAAAATAATATTATTACTTTCCATCCCCACCAAACAAGTCTTTTATTATTCGCCATTGCCAAGCATTTAGAGAAACGTGGACAGTATTAAGATCTGAAGAAGGCTTATTGTTGCACTATATGCTCAAGACATCGCTAATCGATGATATTAAATAGAGGGTGCCCTGAAATGGTGCCCTGAAATTTATTTCAAAATTCAATAACTTGGAAATGGTGACAGCTATTTATAAAAATTGCAGTAGGGTTAACCCCTTATGGTTGAGCGTCCTTTAAAGAACTTTTAATCTCTTATCACCGGTTTTTCGAAACAGAAATTTTTGCCTAATTGAATCGGGAAAATGCTCGGATTAAATAAGGCAAAATTTACAATAAAACTTTACGGGTGAGAATAATCACAGATTCCGAGCACCTGACGCGGCACGTATATCGGTCGCTCTTCCCCAAGGGGTTAAGTAAAATGTCAGGAGCTGTTTTTTAAGTGATACCCAATTTTAGATCCAAATATCAGCTATAGATGACGCTGCAAGCAATATGTACTAAATCGAGGCCCGGTTTGTTAGCCTCGCTCTTCTTCCACCACTGATGAGGAGGAAGGAGGTTAAATATATGGAGTGGGTCCCTAATAACAAGATTACATTGGCGACTGAAACCTACTCAATATATTAAACTTCCTTTTTCGCATCAATGCTAGGAGTAGAGAGTGGCCAAAAGATTGGTCATCGATTAAGCGCCTATTGATTGCAGCGCCATCAATTGCTTCTATTTGGAATTAAAAACGGGAATCGAATTAAAAAAATTGCTGATATCTTACATAATCCTCCTACATGATTTTTCTAAATAGCTGTTACTATTCGCATGGTTGTTGAATTTTAAAATCAGTCAGTCCATTTTAGAACACCCGGTAGTTTTTTCCCATTTCTGTAAAATGTTTAATTTGTAACATAAGTCGTTCCGCCAGACACTCATTCAATTAAAATTCCTACCAAGCAATTTAGACCGCTGTATTTTTTTTATATTAAAATAAAACAAATCAACAAAATTAGCATACAATTATTTTTTTAAAAAATGCATTATGTTTGTGTTCTCTGCACATCTTTCATCTTTTCCAACTAAAAGACCGTTTTTGTTATTTGCTGAAACAAATAAGGGCAAAAGAAAAAAATATCTAAAATATGTAGAATCTAAAATCGATAATAAAATAATGAGATAGCTAAAGATTCATACAAGTAATAATGTTTAAAATTCATAAACAGACTTTTAGACAGGAAAATCTAATACAAAAGTAATTATTAATAAATTTAAACTGTTAGTTTACATTTCAATATACTAAAAAGGCTAATTCAATTGTAGCTCGTTCGTTCATCTTTTGTAGTCGAGTAGATTTAAACTGTTAGTTTACATTTCAATATACTAAAAAGGCTAATTCAATTGTAGCTCGCTCGTTCATCTTTTGTAGTCGAGGATAATTTAATTCATACATTGTAATATCAACTTATTCCGGGATTAAGGGCTCAAATATAAGATTTTTCAATGTTTATTGTTAAGAAAGTATTTTTAGACATGACGTCATAAAAAATTCAAATAATAAAAATAAAAAAATAAGCAGTCAAGTACGAGTATTAAACCAGTACAGAAGGTTCGGTAGAATAAACATATGAATTTGTAATTGTTGCTAAAAGAATACTAAGACTTTGAAAAAAACTATACAACGTAGTGTTGGGTATAACTGTATATACTAGTACCACGAAAGTTCAAAGAGATATGGAACCTAAATAATATCAAATATATCTATTCTGTACAACTCATTTTTTAATATTATCCGAATCTGTTTATGATGAGCTTAATTCGGCACTGACAATAAAAACAGTGCATATTTAAACTTCATTTGGCATTTCATAAAACTAAATTCAGCGTAGTAATAACCTTTCTTTCTACAATGTAGCTAAAACAAAAAGTTTGTTCAAAGTTCAAATTTGGCATTGTGCTAATCGCGCTTCAAAAGGAGGTCGCAAAGTTTCAACGACGTCTTGGTCCGTGCCGCGTTTTTCCAGATAGGTTTTTAATTAACTTTTAAAGTTACTCAAGACGTGTTGAGAGATCCACTCAATGCAAACTAGTCGCGAATCCCATAGTATTTATGTGATTCACTCTAATTAAGTGGTCTCAGGACTCATCAAAATATTAGAAATTTTAAATTTATTAGATGTTAAACTCCTATCTTTTCGGAACATTTTTATGTAATTCTTTCCTTGAAATTCCCATTAGAACAGAAGTTATGACTTTTAGAATTATACCCTCACAATAGCTGAAGCGGCGTGTCCGAAACTTTGAAATCATTTTCCGCAAAACAACTTTTTGGGCATAACGCGCAGGGTACCTCAAAAACTTCTGAATATTTTTTCTTGAAATTTTCGAAACATATATTTCATGTTAGTCTGTATAAACTGAACCTAAAATTTCCTTTTTATTGTTCAAAAAATAATTTTTGAGGTCATTATACTGTTGAAATTTTCAAAATTCTGTATTAGCTAACTACAACTTTGCATTAAAAATATAAAAAAGTTTTACATACAAATGTATTTATGTTCAGGGTCATTATTACAATCAGAAGTATAAGTAGGCACCAAAATTTTCAATAGCAATTTCAAGTTGCAATATTTATTTTGTAATCGTGCGTGTAAGATCGTATGCCAATTTTCTGTTCGACAAATGTCTAACAGTTTCGAGCCCCTTATAAATACTAATTATGCATATTGCAATTTTTTAAATGCATGAAATAAAAGAACATATTTATATCTTTCATTCCAATAAAAATTGTGTTTATATCATATGCATTTCAAGATATTAAATGTTTTTTTTTCATTTTTTCCAGTTGTAAGAGTACTGAGACCCCTTAAATTAGTCTGTTTTTAACAATTTGACGTTTATTGCTTTTACACTACTACTGGACATTACATTACACTTATATATCATTAAAAGTTGTTAACTCGGCATTGAGTACGCCACCCCTGTCATTATGTATGTCCAAATTGTCCGTATCTTAAAGGGTTAATATCTCGGCTAATTACTAACAATTTTTTTCAAAAATTATTATCAACAATGCTTTTATACTTCTGCTACGATAGGTACCTCCAGTGCTGCTCAACACTTTTGCTGAATGCCCGTAAATTGACATTTGTGTGTAACAGAAAAAGGCGTTTTTCCGAACAACTATGTGACCTACAGCAATCACTATAATTTTCCGTCAAGGTTTAAGTTAGCGTCTACTACCTCTATTTTTTTCATAATTTAAGTTTAAGTAGATTCGGAATTAGATGGGGGTGGGCGAAAAGATATTTTTGCTCTACATTTTCGACGATATCTCTGAAAATATAATACCTAAAATTAAAAGGAATATATTTTTGAGTTCAGTGTTACGAAAGCTGTCACACGATACCCCACATGATATAAAAAGAAAATAGTTTTTTTTCAAGCAGCTTAATTAGCCCCTATACATTCTTACTAAATACATTTATGAATGTTTAATGATCTGAAAATATGTGGGTGAATAGTCTTTATTACTTCCCCGAATTTGAAATTTCCACGTTCCATAGTTTACGAGTAAAAGGCCTGTGACAGACAGACAGACAGACACAGGAGTGATCTTATAATGGTTCCCTTTTTACTTTTTAAGTACGGAACCCTAAAAAACATAATCTGAAACATCTAAGCAATGATCATGGTTAATATAGTAATGTAAATCTGAATTCTCAAATAATAATCACAAGACTGTGGAGATAATAAACAATCAACAACGCTATCTACAAATTAAACTAATTAAATTCCTTTTTGAGCATTTAAACTTTAAAATCTTTAATTGCATGTGAAGTATACTCCTACCGCCTAGTGCTTATGGAGTCGACAAAAGCCAGGGAAGCCATTAAAGAGCATATACAACATAATTTGGATAAAGCTGCTTACACGGAATAAAATTTACTACTTTACCACTTAGCTGCATTCGAAATATGTTAGAATGCTATGTTTCTTCTAACCGAGGTCAGCTCGGGAGAAGCAAGGATAAGAATCAAAGAAACAAAAATTAAACACCCACTAGAAAACTAGAATATTCTGCACATTAAATATATAAAAACTTCATTTTATTTGTTTTTGATTGTAAGCAAACGATCCTTTCAATTTACTTTTAGCCATTGTAGAATACATTATAAACATAAAATTAATTTTTCATTTATTAATAAGTTTTCAAGTATTGTTAGCAAAAAAGAAATACTAAAATAAATCCAAAATGATAAACAGCAGATTTCTTTATGTAGGACTACTTATACACTATATGGCCAAAGTTGACCGGTCACTTGCAACTTTAGACGTTTTGTTAAATATCTAGAAAAATACATGAGAAATTAACCTGAAACTGCAGGGGTGTAAGCAGTATAGTATAAGTCATGTATTTCCGCGAAGATGTTTTGCCGAAACCCCATAGGGGACCGTCAACAAATTGAAAAAGAACGAATATCTTTTGGATAACCCTGTCAAACCTAATGTAGCAAAAGCATTCAAACTCGAGATTATTAATAAGTAGCTTATTGTAATATACTGGGTTAATTTTTATGAGGATAGCATGTATACTCGTAGAGAAATTAAGGTTTTTATAAAAACAGTCCCAAATTTCGCCGAGTTATTTTTATTATAATTTGAAGAGTTCTTAATATTAAAAAAAAAGTTATTTTCAGAAAATATGACATACAACATTGTACACAATGACCTGCAATCAGAATGAAAAAATAATAAAAATTGTATGAAAAATGAGCAGGTTTGCGAAATAAGGATTCACTGCGCATGCTCGAACGTAATCGAAATATATTTTGCATAATGTGCTAGCTAAATGTATAGAACAACTTTTGTGAAAGTCTCAAAAACATAGTTTGAAAAGTCTGATAGTAATCGTTTATAGAATAAGCTCAAAATCCGTTATTCGCAAAAGGAAGCAAAAAGATGAGGGGCTGTATCCAAATACAGCAGTACATGCAATATTGTGTATGGTATAATGGCGCTCATCAATGGATATATGGATACATCCTCTCATCTTTTTGTTTCATTTTGGGAACAAAGGATTTTGAGCTTATTCTATAAACGATTATTATCAGATTTTTCAAGCTATGTTTATGAGAATTTTACAAAAATTGTTCTATACATTTATCTAACAAATTATGCACATTATATTTTGATTGCATTCGCGCATGCGCAGTAAATCATTTTTTTTGTAAACCTGCTCATTTTTCATCCAATTTTTATTATTTTTAATAGTGATTGCAGAGTGTTGTGTACAGAGCTGTTCGTCATATTTTCTGAAAAAAACTTTTTTTTATATTAAGACCTTTGCAAATTATAAGCAAAAAAATTGGCAAAATTTGGGACTGTTTTTATAAAAACCTTAATTTCTCTACGAGTATACATGCTATCCTCATAGAAATGAACACAGTATATTCTAATAAGCAACTCATTAATAATCTCGAGTTTGAACGCTTTTTCTACGTTAGTTTTTACAGGGTTATCCAAAAAATATTCTTTATTTTTCAATTTGTTGACGGTCCCCTATGGGGTTTCGGGAAAAAAATCTTCGCGGAAATATATCACCTATATTATACTGTTTACACACCTGCAGTTTCAGGTTAATGACTTATGTGTTTTCTAGATATTTAACAAAATGTCTAAAATCGCAAGTGACCTGTCACCTTTAGCCATATAGTGTAGGAGTGAGTCTAAGGACAGAGTATAATACTTTCATTGTTAATGATGTTCTCTAATATAAAGTGGATACTTTCTGATTAGTGCTGTCGGGTGTCCCGCATAAATCAGGGTTACAAATGCTCTGGCCACCATTAGTTTCTAATATATCATTTCGCCATCTTTAAACACAAATAAATATTCCTTTACATAAGGCGAAGAAAACTGCATTAAAATACTGGTCTACAGAGCATTTGGAGAGCCCATTTACGCAGGGCATCTGGCAACACTATTTCTGATACATAATCTAATTCAGTTTTGTCTTTTAAACGCTTGTGACTGTCAAGTAGGGGAGGTGGGGGATGAATGGGACATTTTCACAAAAATATTTTTTTAATATATTTTTTATTTAAGTTACTATCAATATTATATATCACATTTCATACATTAGGCATTTGCCAACATATATGAACAATATTTATTCTAGATTATGATTTATTCATAAAAATATTATGAAATCAAAAAAAGTTCCTCCCTGTCCCAATCATCCCCACAGCAGGGATGAATGGGACACTAATAGGGACGGATGGGACACAAAGATTTTCCTCCCTGTATTCAATTTTACCAAATTAAAATTTATAATTATAACCTTATATGAAAATTATGTTTGTAATATATGATTTTACAGCACGAATCGATACGTTTTTTTTTTTTTTTTTTTTTTTTTTTTTTTCAATAACTTCTTTTATTGCAGTTTTAACTTTTAATGCGGACTTCGGCTATCAACCTGTTCTTTTTTTCCACTTATGAGGCATTTTAGATTTGAAATTAAAGTGCAAAATGTCTTTTAAATATAGCATAGCTTATAATTTTCAATCATAACTTATTAATTAATATTAATTAAATGTATCGTAGAAACATGCAGAACGGAAATTATTGTGTCGATCGGAAAGTCCTGTCGTGTTGGGAAAATCAATTCGTACCGGAAAATTCTACCCGATAATTATTAGACATTAGATATTGGAATCAATGTCTAATAATTAAATGATTGAATTTTCCGGTACGAATTGATTTTCCCAACACGACCCGACTTTCCGATTGACCCAATATGTTAGGGGTGGGGATTTATTTGTGCAACATTTCAAAATCCAATATAATTTCCCCCATTTGATCAATACACATATACTATTTTTATCAATTTTATCTATTTTGATTAAGTTTTAGTACCAATTTTTGATAATCCATTAATAATTATTACAGTACAATAAGTAACACTCAGAAATTTTAAACAATAACAACTCATATAATACTATTTAATACTATTAATTGACGTAAATTATTGATTTATCATCCTATATAATACTATTTAATTAATAAATAAAATTTTCACCATCTCTAGGGAGGAGTGAGAATGTCCCATTCATCTCCATTTGAAATGTCCCAATCATCCCCATGATGCATAATATCCCTTCTCAGCCATTTTACCTCAAAAATTATTTTGTCCACAACGGTTACTATTCATTCATTTTAATTATTGATATTGAACCTTAAAATAAATAACTACAATATAGCTCAATTTTTTATATATTATAAGATATTTCACATCTTCCAATGTAAAAAAAAAAACTTACTTTTAAGCAGAGTTTTCAGAAAATGCAACTTTGAAGGAAAATGAAAACAGCAATGTGGTCCTACTTTTAGTTCTGAAGCACACTGTGGTAGAGGTATATGGGGTTAGGAAGCAATTTAAAATAAATGTTTATTGCCTGAAATATTGAGAATGCCCCATCCATCCCTTGTCCCATACATCCCCTAGCTCCCCTACTTGTATTCAAAAACTATGAAATCGAACAGATTTTAGATTTTTTGGTAACTCTAGAGAATCCAAATAGACAACAATTGTTTATAACTCAAGATGTAATTTATTTACAAATCACTTGAGTAATGATTTTCAGCGTCATTTATTGAAAAGGAGTCCGTAAATGCCTCAGAAATTTAGCAGGGAAAGATATTTTTTGCGAACAAACTTTCGAATGAATGATTCGATTGAGATGAAACTTCGTATCACTTTCATTCATAATAAATTATTTGAGGAAGATTTATGATACTTTTAGAACGTATAAACTTTTGGCAGTATAGCAAAATCGGCTGAAGATTAATTTAATATTCATCGCTCTCTTGAGCAGAGATGGTAGCGAAATAATAGAAAAAAAGTTGCTTTCAATTTCTAAATTTCTACTTATAATTATCATACCTATTATTTATTTGATTTTCAAAAATATTATGCTTAATACACCGAATAATCATTTATTCCATATTGTGCGTTAAACAGTTATCTCCCCACAATCAAAAAGTACATCTTGCACTTCACCGCTAGAGTTAGTACCATAAATTGTAGTTTTGCGATTGTCTAACAAGGAGAGTGCCAACCTTGTTAATCACAGATTTTGATTATTTTAATATATGTTATAGGGTAGAGACCCCTTAGTGTCAGGTTGAACGGGTTTTATCCAACGCTCCTTAGTTCTTTAGAAACCGGGGGCGGGGGTCTAATAATAGTACACAACTTAAATAGTTACTTTGCTAGCGCAATGACAGGTTGGTCGTAGCTCAATTGGTATGCCGTTTTCCGGCTGATCCGCGGGCCCGGGTTCGATACCTGAATGCGCTACATTTGTTTTTCTCATTTTTTGTTTTATAAATATACTTGTAAGTATAATAAATAATATTATTGTCAATTAAAATTTATAATATTGTATATCAATTATAATTGTAACCTATTTATTTTTTTGCTTTTAACTAAATAGTTGTATAAAACATCATAAAACTGTTATTTTTTTAAAAAATAGCTTTTAAAATGTATTTAATATGTTCTTTATCGATGCAATGATATTCAGCAATTGTGTCAATTCGTGATTTTAAAGAAACATCATTTACGTATTACTTTAACAAAGGAAGTCAATACGATAATACTATTATTCTGTTTTTAAAGTAACAAGCATGATTATATTAAAAATTAGCATCATAAGTAAATTACAACCGATTTTTTGCATATTAAAGATTTTTTAATTTGTAATAAGTATGCTTGCGCTTTCAGTTACTTTGCTTTCACCCTTATCTTCTTTCTGCTTTTATTTTTATTTTATTTGAATATTCTTTTATTTTATCATAACTAGATGGTACCACAACAGATTTTGTCACGAGTTTGGAATTTTTATCATTCAATAATAGATCCAATTTCTTTTTAAACCTCTTTAAAGGATGAGAAATAATAGTTTAAAAATAAAAAAATGATAAATTTAAGTGGTTAACATTATAATTAATGTATCATATTAAAATTTGTAATTGAAATTATTAAATTATAATTACAAGTATATTTATAAAACAAAAGATGAGAAAAACAAATGCAGCGCGTTCAGGTACCGAACACGGGCCTGCAGATCAGCCAGCGAACGCCGTACCAACTGAGCTACGACCAACCTATCATTGTGGTTGCAATGTAAGTATTTAATTTGTGTACTATTATTAGACCCCCCCCCCCGGTTTCTCAAGAACTAAGGAGCGTTGGATAAAATCCGTTGAACCTGACACTAAGGGGTCTTTACCTACAACATATATTAAAATAATCAAAATCTGTGATTAATAAGGTTGGCCCTCTCCTTGTACGTGTATTCTTGAAATAAAAAAAATCCTCACTTTGCAATTACTTAATTTCTGCTCATAATTGTCACACATGTTAATAATTTTATTGGCAAAAATATTATGCATAAACATAATCAACTAAACAATCATTTACTCGATATTGTGCCTAACTCCGCATAATCACAAAGTACGTCTTCCTCTTCACCGCTTGCTTTAATACAATACATTGTACAGTTGTGATTGTCTAGGTGTATTCACGAAAAAAAACGTGCGTTGCAATTTCTTAATTTCTACTTATAATTGTCACACAAATTAATAATTTGATTATTAAAACTATTATGCACAATAAACTAAACAATCATTTACTCGATATTGTGTGGAAAATAGTTATCTCCGCATAATTGTAAAGTACATCTTGCCTTTCACCGCTTGTTTAATACCATACATTGTACGGTTGTGCTTGTCTGGGCGTATTCACGAAATAAAAAAAAACTTTACTTTGCAATTTCTTAATTTCTAATTATAACTCTCTTATATATTAATAATTTGATTATAAAAAATATTATGGATAATCAACTAAACAATCATTTACTCGATACTGTGTGGAAAATAGTTATATCCGCATAATCAGAAAGTACGTCTTCCACTTCACCGATTACTTTAACTCCATACATTACAAGGTTGTGTTAGTCTACGTATATTCACGGAAAAAAGACGCCTTACTTTCAATTTCTTAATTTGTACTTATAATAGTTATACATATTAATAATTTGATTATAAAACTATATTATGCATAATCAACTAATCAGTCATTTACTTGATATTGTGGGGTACATGTTATCTTGGCATACTCAGAAAGTAGCTCTTGCACTTCACCGTTTGCGTTAATACGATACAATGTCAGATTGTGCTTGTCTAGGTGTCATATCTAGTGTTATCTAGTGTCCCCATTTATCTCGGACGTACCCTTTTTCAGGGACTCCAAGTTCTGTCCTGCGTAGTATTGCTAAAGGCGAATACTACTTCCAA
The DNA here is from genome assembly GCA_963932465.1 of Maratus speciosus. NCBI lineage: Eukaryota > Metazoa > Arthropoda > Arachnida > Araneae > Salticidae > Maratus > Maratus speciosus. The sequence continues at coordinate 291,146,995 of OZ010794.1, forward strand.
ATACTTTTGTGTGTCCCTGTAAATGAACGATGAATTATATGCAATCCATATTCTATAATAAGCACTTTGCAGTACACCTTAGTGTTATACATAAATTTCAATATATTTAAAATAGCGTAATATCACTAAAATACACCACAAACGAATTCCCCCCATATGTCAATATGTAACGGATTACTTTTGAGTGTTCCTGTGAATAAACCGTAAACGCTACTCACTTCATTTTCCATACCGAACATGCCATTAAGAACCCTAATACTATATATCAATTTTATAACAATCCGACTATATTAACGTGTGTTAGAGCACATACAGACGGGCAGACAGACAAACTGAATTCATAAACACTTTTGAACTATGTTGGAAAGTTTACAAAATATAACAAAATTTATATGTTTAAAAAATCCTAGCTCACGCTTTATACCAAACGTGGAAAAAAACGGCGAGTTTTCCATAATCAAGTTCGGTGCCCACTCCAAATTAATATTTTGTAACGGATATTGTTTGGAAAAATCATGAGCTGCAGTCATTAAATTTAGATGTGATTTTCAAGATGAACATTAAATTCTTATAAAAGAGTGTATTTTAAATGAGCTATTTTTCCTTTTTAATTATTTCTTTAAAATGTATTATTTTCTTGTTGGACACTCGAAAAAAATGATGAAAAATGGGAAATAAAAATTTTAGGAACGTAGTTTATTTGAAGTAATGTTACATTTATAATGCATACTTGTGATGTTCGATACGAGTGTAAACTAATTTTCAATCTGACATTTCCTTTGAAAATACCTTCACTATTCCGAGATACATAGTTTTAAGGACAGTCAAAAATGAAATTCGAATCAGTAATAAACTTCAAGAAGAGATAGACGCTGGAAAATTCAATTTAGCCTAGGCGATATTTCACTTTTGAAATGTGAAAGAAATTCCGGTAGTTGTTAAACTGTCAAGGGAAATCGTTAAACATGCTTATGAAGAATTTAGATTCTCATAGACTGTATGTAGAATATATCATGACGTAATATTGAATGTAATATAGTAAGGCTGAATATAATATATTAAGGCCCAAAGGGGGTATTTTCTACATTTCAAAAATTCTTTTTGTATGGAAACGCATGACTTTGGCAGGTGTTGTTATTTGAAAACCATGTAATCGAATGACGTTTCTCATTTTTTGCCAAAAGCAAAAGATCTTTCAGAAAATACTGTTAACCCATTAAGGATGAGTTTTTTTTACACTTCTTTTAATCCTCGACGCCAGTCGACAAGAATTTTTTTTTTTACCTTCTAATTTTAACTCGTTTAATCTCCCAAAGTTTGAAATTAGGCAATATGAAAGTTTTCTTACTAAAATACTGGTTTTCACCTTTAAAATTTTCGTAATACCTAAATGGGAAGTTTTCTTGCCAATCGGCTTTAATGAGTTAAAGTCGGTGTTCTGAACCGAATTTCCCGAAGCAACACAGCTCGGCAGAAAAAAGCTGTTTTCACATGAACCCAATCGCTTATAACTCTATAAGTAATTTATTTATCATAAAAGGGAAAACTCATCTAAATTGCAAATCGCTGCACTAATCCAGGCTACCAATTTTATACCGTTACGTTTAAAAATGTGTGAGAAAATTTCTCCTTGTTGAACAGGGGATTTCAGAACCGCCTTAAGTAATATTTTTTGTTTTTTCTTTAATTTAAATTTTCGCTTCTTTTTCTGTTTGCGTGTTTCTCTGTTGAAAGCAATTGATACTCAAGCTGTTGAATGAAAAACAGAATATGATGAATCATTTTATATTTTATTTAATTTATGTTTAGATTTTTAAAAGATGATTTCGTCGTAAAGTAAGTTTATGGCGTTTTATGCCAATCTTTCTTATCCATTCAAATCTATATGGGAAAACATAACTGGCGGTAAAAATATATCGAACAGCTATACAAAGGTTAATTAGGTATTAATTCTATTAACCCATTTATGCCTGGCGGCCCATTTTTGGGATGTTTCGAATTTTAATAATTTTGTTATAATTTTCGCCTTCTTTACAACATGAAAATTGTATGAAGTAATTGTCTATAATTGTTTTTATCTATTACCGAGAGATGACACCATAAGACTGATATTTATTTTTTTAAACGAAGACCGTATTTCGGTGTTTATAGAATTTTCATTTTTCAAGATAGCGAAATGTAAAAAGTAAGTTTATTTGTATTTGTTTCCAGGATCTAAATAAATGAGTCAGAATCTTAGCTTTTGGAATTCTTTGAAATACGTATTTTTTAAAATTGAGAAAATACGTGTTCAAGCCTATATTTTATGCATGTTTGTAACTTATAAAATATAGGGCGCTAGGCGCAAATGGGTACATATTTCTGTCAGCCATTTAGGGGACAATTATTTATGTAATGTCCTTTTCTAGATTATTTTGAAATAAATTGTGTTTTAGCCTCAAATACGATTACTCTTAATTTATTATTCCTAATACTTATTATTAGTCTCTATTATTACTAATTATTAGTCTCAGTAAAGAAATACAGTCGGACCTCTATTTAACGAACCTCCATTTTGCGAATTTCTCTATTTTGCGAACTTTTCATTGGAACCAAGAACATTTTGTGAAATTCTTCATAAAATAACCTCCAAATAGCGAAGTGCATTCTCTATTTAACGAAATTTTTCTTGTGATCTAATTTTTTTTTCTCTCCCCATTTCTCAAAATATTTCTGGACATTTCAAACTTATTCTCTCTTTAAACACATTTTATGATGTTCAATGGCCTTGAACTGGTTTTACCGGGCGCCTTCTTTGTCAGCAGTGAGAATTCGGTAATTACGGGGGACGAAGACGATAATCCCTTAGATTAACTTTTAAAAATGTGGATGCAGATGAGGAAAAAAGAAGAAATTAACCATTATGTGCTGATTGATGATTTTATTTCACTGAATTCTGAAATTGAGACCTCAGAAACACTATCCGAATTGGATATTTTCGACTGTGTGAAAAATAAAAACAATACAGCAATGAATTGCGATGAGGACGAATATGATGATGATGGAAATGATCATGATGCAGGAATTAACAAAACTTCGTATGGTGAAATGCTAAAATCATTTGAAACAATCCGATGCGGATTATAGTTAGAAGAAAACACACATGAAGGGGTTTTTGGTGCATTGCAAAGATGCGAGACTTATTATGAGAGAAAGCACTTTAAAAAAAAAAAAAAAACTCAGGCAAACTTAACAGAGTTTTTCAGAAATTGAATTTAAGGACGCATATGTTAATGTATGGTTAAAATTATTTGTTAGAACAATAATAAATACGATAATGTCGTTAAAATTCGTTAATTTTAATGTAAAACCATTTACTTCAAACAGAAAATACAGTGTATTCCAGGACAATGTTTTGTTTACCTTGCAGATTTCAAAGATTTAAACACAGAAAAAATGAATTGATGATAGATATTTGTGGGTAAAATAAATAAAATAAATATAAATATAACGAAAATAAACGATATAATTTATTTTAAAAAATGTGATTAATTACTTTTAGTAAAAATTTAGTGTTTATGAACTTAAAATCTGTTTTATGTAGTTTAAAGTATTTTAAAACGTGAATCTCTATTTAACGAATTTTCCGTATAACGAACTTTTTTCGGGATTTAGTGACTTCGTTAAATAGAGGTTCGACTGTAAATATACATTTTTAATAGTTCCTGAAAATACTAATTAAAGTATATAATATACGATTTAAAAGCTAAATTTATAGAAATTTAGACAGAACATATAATTATGCATTTTTTCACATATGGACACTCCCATATTTAGTACTTTTTCATTTTATCAAACAAATGCAAAAATATTTTAGCGTAATTATTTTTTAGTATTTTTCCAGTTCACTTTGCAACATTTTAAAATGATTTTACAAACAAATTTGAGAAAACATAAATTCAGGCATAAATGTGTTCAGTAAACTTACTAATGAGATATTAAGGAAAAGTACTAATTTTTCTAATGAATGTTAATAGTCTGGAAATGAACTATCAGCGATATCACATAATCCAATCGCATTCAATTTCGCTACGCATAAATATGCAAATTCGATAAAGTTTTCCTGTTTGGATGGTGGAACATGTCTTTAGGAAGGCATTTGACGTTTTATGATAAGTGGCGTTTAATTGGGCGAATGGAAGGAGAGCAATAAATTTGTATAGCTGTAAAGCTTGGACTATGGTCAGAAATGTCCGGATACCTTATAAACATTTTCTACTTATATCTAACATTTTGACTTATAAATAAATTTTTCCTTACACCGTTTTATATCACATTTCCTGCATTCTTATATAAATACATTTTTGGAGATTCCGCATTTCGAAAGTATATCAGAAATGATAACAAAAATCTTGTGCAGTTCATGTTGTTCTCAAAAATTCCCTTTACATTAAATTAATTTGGAAGTAGGCACCGAACTCGATTATGAAAAAATCACAGCTTTTTTACACTTGATAGAAAACGCAATACAGAGAATTTATTAAAAAAATATTTTATTTTCTAACCCCTGGTATGGTATGCTATTTCTTTCTCCCAGCATATTTTGTGTCTCCAAAAAATAACGTTACCTTACAGAAGCCAGCCCTAAAACAAAGCAGTACGATTAAATACTCTATAGCAATTTTTTAAACTTCTAAGCATCGCACATTTTTAACTTTTATACCGTCGTATTGGGAAAAAAAGTACTTTTAAATGCAATTTGTTTGAAAACTGCATCTCAATTTATTTTTGAAATATTAATTATTTTGTAGTTTTTGGAGCCATTTTCTTAATATTGGCAACGGAAGTACTCCAATTCTGTAGAAAGTAAAGGAAAAATAGTTGTAAAATATGAATTATATATTTTTGTTGCCATTTTTTTATAACAACAAAAAAAATGTAATTAAAACATGTCCTATTTTGAAAAAATATAGACGAAGGATTTCTATTAAAACATAGAGCTATTATAAATTATATTTAATTTTAAGTATTATATATTAATGTTACAAACACACAAATGAAGGCCTATGAATCATTAGATAGCCTTTTTTTTTTATCGCTTTTCTTGAATGATGTCATCTTTTTGTTGTATTTGTGTATTATTTCGCGATAGTGACGCTCTATGCATAATTTACTGTAGATGTTTAAAAGTGGATTGTAAATGCTGAATTCGTAAGTAGATGCGAATGACGTCATTTTACATAAAATAAAAGCGTGTGCTGTAAATCTTAAAATTGAAATATGTTTTGTACTATTTATATACACATATATATTTTTTTTTCATCGAGGACGACGCTAAACTCTGAAAAAGCAGAATTCCTGTTTTCTTGTGTTTTATTTCTATTTTAACATGGGGCAACGGGAGAGGAAATATAAAACATTATTTCAGCAATCTCTTTTCGGATTTATAAATTGTTTTCTCGACGTATAATCATGAAGTAATTGATAATAAACTATTAATTGATAAAAGCGTATTTTTTTAAAAAATATATTACTCTTTTAACATTTATTTATAATTTATTGCATACTTTTAGCATTAAAAATTATTTACTTTGCAGTTTCACAGCCCTTTGGCATATTTTGGCGCATAATTCAATCAATTGTTTCAACTCGTATAAGGTTTGTAGGAGTTACAGAGAATATTTTGTGATTTATCACGCGTGGCAGCCTTGAAATTAATGTATTAATTTATAATTAAGTTCTATAATTATTATTATGTTATATCGCCATTAGAAATACACCTGTGGACGCAATTTTTGAAATTCTATCATATTTGGAAGTCGGTTAAAAATCGATTAACAAATTTCATGTTTTCATCGAAAAACAGTTTCAGTAAAATAAACGATCGTAAAAAAATGTCTGCTGATAAAAGAACAATTTTGTCATAGAATAAGTTTAAATCGTTTTATACAATATTTTTAAATTTATTTAGCAAATTTTTAATTATTATTCAGATAAAGGGTGGTCATAAAAAAAAAACTTTCCCGATATACGAACCCCTATCGGCCTAACCGCTCAACCAATCGAAAAGAAATTTTAGATATACCTATTTAAAGGTATGCGTTCGAGATTGTGATGATTTAAAACAACAGAGCTCTCACGGTTACAGTTACAATGAAAAAAATGTCAAAAATTTCGAATGGCAACACCTCTTTTTTCATGCGCAAATTCGTCAGCGCACTGAAAAACAATAAATGGCGTTGGAATGATAGATGCACGATGAAAATTGCTGGCGTAAAACGCTTGCAAAAAAAAAAAAAAAAAAAAAAAAAAAAAAAAAAAAAAAAAAAAAAAACATTGCAAGGAACGAAGAAGTAGCTACAAGACAGGTTTTTCAGCAGCCGATTTTTTTTTTTCACTTGTGAACTGAGCAATGTTGTAAGATTTGTTTTGAAATGTGTTTTTGAGTTGTGTTTGTGCACACATAGTGAAAATAAAAATGTAATCATTTGTTTTAGAGTGCTGAATATTACGTTACATAGGAACTGATCAGGATTGTGTGCCACGATATTACACTGGCAATTTTAATCATACGTGAATCGTTCCAACGCCATTTATGGTTTTTCAATACGCTGATGATTTGCGCAGAAAAAAAGTGTGTTGTAATTAGGAAATTTCAATTTTTTTTTCACTGTAACCGTATCCGTGCAAGATCTATTGTTTTAAATCATCACGATCTCGAGCACACCTTCAAATAACTAAATCTGAAATTTCCTTTCGATTGGTTGAGGGGTTAGGTCGCTGGGGGTATATTATGTCGGGGAAGTTTCTTATGACCATCCTGTATATACAGCAAAATACATTTTATCATAAGTATATCTCAAATAATCTGAGAATTTCGAATGTTTCATGAGATTTCCTCATTCTTTTATCAGTACAATTATTTTTCAAATTGTAAAAATGAAGCATTTAGAAAAGAAACTCATACCTTTAAAAAGTTTATTGAATTCATCGAGATGAAATAAATAAATTCCATGCAATCATGAATACAACATAATGTTTAATGAACAAGAAAATTATATATCTTATGCTTCATCGCTTTATTGCAATCAAAAGATTAAATATAGTAGAAGAAACAGGTAGAATAAGAAGTTTATATTTTTATGGAATATATGTTATGAAATTGTAAAAAATATAACTTCTTTTAATGCCTCATAAAACTGAAAATAAAACCAAACGGGATTTTAAAAATATTTCTAGCTGCAATAAAATTAACTTATTTATTACTTTTACTAATTAGAATTATAGGTGTAATCGTTTGAAACACATCTAGAATTTTAATTCAAAAAATTATTGGGAAATGCAGAATAATGAAAATAATACGCTTTTCGATATTTCTAAGAGATTACGGTTTATCGGTAGAAGAAATTAATTTAAAAAAATTTCAACCTAAAGCAATTCAATATAATATTCCCCCTTTCTTTTGTTCTTCCCCGTTGATTTTTTTTCATTAGGTATATTATATTTAGTTTTGGCTTTAAATTGTGTTTAAACATTTTAACCCCTTAACAGGCTACCGCGGTGTATTTCACGTATTTTTTTTTCTGACCGCTGGAGTCACGTGATGCTCGAATGCACCAATGAAGGCGTGCGAAAAGAGCATCACGTCACTCTAGCGGCTTGTAAAAAAAGACATGTGCGGTGCACCGCGGTAGCCTGTCTTTTACTTTAGCCTCGAGGAAAATGCTAACATGGAGTTGACAATCACAGCCAAGCTCTGAATGCTGGGTTAGTAAACCGCGCATGCTTAGTAGAAAGTAAGATGGCGGTCGATTTAAAATGTGAGATGATGTTTCTTTTAACAACAAATGTGTTTGTGATTTATTAATTAATCGAACCATTAATTATCAAAAATGGCATTAAAAAAGGATGTGTCACTTAAATTTCTCCCCCTTTTTTTGGATATTTTTGCTCTATGAACGCAAAATTACATTAATTTGTGTGTCGAAAACGAAGCTTTAAATTTCATTGATTGACAAAGTATTTTTTGGTGGCTTCATTTGACGAATCCAATTAGAAATATGTTCTTTCAACACCAATTTAGCAAAAAAATATGATTAAAATATCTTTCTTTCTCTCTTTCTTTCGCTTTTTCTTGCTTAATAATAATTAAGAAATATAAAAAAAAAAAAATTCTTCCATTTGAGTGCCCTCGCCCTACCGTTCATAGTTGTTTAAAGAATGAATTTTCTACCAAATTGCGCAGATGTGGTCAGTTGTTCATAATAGATAAATAATTATTTTTTAAATTACATACTCAGTAAATTTGAAAAAATGATTTTTGTTTTAAAGAGACTTTTTTCAGAAGATTCTTTCTTAAATTTCGCAATACATTAAGAATATTAATGCACGTTTTAGGCCTTCTTCTAAAGTAATTAAACATTATCTCTAAAAAATGTCTAACAATCAACGCATGATCTTTTTAAAGGCCTCTTGTCTTTCACTTTATTGCAACCGGCATACTATTTTAACCAAGATATTTTAATTGAATCTGTAATTAATTGCATTTGTTAAATAAAAAATTGATGCATTAAAAATAAATATTTGAAAATATCTTCATACATAATATTCATATTGTAAAAAATAAATAAATAATCCTATTGAATTATTTAATTTTATTCTACTTAATCCTACTAGTTTTATCAAATAATTGTTTATTAAACTTATATTAAAGAAAATGATTTTTTTTAAAATTAAGTAACTATTAAAGAAAATAAGTTAAAACTGGTGTGAATGACTAAGAACAAACAATCTTCTTGAAACACCATCAAAAATTTGTAAATGCGCTAGGCCTTTCGAAAGATCTGAGTCTTTCTTCGTCAGGCGCAAAAAAGACGTCCTTCTACTATGAAAGCAGAGGCAAGACTGAAATGAGAGACAAGGGAAAGGAAACAAGCTGAAGAAACAGCCAATAGGAAGTTAGAAATCAACAGCCAATAGGAAAGTAAAAGACAACAGCCTATCACAGAAGAGAATAATCAAAACAAAAGAACACAAAGTAGGAGGGGCAAAAAATGGGAGGGGGAAAAATACATATAATCCAATATGGGAGCACATGAAATTAAAAATGAATAAATAAATGAATAATATATATTAAAAAAAAAACAGACTAATAATAATACAAAAATAAATTAAATGGTAGTACTGAAAAGGTTTTTCCAAGCTGCAGAGAGCATTGTGGAATCAGATTTATCATTAACAATAACATCACGATTAAGATAAATAGCTAAATTTTCAAGAAAGTCCAATTCAGAGATACTATTGGCATTAGAGATAATTTTAGCATTTTGAAAATTAAAACTATGGCCGGAATCCCAAGAGTGCTTGGCAATAGAAGATTTAGAAAATTCTTGATTGATTACATAACGCGAGTGTTCTTTTAAGCGGATTTCGAGATTCCTTTTAGTTTGACCAATATAAGATAAATCACAACCATTACAAGGAACTTTATAAATTCCCCATTTACGAAGATCAGGAACAGGAGATTTAGTGGAGGGGAATTTGAATTTATTGACAGGTTTAAAGATAATGTTAAAATTGAAACGCCGTAAAACTTTAGCTAACTTGAAACATAAAGGAGGATAAAAGGGGAGGACAACCAAATTATCAGGTTTGCTTTTGACAGATTTGGAAAGAGTAGAACTATTAGATGGTCTATTGAATTTCTTCACAGCATTATTGATAACAGAAGGATTAAAACCTTTTTTGACAGCAACGGTTTTTAAGTAATTAAGCTCTTCCTTAAGGGATACAGAATTGGAACAAATTTTGAGAGCACGATTTACATACGTGTAAAAAACACCGATTTTTTGGTTAACAGGATGATTTGAGAGAGCATGAGGTGGGTTAGAAACAGAAAAAGGTTTTCTATAAACACAAGTTTTGAAAGAAGAATCGCATTTGGTAACTAAAACATCAAGGAAAGGAAGTTTATTACAATTTTCTAATTCAAAAGTAAACTGAATATGTGGGTCGATAGAATTGACAGTATGAAGAATGGTAGAAATATCAAAAAGATTATCAACTAAAACAAAAGTATCGTCGACATAACGCATCCAACATTTAAAATTAACCAGATTTAATAATTTTTCCTCAAAATAATGGATATAAATATCACAAAGAATTGGAGATAAAGGATTACCCATACTTAAGCCATCTGATTGTTTGAAAGCGTGTGAAATTTCTTAACCACTTAAATTTTTTTCAAAATTGCAAGAAAAATAATGTTATTCCCAATTTTATTCAACTTAAATGTTCTGTTAGTAGCTCTGTTAGAGTTTCAAAAGCTATGGTTCGTTCACATTTTATTATTTTAAGAGCCTGTATTCAAGATGTTCGGCATACTCTCTCCAAAATTGAAGAAGAGCTTTATGACCTTCATTTGTTCCTCAGTAAAAATCTTGACAATTTCTGTGATATTGAAAATAAAGGTTGGTCTTCTCTACTTACTTTCAAAACTGCTCATCAAAATAAGCTTGATAAAAAGTTTTCTTCGTTGTGCAATAAGCAAAATAAGTCTCAATTTTCATATAAGAACCTATCAAATGATAACTGCATCGTTAATCTCTCCTCTCACATGTTAACTCCTGAGCAAAAAAGCATTTTAGATCTTGGTTTAAATTTTTCTCAGTCTTGCAAACCTTCTCTCACTAAATTGATTGCTCCTATTGAGTCTTCCTTTAAAAATAGTAAAGTCACTCCTTTTCAAAAAGAAACTCTTCGTCACATCCTTGCTGATACTATTTCTTCTAATAATTCAAAATTTAAACCTAATCTTTCTCGTTCTCAAAATATCACTCTGAATGAGCTTAAGTCCAATGATAATCTTATTATTACTAAAGCTGATAAAGGGGGTCAAATTGTTCTTATGGATAAAAAAGATTATTCTGATAAAGTCTATGCTCTCTTATCTGAAGGTCCTTATGTTGAAGTTAAAAAAGATCCTACTAATTCGCATCTTTCCACTCTCAAAAAAGCTGTTAAGAATTCTGTTATTTTAAATGACAATACTAAATATAGTGTTATTCCTTCTTCAGCCATTTGTGCACGTTTTTATGCTTTGCCTAAAGTTCATAAAACCAATGTCCCTTTAAGACCTATCGTCTCTAATATTGGTACTGTTACTTATCCTCTTGCCAAATTTTTAACATCCATTTTTTCTCCGTTATGCATTTCTAATACTCATACGATAAAAAATTCTTATGATTTTGTTAGTAAATTAAAAAATATTAACCCATCCAATTGTTCTATGCTTTCTCTTGATGTCAAATCTTTATTTACGAATGTTCCAATTGAAGGTGCTCTTTCTTGCTTGGAAAAAAGGTTACGTGAATTTCATTTCTCTGATATTGAAGTCCAAGATTTTGTTAATTTAACCAAAATTTGCATCACTCAAACTACTTTTCAATTTGATAATAATTTTTTCAAACAATCAGATGGCTTAAGTATGGGTAATCCTTTATCTCCAATTCTTTGTGATATTTATATGCATTATTTTGAGGAAAAATTATTAAATCTGGTTAATTTTAAATGTTGGATGCGTTATGTCGACGATACTTTTGTTTTAGTTGATAATCCTTTTGATATTTCTACCATTCTTCATACTGTCAATTCTATCGACTCACATATTCAGTTTACTTTTGAATTAGAAAATTGTAATAAACTTCCTTTCCTTGATGTTTTAGTTACCAAATGCGATTCTTCTTTCAAAACTTGTGTTTATAGAAAACCTTTTTCTGTTTCTAACCCACCTCATGCTCTCTCAAATCATCCTGTTAACCAAAAAATCGGTGTTTTTTACACGTATGTAAATCGTGCTCTCAAAATTTGTTCCGATTCTGTATCCCTTAAGGAAGAGCTTAATTACTTAAAAACCGTTGCTGTCAAAAGAGGTTTTAATCCTTCTGTTATCAATAATGCTGTGAAGAAATTCAATAGACCATCTAATAGTTCTACTCTTTCCAAATCTGTCAAAAGCAAACCTGATAATTTGGTTGTCCTCCCCTTTTATCCTCCTTTATGTTTCAAGTTAGCTAAAGTTTTACGGCGTTTCAATTTTAACATTATCTTTAAACCTGTCAATAAATTCAAATTCCCCTCCACTAAATCTCCTGTTCCTGATCTTCGTAAATGGGGAATTTATAAAGTTCCTTGTAATGGTTGTGATTTATCTTATATTGGTCAAACTAAAAGGAATCTCGAAATCCGCTTAAAAGAACACTCGCGTTATGTAATGAATCAAGAATTTTCTAAATCTTCTATTGCCAAGCACTCTTGGGATTCCGGCCATAGTTTTAATTTTCAAAATGCTAAAATTATCTCTAATGCCAATAGTATCTCTGAATTGGACTTTCTTGAAAATTTAGCTATTTATCTTAATCGTGATGTTATTGTTAATGATAAATCTGATTCCACAATGCTCTCTGCAGCTTGGAAAAACCTTTTCAGTACTACCATTTAATTTATTTTTGTATTATTATTAGTCTGTTTTTTTTTGTTTTTTTTTTGTTTTTTTTTTTAATATATATTATTCATTTATTTATTCATTTTTAATTTCATGTGCTCCCATATTGGATTATATGTATTTTTCCCCCTCCCATTTTTTGCCCCTCCTACTTTGTGTTCTTTTGTTTTGATTATTCTCTTCTGTGATAGGCTGTTGTCTTTTACTTTCCTATTGGCTGTTGATTTCTAACTTCCTATTGGCTGTTTCTTCAGCTTGTTTCCTTTCCCTTGTCTCTCATTTCAGTCTTGCCTCTGCTTTCATAGTAGAAGGACGTCTTTTTTGCGCCTGACGAAGAAAGACTCAGATCTTTCGAAAGGCCTAGCGCATTTACAAATTTTTGATGGTGTTTCAAGAAGATTGTTTGTTCTTTGTTCTAAGTAACTATTTTTTAAGAATTTTAATGTAACGCAAAATTTTGTTTTGTAAACGAACAAAACCATGAAACCAGAATGATAATTCCAAATTTATTTATAAGAATTTCTCATTTAAAAATTAAACATGATAAGTATGCATTTCCAATAGTGCCTTTAGTTTCGTTATTGAAAAGAAACGGATAAAGATGGTGTCAAGGCAGGACAGAACTCGCAAAGACGATTACTAGGTCATGTGATTCTTTTGGCCAATCAGCAAACTACTTTTCAACTTCAGGTTGAGTAACCGGATGTAATCGCGGCCATGAAATTATAGATGAATTCCAAATATTTACCGGCAGTTAGATTTGCCAACCTAAGGTTTCTCAACTGGGATTTGAACCGCGAGTTGAAGGTTGAATGACCGGTAAATCTGATTCAAGGTGGTGGAAGATTTAACCAGGATCCAAAAATGTCAGGGGGATGATCTCCCGGCTCGATACCGCCCTCCAGAAAGAGGATTTTCTCATCACTGATTTCACGCGCAGATTAGTAGCATTCTAATGTACAGTCTTGGAAAAAAAAGTAAACACCCCTTACTAACTCTGCAAAAAAATATCGTAGAAGAATGTTGCTGGTACCACACGATTGGTAATAAAGTCTGCTTTTAAATGATGTATATAAAATTTTCTTAGGATTTATCTACATATTAGAACGAACCATAAGTTTTTTTTTTCAATAGCAGTACACAATTCTGACAGCGTAAATGAACTCTACACCCTTCACTTAGCCTAAACGGAAATTTTTATGCAATTCGTACGATAAGTTTCCGAGAATTTATTTATTTTAAAACGAGCGTATTTTAGGAGTTGTATCAAAATTGAAGTTTGTTACTCGATTGTTGACCGAGAGAGCCCCCCCTTCTTCATCAAGGAATATTAAGCGTCACTCAAGCAGTCACTGAAGACTGCCAGATTAGAGGACAGCATAAGAAATTTCAAAATATGTAGTCACTTCTATCATAGACGACTATCATAGACCATCATTTTGCCATTTTTTAAGCATAATTTGAAAATCACTTGGAAGAAAAATGTGAAATTTTGGATTTCCATAAAGCAGTACTTAATAAATCTAAATCCCTCAAAAAAATTGTAGGTTGCAATTCATATTTTTTTTCAAATATTAATTTTATAATTCATATCATAAAATTAAAAAAATTGCAAATTCAACGTATTTATGTTTGGGTATTTTAGTATTATTCCTACTCACAATATTAGCACATTAGGAGATATTAATAAAAATATGAAAATGCAATTTAACATTAGAAGCACTAAATTTTCAATGTTTATAATTCAAAAAATTATCGTTCAAATGACTTGCCATTTGGTGTCTAGGCATAGTTTGAACCGAAGATTTGAAATATCTTGTTAAAATTAGGTCTTGCCATTAAAAAAAAAATGAAGTTTGTGTTCGTTTCAATATGTAAATGTCCCCTAAGCAAATTTTATGTACATCATTTAAAAGTAGACTTTATTTCCAATCGTTCGGCACCAGTAACATTCTGCTACGATAATTTGTTGAGGAGTTAGAAGGGGGTTTTTACTTTTTTTCCCACGACTGTAGCTAATAACAGCTTATTGTTCCCAGTAAATAATACTCCGAAGTACTTAGCACACTCGATTGTACATCACTTCTGCTTTCAGATGGCGACAGGTAATTTATGACATGATGTACCGTTAACTCATAGCTTTTCTACCTTGCTTTCTAGTTCTTCCGTTTATGTCGTTCTTAAGTTACTTCTTCTATTTTAGAATGTTTTCTATTATTACGTGTAGTTTTTAATTTGGGGCTTATTAAGCGGTCTCAAGACTCTTAAAGCTTCAAAAAATTATTTTTTTTAGATGTAAAACTTTTATTTTTTCTGAACATTTTGGTATGATTGTTTCCTTAAAATTCGCATTAGAAAATAAGTTATGCATATTAGAATTATACCTGCTCAATACCTAAAGCGTCGTTTCCGAAACTTGGAAGTCATTTTTCTCCAAATGACGTTTTTGGGTATAAGGCGCAGGATATCTCAAAATATTCTGGATATTTTTTCATGAAATTTTCAAAACATATGTTTCATGTTAGTCTGTATAAAATTTCATTTTTACTGTTCAAAAAAGATTTTTTTAGGGATTATACTATTGAAATTTTCAAAATTTTGAATTAGCTAAATACATCTTTGTATTAAAAAAATATAAAAATGCTTTAAATACAAATTCATTTAGGTTCAGGGTAATTATTATAATCTGAAGTATAATTAGGCACAGAAAATTTCATTCTAGCTGCAAAATTTATTTTTAATCCTGCGCATAAATTATTATACCAATCTTCTGCTCAACAAATGTCTGACAGTCTGTAGTCCCCTCTAAATACCAATTCTGCCCCTTGCAATTTTTTAAATACATTAAATGAAAGAACATACACATTTCCTTTAATACCAATAAAATTGTGTTTTTAAATCATATACATTTTAAAATACTAAATGTTGAAAATTGCCTTTTTTTTCATTTTTTTCAATTTTAAGAGTCCTGAAACCCCTTAACTTGTTCAAATCTCTTGTAGCAACTTCTGAACTGACACCTTGTTTAAGCTTACAGTTATTATTTTCTTAATCGTCAAAATACATTGTAATGTTGATTTATTTCCTAATATTTCCAAAGAATTCATGCTACTTGCGTATAAATGACAATTAAGTGAAAAGTTTGATAGTTCCGTTAAAATAAATAAAGAATTAAAAAAACTGTATATGTCATAGACTTAATCTGTGTTCTTTAACAAAATATCTAAATTTTGTCATAATCATTTTACGAAAGGTAGAAAATGAACTAATATATTATTGTTGTATCCCCCAAAGAGTTATTCTGGACTACTACAAAGCGGTCTTATCATCGAAAAAGGAAATCAAAATCCGTTCAAACTTTGTTCATAGTCTCCGTTAAAAAGTTTTGCATGGAGATGTATAAGAACATAAGTATTGAAAATATATAAATTTGTGTAAATTACATTTAAAAAAAGTTACTAAAAGAAATGGAGATACCTGAAAGCGTCAATTACCATTACATAGCTGAAGTTATCGCAAAAAATGATATGTATGTTTGGTATGGTGTTTAAAATGAGTAATAACTTCCACGCAGGTTTTCGGAAAATTACTTTTTCTGTCATCTCGTGCATGTCTTGAGAATTTTATGAAATTTGGTATATATTTATATAATACGCTAAGGTGACGATTCCGCCTCAAAGCACTCCGACTCATACTCGAGAAAACCAATTCATTGCGGCCATGTTAGGCACAAGTATCTAAGAGTCTATAAGTTTGCCGATTGTTCAACTAATGAAAATATGCACATAATCTGTTTTGTATCACATCTATTCTTCTTTATTTTCTCTAAAATCTTTAAAAACTATCCAATTATAATGATTTAAATTATAAATGAAAAAAATAATGGATATCCAGGTGTCATAAGCAACGGATAACCAGATGTAAACAAACGAAAACTGTTGCCAGTTAGATCTACAAATTCAAAATTTAGAAGGAGAAGCAAATGAACGACTCTTACAGCGTTTCATAAAAAAGTACAGGTTAACGTCTGATTCTGCTATTAAAATATTTGTAAAAGCACATTAAACGCCTTTAAATATTTTGAAATGCATTTTTCAGTTTTTCATACCAACTCATGATTTTATAGAAAATGAAGTTAATTGTCCGGAAGTACAAGCTGTATTTGCTACACTAGCGCTTTTGGCCTGAGCTACAAAAAATTCCGTCTATTTTTAAACATTATTTTGGCATCATCTATTGCCAATAAACATAAATGAAAGATTTTTTGACTGAAATTTGGGTTTCTTATAAAAAGAAAAGAAATGCAGGACTTAATTATGTAATTCGAGATCAATATTTAAAATGTTCGTTTATACAATTTAAAAATTTCATAATTAAAAATTTCATATAAATTAAATGAATAATATTATTATTATTTCTTTGATGGAATTTTAATTTAGTTTTAGTAATTTTAAAGAGCTTAACATTTATCCGCTTATTTTTTTTTTTAATTTTTGTTTGCACTAAAAATTGCCCTAGACGTAATGGAAATATAAGATCGATGTTATCATGATTGCATTAGTATGGCCGAAAATTATTTTTTCACTTATTAAATTACATTTTTGTTTTCACTCCAAAGTTATGTTCAAATATTATGTTAAAAATGGAAATTTTATCTACATTGATATAATTAATGTATGTAGTACATAATATGGTATTGTATTATTTCTTACACATTAATTATATTTGATATGAAATATAAATTTTATTTACAATGCAAGCTAATTTCAAATGGATATAAACTAAGTTCTTATAAATTAATAAAATTAAAATAAATTTTTACGAAAGGAATACTGATAGTTGGTAACGTTTGGTTTTATGTATACCGAAAGATATTTTAAAGTTATATAGCTGAAGCTTTTAAAAATTTATCTTGAATTAATTGAATGCGTCCTGCATATTTTCTATAAAAAAACTACAATTTTAACAAAAAGTTCCTTTGTTTACGAAACTTAAACACAAAGCTCCATAGATGAGTAATCTCACAGTGTTATAATACAATATCTCTCTCACCGTGCCTTGATCCACCCCTAATGGAAAGCGATTTATTGAGCCATTCACTATTGAGATTCATTCATTATTATAAAAATAATATATTTTAAAATTAAAAAAAACCTTTAACACATTGAATATTTAATTTTAATGTTTTGTGAAATCTTCAGAAATTGCGTTTTACTTTTCAAGTTATTATTAACGTTGCAATAAACACTGCTGTTTGTTTTGTCCAATTGTTGAACTCTTTCCGAAATTTAATATTGAATAAAAAAATATCCTTATCCTTCGTACTTGCAGAAATCATTTTTCATTTTTTAAATGTACTTTTCTACAATACAAACCCTTCAATAATAAAATTATCATTCTGTTTGTTTGTGTGAAGTCTTAAGAAAATGAAACGCAGATTAACATTCCGTCATTCATGATGAGGTTATATACTAGTAGATAATAATCGCAAATCTGTGATTAAAATTATCCATTTTATCTATTTTTTCAGTGGTAACATTTTTAGTTATGAATCATTTTATGCAATAAAAAATGTAAAATTTAGGTTTTTTTAATTAATTTTTTTTCATCTATACTCCTATTATAAAGAGGAAAAAATTGTTTATTTGTCGGAGATAAGCTCTAGAACTACCGAACCGATTCCAAAAGTAATGGTATCAAAATGATGGTGTTAGTCCAACTTAGAACATAGGCTATATCTTATGTCGGTGCCACTACCC
Source organism: Maratus speciosus (assembly GCA_963932465.1). Taxonomy (NCBI): domain Eukaryota; kingdom Metazoa; phylum Arthropoda; class Arachnida; order Araneae; family Salticidae; genus Maratus; species Maratus speciosus. Next base: position 291,165,235 of record OZ010794.1, read on the forward strand.
CAAAGGGGGTGTAGGAGCAAAAAACGTTCTAAAAATGCGATTTTAGCGTTACTGAAGGGCTTAGAAATATGAAATTTTGAATATTAGTTACTTATAAGGTATAAATGATGTCTAAGAACAGTTCTTAAACAACTCGAAATTTAAAAGGGTTGAAAATGCACAAAAAGTGTTCTAAAAAACGTTCTAAATGGTAGTTTCTACACAATCTCAGGAAATATAAACCGATTTAAAAAATATTGATGTCAAAATGATGGTGACAACGCTTGCTCCAAGATAGGCTATGTTTTATGTCGGTGTCACTACCCCAAAGGGGGTGCAGGAGCAAAAAAACGTTCTAAAAATGCGATTTATGTGTTACTGAAGGGCCTAGAAATATGAAATTTGAAATATTAGCTACTTATTAGATATAAAGGATTTCTAAAAGCAGTTCTTAAGCAATTCGAAATTTGAAAGGGGTGAAAATGCGCGAAAAGCGTTCTAAAAAACGTTCTAATGGTGGTTTCTACACAATCTCAGGAAATATTAAACCGATCTAAAATATAATGTCGTCAAAATGATGGTGAAAACCCTTGCTTCAACATAGGCGATGATTTATGTCGATGCCACTACCCCAAAGGGGGTGCAGGAGCAAGAAACGTTCTACATTGTGGCTTTTGCGTTACGGAAGGGCCTAGAATCGTGAAATCTGGAATGGTAGTTAGTTATAAGATATCAATGATCTCTAAGGACATTTCCTAAAAAAATCGAAATTTAAAAGGGGGTCAAAATGCGCAAAACGCGCTATAAAAAACTTTCTAAATTGCGATTTCTATGCAATCTCAGGAAGTACTGAACCGATTTCAAATATAATGGTGTAAAAATGATGGTGACAGATCTTGCTCCAAGATAGGCTATATTTTATATCTGTTTCCACTACCCCAGAGGAGATGCAAGAGCAAAATGCGCGAAAAGCGTTCTAAAAACTTTCTAGATGCCGATTTGTCGGTAATATCTCAGGAAGAATGAATCTGATTTCAAACGTAATGGTAGGAAATTGATGCTGACAGCTTCTGCTCTAACATAGACGCTATTTTATGTCGGTATCATTATCGCCAAGACGTTGCAGGAGCAAAAAAGCGTTCTAAATTTCGATTTTTGTGCTCGGTAGGGGCTAGCAACTTAAAATTAGGCAAGGTACATATTTATTAGCTATAAATGATCTTTAAGAACAGTTTCGAAAAAATTGGAAATTTAAAAAGCGGTGAAAATGCGCGAAAAGCGTCCTAATAACGTTCTAAATTGCGATTTCTACTCAATCTAAGGAAATACCAAAGCTATTTCAAAAGTAATGGTTGCAAATCAATGGGGAAAGTCCCTGCTATAACATAGGTTATATTTTATGTTGCTGTCACTACGATCTGAGGGTTGCAAAAGCAAAACATGTTCTAATTTGCATTTTTTGCACAACTGAGGGGTCTAACACTTTGAAGTATGGCATGGTATTTACTTACAAGATGCAACTGCTTTCTAAGAACAGTCGAAAGAAAATACCAAATTTTAAAAAAATGAAGCGAGTGAAAAGCGTTATAAATTACAATTTTTAAGCAAACTTATAAATTACCAAACCGATTAAAAAAATAATGATGACAAATTTTGGTGATAGAACCTGCTCAAACATAAGCTATATTTTGTCTGTTCCACTACCACCAGAGGGTTGCAGGAGCTAAAAACTTTCTAAATTGCGATTTCTGTGATACTGAAAAGGCTAGAAACTTTAAATATGACATGGTAGTTACTTATAAAATATAAATGCCCTCGAAGGAACGTCGAAAATAAATTCGAATTAAAAAGGGGTGAAGCGAAATGGAGGTGCGAAAAGCATTCTAAAAAAGTTCTAAATTACGATTCTATGCAATTTCAGGGAATATAAACCGATTATAAAAGTAATAGTTGCGAATCAGTGGTAACGGTCTCTGATCCTACACAGGCTGTATTTTATGCCGGTGATTCTACTACCTGGTGTTTACAAGAACAACAGTCGCTCTAAAAAAGGCCTTTAAAAGCTTTCTAATTTACGTTTCTGTGGAATATTAGGAAATAACAAACCGATTTCAAAATTAATGTTGGCAAATTAATGGTGACAGTTCCTGTTTCAACATAGCCCTTTATGTTGAGAGAGCTGGTAGGACTTGGAATTCGACATGATGGTTAATTTTAAGATGTAAGAAGATGGTTTCTAAAAAAATCAAAGCTTCAAATGAATACTGAAATGAGCGTATTAATTAAGCATAAAAGTTTCAAAATATTTTCTAAATTATCATTTATTTAGTTTTATTTCATTTTATTAATTTAAGTCTCATTTCTGCCTAATACTGTGTAATAATGATGTTTAGTCAAACTGTGTTTTAAATAGTAATTTTTGAATGATTCCTAAAAGTAATAAGTACCTTTTAATAAAATAAAATATTACCTTTTAATAAAATAAAAATTTAGTTAGTACCTTTTTATAAAAATTAGACATATAAATATCACTTGGCATATTTCAAATATTACGCGAGCAACGCCGCGGGGTTTGCTAGTGGTTAATAAAATATTTTAGATTTAAGAATATTTTAAGAATATGTATATCATTTAAAAAACACATTGTTCTTCTTTATAGAAAAAATTGATATATTGAGAAACCTTATTCCATAAACGAGGGATACTCTGAAATTATTGAGATATGCGCAGACGAGAATTTACAAAATAAAAATAACGATTTAATTTTAAAATACAAAGTATTTTAACACAGCAGACGATTTTTTACTGACTTACTTCAACTTGTTTAGCGTATAATAAATTTTAAGCAGAAGAGAAAATGGAGTTGACGCGAGATCATTTTCGCGCTATGATTTTCTACGATTTTAAAGCAGGATTAAAACAAGGAGAATGCGTTCAACGGTTAAAATTAGCTTTTGCTGATGAATCTCCAGCTCGTGCTACTGTATTCAGATGGTTTAAAGAATTTAGCAGAGGTCACAATTTTCTTCAGGATGAAGAACACACAGGAAGGCCGCCGTCGGCAGTAATCCCGGATAATGTGTCTGCCATACGAAAAATGTTAATGGACGATAATCTCTGTACCTATCAAATGATACAGAAGGAACTTAATATTGGATCCGCAGCCATACACAAAATTATTCACGAAGAATTGCATATGAAAAAAATAGTTTGCCGTTGGGTTCCCCATAATCTAACTCAGCACCATAAAGAGGAGCGTGTCAGAATCAGTAAAGAAACTCTTAAATTACTAAATGATGGTGGCCACCGCATCATTTCTAAATTTGTGACGGGGGATGAAACGTACATACCGTTTTTTGACGTTCCAACACGTCAAGAAAGCAAAGTATGGGTCTTTGAAGATGATCCCACGCCAACAATGGTGAAAAGACAACGCGCACTGAAAAAAGTGATTGTTGCCGTTTTCCTTCAGAAGTACGGGATTGGTCAAAGCCATCAAGTTGGATGGACAGAAAACAGTAACAGCAATCTGGTATACCACTAAATGTCTTCCAGAAATTCTACAAGAAGTGAATGTTAAGGGGCTAATGGTTCACCATGACAATGGATCTTCACATACAGCCGGATTAACAATTGAGTTTCTTAAACAAAAACGAATTAAAGTGATAGAACATCCGCTGTATTCACCTGATCTAGCTATGTGTGACTTTTGGTATTCTTTAATCTAAAAAAGAACTATCGTGGACGACGTCGTTTTCATTCACAAGAAGAGATCGATGTGGCTATAAATGCATTTTTTCATATATTCTAAGAAATGAATGGCTTGAGGCATTTAATCTGTGGAAAATTCGTCTACAAAAGTGCATTGATACTGGAGGAGTTTACTTTGAACACACCTAAAAGTTTGTAAGTATAACTTTAAAAACCTAGTTGTATCTCAAAAATTTCAGAGTGACCCTCGTATACGTTATGGGCTGAGCGCAATGCATGACAAATTAAGAAATAATTCTTTTAAAATGAATAATACACACATTCTGTAGGAGACTAGTCAATTTTGAATGGTGATATTACAAAAAGCACAAACTTTAACTAATAATCAAAAATTCATTTTTATATATAAAAATCCTTTGAAGGTACTGTAATTCAAACTCTGGATCTTTTGTTGATTTTTGTCATGCTTAAAATAGGAAACGGCCCTTTAAAATATTTAGAGTAATTATTAATATGGCATCAAAACATCTAGTAAAAAAATATGATCAACATAAATTTCGAGCAAATTGCGGAATTTTATGCATTTTTCTTTATTTTAAAAGCATAAATTATGAAAGATATAGTTATAAAAAATAGTAAGAAAAAATTTTCCCTTCTTAGTATTAATAATTTCGAAAGAAAAGCAGAGTTACAAAAATCTGTTACACAAATCTTTTAGAACTAATAAGAAATTACTTTGTTTGCTTAAGTGCGATATAAAACCTGTCGTATACATTTAAATTTCAGATAATATCCATTAGTCATTAAATATTATAGCATATTTACATTTATGGATACATTATTGATAAATATTTGAGAAAAAATCAGTTAGCTTTACATATATTTCTCGTTTATTTTAACGTAAAAAAATCTTGATTGCTGAATAATATGTTTAGATCAATGATTAGAAGTAAAAAGGGATAAGGAATATGATGCAGCAATAAAAACATTTGAGGATTTCTATTTATATATACAATAAAAGACAGAGAAATATACGACAAATGTATGCCATTTGCATGTGAATAAATTTCTAACATATAAATCTATTTGTACACAGATAAATAAATAAATGGTGACACAGATAAATAAATAAAAAAAGTACTTTACTTTAAAATACTTTGAGAAAGTTAGTGTATTTTTTAAATTTTCTGTTACATTTTAACTCGTTCACGCCGGCGCGGTGGGTCACACTCGACTGTCTCAGAGTTGTCAAGTCTCCGGGTTTTTTTTTTTTTTTACACCACTATTATTTTAGAGATAATGTTGTTCCTTTAAATCGCCCAATTGTTCTAATTAAATAAAACAACATTTTCTATATTAAAATACTGGTATCTAAAAAGCCGGAGACTTTGCAGACCTGAGATAGTCGAGTGTGACCCACCGCGCCGGCGTGAACGTGTTGAAGTAAGATTTCTGTTTTTCTGATTTTTTTCTGTTTAAGTGATATATTTCATTTACTATTTGTGTTTAAAAAAAAACGAAACCTGTGATTTGTATGCAAAAATTAATATCAGAAAAACATAAAAGAAATGAATACCTGTTGTTTTAAATTTAAATAAATTAAAAATAATTTAAATAAAAAATATGCAGTTTTATAATTTGGAGTACCTTTTAAAGTTTGCGTTCATGGACATTTAGTGTGTTTGTTGCTATCGCTTAGTTTTTGTTTGTCTTCTAAAGAGAGAGTCGTCCAAGAGGTTCTATGAATCATTTATTAAAGTAAATGACCGATGATAGAGGAGTGTATAAATAGTGGATGTCATACATACGTTTTGAAGTTCTCTGTCAGAACGTGGAGCTTCTTTTAAACCACAATTTGCAGATCCGCAAATAAATAAATTAAAAATCATTTAAATAAAAAATACGCAGTTTTATAATTTGGAGTACCTTTTAAAGTTTACGTTCATGGACAGTTAGTGTGTTTGTTGCTATTGCTTAGTTCTTACCTAGTCTTCTAAAGAGTGAGTCGTCCAGGAGGTTCTATGAATCATTTATTAAGGTAAATGACTTACTTCCGATGATAGAAGATGTCATACATACGTTTTAAAGTTTTCTGTGAGAACGGTGAGCCCTAGTTAATTCTCTTAAGGGGATCCGGAACACAAAAATGTTCAAATTTTCTAAAAGAAAAAAAAATTAAAAATATTGCATTAAAAATATTTCTGTTTTTTTTTCTTCTTAATAATAACATTTAAATCATGTTTCTATCTGAATTAGAACAGGAAATATTATGTTTTTCGTTTTGGTTTGTTATTAAAATCTAGCTTTCAAGCAATGGTTATCGTGGAAACAACTTCTTTGAAAATGCGTTTTACTTCATGATGGTTTTTTTTAGCATTTCACGCATTTAAATTGTTATAAATAAAGAACTATTAAAGTTAATGGTCCAAACTTGGAATATAGATTTTTCAAGCGTTTTAGTTTAATTTTGACTCAGCAAATTTGAAAAAAAAAATTACTTTTGAAAATATGATTTTTTTTTCAAATGTTACGTCATTTATTTTTAAAATTTTATTTTAAATATTTTTAATTCTTTTTTTTATTAATATATTTTAAAATGCTAAATCAAAATTAAAACATATGTTTCAGTTTAGTTAAGTGAAAAAAATTTAAATTCTACAAATAATCTTTCGAGTTATAACGATTTTAAATTACCCCACTTTTTTAATAAATTAAAAAAAATTAAGCAAAATATGAGAAGTTTTATCATATGATTTTGTTTACTAATAATATGGTTAACCACACAAAAAAATTCAAAATTTTAACTCAGTAAATAAAAATTATTTTAAAATGTGTCCCGGAACCCCTTAAACCATAATTTACAGATTTGCAGCTATGCACAAAGTTCCTGCTCTTGTCCTCTTTTACGGAATTTTTTCCTGAATAGATTTCTAATTAATCTTATAAAAAAAGTCTTCGTTTCCGCCAATGCTGATTGTCTCTTTTTAATAATAAAAGCTTCAAACTGGAAGGCAGCTTGAAGACTAAGGAAACAAAGGATTACAGACAGTTCAATCTTGGGCGAACCGGTTAATTAACCTAAATGGTAACATTAAAATTTGCCTAAACTAAAATGCCAAAAGGATCTTTAATATGGAAATAAAAAAAATCAATAATTTAAAAGTCAAATTTCTCAACAACTTGGATATGGTTCTTCATACAATTTTAAATATTGTACAATGACTAAAACAAAACAGTTTGAAAAAAGAGAAAATAATACAAAACTTCTTAAAAATTAGGCCTTCTTTCGAGGTCGAAATTACTTGTTCCATCCTGTAAATTTGGTATTACAACCATTATTGAAAATAAGATCGTATATGAAACTCCAGTCAAGACTGCAGCCTTCACTAGGACAAAAGCTACTTAACTTCCAATAAAGAAAAAAAAAAATGTTGTTCTCAAAAGCCTAAGCAGGATTGGTAGCTATACTTTCGCGCATGCCTGAATTCTTCATTCAAATATCGAAATATATTATTATATCCTTCGCTAAAAGTTTCTGAAATCTCCTGAGATTAAATAAATCGAAAATCCCTATTAAAAAGTGTGTTAAACAAGCACTCACCCTGAAGGTGCAATATAAATTTAAATAATAAACTTTAATATCTAAGAAACTTTTAATTATACTTCTAATGCAGTGATTAAAAATTTCATGAAGTGTTTTCCTTTGTTTAACGGGAAATAAATTCAACCAATGTGTAATCAAGTAAAATAAAGCTATTCTTCTGTGAGTAAAATAAATGAGGTTAACTGAACTAATATTTACGCATCACTGGGATGCATGACTATGAGACAAAAATTAAACCTTGTACGGAGAAGCTAGATTGAAAAACTAAGTAAATCAGCGCATCAATTTATTTAAGGATTATAAAACTTAAGAGTGTATAAGAAAACTTATCTTTTTGACGAAGTTTAAAGAAAAGTTTAACAATTTGTGATTGTTGTAATTAAATAAAACAGATTTATGAATTAGGAGGAAAATAAATTATATAAATTTTATAAGAAATATAATTTTTTTTGTAAATAAAACAAAAACATTTAACGTTTACAATCGTTTTATAAGTTAAAACTTTTTTGATTGTCTAAACATGTCTAAACATTCGAAATTTATTTAGAAGATTTTGAAAATAGCAGCACGGGATAATTTCCATAAAAACATGTCTAATCCTAAATTAAAATTGTTTAAACAAATAAGATCATAACCTTATTTTTTTCCAAATAACCCCTTAATTCACGCTCCTGTGATATTCGCGGGTTGTGTCTTTTATCCAGATTGTTTGATTCCCACGAGTTTTTATAAAATAGTGTAATTGGCTTTATTATGTTATCATTTTATTCCTGTCATTAAATAAGTAGAATATTTCTTTTTCTGAATAAGTGGTGTCAATAAGCAATTTGAATTTTTAAACCGTAATTTAATGCGACCTTTAAGGGGATAAATTAATTTTATAATTTGACATTTGACAATTTAAAAAATGCCTCTCCTTAAATATTCTAAATAGACACTCTTTTAAAAATTTAACATTCTTATATCGCTACCATAAATGAAGTTTATTAAGGGCTTAATAGCAAAAGCTCTTTTGACGTTAAAAGAAAACAGTTTTTGCATCTAATGCAACAGATAAAGAAGACAGAATAAATTAGTTTAAGAAATTTTAATATCTTGCAGGAAACTTTTAATGAAACTTGTAATCCAACTATTAAATACTTTATGCTGAGATTCATAAGGTTTATCTTTAGAGAAACACAACCAGAGTTTAATCAAGAAAAACTAAACTATTATCCAGGGGAAAAATAAGATTAAGTGAATTATTATTTATGCATCAGTAGGATGCATTTTAGAAAACAAAGGTTCAGTCTTTTGTGGAAAAGCAAATACTATATTTTTATCAGACATGATTTTTTTTTTAACTTTTGTAAATTTTTGTTGAAATTGAAAAACAATGAAATTCAGTCTACACATTTGTATTTTCATTGTAAAATAAAAAGCTCATTGTAGCATATAAAAATCTACTTTTAGTATTCTTTGGGAAAAAAATTGAAACTAAATGTAAAAAATATGAACTGATATAAAATATATATATATATGAAATGAAAAATGTACCTGATTAATGTTTTAACTGAAATCGATTTTTAGGAATTTCAAGTAAATACACAAATTCAAAATTGCAGCTCATTCCAACAAATAGTTTTCAGTTAAGCCTAAAAACAGTCAGCACTGTAATCTGTTTTGCAACAAACAAAAATCAGTTTAACATTAGAAGTTCAGTATTGTAACAATGAACAATTCCTAAACTTATTGACTGAATTACACTTTTTTTTTTATCCTCAGATGTTTCACATTTGATGTCGAAATTAGGTATTAATATTGAAAATTTAAAATTTCTATACAATTTCTGTATGCAGACGACCCCTCGAGAATTATTCACTATAAATGTAGAAAGTAATAAACAAGGATGTTTCTTCGAACTTTAAAATTATAGCAATGACGATCGTTCGCAATTTGTTTCCGTTTTCATTATTTCTTTCCCCCTTTTTCTTCGTGTGTGTGCAAAGGGGAAAGGGGGTGGGTAACTGTACTCTTTTTTAATATATCACAATCGATAAACAAAATTATAGCATATATTATTTAAATTTTAATATCTTGCAAAAAAACTTTTAATGGAACTTGTAATCCCATGCTTAAATAATTTACGATTAGATTCCTTTTGTTTATCTTGAAAAATTAAACCAGTCTGCGATTAAGCAAAAATAAACTATCCTTTCCTGAATAAAATAAATCGGGTTAACTAAACTAACATTCACGCCTCGCTGGAATACAATGTTATACGAAAAATATTTGAGCGGCGATGGAAATATATTTTTATTAGAAGTTCTAAACAATCGGGGATCTTTACTAACTTCATGTTGAAATTGAAACTCTAAATAATTTACTAGATAAATTTATTTCTGCATTATAAAATGAAAAGTTCACTGTTGCCTAAGAGATTTTATGGTTTTTAATAGATGTAAATAAAATTCTTATTGATGCTAAATTGTTGTATTTATGTTGAGTAGCTTCAGAACTGATTTTTAAGTTTTTTTTTTTTTCTTTCTTTTTTCTTCTTTATTTTTTTTTTGCAGCGGATAAAAGGTTTTCTGGAAAACTTTAAAACTTTAAATACACTGGCCTCCAAAAGGTAAAGGACAGGGACTGGATGCTTTCGTTTGCACACGTTTTGTCGAATATGTACAAAAAATATTGGCGAATTGTTCTTGAACTTCTGGGATGAAAAGAACATGTTTGATTTCATATTTCTTGGTAAAGATTTAGACGGGCTGACAATTAGGGGGCTAATAATACATTTAATAATAAAATAATATTTGTGATCAGCTATGCAACAGAAAATGCTGGAAATGGTTTGTCACTGCGTTAAATGACTATTTGAGTCCTGTTCAACGTTTGTGTGCATTTATGTAAGCATAGCACTCATATTCGTGAGCATGTTATTGTGTCTGTGAAAAATTCAAAAGTTTTCTACTTATAGCATACAGAGTTTTCAACCAAATTTAACATAACTTTCCGAAAACTTTCCAAAGAATAGTAGCAACAGTTTACTGCAATTAAAACATGAATAGATGGAATATTTGATGAAATATGGCCATTTTTATGAGATAATTTTTAACTGCGCATGCGCGGAAGATTTCAAAATTTTTATTTCATTATTTGGTAGTGAGTATTTTGTTTCAACTCCTATAAAAAGTCCAGTCAAATGTTGGGAAAACTTAAAAAGATATAGTGAGCTGATTGAAAAGTTGTGGAAAATCCCTTATAATAAAGCTATTTTTAGGAAGCGACTCACTATATCGACCCTATCTTTGTGAATTTTCGCGATGTTTGACTGGACTTTTTATATAAGTTGCCCCAAAATACTGACTACCAAATTATGAAATAAAAATTTTGAAATCTTACGCGCATGCGCAGTTAAAAATTATCTCATATAAATGCACATATCTCATCAAACATTCAATATATTCGTGTTTTAATTGCAGTATACTATGGCTACTATTCTTAGGTAAGTTTTCGGAAGGTTGTGTTAAATTTGGTTGAAAACTCGGTATGCTATAAGCAAAAAACTTTTGGTTTTTTCACAAAAACGTTAACATCTTCACGAATTTGAGTGCTATGCTTACACAAATGCACACAAACGTTGAACGGGATCCTAATAGTCATTTAATGCAGTGACAAAACATTTCAAGCATTTTCTGTTGCATAGCTGATCGCAAATATAATTTTATTATTAAATTTATTATTAGGCCCCTAATTGTAGGCTTGACTAAATCTTACCCAAGAAATAAGAAATCAAACATGTTCTTTTCATCCCAGAAATTCAAGAACAATTCGCCAATAATTTTTGTAGATATACGACAAAACGTGTGCAATCGAAAGCATCCAGTCCCTGTACCTTAACTTTTGGAGGTCAGTGTATTTATTAACTCACAGCAGAAAAATAGATATATGTGTGTGTTTTTCTTTTATTAGAAAGTAACACTCTGAGAAAGGGAAGCAAATATATGTAGTTTTAAATTTTCAAAAAGAAAAGTATATTTTTTATCATTTTTAAGCTATGAAATAGTTAAATTTTTTTAAATAAAAGAGAAGTTTATGTATGGAACTAAAAAATCATAGAAAAGCTATAAAAATATTTCGGATTTAAAATTTTGCTGAATAAAAAATGAAATTTATTTCATTGATATTAAATGTTATAATTTTTTGTAAAAAACAAATTAGTTGAATTTTTATTTTTGTTACATAAGGGAAAAAGACATTTACAACATTGTTTTATTAGTTTTCGTGATAAGTTTAAAATGTTTTAATTTCTTATTTATATGAAATCTCAATATATTTATAATAATCAATAAGTTGACCGTTTTAAAAATATCTGATATATATCAAAAATATCCGATATATACCAAATTATCGGATACGTTTCATTTTTTTCGAAAATATCGTGGTATTTATCAACCCTGAATATCTCAAAATTCAGAAGAAAAATATCAGTTCTCCATTAAAAAGAACCGATAGCAGTTTAATTTTGAATTTTAAATTCGTCCTTATTTATTACATTTTTACCCGTCTGCCAAGAAGGGCTATGTGTTTCCCGCGTATCTGGGTATGTGGATTTCTTTATACCCTCAAAACATCCAAACGGCTGGATGGATTTTAATGAATGTGGTCTCTATCGTTTGGTCTTAACCGTCCGATGGTTATAGGCTAGATTGTGTTTTTATAAATTCAAAATGGCGGCCGTAAAATATAAAATGGCGGTAGAGACGAAAACAATTTTTTACGCACCCTATTTAGTGCTACATCATTGGATAGGTCTTTCAAAATGAAGGCGATCTTTCATTGACTATTTTACAGTCAGACGCTTCGTTTAAATATTGCACAACCTGGAAGTTGTGTAGGTAGAATTTCTAGCTTTACTGCAATTCTAACCATCATAGACATCTATAGCCCTCATCAAAACAGTGTTTATAGATAGGAACTTACATATAAACACAACTTAAAAGTTATCATTACAATTAAATAAAAAAAAAAATAGGTAAGTAATATAACAAAATAGTTTCACATTGATGAGAAATAATTAATTAGTTCGCTTTTTAGGCAGTCTGGTTTTCTTATTTTTTAAATTTAATTCAAAATACATACAACTATATGACAATATTTATTGTACAGTAGCCTTCCGCTTAACCGGTCTAAACGGGACCGAGGGTTAGCCGGCTAAGAGAAAAACCGGTTAAATCGGAAAAGCGAAAAAAATAAATGAAATAAGTTTCTGTGTAATTTAATTAATTAAACCCGTACGGTGCATTTAGTTTTTCAATTTGTATAGTTTTGAAAAAAGTACATATTTTCGATATTTTGTGAAATGCGTACTAGTTATAATTAACTGAATTGAAAGAAAAATTATCACTAATAACAAATAATGAAAAATATTTAACACAAATTAATTTGTTGAAAATCGTGTCTTATACCCTTATAAAAAGTTGAAATTGGCCTACATTATGTACATTTAAGTTAATCAGCCATAAAGAAATTAGTAACCTTCGTCTGTTGAAGGCTAGATGCCCGACGTTTTGCAGCATAATCTCTCCATCTCTTTAACATTATAATTTAACCGAGGAAATTGTTAGCCGCTGTTCAACGTAGCGTAGCGCCAACTCTAAAGCTTTTGCCTCTTCTGTATGAGAAATTTTAGCAGTGTCAACTTCAACTAGATCATCATCAGCAAAGTCATCGTATTGAACAACATCAGTTACAGTCCTAATTACATTCGTCAAATAATTTTTCATGCTTGAGATCTTTATCAGACGCAAACAACTTGTACATATTATGCGGTAGTCTGCTCGCATCAACTCAAGCTTTTTAAATGCTTGTACAAAACAGTTTGCAGATAAAACAGACATTATAGAGTTCCGGAAGAGGGAGATTGCATTTTTGACCATCAAAAACACAAAATCTCAAATCTTCCGAAAGGATATCTCATCTGCTCCTGGTGGTGGGGGCGGGGGTAAGTCCCCCTGAACCATGCCCTGAATTCAACACTGGTGAAGGTCAACGCGTATCCATTCAGAACCGATGTTCTTCTTTCTAAATTTTGCTTCCTTCTCGTCGTGATTGCACTTCAATTTCAAAGAGTAAGCTGAGTTCCCGGGACTGTCATCCTTTAATTTTACCTGACGATGGGAAAAAGAGCCGGCCGGTTAAAGCGGAGTTCCGGTTAAGAGGACGCCGGTTAAGAGGGAGGCTACTGTATTTCTTTTTTTCACTGATGTGCTGAAAATGTGTCTTGCAAGGCGCATGATAATAAATTTTTTTAGTTTGAATAATTTCAAGACTATATTCTTCATTTTAAAAATGCGTTATAGGTTTGCGGGTCACACGCATTTCTGTTCGAAAATCTCGCATCTTCCAGTATTTCGTTGTGACAGCGCCTATGAAACAAATGTATTTCAACGCTCTCCAGAAATAGCTATTTTCATTCTTAAAATACTCATTTTTAGGTGCGTTCGCAATTCTATAAATACGTAGCACATATTGTTGCCATCTGTTTCGTCCGTCTGTCTGTCGGTCCATCTATTCGCATATAACAGCGCAAAAATTACCAATTCGAATGGTTTGAAATTTAACATATACAGGGTGGTAAGGAAAGTCCCTTTAACCTGAAAATACTTGCGAACGGAGAGAGCTACAGCTATGCAAGGGATGTAACGATATAGTAAAGTGACAACGCCCAACCTTATGCAAACGACCGAAGCGCCCGTAGTGGCGAAATTTGAAAGATAGACATTGCAATTCGAAAACGAAAAGAGATAGAGCAAAATTTCAAATGAGAAAGTTTTAGAGCATCAATTAATTAGTACGAAACGATATTTGGTTCACTCGGATAAGATAAATCGTCACCTGTGTGCGCAAAATCGTCTGAAATCGATGAGCGACGATTCCATTTTGCATATTCACAAAATTTTTCGGAAATGTAGCAGTGCGTAATTGCAATTTGTGACGTTGTACTGTACTGTAATGTCTGTAAAAATTTAATTTCCAATGCATTTAAAATTTTAGTTTAATCCTTTCAGGGGCAGAAGAATGCTGTTCTTAAAATGATGAAATAATTGACTGACAACAGATTAGTCCAACGAATTTCTTAGAAAATAAAAACCCGATAATTTGCACTTTCATTACAAAAGCAAAATTTTATTAAAATATTATTGGGGTCATTTGTCAGTTTTGGAATTAAAATTAGGTGGCTAGACCTACTAGCCACCGCACTTGAAATGATTAAATCTATGTCATCGTATTGAAGAGACTCGAAATAGACGTTCAATGTTGAGAAATGTGCATGCAAATTTAATCTGACGAATACAAACGTATATCGTGAGCAATGGCGAACTTTTCGAAAATACTGAATATTAACTTTTTATCACCGTGAGACAGTTTGTCTTTTTTGTTTTTTGTGTGATGTTATCAAAATTTATTGAGATAAGTACGTATTTATACAATAAATGTTGCATATTTCTTCATACTTCTGGCTATTCCATTCAAACGTTTACACAAAATAGAGTGCATCGATTTCGGACATTTTTGGGTATACAGGCGAAGATTTATCGTATCCATGTAAACCAAATGTCGTTTCGTACTAATTAATTGATGCTCTAAAACTTTCTAACTGGAAATTTTGCTCTATCTATTTTCGTTTTCGATTTTCAATGGCTATCTTCCAAATTTTGCCACTAAGGGCGCTGCTGTCGTTTTCATTAAATCGGGCGTAGTCGCTTTACTACATTGTTACCTGACTTGCTTAGCTGTAGCTCTCTCTGTTCGCAAGTGTTTTCAGGTTAAAAAGACTTTCCTTTGCACCCTGTATATAAAAGTTGCAGAATTTTGTCGAACCATTTCAGATTTTATGAAAGACTAACTAAAACTTAAAAATATATTAATAAATGTCTCACGTAATTAATTCAATGATATCCCCTGATAGGTAATGATTCTATTTTGCCATGGTGACAATTCCAATATAAGATAGATTCCAATTATGTCCTTATTACTGAATTTAGTATATATTACTGTAATAAATTTTTTATTCATGCATTTTTGCATAAGATGCAACAGCTATTACAGCAAGATCTGTGTATATATAAAACTAGTTATAGCACGAACTTAGCGCATTTGCCACGTTTGACGTAAAATTTCTGATATATTGTATCTAGTAATTTAGTACGATCTACAAATAAG
This sequence comes from Maratus speciosus, assembly GCA_963932465.1. NCBI lineage: Eukaryota > Metazoa > Arthropoda > Arachnida > Araneae > Salticidae > Maratus > Maratus speciosus. The sequence goes on from OZ010794.1 coordinate 291,180,737, forward strand.
TGTGCGATCTATATTATTTTAATAAACTTTAATATCTTCAAAGGAACTTTTAATAATATTCTAATCCAATTACTAAAAGTTTTATAAAGTGATTTTTTTTTTATCGTGAACACAATTCAGGCACTGTCTAATCTAAAAAATATAAAGTACTCTTCTGTGAATAATTAAACAATTATTTACGCACCAATAAGACACATTGCTATGAGATAAACGCTCAGTCTTGCGCGGTGATGCTAATATATTTTTATTAGAAGTTCTAAGCAAATGTAGTATTTTTATAGCCTCTCGTTGAAATTGAAAAACAAAGTCACTCAGGCTATAAATTTAGTTTCGCATTATAAAATACAAAGTTTATTTTTGCATAAAAAAAGTTACCTTTTTCATACTTATTGAGGAAAAATCATATTTTCAATATATTTAAAAGAGTGTAATATCTCTTACAAACATCGCAAACGATTTTTCCTTAAAGAACCTTTGAAAGGGAAAAAAAAATCATTAATCGATCACGTATATGTTTTATCGTCCTTTTGAAGAATACAAGTACTACTTCTTTTTGTAATCGACAAAGCAGAGTGAAATGCATATTAATTTAATGAATTTTAATATGTTGTAACAATTTTAGTGGATAATTTTATGTGAAAATTTTTAATCACTTCTTAAAATAATGATAAATGATAGAAATAAATTAAAGATCCTAAAAAGAAGTGTAATAAATGAGATTTATTGCTTTTTGTTTGCTTAATTTAAATATAGAATAAAAACAGAATAAGAAGCAATAAAAAATAATTAATGTTCACTTTAGCCTCTTGTTAAAATTTAAAAATAAATCCGCCCAGTCTATAAATTTATTTTCGCATTTTAAAATACAAAGTTTATTGTTGCATAAAGAAGTTACCTTTGTTATACCTTTATAGCTCTAAGACAAATATATTTCATTATCGATCATTTTATGTTTTATGCTCTTTTTAAGCATACAAACATATATTCGTTGTATACTTTTTGTAATATACAAAGCGGAGTTAGGTATATATCAGTTTAATGAACTTTTATATGTAATAACAATTTTATTGAACAATTTTAAGCACTTCTTAAAATAATGATAAATAATAAAAATAAATTAAAGATCCTAAACAGAAGTGTAAGAAATAATATTTATTGCTTTTTGTTTGGTTAATTTAAAAATAGAATAAAAATATGCACAATAAAATAAAAATTAATTTTTACTTGAGCCTCGTGTTAAATTTGAAGATTAAAGCCACCTTGTATCTAAATTTAGTTTTGCAATATAAAATACAAAGTTTATTTTTGAATAAATAAGTTACCTTTATCATACCTTTATATCTTTGTAAGACACACAAAAAAAAATCATTAATCGATCACTGTATTTTTTATGGTCTTTTGCAGAATACAAGTACTCCTTTTCGTAGTCTACAAAGCAGAGTGAAATGTATATTAGTTTAATGAATTTTAATAGGATGTAACTATTTCAGTGAATAATTTTATGTGAAAAAGTTTAATCACTTAAAATAACAATAAATCATAGAAATCCTTTATAAATAAATAAATAAAAAATCATAAAAGAAGTGCAAGTAATAATATTTGCTGTTTTTAGTTTGGTTATTCTAAAAATATAATAAAAACGGAATTAGGAACATTAAAAAAATTAATGTTCATATGTGTCCCTTCTCTCGTACATACAAAACGATTAATGCTGTACAAATGTATTCTTACATGTGTAACTCTTAACAAATTGTGCCTTACATTTTAGCTTCAAATTAAATATTAGTTCAGCTACTTACATTTGTTTAAATACAACACTAAAATAAGGTATTTTAAGCTATAGGTTATTTAAAATAAACGAAAATAAGTCTATTTATTCAAATCTTTATATTTATGCTTTATTTCTTAAACAAAAACACATTAATAATGAAACTGATTCTTTGTATCGTAAATTACAAACTACACAGTAATTTCTATTTGCAAAGAAAATTTATACCAAATACAAAACATTAAATATAAAATACTTGAGAAAGTAATAGTTTTCTTTCTCAGTTGAATTCTTTTAAAAAATAAGGAACATTGTCACTTCAAAGAAAATACAGCAAACTGTTCAAATCGATACCAGCTGTTTCGATTCCAGAAAATTTCCAGGACTTAACTTCGGGGTATCCACAAAAGTATTATTACTACGAAAATCTATTCTTATTTCTTACTAAATTATGGTTTATGTTTCACTTTCAACAGAAACTATTTGTAGGACTATTTGGACTTATTGAAAACAGCTCTAAAAATGTTTGGCCATTTGCTTTTTTTTTTTTTTTTTTTTTTTTTTTTAAGCTCAAGTCTTAATTTTTCTCCATATGTCCGCAAAATATAAATGTATTCGTTGTGTCTTAAATCACAATCTACAATTAAATTTAAAAAATCAAAAAAGCCGACTGCGTAAAAAACAAACGAATTAATTATTTCTTATCAATGTGAAACTATTTATTATAATACTTACCTATTTTTTTTTAACCATTTGGAAAAATGGTTATTGTTCTCGCCAGGGTAGGAAATCAAAAGCATATCTGAAAGTTTTCATTGGTTTAATCCGCAATTTATTCGTTATCTGATTGGTATATACAGTAATCTGTATTTCCCTTTGGTTTCAACAACGATGGACAACAGAGTGTTGACACTATGACAAAAAAGTAATAAAAAACTACAAAAAAAAAAAAAAAATTAATAAATCAGAAACAAATTGAGATACAGCTTTCAAACAAATTGCATTTAAAAGTACATTTTTTTCTCTATCCGACGGTATAAAAAGTAATATTGTCGGATGTTTAGAAGTTTAAGAATGAAATTTTATTTAAAATTGTTCGTAAGATTTTTTTGAAATCTGATGATAGAAAAGCCTTTTCCCGAACAGCCAATGAAATGCTTGGCTATTACGTAAGTTTCATAGGTAATCTGACGAGTCGCAGGCGATTTTTCTTGCTTGCAATTTTTACGTGTTATAACACTATTAATCTTTAATTCATGGCGTACGTAATGTATGACCAGTTCCGTAGAAGTTTAAAAATTTACAGTACCGAAAATTGTAAAACTGAAATTTCTTTTAAAATTTGTTCATGATGGGTCCAGGAATGTTATCGTTTAATCCATGGCGTACGTAATGTAGGATCAACTCCGTGCGATTTTTTGTCTTAAATTTTATTCTTTGAAAAAATCATTTTCCAAATGGTCGTTGTAATTTGTTAAATTGCCTTTTTTTGTATTTACTTGCATTCATGATTTTTAAGTTGTGTTTAATTGTTAGTTCCTATCTATAAACACTGTTTTGATGAGGTCTATAGATATCTATGAAGGTTACAGTTGCAGTAAAGCTAGAGATCCTACCTACACAACTTCCTGGTTGTGTAATAGTTAAACGAAGATTCTGACTGTAAAATAGTCAATGAAACTCGTCTTCATTTTGAAAGAACTATCCAATCCTACACCATACGCCACTCAATTTGGTGTGTAAAAATTTTATTTCGTGTCTACCGTCATTTTATATTTTACGGCCGCCATTTTGGATTTATAAAAACAAAACATAGCCTATAACCATTGGACGGTTAAGACGAATCGATAGAGACCTCATTCATTAAAATCCATCCAACCGTTGGGATGTCTCGAGGGTATAAAGACATCCTTCTAATTGTAACTCTTGCCAAATTATGCTTCATATTAAGGAGGCTCAGGGCTTGTTCGATACCGATAAATATGTAAACAGAGCTCTTGCTACGAGTCCATATAAAAAACCGAAGTATATAATGTAACTAATTTAAACTTTCTGATATTTTTAAGGTATGTTTGTACTTTTATAAAATTATAAAATGAAGTACTTCAATGTAATAAAATAAAAAATATAGCGAAATTTATATAACGCAATTTTCGAAAAAAAATTAGGTGTCATATCACCATCTAATAACCATCTAAAAATTCCATTTTTAATTATTAAAAATATCTTAATGTTGAATTGACATAAGAACCTAATTTTCGCTTTAAAATGATCAGGAACACTATAGAATGAATTACGCGTATAACTATCACTCGAAGGAAACCTTATTACAAAAGCTCTCAAATTTGAAACTTTAAAAAAACCAAAAAAATACATTTTTTTTTTCATTAAAAATATTCAAAATATTAAATTATCTAAAATGTATTAATTCATTCTATAGATAATGATATTATATGCATGAAAAAAAAATTAAGCCTTTCCATCAAATAGTTTTTTTTTTTTTTAATCTTACGGATATTCGTTAAAAATGAAATTTTGAGAAAACACGACTTAAGTTGTAATTAAATGGGTGGGCTTTGAAAGTGATTGTTACATAAATGCTCATAACTCCGCAAAAAATGCAAATATTTTTATTTTCTTTTCTGCACTGTGTTCAGAATTAATTGAAAACTAAAATAGATACTTAAAAAAAAAAAAAAAAAACGGTGTTTTGAAAGTTTTTCAATTTTGAGCTCTCTTAAAACAGATAAATTGAAGTCTGAATTATTTTTTTAATTATTAACCCCTTCGGGACGAGCGTCATTTGCAGAATTTTTAATCGTTTATAACCGGTCTGTCAAAATAGAAATTTTTGCCTAATTGAATCGGGAAAATGCTCCGATTGAATATGGCAAAATTTACAATAAAAATTTACTGGTGAGAATAATCACTGATTCTGAGCACCTTACGCGGCACGAATACCGGTCGCTCGTCCCCAAGGGATTAAAGGTACACATGTATTTAAACAAACAATAAATAGAATTAAATAGAACAAACCCAACTGGAGTGAAAATTTTTCCGAGGCCAGGACTCGAACTTGGGTCGACAGCGTACCGTGCTGTTGCTCTAACCGCTTAGCTACCCTGGCCGATGTCCTAGCTTGGCAATTTCTCACTAATAAAACAAGTTGGGGAACGTCACCGCCCATCTATCCAGGGTAACTTAGCGGTTAGAGCAACAACACTGTAAGCTGTCGACCCAGGTTCGAGTTCTGGCCCCGGTTAATTTTTCACCCCAGTTGGGCTTAGTGTATTTAATTGCATTTGTCTTAATATATGTGTTCCTTTAATAATTATGCTTCATAGTTTGGCTTTAAATGAAAATGTCCATTTCGTTGGAATTGTTGAATGCCAGATCTAAAATTACATTTTCTCAAATTGATAAGCAAAATAAAATATCACAAATCCATATTTAAGAAAAATCTTGTATTTATATCTAACCATTCTGCATAGACTCATAAACACAATAACTTAATTTTCGAACCGAAAGTTACAAAATATCGAGTTAAGTACGACAATTGTAGGAAAATGTGATTATAATAAAAACCAAAATTTTTAAGTTAGTTCAAGTTTCATAGCAATCGTATGTTTCTTTCCGTTCACTTCTTTAAAAGCAAGAATATTGTCACTTCAAAAGAGAAATAGTAAACCGATCAATGTGATACCAACTGTGACTTTTTCAGAAAGTTTCGAAGACTACTTTACTTGGAGGTACCAAAGAAAATATATAATGTTTTCAAAATGCATTCTTAAAATTTAACACTTATGGAATTGCGCTTTACAATTTAATTACAAAAGAATTATTTGTTCCATACATCAACAGTGTTCAAAGTTAGCCTCTAAATGTGTGTATCTCTCTTTGATATTTAAAATAAGTTCATTCGACCTATAAATTTATACTACAATTATGCACAGACATTATATTTCATTCTCTATATACTAAATTATAAACTACACGCACAGATTTGGTGATACATTTCAATGGATATATATATATATAACTTAGTATATATCATGATATATATCCAATATTTATTTTCAAAATATTATAAACTTTCACATTTTCGATATTTCATATATTTGATATTTATTTTTAAAATTTTGTGTATGATATTTTTGATATTTCCGGTCAAAACAAGTATAAATATATATTTTTTAATTGCTATTAATCGTATAAAGGGCATTTTCTTTGACAGTGATTTTTTAGTCCACCTACAGCGCAAAGATATATTCCAAGCATTACTTTTAAAGCTGAATTTTTGAATGCAGGATAAAGAATTAATTGACACAATATTTAGAACAGCCATTGAAAGATAAACTGTCACATTTAGATAAGTTATTTACAGTTCATTAAAAATAATCTTTCAGTTTTTGGTTATGTTCAGTTTAAACTCTACAATATGTTACGGAATGAAAAAGCAGTCAAGTTTACATTTATGTTCAAATTTTTCAATACAAATTATTACCCGACTGCCAAGAAGGGTTATGTGTTTCACGCGTATCTGGGTATGTGGATTTCTTTATACCCTCAAAACATCCCAACGGCTGGATGGATTGCAATGAATGGGGTCTCTATCGATTAGTCTTAACCGCCCGATGGTTATAGGTAAGGTTTTTTTTTATATAAATTCAAAATGGCGGCTGTAAAATACAAAATGGTGGTAGATACGCAAAATAAAATTACGCACAATATTGTGTGGCATATCATTACATAGGTCTTTCAAAATGAAGACGATGTTTCATTGACTATTTTAGAGTCAGAAGCTTCGTTTAAATATTACACAACCTGGAATTTATGTAGTTAAGATCTCTAGTTTTTCTGCAACTCTAATATCATAGGCATCCATAGGCCTCTTCAAAACAGTGTTTGTAGATATGAACTAACAATTAAACACAACTTAAAGTCATAAATACAAGTAAATAAAAAAAATAGGTAAGTAATATAAAAAGTAGTTTCACATTGATGAGAAATAATTAATTAGTTTGCTTTTTACGCAGTCGGGTTTTCTGATTTTTTAAATTTAATTTTTATTTTGTATTTACGTTTTGTTGTATAAAACATATAAGTTTCTTGGAACTTGAAAGTAAATCGTATACTTTTTTTTAGAGCATAAAAAGCAAATTGTGCTCGTTGATCTTCAATTTGAAAGAGATTTAGAATATTGAAAGAAAGACATTTAGAATATTGTTTTATTAAATTTTCATGCTATGTGTCTTAAATGTAGAAAGATATATTTTGGCACCCACTTAATTAACTTAATTGTAATAAATTATTTCACAACAAAATATAGACAAGTAAAATTAACTCACCTGTGAAAATCCTACATGGGGATGACGGCCAAAGTTATGCCACATGTACGAGGGTGGTTCTGTAATTATTATCCCTAATGTATATAAAATATTTGTACTGCGATGGTTGATGTGGAATATCGAAGCCTAATCTCTTGAATGCTTATTTGCTCAATTTCAGAACCGTAGCTGCTATATTAACATAGTTTTGGAGGGAGGGGTGAAGTTTTAAAGACCTATTTTGGGGGGAGTTTTTAAGAAGGGGGATGAAGGTGAAATGCTGGTTCGGAACTTTATGAGGCTGCATTTGGACAGTGGATGAGATGTCGCTATATCACTATGATCCCGAGATCAAACGACAGTAGTTACGTCTCATCCACTGTCATAACTCATCATGTCACCCCATAAGCTAAAAATCAGCCTTTCACCCCACTCCTCCCCTTTCACTCCTCCCGCCAAAACTATGTGAATATAGCAGCTACGGTTCTGAAATTGAGCATATAGGCATCTAGGACATTAGGTTTCGACATCCCACAACAACCATCGCAGTACAAATATTTTATATACATTAGGGACAGTAATTATTGAACCACCCTCGTACTTCGAGTATGATGCTGAAAAGAATTGTGATTTTATTTATTTATTATGTTTGGTTGGTTTTTTAGTGAAGACACGTCGGATAAAACAAAATCATGTTTATTATGCATACTCTTCCATCAAAAGAAAAAAAAACTGGTTTAAATAGCAAGAAATCTGAAAAATAGTTAAAGTATAATCAGATTAATAAATATTTAGATATGTACGTTATATTTAATTTTGTATGGAGGGATAGAACTAATCTATTTTGATTCTATCCATAACAGAAGCTCCCTACGTACTGGGAAAGGGTGTGTATATGGTACATGTATTTACAAAAATGTCAAGATCATCGATTTCTTTTCATACAATAGAAGCGAAAGTGATTCAATCCGTTTGTAGGGTTCAAAGTCAGATCCTATTAGAAACGAACAGATATTTTCTTTCTCCTTGATTTGTGGTGTCACATTGCGACACTAAGGCAGATCAGTTCTAGTTCTTTTTTGAAAGATCGAAGAGTTATGTCGTTCCTTTCCAATAATGTGCAATGTGTTTTAGTTTAAATTTATTTTAGTTTGGACAATATTTATAATCTTGAATAAGTTTACTATTTTCATGTATCAGATAGATATCAGATATACCTATCGGATGTATGTCCAAAAATTGAATATTTTTGATATTTTCGAAACTATCGTGATATTTACTAACTCTGTACGCACGTATTTTTACTCGTTTAAAAGTACTTTTATGTCACATCCAAAGCTTTTAAAATAGATCAAGTGTCAAAGTAATCGTTTTTTTCTTTTGGATGAGTTCTTTTAACACGTTGAGTGCCCCGTCAGTCACCGGTGCTAACACTGAACTTTCCAATTAGGCCACGTCAGTCATCGGTTACTGATACTTATAGATTGTGCAAAGGGAATCTTATTTCGTGGCTCAAACAGAAACACAGACAAAATAGACTTGGCATTCAACGCATTAAAGTAGGAAATATGACGCTTCGAAGAAAAAGCAGTAAATCGATCAAAGTGATATACACTATGTCTATTCGAGCCAGAAGTTTCGAAAGAAAACTTAACTTTGAAGTACTGTAGAGCGCCGATTATCCGAACAAGTTAGGACCGCCCTAATTCGAATAGTCAAAAGTTGGAATAAATGGACATACAACTTAAGGGATGTTTCTGACTTTACTGAAATCTTCACACGTTATCTAAGCTTAGGACTGGCAGCACCAATTTGTGCTGGCATGTTCAATTTTGTTTTCTTTTTTACATTTTTATCATTATTTTTTTTCCTCCTTATAATTATCTCTGAAGTCCAGAGATTATAGTTTAAGCAAAAAAAGTTTTTGATTGGTGCTTGCTTCAACAACGACATTCTTTTCAATCCTTTCATATTTTTATTTTTTCATAAATTAATTTAGTTGAATAGGATCAACGTTCTTCGGCCGTTCGAGCCATTTAATAGCTATTTCCAAACATTAAAATGCTTCATTATGTGATGGACCTCGGTTATTTTCAGAGCGGTCGTTTTCATTTTCTTCAATTTCTTTTTCATCATGCATCTCAACGACAATCTCATCTTCCTTTAAAATCTAATATCCAGGGATATGTACTTCAGTATTTAACCCGTTTATTTCATTATCTTTATAGATTCTTCCCATCTCCTTTATTGTTTTACATTCTCATTTTCTAATCCACTCTCAGTTTTTTTTTTTATTTAAAATTTCATTCCATACCAATGGATAATTGGGAGTTTAGTTAAAAAAAAAAAAAAATTCGCAGAAATAGGCAGCTCGGGTAACTGGAAGTTCGATTAAAAAGAAATTTTGAGAGAAATAGGCTGTTCGGATAATTGGAAGTTTGGTTAATTGGAGTTCCGATAATCGGCGCTGTATTTTACCTGCTAGAGATGAGATGGGCTCAGCCGGAGCGGATGATCCCGAGCCCAAAACCAGATCGGGATTAATTTTTATACCTGTCATCGGTGGGGCGGGGTAAACTCGGCTAAAGCCATTAAGTAGGCCTCCCGCCTGGCCTGAACCAATCATCGGTCTTTGTAAATTATCTTATATCCAAATAATTTTTATATCGTCCCGAAGACAGAAACGGAAAGAAGATCATGGTTCCAATAGCATTAACTGCAACGAAATTGTTATCACTTTTCAACGAAAATATTTTGGACTAATATTTTTTATAATATAATAGGAATATTTTATCTTAATTTTAAATAATTTAAAAATTTATTTTATAATTATTTTTTTCTGAAATATGTGTGGTGTCAAATGAATTTTCAGCTAAAATATTAATTTTTTTGCTTTTTGGTATGAAAAATAAACTATTATAATTATTTTTATACAAACTTCTTTTATTAATAAGTCTTATTCATCCTACAAAAATGATAGGGCACTAAAATCAAGTGTTTCTATCGTAATCTTCAATCTATGTCTTTTCCCGTGCACTAAAATATTTATACCATATGACAAAACTTTTAAGATATAATGCGCGTGGAAAGAGCTAATTCTCTCTTTAATTTAAATTCTTTAAAAGTAAGAATTTTTTTTTTTGTTTCAAAGAAGAAATAGTAAACCATTAAAATTGATACCAGCTGTGTCAGTCTCGGGAAGTCTCGAAGACGTAATTACGAAAGTGTTCCTGCTGCAAAATACATTCTATCAAGTACACTCTTACCAAATTGTGCTTTAAACTTTAGTTTAAAAAGAAAACATCTGAATAATTACCTGAAAAGTTTAAAATCAGCTGTAAAATAAAGTTATCGTTATTTGATTTGCGAAATAGACTGAAATAAATGTCTATATACAATTTATATATATATATATGTACATATATATATATATATATATATATATATAACCATTAATTAAACATAACCTACCACCGTCAATTATTATGAATTAAAGCTGTAAGTATAAAAAAAAAAAAGGAAACACCTGTTTACCCTCCTTTTTTCGAAAACATATATACACACACACATATATATATATATATGTATATATATATATATATATATATATATATATATATATATAATATATCATCATCATCATCATCATCAACCGTTTTCAATCCACTGCTGGATGTAGGTCTCCCCCAGATTTTTCCAATGTTTCCTGTCTAGTGCTATAGTCATCCAATTTACACCGGCTACTTTTCTGATTTCATCACTCCATCTTACTTTAGGTCGTCTTCTTGGCCGTTTTACATCTCTGGGATACCACTGTAGGGTGTTTGTGCTCCATCTATTGTCTTGTCTTCTTGCGATGTGCCCAGCCCATTTCCATTTTAGCCGTTTAATTCTTTCAATGATGTCAAAAACTTTCGTCTGACTTCTTATCCAGGTTATTCTTTTTCTGTCTCTTCTAGTTATACCTAGCATACATCTTTCCATACTTCTGTGTGTTGTTTGTAATCTTTGTACCATCCATTTTGTTAGCGTCCATGTTTCTGCTCCATAAGTTAGGACAGGCAAAACACATTAGTTAAATACCTTTCTTTTCAAACACAGGGGCATGCTACTCTTCAGAATAATATTGTTCTTCCCAAAATCACTCCATCCATTTCTTATTCTTCTATTGATTTCATTCATGATACTATTATCAGATGATATTTCTTGCCCTAGGTACACATAACTTTGCACTTCTTTAATTTCAGTGTTGTTGTAGACGATTTTCTTTTTTGATGCAAATGAATTGAACATCACTTTAGTCTTTTCCAAGTTTATTTTTAATCCCACATTAATGCTAGATTCTGCCAAATCTTTTAGCATATTTTCCAATTCTTCAGGACTGTTACTGAAAATTAAAATGTCGTCAGCGAATCGGAGATGACTTAAATATTCCCCATTTATTCTAATCCCTTTGTTTTCCCAATCCAGCTTCTTGAACATATTTTCTAAGACAGCAGTAAAAAGCTTAGGCGAAATGGTGTCTCCTTGTCTTACCCCTCTTCTGAGCTTGATCTTTGCTTTTCCTTTGTCCAAGCGGATGGTTGCTGTTGCTTTCTTGTAAATCTTCTTTATAATATTGATGTAAGGTTTGTCTATACCCATGTCCTCCAGAGATTCTACTACTGCTGATGTGTAGACCGAATCAAATGCTTTTTCATAATCAATAAAGGCAAGGCGAAGAGGTAAATTATATTCCTTATGTTTTTCTATGAGTTCCCTTACCGTTTGGATATGATCCATTGTGCTGAATCCACTTCGGAATCCTGCTTGTTCTCTAGGTTGAGCTGAGTCCAGAGCTGATTCAAGTCTTGTCTTTGGTGAAAATTTTATAAATCACTGACAGTAAGCTGATTGGACGGTAGTTTTTAATGTTTTCCTTCTCTCCTTTCTTGTAAAGTAGCACCATCACAGCATTATTCCAATCTTCTGGTACAACTGACTTCTGGAGACATTTGGAAAACAGTAAGGATAGCATTTTTGCAAATTCTTCTCCTGCTTCTTTGATAAGGTCGATTGTAATTCCATCTTCTCCGGGGCATTTACCTTTTTTCATAAATTTAATGGCTTGTAAAACTTCGTCTGTCGTCACTGGGATTATGGCATCGGTTTCTGTTAAGTTTTCTCGTGGATCACATAAGTTGATTTCCCTCTGATCTTCACATTTATATAAATCGTTATAGAATTTTTCGACAATGTGTACTATTTCTTTATTGATTTTGGTGATTGTTCCATCTGCCCTCTTTAGTGCAAAAATACCTTTTCTTCCAACACAAAGTTTTCGCCTAGCTGATTTTAAACTTTTGTTATCTTCTAGAATTTTCTTGACAAGATCAGAGTTAAATTTTCTGATATCTTCTGTAACACATTTTCTTACCGTTTTACATAATTCAGCATATTCAACTCTTGATTTAGGATCGTTTTTCTTCATTTTAAATTCTCTGCGTTTCTTCATCAATCTTCTTGTTTCTTCTGTTATTTTCTTTGTCTGCTTTACTTGTGCATCGCCAGCTATCTTCTTTGCAATATCTTGTAGAGTACTGGCTAGTTTCTTGTTCACTACTGTAACATCTTGCTCTTCTTCTAAAGCTGATTGAAGTACTTGGAAACGGTTTTTAAGTTCCAAATGGAATTCTTCTTTATGTTTCTGGAGATTTATTATATCGATTGATTTCTTTGAGTGTTGCAAAAGCTTCATTCTTTCCACTTTAGTATTTAACGGCAGTTTGCATCTAACCAACCTGTGATCACTTCCTGTATTGAAGTTATTGAGAACGCTGCAATCCTGAATAAGATGCTTTTTGTTTGTTAAGATGTAGTCGATTTCACTTGTTGAGCCATTTGCACAACGCCATGTCCATTTTCTTTGTGGCTTTTTCTTGAAAAATGAATTCATGATATACAACTGTTCACATTCTGCAAACTCAATCAATCTGTTTCCTCTTTCATTTCGCACCCCATATCCATGATTTCCTACTGATAACTCACCTTTCTCTTTTTCCCCAATTCTAGCATTCCAGTCTCCCATTATTAATTTTATGTAGCATTTTCCCTTTTGATGCATTGAAGCTACTTCTTCATAGAAATCCTCAACTTCTTCATCAGTATAGCTTACTGTTGGTGCATAAACTTGGGTAATTTGCAGCTTGTATCTTCTGGACACTTGTATTACTAACCTTGCAACTCTATCTGATGCACTATCATATTCTACGATGTGATTCTTCCACCTTTTATGAATCAGAAATCCTACACCGCTTGTTCTTCCATCTTCTGTGCCTCTGTAGTATAATACATGTCCGCTGGCAAGATCTATCTTCTCTTCTCCTTTTCTTCTTACTTCACATAATCCTAGGATGTCCCAGTTGATTCTTTCTCATTCTTCCTCAAGTTCCTGAAAACGATTTTCCGAAGATAGGGATCGTCCATTATACGTAGCCAAGGTCATCAACTTATGGCAGCCTAGCCGAGCCCGGTTATTCTTAGCACCCTCTGTCTTCATGTCTTTCTGATCGCTGCCGTAACCAGGAACATTCAGACCGCCGGGAATTAAGGGCCGTGATTTATTTTGTGAATTCATGGTACCATAAGGGGGGTAGGTGGCCAGATTCCTCCACGCTGGCCAAGCGGGTTGGAGGAAGCCCATCCGCGTTCGTTCCCCATGCACTAGGCAAGGGTACTAACAGGCTGTACCGGTGGAAGGTGCGGATTGGACATTAAGTCTCCGCTCCCAGTCGATTCCTTTAAGTCCTCCTCGAAGGCAATTAAAGGGTCTTCTCCTGGTTAATAAGCAGAGGCTATTAAACAGCCCATATATATATATATATATATATATATATATATATATATATATATATATATATATATATATATATATATTTACTACTTATCATTCTAGAGAAATGCACAAAAATTAAAATAATTTCTTTGCGTCAAAGTATTGGATGACGTCTGCTCGGAAAACAAAGGCAATAATTTTAAGATACTGTAAGTGTTCTGGTGATCGTGCTTTTCTTCCAGTTGATCTCTTTAAAAAAGTAAGAATATTGTTGCTTCTAAGTAGAAACAACAAACCGATCAAAATTATGCCAGCTGTGTTGATACCAGAAGGTTTCGAAGAACACTTAATTTTTAGGTAACTAAAAACGTTTTAATGCTATTAAAGTGCATTCTAACAATTTTAAGCCTTAAATGCATCGTGTATCATATGTGCAGCATGTAAAAATATTGTGTTTTTATGACATCTGGTGGAGTTTCCTTTAACTAATCTATGTTTTATATCTGCTACATTATGTTTTTAGAAGGACCGTTGCACATTTCCCCCCAAATAGATAACAGTAGGGCCGATATTCAATCAATTTGCCGGGAAGTAACAATGGACGTTGATATTTAGAATTCGCTTAAGTTTTGCATAGTTTAATTCGTACTTAAGAGTTAAGTTTTAGAAAATAAAAATTATATAAAATAAGGTATCTAGATTCTTACTTATTGAAATAATAATTATTCTTTCACTGTTTTATTTATGACAGTAGTTTTCGCTCGTATTGCAGATGTGCATGAGAAAAAAGTTGATGTATTTTGCGCAAACATATCTCTTAATTTCTTCAATATATTTTTTGGGTAAACATGTCTTAAAATCAAATATATTTTTTTATACAAAATAAAAAATCATGCATTTAAGGAATAATATCTACCACATTATGCTTTAACACTAGAACGCTCGGAAGGTGTCGATCCAATTCCGACTATATGACTGTATGTCAACTGGAACCAGAAATTCTTTCATAAAATAAGTTAAATTTAAAACACACAGATTTACGTTAAATAAAACAGTCAAATAATTTTAAATAAATATTCTGGTGTAAAATATTTTTATGAAACTTGAGTAAAATTTCAGGGTGTTCTAGTGTTAAATTTCAGTTTCAAACGAAATTTTTTGTAAAGCGCCGAAGTCTTAAATTTCAGCTGCATAATAAATTTTTGCTGTTCCATAATCAAAATAAATTTCAAAAATACTTTTTTTCATCAGTATAATTTGACAATCGATGAATTCGATAATTTGACAATTTATCGATGCTGCTGCCAAAATTAAATTTACTGTAAACTTTTCAATTTATCGGATCATATTGCAAAAACTATTTCACATAACAACATGAAATCTTATAGTTTTATAAAGAAACGTATGATAAACACACGTGGAAGCGGAAAGTTTCTAAATCGTAGAGTTTTGTAAATGCTTTTAAATGTTGAAATCGTTCACGATAGTTAACTTACGTAAATTTTATAGGATCGAAAACTATGCAAAGTAATATAATCATCTTTTGTGTGTATATACTTTACTAGATTGTGGTCTATAATGTGAAATAATTTTTTTTTTAATTTGTCTTATTGTTTTTAAGTTATTTACATTTTTTATTAAATTTTTCATTAACTGAATAGAAGTTGCATTCATAATTTGGAGTATACTAGTCATTTTTGTGTACTGTTGCGAGATTTACAAAAAGCCCATATAATATTTCCAAACGCTTTCAATTCAAAAATGAATTAGCACGTGAATATTAAAAAATAAAGAAAACGTTAAAATAATTAAATTATTACTTGCGAAAAACATTTAATACTGAAAATTATGTCATATTAAAAAGTAATTTTTTAATAGCATCCAAAAGAAATTTTTTTTTAGAGCGTGTGGTGTCTGGACAAAGGATGGAAATTTCATTTTAATACTCTAAAGCAATTAATGTCGCTGGATTGGTGTTTTCAGCATTTGCCTCAGTGGATTCTGAAGTAACAGCGACTTTTAGATCTCATATTCACAGAAATAAGTAGTTTTTTGAAAAGATCGCCATTACATTCTTACGCCATTCCCCCATTATCCAACTAAATGGACAATTCTACTGAACATTGAAGCTGAACTTAAGCACAGAACGCATGCAGAGTTTGGATGCTTTCGACAAAATCTTAATTTTGTCTCAAACATAGCAACAAACACTACAGAACTTGGCAATACTCACCTGGACCAGTTCATTTCGACGAGATAGACAAGTAAACAAACAGGAAAGCTGGCTAAGTTTTTGTTCAAAATCCTTTCGACTAATCAAATTTTATTGCCAGCATGTCGCAGTTTTCATACTAATGCCTACTCCTATAATTGTATCAAAATCACCATAGTAACAAAATTTATTTTTCGGCATAATTTGTTAATTTACAATGTAAATATTATTTCTTGGTTATAATAATAAATTTAATAAATTTAATAGGCACTCTAAATCTTTTCAAATGTAGAATAAAAAAAATATTTTTTCCTTAAAATTGAAAGACCTCACATATTGCAAATGTAATAAACCAAGACCCTACACTAACCCCCACACTGTTAATTTACAATGTAAATATGATTTCTTGATTATAATAATAAATTTAATAAATTTAATACTGTATATCATTCAAATGAAGAATTAAAAAAAAATTCCTTAAAATTGAAAGACCTCATATATTGCAAATGTAATAAACCGAGTCGCTACAAAGGCTAATACAACTATAAAGTTTGTCAGTTAGCACTGAAATATGAAACATGAAGTAAATATATTTCTAAGTATCTCCCAAATGAAGTCTTTTATTTTAGTTGAAATTCTTTACACCTTTGCAATTTCGTCCTTCATATTTATTTTCAAAAAGAAACTATTATCCTTTACTCTTTACTCTCAATATATTTGGAACAAACACTCCAAATATGAAACCATTCGAGCTGTAATTTATAGCCGCAATTACTCTTAGAATTCATATCGGGAATTCGCTTTTCAGAAAAGTTCACGAACGGATGCAGTTTTATTTAATAAAAGCATCAAACGGAATGAAATATACCGGAATTTATACTTTACGATATCGATTTAACTCTTTAATGTACTTTCGAAAGAAAAGTTTAAATATTTTTATTAAAGTATTTTAGTATCGAATATACAGTACGCTTTAAAAACTTATTTTTGCTTAGTTTTCGAAGATATTCTTCAGTATATTAGAAAATCAGAATATAACTAGTGTGTGTATAATGCAATCGCATTACAATCTCCATCGAAAAGCTATATAGGGTGAAATACCTTTATGAAACCTTAATGATTCTTTTTTGTTCAAATGATTATTACAAATAGTTAAGGGGTCTTTTACCTTTTAAACGCGTCGAAAATTAACAAAAAACTTCATATAAGTTTGGATATTCATTCAACAGATTGTGCTTAGTAATATGCTACCATTAGAAATTTATTAGCCTTTTACAGAATTTGTGTATTGTTGAAATCAAAATAGCTATTTTTTACTCCAGAAGTCATTACGTACATGATTACTTGATAAAGTCTGTATCGATTGTCATGAAATTTGGTGACGATACTAAACAAATATGTGTGTTTAAAATGAACTACTTTTAAGTATTTACATTGGTAATGTTTTTAGTTATGACTATTTTTATTCATTAAAAATACAAAATTTTTATTTTTTTTTTACAATTTTTTTTTTCTTTTATAATTAATGAAATAATTTTAGCCTAAGAGTAGTTCATTTTAAACACACATATATGTTTAGTATCTTTACCGAATTTCATGACATTCCATACAAACTTTCTCACGATATCATGAGCACAATGACTTATGGAGTAAAAAAAAAAGAGCTATTTTGATTCTAACAATACACATATTATGTACAAGGCTAATAATTTTCTAATGACAGCATATATTACAAAGCACAATCTGTTTAATCAATATCCAAAATTTTATGTTTATACATAAAAAGGTTTTGAAGATAGACTAATTCAAACTTTGAATTTTTTCGTTAAATTTCGTCGCGTTTAAAAGCTACAAGACCCCTTAAATCAATTTTATACTTATATTTGTTTTTGAAAGTATAGTTAGAGATACATTAAGAAATCAATGCTGACAATATTTTGAAAAATTATACTTTTATAACGAGAATTTTTTTTCTTTTTCTCATAAATAGATATCTCCAGTAACTGACACCATTGCTATTTTGAAATTAGTCGGAAGTACTAATCCCAAAACTTTCTTCTTTCGTGGTAATATTTCAAAAAGTTGTTACGCATGTTAATCATTCAGTGTTATTATTTCCATAATACACCAACTTTGATTTTCGTCTTAACCCTTTCAAGCGCCGGCGACTTTTACACAAACACTTTATTCGGTTGGTACCACTTTTTAAAAAGAAGTTACCGTTACTTAAATAATGATAAAAAAATAATTAAAGAGCACAAATATTACTTTTTTTTATTACTGGTGCCACAAACAAATCCTGCATGCTCGTTTTGAAGGTGCATATATGCACCCATGGCCCCGAATGGGTTAAGTTTTTGCTTCATTTTACTAATCCGAGTAAAAACGAATTATCTTGATCATAATATTTAATAAAATCAATATTTTTTGTTACTCTTTTGTACTCCAGCTGCTTGGGAATCGCCGCCTTAGCAGGATGAGAAGTTTTCGTCGTAATGAGCGATGTAAAACTGAACTATCAGAAAATTACACAAAAATCGCTATTACTGTGCCCCCTCCAGGCAGAAAATTCCCAAATTCACTTGATACCTGCTTTTCGACAGATAGCATGGACATTAGCCGCAAGTTTGATTTTTTTCTGACATTATCTTGCCGTGACAAATTTAAATTGAGAAATTCGCAGCAAATTTTCCGCGAGGTTTACTATCCCCTATTGCATGAGTAGTTTTTTGTGAAACTAATGGCAAGACTGTCTTTTATTTATGAAATTGACGAAAGCAAAAAGTCCCCCTGTTGACAGAATAGACATATTGTATATGTATTCGGTTTGCACCGTTTTCTGTAAACGCTATACGTATCAAAAACCAAAAAAAAAAAAAAAAAGACTCTATTGAAAAGTACAAATATTACCTTAACTTGTTTATGGTGATGAAAACGGTCCATGCACTTTTGGACGGTGTGTTCGCATCAATAGACCTGATCAGGTCTATGGACACCTCCGAAGAGGTTAAACTTATAGTGTAACAGTTGTAAACAGATGGTGGGGCGCGGAAAGATTACTACTTTGCAGTAAGTTTGCAGTATTTTTTATTACTTGTTTGCCGTTAATTTGCAATAATTTTGATACAGGATGAATTTAACTTGCACGACAAGTTAGCTGCAAGTTCAAAGTGTGGTGACTTCGGCGTTTGCGTTATCTTGCAGTCTTGTTATGAAATTCAGTCTTGTCATGCTGAGCGTGCTGCAACTTTGCAGGTTTTCACCCTCCGAGCGTCTTGCAAAAGGGTAAAATTGTAATGTTGTTTTCTTTGCATTTTGCTTTAAATGCTAAGAAAATATAATTGTTTCAACATAAAAAAAAAATCTCAATTACAAATATGAATGTAATCCTTGAGAGTATTAATCATTCTTCAATGTAATTTAAAATTCATTAAATCTATAGATTTATATTATCTTAAATATTGCTTATATTGCTGTGAAACCTGGAGCTTAGTGAACGGAATATTACGCCCCAAACACTTAGAGGGTTCAAGGCAAGACTGCTGCAAATTTTTTGAAAATTAAAAATGCTATCTGGGTCACAGCCGGCAATATATATAAGAAATTTGGTTCAATTTTATGAGTAACTTCATACACTTTTCGACTGTACAATAATGAAAATGGCACAACAATTGCTGTTACAATGCTCCCTTCTGGCAGAATATTTTCAAATTCAAGAAGAACCTACTTACTATAGCCAAAAATATATTCATGAAATTTGGTTAAATTCTATGCATAACTTCATACACTTTTCGATTGAAAGCGGACATGCATACATACGGACACACGGATAAACAGACAATTTGTATAAAAAGGTTTTGGGGATCTCTGACCCTTAAAACGTGTAAATCCGCCAAAAACCGGAAGTAAAAAAATCTCAATTACAATAATCCTTTCTTTAGAAAGAAGAAAGTAAAAACACAACTGACAAACAAGTTATAACAAATATGAAATATAGGATAACACTAGATTACATTATTTTGCAAAATGCTACAAAAAATGCTTATTTGAGTTCGATTAATACTGAGATGTTACTGGTTAGATGTCAATAACTGGGAGTTTCGCCCTATTCGTGATATTTCTTTGGCACGAGGCATTATAGCATATTCTCAATATGTCTATATTTGTTCCTGTTAAACAAATACTCCGTTTCTATAAAGTACTCAAGCTTGTAGTAGTCGTAACCAAGTATCTACAATCAGTTTCAAAATTGTCAAATAACATTTGTCGGTTATGTTTAAGTAGTCTCAAAGCAATCATAATAAAGAAAATCAATCAGATTTTACTTAAAATCCAATTGTAACCTACTTGCTGTGTAATCGGTATGCAAAAGATATATATTGGTGGATTGCAAAATTCGTGCCCGATTGCCGATGCATCGAGTTTCAAATGGCGAAATGCTGTCGAATTATCTACATTTAGTCCCTCAGCAATCGCTTTAGCAGTATCCCATGCAATTATTCACTAAAACACAGATTAAGTCATTTTCAGTATCAGAATGTCGCCCTGAGCGAATCTTTTGCTTAGATTGAAATCGCTATTTCGAAATTGACAAAACCACTTTTTAACTGTTCTAAGAGTGGTAGTACGATGCAAATAAAGGTCTTAAATATTTTTTGTAACACTTTCAATATTCACTTCTTTTTTAAACTCATGTAACGTAACATAACGAAAATGTAACTTTTCATTTTCCATTTTGAATTTTAACATTGCACAAAAATTAATTTGAAAACTTTTTAATGTTATATTCACTTACGACACATGTTCACAACTCAGTTAATAATATAATTATAATAGAAACATCACCACAGTAAAAATTATCAAGTTTCTACCATCTATGATATAGAGCACGCACTTTTCTAATCACCCAATAAAATAGGAATTAAGATAATTTTGATGAAATATTCCAGTCATTAATTTTCAAAATTGTACGCTCTTTTTAAACTGTATACGATACATAAGTCTCCTCAGGTATATTTAGAAAACATTTCTCCATGGTATAATAAGTGCAACTGAAAAATTCCAAATTCTTCTAATATCAAAACTCATCATGTTGTGATATTCTATATTTTTTCAAAATTTTGTGCTTCCTGGAATTAAGAAGGAAAACAAATATATTTGTAATATGCATGGTTAGTTTTAAATGCATAGTTAGTTAACTCCCACTATCCTTCAAGGATTTAAAAGGTAAAAAAACTGTAATAAAGGAAAAAATCGAAGCTGCTATTTTGTGATAGGGTGTGCATTGCTCCCCATATCTAAGGGTGCACATGTCTAAAAAACATAAAATATGACAGGTAACATATAATATACATTAGTCAATATTAAAAAAAAATAATAATTGTAATTCACCATAGTTAGACACTGTTTCACTCAATACCACCGTTCCCTGTGTTACTGTGGACAATTTTCTTTTGTGGGAAAAAATGATCACGAGATATTTATTTTGGCTTATTTAGAATTAAATCCTCTTTATTAAGTGTAAAAATAGTGTAGTTTGGTCACAATATTCACCTTGAAATAGAAGATATAGTTATATATAGATATATTATATGTTTATGATTTGATATATGATCTGTATCAGATGTAAAATAAGTTCGAAAAATATCAAAACTCATCATGTTGTGATATTCTGCATTTTTTCAAAATTTCAGTGCTTGCCGGCATTAAAAAGGGAAACAAATATATTTTTAATGGGCGTAATTAGTTTTAAATGCATAGTTAGTTAAATCCCACTATCCTGCAAGGGTTTAAAAGATAAAAAACTCTAATAAATGAAGAAATTGAAGCTGCTATTTTGTGATACGGTACATCGTGTGAAAATGTAACTTTTCATTTTCCATTTTGAATTTTAGCCTTGGACAGAAATAAATTTTAAAAAATTGGTTAACGTTATGTTTACGCACGGCAAATGTAGATAACTGTCAGTTAATAATATGGTTATAAAAGAAACATCAGGACAGTCAAAATTTGAAGTTTCTGCCATTTGTGAAACAGGGCACGAACTTTTATAATCACCCAATATAATCATGATTTCACCCGAGCACAAAAATATATGTTTAGAAATTTTTGTTCTTAACTTTATCATACGAATTGAATATTTGTAACTGAGCGAAAAAAATGGCCAGGCTGGGAATCGTACCCAGATCCTTGACTTACAAGGCCAATGCTTTAGCGTTTAAGCTAACGGGTTCGATATGGTTTCGATTCCTAGCCTGGGCATTTTTTTCGCTCAGTTGGAAATATTCAATTCATATGATAACTTTACCAATCAGTTTGATTGTGTTAAAATAATAGTTCATCTGCATATCCATCGTTTATATTGAGCTCCTTTACCTGCGGTTTATTCTGTTGAGCTGTCTACATGACAGACCAGATGTTACTACGAATAAGGTTATCTGAGCGAAATATGCTGGCTGGTTTTCGGCACAGTTAGCATAAACGGTAAAGCATTGGCCTTGTAAGCCAAGGATCTGGGTTCGATTCCCAGCCTGGACATTTTTTTTCTCAGTTTGAAATATTCAATTTGTATGATAACTTTACTAATAAGTTTGATTGTGTTAAAATAATAGTTCTTAACTATATGCTCTGAAGATGTTTCGGGAAAACACTTCGAATTAGAAATCATATGAACTGAAACTTATAGCCACAATTATTATCAGAAATCGTATTGAAAACTCGCTTTTTAGAAAGGTTTCAGAAAGAGTGTAATTTTGTTTAATTGATACATGAAACAGAATGACATTTTTGGAATTTATACATTAGGATTTCGTTTCAGTTGTTTGATATGTTTTCGAAAGATTGTAAATATTACAAAGTATTTATTTATCAATTATAAAATATCCTGAATATTCTTCATTTAATTTAAACTTCAAATAATCCTTCAAAGATAGTTTTGTGTTATATTGTATTAGGAACTAAGAATAAACCATGCGAATATATATATCGTCGGAAAAGAAATTAGAATGTGAAATTTATTTAAACATATTCTTTTACAATTCAAATACAAATAAATGGTTAAAGTGATTTTACATGCATAATACCTTTTATTTATTCCTTTAAAACATAAGAACGTACAACGTCTGTCTAATAATTGTCCTACATGGATTCTTCCCGTGCGCAATACTGATTCTAAGGTGACGCCACTGCGTACATAGGAAGGAAATAACATAATAGGCATGCATGATTTGTTATCGCGTGTTACAGTGAGCCAGTCGTTCCGTGTAGGACGCGGAAGGTTTGCTGTCATAACTCTTCGTCGGATTTGGATTTCTCTAAAGATGACTGAACGGGTTGAGTAAAGGTACTACAACAAATTTTGTGAAAAGCGTGGTGATTCTCAAAGCGTAACAATTCGTAATATTCATCAGTTGTCGTAAGATTCTCCAATGCTACAGCTCAGTTATTGCCCCTGATTCGGACTTTCTCAGCGAAAAATTGAATTCTAATGTTTTGCCGACCTCCCTACTTTCCAGACAAGGCTCCTTGCGGTTTCTGGTTGTTTCCGAAATTGAAGGCGCCATTGAAAGGATCCCTTTTGAGAGTAGAGATGATATAATGCAGAAGGCGACTGTGGAGTTGAACACCATTCGAAAAGAAGCATTCCAGAAGTGTTTTCAGCAGTATAAGGAACAGTGGCTAAATGTGTGGAGGTGCAAGGGGCCTTCTTTGAAGGTGATTAGGGACCCAATCCCGTTAGGTAACTGATATATTTTATTTGAACTAAGATCGAATACTCTTCAGACAGGCCACGTATTCTCCGATCCATTTCATTTGATTGAAGGTTTGTTTGGAAAAACCGGTCACCGTAGTGGGTTAAAAATCAAAAATCATTCTGATTACGAAAAAAATACAATTTTTTTAACAGTTATAATATTTTTTTGTGCTGAGAGATGTGGCTAACGCCTTGTTTTCAAATTTCAAGAGAGTAAAATTTTAAACGAGGCATTAGTAACTTCATTTTTGTATTTTGTCTCTGAGGATGACTATGTATATAGTTGAAAGTAATAGCAAATGGTTAATGTAGCCTAATTACTTTTAACTTTTTTTCATGTTTTAACTAACAAACTACATTATGTGTAATTTTATTTTTAAGTTCTAAAAGTGAATTTTAGAATTCCACATATTTATTTGCTTAAAGTTGTCTTTTTTTTTTTTTTTGGATGAGAATTTGTCATTTGAGAGTTTGACATTTCTGGATGCGATTCATGACAAATAAAACTTACAGACTGCCAACGCCAGTATTATGAATATTTTATTAAAATTTAGTTCAATCAGGACTATGAAAGATTTTACATATGTACCTTTTATTGTGATTTCTGGAAAACTCTTTTAATGTATATTTTATGTAATGAAATCTGTCGCACAGTATCTCTTTGTATCTTATAAAAAATATCCAACAGTATTACATGTATGCTTGTATGCATATATAGATGAGAGTTTTATACAGTGAAACAGTGATATTTTCAAACGAAATTAATGTTTGTGCTGTTAGATATTACGTTGGTGAATGATGCTTTGTATGAATAGTTCGTAAATGACATTGTAAGCGTATGGATGTTTCT
Organism: Maratus speciosus; assembly: GCA_963932465.1. Lineage (NCBI taxonomy): Eukaryota > Metazoa > Arthropoda > Arachnida > Araneae > Salticidae > Maratus > Maratus speciosus. The sequence goes on from OZ010794.1 coordinate 291,205,461, forward strand.
TCGTTTTAAGTTATGAAATGAAAGTACTTTTTTGGATCTTGAAGTCACTCATTTAACTCTGGTGCAGATCATATGAGGGGCACATATTTTTATACTGTCCCCCGGTCCTATAAGATATAGTTAGCAAAAATTTTCTATTACAATAAAAAGTAAGAGAAAAAAAGTCCCATTCATTTAACTGCTATAATAGACCATTTTATAAAACGTTGAATTGCATTACTTATGCCAATTTTCTGCATCTGCACACATATGAGTCAGTCCATGCTACGAGGGACCGTTCACAATGTGCCTAAAATATTTGAAGGATTAATTTCTCGTATACATTTATGCTTTGCAATCGAAGGGAGTCACTTCGAGGAAGTCTTAAGATAACTATGATTTTATCTAGATTTCATAAGAAATACTACCTATTGCATTCATTACCATGGTGCGGCTTTTGAAAAATTCCTTCATAACTTTTCATTATATGACCCCGGGAACCCACAACCAGCAACACCTAAAAAGTATATATATATATATATATATATAATACCAAAAACACATACTATACATCCAAACCCAAAACTACTGAACTACTGAGAAAAATTAACAAAATAACCATGGAAAATTCTTAGTAACAAAACCATGAATAAACAGAAAACATCCATTGGAGACAGATTGCAAGGCTAAAGACTTGCATGCTGGGTTATACCGGTAATTACACATGCAACTTTCCCCATATCTGTCGAGACCATACTGACCAAAGAAAACTTTGAAACTGGCCAAACAAAGCAGTAACCCAATTCGAAAAGAACGACACATCCAAACTGAACTCCTTATAAAGCCTACGAATATTTGGCGATGTTTTTAATCGCCAAAAGCAAAACATCGTGGTAATCTTTATCCTTGACGAAATTGTTTGTCAAACTATTTAACAGTTTAATAGGATAATTCTGGACCATTGCATCCTGATAGAGATTTTTGATATCATTTATTATACTATCATGATTAGAATTTAACTTAGCAATTAAACTATTATATATATATATATATATATATATTTATATATTATATATATGTATTATAATTAATTAATAATAATATATAATTATGTATATATATATATTATATATGTATGTATATATTAGTTATTATGCACGGCGCGTCTTCAAACTCGCCAAACACACGGAGAAGGCTAATATCTCGGCGGGGATTGCAAATGAGAAATATTGGCCCATGGCAGCTTAAATGGGGGAGGGTTAAAATTTTTGAATACCATTTTAACATGATCCTGATAAATCCAGATCTTACAAAAAAAAAAAAATGACAGTAAAATTTAAACGTTTTTCGTTATAGCAGTTGTCAGCAATTTAAAAACACAATAAAATTCTTACCACGACAATTGCTTTTTTTATTGAAAGATTTCCACGTGAAAAATAAAAATGAAATAAATAGTTTGACGATTTTTTTTAAGTGAATATTACGTCATAACTTTTCTATAACAAGATTTACACGTGAAAAATGAAAATGAAATACAGTAGTACCCCGACTTACGTCTCCTCTACTTACATCACCCCATATTCACGTCGTCTGGCATGAAAAAAAGTCTTTAATTAAGACACACTTTGAAAGTTTTTGAAGATTGGTGGTTCTATGGAGGGAAACTTTCCCGTGACAGTCACGTGATAGTGACAAACAAATACAAAAAGTCACTGGAAAAAGCTTAAAAAGACTACCTCCGCTGTTACAAAGAGCTTTTAAAAGTAAAAAAGAAAAATTTGTCAGTTCAAACTTAATTGCAAGATTTTTTCGCATCCTCAAAGACTGGTACGGGGCATCTGGAAGAACAGTAAATTGTAATTTAACAACTTATTGATTTATTCCAAATTCCTGTATTACAAACGCATTTTTTGCTAATGTTAAATATATATAACATTATCCCTAAATACAATCGAATATATTCATTAGATTTTGAAGAATTTTCATTATTTATCCCTTTTTGCTTATCTAAGTGTACCTCGACTTACGTCGCTAGTCTAGGAACGAATTGCTGACGTAAATCGAGGTATTACTGTAAATAATTTGACGAATTAAAAGAAAGTGAATATTACGTCATATTGGAAATATAATGGACGTCAGCCGGTGAATATGTAACGTCACGTGAGATTGGAAAAACTTATTGAAACATGTTAAAAACCTGACTATGGAAACATTGACATATTTTAACATTTTGAGGTTCTAATTTTGAATACCGACTTAACATGACTCTGATGAATCCAGCTCTAACAGAAAAATACAATTAAAAATTATTTAAAAACGGCCAGATAAAATTGTTAAACTGTGTTTATGTCTAATTTTGATTTAGTTGCTGTTGGTGAAATCAGTACTTAACTTTGTGATCTACATCCGCCTAAGCTGAGCAGGCAGGGATTTTTTATTAATTAAGTTTTAAATTATATAATCTAATATCATTATAAAATAGGTATCATTTTGTAAAGACTTCCGACTGTTGCTTTACATCATTTCATTTAACAAACATTGTGTTATTTTTTAACTTATCCAATGTCCATTCCATAAAAACTGAAAGTTATTTTTTTTTACGTAGGGGCAAAACCCCGAAACTGAAAAATAGAACTGCAGGCATTTTTTTCAAACTGTTAACTGTACGATTATAAATGAGGGGTTCACAAACATATTAGACCAAGTCCATTTTGAAAAAAAAAATGAGATAATCCATATAAAAATGAGATAGTGTTTTATCCACTCCCATAGTGCACCAAGTCCGTTTTCGCATACTTTATCATATATATCATCTGTTTACAGACTTGGTTTACTGTGGGAATGGATAAAACAGATTTTATGCACTTTCTATATGGACTATCTCATTTTTTTTTTTCAAAATGGACATAGTCTACTATGGCTGTTAAGGGGACTTATTTGGTGGTGAAGAAAGTGGATTCCCATGTTATCCTATTGGAAAAATACTTATCCTTCTTGTTCATTCAAATTTTGTAAATATCAACTGTATATTTTTTTAGCACGTAGATAGGAATGTTCTTTGTCCCTCTGTAAGCTCCAAATTTTTATATATTTTCCCAGTCCAAAGTTACAAAGGAGTAAAGAATACTTTTTATACTTTTCAGAGAATTTTGAAACTTTAACACAAAATTTATAATATTCATAATTATCTTTAAAATATTTTAAGCTTACAGAGGAATAAAGAACCGTCCTATATACGTACTGAAAAAAAAATATATTGTTAAAATTTCAAAATTTGAATGAACAAAAGAATAAGTATTTTTTTTCATAGGATAACATGGGATTCTACTTTTTTCTTCCCCATCATATGTCTCCTTAACGCATCATATATGAAATTACATCAAATAGCCTAACTCTATGTTTTATTTCATGTTGAATATTATACTTATTCTCCACTATTTCTCCACTTAATAACAAGGAAGTCTGTATCTATCTCATAAAAATATTGAACAGTAAAAGATATATGCAAGTCTGAAATATGTTTGTACCATATGCAAATATAGATGTGAGTGTTTATAGAGTGAAATAAAGATGGTTTTAAAAAGAAATTTGTGTTTGTACTGTTAGATAATAGGCTGATGAATCATGATTTGTATGAGCAGTTCGCCGACCAAATATCACGTAAAGATGTTGTTTCGATTTAAGTTACGATAGAAAGTACTCTTTTGGACTTGAAAGTCATTTTTAGGTGCTCTTATAATTATATAAATACGTAGCACCTATTGATGTCGTCTGGTTCGTCCGTCTTATCGCATATAAAAGAGCAAAAACTACCCAACCGAATAGTTTGAAATTCAATATCTGTAATAGTTACAGAATTTTGTCAAGTCATTTCAAATTATATGAAAATCGAATCAAAACTTAAAAAGATATTAATAAACTTTTTCTTCATTCTATTTAATTCTATCATATGTAATTAATTCAATGATATCACATGATAAGTATTTCTAGTTTGATGTGGTGATTACTTTGTTAAATCCTATCATATGTAATTAATTCAATGATATCACATGATAGGTATTGATTCTAGGTTCCTGTGGTGATTACGGCTTATTTAAGATGGAATCATATTATTTCCGCATTACTGAATTTAATATGTATAAGCGTAATAAATTTTATTTTCTTGCATTTTTGCATAAGAATGCAATAGCTATTGGACCAAGATCTAATATTTGTAATTTCTGATTACAGTACGAACTCACCTCATTTGCTACATGTGTGTTTGCTACATTCAATAAAAGATGTGTATTATAATCATATTATTAACTGACAGTTATGTACATGTGTTGTAAGTGAGCATAACGTTAAAAAAAGTTTTTTTAAATTTATTTGTTTGCAAGGTTAATATTCAAAATTAAAAATGAAAAGTTACACTTTGATCATGTTACGTTAATTGGGTTTTAACAAGAAAGAAAAATCATGCTTCAAGCATAGATTATGAAACACTTTCCAACACATTCTGAATTATGTAACAAAACTGCACCTTTTAAAAAAATTAAAATGTTACGTCTAAATCAACCATATGGAATGCATAAACCATTTCAAAACCCATTTTCAGCTGTTCCCATCTACAATCGTAAAACTATCGGAATTTTTTCAGCAACCCTGTATATGATATATAGATTTCTGTCTATTACCTATATGCATGCAAAAATTTAGTTCACTTAAGAAATACATGTACTTCAGTTAAAAATTCAATGAACCTATTAATCCTACATACTTCATATACGATACCAAACATTCTTTGGTGACTCTAAATAATCTTTATCAATTGCATGAAAATCTGAGTATATTTACAGGAGTTAGAGCGTGGACAGGCGGACAGACAAATATAATGCATAAACATTTTTCAATGTTGTTGGGAAGTGTTAAAAAGGAGTGAGTGTTGCACGTGCTACAAAAAATATTCGTTTATTTGGATTGTATTCCCGCTCTTAGACAGTTAAAAGTGGTTTTGTCTATTTTGAAATTGAGATTTCAATCGAAATGATAAAATTCGTTCTGGGCGAACTTCTGGGATTGATAATGACATAATCCGTGATTTATTGAATAATAATCCAAGCATTGCTACTGAAGAGATTTCTGAGATACTAAATGTTGATAATTTGACTGCATTTCGCAGTTTAAAACAACTTGGGTACACTTCAAAACTCGACGCATCAGAAATCGAGCACGCACTTTTGAAATCACGCAATATTTTGTATACTTTTGCAATTCATATCACCTACAGATAAAAAATTAAAACGAGTTTCGATCTTTCTGTGACATCCTGTATAGCGACAATAAATTAACTATAGTGTATTAAGATTGAAGGTATTTTAAAAATAAATCGTATCTTTAAATCTCAACTACGGTGGTACTTAAATAACAACTTCTAAATAAATATTATTTCAATTCTTGTTTATTATCAATTCTTGTTATAAATTTTAAGTCTTTTACATCTACTTTGGAGTTGTAATCGAATATTTACATGTTTTGTGATTTGTGGGCAATATAATACACTAAAACACACACACTGCAATATGTAATAAATAACGCCTGCATTCAACTGTTAACGGTATATATAAATATTAAACAGACGTACAACAATAAATACAATAAACCCAACTGGAGTGAAAAATTAGCCAGAGCCAGGAATTAAACCCGGGACCACAGCATTCCAGGCTGTAGCTCTAACCGGTCGCTCTCATCGGCCGGAGTAGCTCAGTGGTTAGAGCGACAGCCTGGAATGCTGTGGTCCCGAGTTCGATTCCGGCCTCTGGCTAATTTTTCCCTACACTTGGGTTTATTGTATTTATTGTTGTATGTCTGTTTAAGATTTATATGTACCGCTAATGTAATACACTGTTTAACAATGGAATATCATCCTTCATGGCTTCAAATGTCTGCTGAAATCGCCATTAGTTTCGAAAAATGAATTCCTACATGCATAATTTTATATTTCGCATGGTTTTTCGAGAATTCATCAGTTTTTGCTGTAAACTTCATTTTTTAAAAAAAAAATCTATATCTCGGATTTTAAATCATTCGAGAAATTTTATGGCCATAAATATTTTAAAATTTTATCCAGAAAATTAGTTTTTAAGAAAAAATATAAAAAGTTGTAAATTGTTGAGTGTAATAAAAGTGAGTGCTTTTTATTTTGCAAAACTTTAAAATTCGATCTTTAAGAATATAATATAATCCTTGGCGTTTTAAACGTTTCCTAACTATACTGCACAATTCTCGAGAAAACATTTCTTTTATTCTTTGCAATACGTCCGGTGACAATATCGTCTTTTATAGTGAAGTTCTAATATTTTTCCGTTGAGTACTTCAAGTTTCAAATCATACAAGAAATTTATGGCCAAAAACAATTTTAGGATTCATCATGTGAACGTTTAAGAAAAGGTTCAAAAGGAAGTAGATACGTTTAATAAAAAAACATGAAATTGAAAAATACATATCAGAATGCATATATTTCGAAATGAATCTAAAAGCTTTAATAAATTCTTAGAATAAAATTTTCATTTTAAATTTGGATACAAAATAAAATACAATTAACTTTAATCTTGTATTAGAATTTGGATAACCAATAAGTTGTTCATGAATATTTCAAACTGATAATGTTAAACATGTTTGATAAAATATTAAATAATATTGCAAAAATCATAAAATAAATCGAAAGTTTAAATATACTTTAAAGTTATATAATAATATTATTAAGTTTTTTTATGAATGAGTATAAATTATTAAGGAATTTAAGAATGAATATTCTCTGCAGTATCATAATCTTTTAAATCATTGTGTACCTCTATATTTATAATTTAATGTTGTCAAAAAATTTAAATTTCACATAATGTGCTTTATTATTTAAAACATGATAAAAAACGTTAAGAAATGTTAAAATACAATACTCAATTCCTAGAACTTTCGACTATATGCATAGTCATCATGAGGGACAAAATACAAAACTGGTGTCAGTAACGCCTTGTTTTCATATTTCAAGAGAGTAAAATTTAAAACAAGGCAACATCAGATAGTAAAATCAGTTTTATATTTTGTCTCTGAGGATGACTAAGTATATACTAGAAAGTACTGGCAAATGGATAATGTAGTCTAACATATTTTAATGTTTTTTTTACTTTGATGTTTTAAGTAATAAAGTACATTGTGTGTAATTTTAATTTTTTAGTTTTAAAAATGAATTTTAGAATTCTACTTATTTATTTGAATAATGTTGTTATTTTGTTTCTCAAAACGGATAATACTTTTTAGGTCAGAACTTCAAGTTTGAAATCATATTAGATATCTATGGTCTCTCAAATTTGCAAATTTCATCGTGAAAATAACATTTTATGAGTTAATCTTGAAAATTACATTTTCAAAAATGTTCAAAAAGGAAAGTAGTATAGTAAAAACCATAAAATGGAATAGAACACATTAGAATACATGCATTCCAATATCAATTTAAAACACTTATTTAATTTTTAGAATCAACTTTGAAATTTTCATTTAAAATTTGCATATAAAATAAAATAAATTTTAAACTGCTTTTCTTGTTTCGATCGCAAATATCATCAAACGGTTATTTACGGTTTGTGGTTTTGTAATATCGTTTTTTCTATACTTTTACAGTATAGGGACCTTCATAATTTTTTTTTAATGCTTGCTTTTATTCGGTCGTCAGAAGTAATATTTGTTGTTAAACGAACTAAACAGCTATGAAAACAATGTTAATGAGTTTTCAAAATTGTTTATAAATGAATTTATTTGTGTAGAAACATTTATATATATTTTTATTGTTTTTCATATATAATTCACTACATTTTGTGCATTAAATTAAATAAATAACTTCATATATAACTTTTAATATAATAACAAATAAATATTCAATAAATTATCTAAGTATTGAAAAAAATCGTTTGTGTATATAAATAAGTGGATAGGTTACCAGAAAATCTATTGTCAAATTTCCTTCTCTCGCCAAGGCCATTTTCATAATTTTGCCCTGTATATTTGATTATATTTAGTAAACATATTAATATTACATTTAGTAAATATATTAATATTTTATTACTGATGTTTTCTATTTAGTATAGTTTTTTTATATTATTTAATAAGTATTTTTTATGCTTATTGAAATTATTAATTATGCATAATTATTATTTATGCATATATTATTATTTATGCATATATTATTATTTATGCATAATTATTAATTACGCATTATTCCTCCAAAAATGAGAATAATAAAGCTATGAATGCAGAAGAGTTTTTAAATTAATTCTTGATATTATTATTTTATTCAATATCAAGTATACTTTTATGTTGATAATGAAGGAAAAATTATAAAATTGAAGAAAAGTATAAATATATAAAAATTTTTATTAATGTATCAATGTTATGACGTTTTGTTTGGAATTGTAAAATGTAAAATATTAAGGAATTTTAAATATGACTTATTCTCGTCGTAAAATATTTTTAAAAACATTTTTTATCTCAATATTTTCAGCTTAATATAGTGAATTTAATTTGCAGTAAACATTTAATACTTTCCGATTCCATACATCGAGTTTCAAATTATACGAGAACTTTATAGCCCTAAATATTTTTAGAATTCATCTTGAGAATAAACAGTTTTAGAAGAGTTCGAAAAGGAATAAGTTTCGTTTAATAAAATGCGTAAAATGAAATAAAGCATATAAGAATGCATACAGCCCGGATTCAATCTAAAAATTTTCATAAATGTTTAGAATAAAATTTTATTCAGAATTTAGAAAAAAAAATACAAATGCCTTTAAAACCGATATTAGTTTGGGAAAGCAAATATGTATTTGAAGCATATTTTTGCATGGTATTAAATAAAATGATAAAGTACATAGAAAGCTTAAATATACCGTAAAATATATTAAGAATATTATAAAATTATTTAGATTTTTTTCTATGATATTTTTAGACATAAATAATTAAGTAATTCGAGAATAAATATTCTTTGAAGTAGAATATTTTACGAATTTTATCTTAATATTTATAATTTAACGTTGTCAAGTTGTATTACACTTTTCAGGATATATTTCAGGATTAAAATTATACGAGATTTCTATGGATTTCAGAATCTATATTGAAAGTAACATTTTTAGAATTTAACTTCAGAATTATATTTCCGTAAAGTTAAAAAATTGAAATAGTTTAGTAAAATACGTCAAGTGGAAGAAAACACATAAAAATACATACGTACCGAAAACAATTTGAAAATTTTAATAAATTTTCAGAATAAAATATAAAATTTTCATTTAAAATTTGAATATGACATAAATTTACTTTGAACTGTCTTTTCTATTTAGGATTATAAATATCATAAAATTATTATTTTGTATTGACGGTTTTTGCAATATAATTTTTTATACAATTGATATTATTCATTTAATCTATTAGTATTATTTTATTTATAATATATATTTCTCATACATTTACTTTTACTGACATTTATATTATTGTGTGTGAAATACCGCCAGGCTCGAAATTTTAAGATTAATCAAACTTGTTCTGACGAACGCAAAATTTATTTCTCTACTTTTCAATGATATAAAAACAAGACAGCTGAATAGAGTGTAGACATTAAAAATTGTACACTGTAAAAAAAAAAAAAAAAAAAAAAAAAAAAAAAAAAAAAATCTGTTATAATACATAAATTGTACTGGCAATCGAGACAGCAGTTCTATTTCCGTATTTTAACGGAATTTTTTCTGGAATTTTCGGAAAAAAAATTCCATAAAATACGGAAATAGTACTGGCGTCTCAATTGCCAGTATAATTTCGGTATTTTAACGGAATTTGTTTTACTGTGTATACATATTTACTTAATACAGATGAATTTCTTTAAAAAATATATAATTGAAATATTTTTACTTTTTCGCTGTTTAATTCTCGCCGCGTTAAAGTAAATCCACGGAATTAAAAAACTGTGTGCTCTGCAGAAGCTTACAAAAATAAACATTCAAAATTTCTTTAGAACTAAAAAAAAAAAAAAAAAAGATGCCAATTTCTTTTTCCTTAATTTTAACCCACTCTCGTGATATAACAAAATATAAAAGGAAAGGAAAAGAAAAACCATAGCAACAAGCCGCGTTTAATAAATAAAATAAATTATACAGCGGCACGAGCCGCTTCCATTTAAAAAGAACCTGCACAAAGCAAAAGAGATAAATTCATCGGCATAAGCAAAAAATCGTGCGTATAAACAAAATATTAATTTACCATCTTCTAACAATTATTACTATTATTTATTCGGATTGCTCCAATAAATCGGATACGAATAATAAAATCATCAATATAAGAGAACTTTCACTAGATTCTTGATTTTTGTTATTTTTTAATATCCAGCATATTTTTATGTTGATTAAAAAAATCATAAAATATAAGGAAACTATAAATTGAATAAGAAATGTTATACAGGGTATTACAGCACAGCGGTAACAAAGTTTCAGAAGAGACAGAGTGCAGCTAGACGACGGAAAATCATATAGCAATGCATGAACGTTTTCCTGGCGCGGTAGTGACGCAACAAAACACAGGATAGGAAGAACACGAATAAAGTGATAAAACATTTTCATTTTTTTAACACAATAAAAAAAAGAAATAACAACAAAAACAAAGACAACGATAGTCATCAACGTAGGTTTTCGAAATTCCAACCCCAGACCCTAATGCAGGCTTCACGTTCCCAGTGTGCATCTCTAGTGTATGGAAGATCTAATGTTCTCGAAAATACCGGGCATGTCTCGGACTTCCTCAGCACCTGCCACGATGGGTGCAACAAGTGCCAGCATCACACTGTCCAGCATCGTCCCGCTATTTTTGCGGTACACAGAATAATAAACACGCTTTTTCACCTTGTTCGTGCCCTTCTTTTCTTGTGTATTATGTCGTCACTACCGCGCCAGGAATACGTTTCCAACCATGCATTGCCATGTGATTACCCATCGCCTAGGTGTACTGTATCTGAAACTTTGCAACCGCTGTGCTGAAACACCCTGTATAAAAACAAAAATATATAGTCTGTAACTATGTAATATCATCCTTCATGTTCTCAAATGTCTGCCGAAAACTGCAATTAGATTTCGAATAACGTATTCACACATTCATGATTTTACCTTTCGCCTAATTTTTGGAGAAATCATCATTTTTTGTTCTACACTTCAATTTTTTCAAACCTATACTTCGGGTTTAAATCATTCGAGAAATTTTATGGCCAGAAACTTTTTCATATTTGATCCAGAAAAATAAATTTTTAGGAAAAAAAAATAAAGCGTTGAAAATTGTTGGCTATTCTACAAGTGAGTGCTTTATATTTTACAAAACTTTAAAATTCGATCTTTAAGAATATAATATAAATCTTGCCTTTTTGATGCCTGCGAAATATATTATACAATTCTTGAGAAAACCTTTTTTTAATACTTTAACTCTTTATAGTAAATCCGGTGTAAGTGTCGTCTTTTATTGTGAATTTCTATTAGTTTTCGGTTCGATACTTCAAGATTCAAATCATACAAGAAATTTACGGCCATAAACATTTTTACGATTCACGTAGTGAACTTTTAAGAAAAGCTCGAAAAAGAAGTAGTTTCGTTTAATAAAAAACATGAAATGGAATAAAATATATCAGAATGCATACATTTCGAAATCAGTTTAAAAGCCTTAATAAATTCTTATACTACAATTTTCACTTAGAACTTATATGTAAAATAAAATTACATTTTAACAGGCATTACAGTTTGGAAAGCAAATATGTTTTTCAAGCATATTTTTCCATTTGTATAAAAAAAAAATAAAAAAAACGTGTATACAGTTTAAATCTACTGTATAATATATTAAGAATTTTATAAAGTTTTTATGATTTTTTTTTTTTTTTTACATTTTTTGTTGTATAATATTAAGAAATTCAAGAATGATTATTCTCTGCAGTATAGTATATATTTTAAACAATTTGTGTTTCAAGATTTATAATTTAATGTTAGCAATTTGCATTTTCTCAAAACTTCTAATACTTTTCATTCCGGTTCTTCAAGTTTTGAAATCATATGAGAAATCTATGATCATAAACATTTCCCGAATTCATCTTGAAAATAACATTTTCTGAAAAGTTAAAAAAAGGGAGGAGTCGTTTAGTTTAGTAAAAGCCTAAAATGGAATAGAACACATCAAAATATATACATTCCAATGAACTCTTGGATTAAAATTTGAATATAAAATAAAACAACCTTTGAACACTTTTTCTAGTTGAGGTCGCAAATATCATCAAAAGATTATTTGCAATTGATGTTTTCGCAATGTATTTTTTTTTTTTTTTTGTATAATTGAGATTACTTATGTAACTTATTTTTTTTTAATTGTTATTATTTATTTAGTATTCATTTATTTTTTATTAATATTTTTAATGTTATATTAGATTTCGAAAAACGTATTCACACATTCATGATTTTACCTTTCGCATAATTTTCGGAGAATTCATCCTTTTTTGTTGTACACTTCAATTTTTTCAAATCTATACTTCGGGTTTAAATCATTCGAGAAATTTTATGGCCAGAAACTTTTTCATATTTGATCCAGAAAAATAAATTTTTAGGAAAAAAAAAATAAAGCGTTGAAAATTGTTGACTATTCTACAAGTGAGTGCTTTATATTTTAAAAAACTTTAAAATTCGATCTTTAAGAATATAATATAAATCTTGCCGTTTTTGATGTCTGCGAAATATATTATACAATTCTTGAGAAAACCTTTCTTTTATTCTTTTACTCTTTGTAGTAAATCCGGGGTCAGTGTCGTCTTTTATTGTGAATTTCTATCAGTTTTCGGTTCGATACTTCAAGATTCAAATCATACAAGAAATTTACGGCCATAAACATTTTTACGATTCATGTTGTGAACTTTTAAGAAAAGCTCGAAAAGGAAGTAGTTTCGTTTAATAAAAAACACGAAATGGAATAAAACATATCAGGATGCATACATTTCGAAATCAGTTAAAAAGCCTTAATAAATTCTTATACTAAAATTTTCATTTAGAACTTATATGTAAAATAAAATTACATTTAAACAGGCATTACAGTTTGGAAAGCAAATATGTTTTTCAAGCATATTTTTCCATTTGTATAAAAAAATTAAAAAAACGTGTAGACAGTTTAAATCTACTGTATAATATATTAAGAATGTTATAAAGTTTTTATGATTTTTTTTTTTACATTTTTTGTTGTATAATATTAAGAAATTCAAGAATGATTATTCTCTGAAGTATAGTATATATTTTAAACAATTTGTGTTTCAAGATTTATAATTTAATGTTAGCAATTTGCATTTTCTCAAAACTTCTAATACTTTTCATTCCGGTAATTCAAGTTTTGAAATCATATGAAAAATCTATGATCATAAACATTTCCCGAATTCATCTTGAAAATAACATTTTCTGAAGAGTTAAAAAAAGGGAGGAGTAGTTTAGTTTAGTAAAAGCCTAAAATGGAATAGAACACATCAAAATATATACATTCCAATGAACTCTTGGATTAAAATTTGAATATAAAATAAAACAACCTTTGAACACTTTTTTCTAGTTGAGGTCGCAAATATCATCAAAAGATTATTTGCAATTGATGTTTTCGCATTGTATTTTTTTTTTTTTTTTTTTTTTTTGTATAATTGAAATTATTTATGTAACTTATTATTTTTTTAATTGTAATTTTTTTATTTAGTATTCATTTATTTTTTATTAATATTTTTAATGTTATTTTATTTTGTATGCTTTATATTATCATTAATATTTTAAGATTATTTGTTTAACACTCTTTTGTTTTTTATTGGTGATGTGGATATTATTTAACCAATATATCCTTTAATTTTTATAGATATTTTTTATTTGCAATTTTCCGCACATATATTGTGATTAATAAAAATATGAATGTTGAAGAATTTTTGCAGAATCTCTTGCAAATATTATTTATTCAATATCAAGCATATTTATATGTTGGTATTAAAAAAAGTCTTTTAATAGAAGTAAACTCAATTTTCCACATATATTGTGATTAATAAAAATATGAATGTTAGAGAATTTTCGCAGAAACTCTTGCAAATATTATTTTTTAATATCAAGCATATTTGTATGTTGGTATTGAAAAAAGTCATTAAATAGAAGAAAACTATAAATATATTGTATAAAATATGTCATCAATGTTATAAAGTTTTTATGGGGTTTTGTGTAAAATTTGAACAGTAAAAAAATAACAACATCCAAAAGGATTTTTTTTTGGTAGTAGTTTATTTTTCAAAACATTTTTTATCGCAATATTTCCAGTTTAATGTCTTCGGTTTGAACTTGCTAACATTTCATATTTTTCGAAACAATGCATCGAGTTTGAAATTTTGTGGCCGTAAACATTTTTTGAATTCATCTTGAGAATGAACATTTTATAAAAGTTCGAAGAATAATAAGTTTCGTTTAATAAAAATCAGGAAAGGAAAAAAAGCGCAGAAGAATCCATATAAGAAACATGAGAACATAGAAGAAATCCTATTCTAAATAAATATAAAAACTTTAATAAATTCTTAGAATAAAATTTTCATTTAGAATTTGGGTGTAAAATCCAATTACATACTTGCAAACCGATATTAATTTGGAAAGCAAATATATTTTCAAGCATATTTTTGACGTGATATTTAAAAAAATCATAAACAAGGTAGAATGTATAAATAAACTGTAAAATTTGTTAAGAATGTTACAATCTTATTAGGAATTTTTCTATGATATTTTTAGGTATAAAAAAATAAGAAATTGAAGAATGAATAATCTTTGAAGTAGAATTAAGAAAAAAAAAATGTATCTCAATATTTATTATTTAACGCTTTCAACTTGTATTTGCTCAGAACTTCTAATACTTTTAGGGATATATATATATATATATATATATATATATGGCTTAAAATTCTACGAGATTTCTATGAACATAAACATTTTCAGAATCCATCGTGAAAATAACATTTTCAGAATTCATCTTGAAAAATATATTTTCAATAATGTTGAAAAATTGAAATCTTTCAATTTACAATAAAGTATCAAGTGGAACAGAAAAGTCAAAGTAAAGACATTCGGAAATCAACCTGAAAATTTTAATAAAATCATAAAATAAAATATAAAATTCCATTTAAAATTTGAATATAAAATAAATTTACATGTGAACTGTTTTTTTCTAGTTACGATTGGAAATATCAGCGAATTATTACTTGAGATTGGTGGTTTTTGCAATATTATTTTTTATACAATAGATATTATTCATTTATTCTATTATTATTATTATTTTATTGATATTATTTATTTAGCATTCTTTTACTTTGTATGTGCATTCGAAATTATATAAACAAGTAGCACCTATAGTCTTCGTCTGGTCCGTCCGTCTATCTGTCTGACCACTAATAATAGTACAAAAACAACTCAACTGAATGGTTTGAAATTTAATATAGTTGCAAAATTTTTGTGAGTCATTTCAAATTTTATGAAAATCAAATTAAAACTTAAAAATATAATAATAAAAGTTTTCTTCATTCTGATATCATATCATACGCGGGACATCATATACAACGATGTCCCATGATAGGTACTGATTCTAGGTTGCCATGGTGATTATTCTATTAAATTCTATTATACGTAATTAATTAAACGATATCGAATCATAAGTAATGATTCTAGGTAGCCATGATGATTACGTTTTATTTAAGATGGAATCATATTATTTCCGTATTACTGAATTTATTATATATAATCGTAATAAATTTTGTATTTATGCATTTTTGCATAAGAGTACAGCAGATATTGCAATCTGAATTTTTATAAAACAGTCTGAATTTTTATAAAACAAGTTATAGTACGAATGCACCTCATTTGCCACGTTTGACGGGTAATTTCCAACTATTTAATTTATGTTATTATCATTATTTATTCGGATTGCTCCCACAAAAATAATGCGAATATTAAAACTATGAATATATGAGGACATTTCACGAGATCCTTGATATTTTATTTATTTTAAGACACAGCATATTTGTATGTTCATTTTGAAAAAAAAAAAAAAAAAAAAAAAAGTCATAAAGTAGAAGAAAACTGTACATACACTGTATAAAATATATTATCAATATCATAAAATGTTCTCGAAGTTCTGTATGAGATTTAAAAGTATAAAATGTTAAAGAACTTCCAAAATGAATTTTTCACATGCTAGGTAATTTTTTAAATTATTTTTTATCTCAATATTTTCAGCTTAATGTTGTCAAATTACATTTACTCCAAACTTTTAATACTTTTCGATTCAGTAACTCGAGTTTGAAATTATACGAGAACTTTATAGTCATAAACATTTGCAAGTTTTTTCGGGGAGAATTTGATTTTCAGAAAAGGTTAAAAATGAAACCATTGAAAAGTACTGGGTTTGAAAAATGCAAACAAACAAAATGGAACATTTTGGACTGAATACATTCTAAAATTGATTTATATAGTTGAACAAATTTTTATAATAAAATTTTGAATTTTGCATTGAAAATTTACATATAAAATAAAAGTAAATATATAAGATATAAAATGTTATATACAGGGTTTCTGAAAAAAATTAAAACACGTTTTTATATTTTGATTACTGCGATCTGCATGTCAGAAAATGAAATTTGCAAAAATTTTGAAAATACGATAAGAATTTTTTATTTACAGGGTGTCCCAAAAAGTTTAAATTATGTTTTGCAAACATCTGCCTGTTGGAAAATGAAATTTGCAAAAGTTTTCAAAATAAGATAAGCATTATGATTATGTTGACGAAAAATTCCTGCTATTAATTTTCAAGAAGTTTCTATTAGGTAGATTTTGCAGGAAATGTTACCTATTACATTCTCCCCTATGTTGGAATTTCTGACATTTTTGGCAGATCTACAGCGATCATGATCCCTAGATCCCACTACCAGCATTACGTCAAAACATTATGTATGTGTATATATCACATTTTTATGGACACGATAACTTTCATAATTCTGCACAAATATGATCCAAACTGATACATAAAATCACGGCACAGACAATCTTCGTCAAGTTCATTAATAGGCAAAATTGGAAGAAGGCGGAGGAAATGGGGAGGGTTTTTTGTGAAAGCCGAAAAAACCCATATCTTCTTAATTATAATACATATCGAATCACTTTAAAGTTATTATTTCTTATTGGAAAAAGGGAGCTAGATGAGTTTTTATAAAGAACATTTTAAAATGGACTAAAAATTGCATTAGTATTATTAAAATTATTCAATTTAAACTTATTGTAACTGAAATATGACAATGTTATACTTTTTCTTTTCATTTTACTGTTCCTTTACCTGTTTCTGTTTTTTATTCTTATTTTTCTAATATATATCTCATTTAGTAAAAAAGAAATAAAAAGAAAGATCTTCAATCTAATTTAATCTTGAAAATTGACATAAAAATTCGAAATTTAAAAAATCCATTGAGCGAAAATTCCTTAAATTTTCACATAGATTCTACTAACATGAAGAAAAGGTTAATTTATTTAATCTGCATTAAATTGATCATTCCACTTTTTTACATATATTATGTTCTATCATTTAATTAGCTTTTTTTTATTCTATCGATTTATTTAATGAGACTTAGGTAATTTAGAGAAACTTTAATGTAATTATTTCAATTTTTTAATTAAGAAACCAAAATACTTTAAGTCAGAGCTAACAAACCGTTCTTCAGCATTAATCTTTTTTTAGAAATTAACCGAAAAAGTGACTTCTTTTCCTATTTTTTTAAATCATAGATGACTTTACGATATTCAGGAAAAACATATACCCTTTGTAGTATTTACATTTTCATAACTACTAAAGTACTGAAATACTAAAATATGTTATCAGGAAATCAGTTTTACACATTTAATACATTAGTTTAATAAAACAAATTTAATAACCAAAAATGTTTGCTTAAAATTCGAAAAAAGTCAATATTATTATAATGGAACTCCAAATATTTCGACTTAAAAAAACATTTTCAATGTGCCAGATTCTGCTTTGTTCTACGTACATCAATAAACATAACTGCATTGGAATTGTGAAAATTTCCGATTTTCCCTTTTTAATGGATTTACGTGTTTCGGTATTTGCACAAATACGGATTTACTATTTTTGAAGTATGTCTGTATGTCTGTCTGTATGTACGCAAATAACATAAAGTTTGTAGTCCTTTTAACGTATGATCTAATGCACGGAATTTCAATAAACTTGTAAAGCATTGAGTTTGCAAATAACATACATTGGTGCAGTTTACATTTTGGTATGTGTACTAACATGTGGCACTGTTCTTCTGCGTTTCTCGCGATTTTCGTGATAGCTATATTTTAAGATATAATGCACAGAATTTCATCAAACTGATTAATCACTTAGACCTTGACATGCTGAAAACATTAGCATATTGCCCAAAATGTAGCACTGTTTGACTTATTAAATAGATATTTCTATGATATAATACAGAGACGATTACTATGCAAAAAGAGTGGTATTCAATGTCCACAAAACGTAAACTCTATTATCGTGTGAAAACAGAATTAAGTATAACCATATCATTTGCTGGGCACCATAATGGCGAAATCTCAAAAAATCTAATTCCGAATTAAGACAACTAGATTGCACCTAAAAGGATCACTCTTTTCATGCCCAAGCCATGATATTAAATCTCAATTCCTCGGTACCACTGGTAGGATAAAAAAAGTTCAAAGACTCCCTATAATAAAAGATGTGATATATTGACCTTATATGTTACACACAACCACCTTGAAAGTACTCTTCTTTTGCAGATATGAGCTTTTGCCAGAGAGAGGTACTGTTGCTAAAAGTTATTTGATTTGCTATTTGACTTTAAAACTTGTTTTATTTCATTATGTATTGTCATAATTACTTTTATATCCGTTATTTTGCCGATAAAAAGCAATTTACAATTATTTTTAAATGAAGGATCATTTTGCCCTTGGGTGAGGGTAAAATAATGCTTTGGACACTTTTTCAAAGATTAATTTTTTTTTCGTTACTCAATTTGGGTTTAAAATATTATTAAAATGTGTTTACAAGGTTCGCACACTCCTTGGAATTTCCAAGGACTCTGGCACCACTATTAATGATAAGAAAATTTACATTTAGTTTTTAAAGCACAGAATTCGCAAACCCAGCCTTTATTCACAGATTTTTCAATATTTTTCGACAGTGAAATACTTTGAAAATTCTGTTAAAATTTAGTGGTAAAACTGTGCGAACCCTGGTTTATAATTCAAAGTATAGTGTAGAAATATTAACATAGGACCAAAGTTTTATTTAAACAGTTATGTTATTTTACACAAGTTTTTCCTTTAAGGGGATTATTTTAGGCCACCCTCCCCTACTCTTCTGTTGCAGATGTGCACTTTTGCCAGAGAGAGGTACTGTGTCTAAAACTATCCTCTCAAAACTTTTGGATAGGATGTACTTCATCCTAGATGTCGCACCTTCCTAAACCTTAGATGCACACTTGAAGGTGTTCTTTTAAAACACAATCGAAAAACATATTGCACTCTGTCTGTGATGTATTTTATAGTTAACCCCTTGCCTGTGTGTATATTTGAGAAAAACGTACCAAAGTGGAATTTTTTTTTCTCTTTGATTTTCTTCGTTATTACAATCAGAATGTTAGAAATCAATTATTTAAAAAATAAATAAATAAACAAAATAACTACTATATTTAATATTTTCACATGTATGGGAAATGTTAAAGGATTACAGTAATGTTTGCTCAAATTATAGCAAAATAAATTAAATGACATAATTTTCAAGATAAATATTATAAACTAATACAACAATATAATTATTTATATGAACTATCATAAATTCCATGTCCCTTAGATTCCTTTGAATTTCACAAATCCTGTACAGTATGGTACATACCAAAACATGGCACGGCACATAAGCCTACATCACAGTCTTTACAATAAACTTGAGTCTCCCGTCGTATCCCTCTTTCCCATCTATCGCCATCTATTGAGAAAATGGTAAGTTACATATTATGCATGGACGAACTGAGATTGGGCTTCACGGAATTGAACCACTGATTTTTCTCTTGCCCGAACTCAGGTCGGGCATTCCAAAATTGACGCATTTGTTACCCCAACTGAGCTCAGGCGTCACAGGCAAGGGGTTAAATTTTGCTGAAGAAATCGTCCACTTACATAAATTTTAATTTTAAATGTTTCTATATTAACACATAATTTAGCCTCGAATTTGGATTCTTCGGTAAACTTCATCTTCGTTTACTACACGAGAAGTCATTCCGACAAGTAGTTTATGCATTATGCAGATTTAAAATGTGCAACGCATAATGTCCAATTTATTTTTATTTATTGGAAATCAGATTGCAACGAGGTTAGATTTTATAAGCATAACATAAAAATTAATTGGCGAAATGAGATGCATTTTTTGAATTCCCACATTTGAAGATACTACAAATTGATTTATGTTGAAAAATTTATAAGTTACAATTCTAGCATTTATTCGAAACTTATTTAACTACAAAATACATTCCTTCATGTTTTCAAAAATCTGCGGAAAACTGCATTCATTTCTAGAAAAGTGCATCCATATATACACTACATGGCAATTGATGATCGGATACTTTCAATTTTCGGCATTTTTTAGAATAGTTAAAATTATATTTTTTGGATTTTTCTGGAACTTCAGGATTATAAAGTGTATGTTCAATTTCATATTTTACAAAGGCGATTCGATCAGAATTACAATTAGGTGCAACAAAACAATCAAAGAAAAAGAATAATGTTTGGGATCATCCTGTAAAATAAAATGCACGAAATGATCTATTGTTATAGCTTACGAATATATGGATATTATACAATATATGTATTCATTTGTGGAAGAATAGAACTTATATTCATGGAGATGTATCGATTTTTTTTTAAGTTCAAAAAATTTTTGCATGTTTTTTGTTTATATCATGTAGGGGGTTTTATAAAATTTAACGCCAGTTTCAGAAAATGTGACAAAATTTAGTATAATTAATGTGGTGTAATTGGAATGTAAATATATTATATATTTATGAAATATGAGCAGTTGAATGAAATATTTTTTATCTGCGCATGCGCGCACGATGAAAGATACACTGTAAAAAAAAAATCCGTTAAAAAACGGAAACAGTACTGGCAATCCAGACGCCAGTACTATTTCCGTTTTTTAACGGGAAAATTTTTTTCCGTAAATTCCAGAAAATCTTCCGTTTTTTCACAAAATTTTTCAGTTTTTTTTTTCCGTATATCCGTATTTAAAATTTTTTGTTTCAAAAGCAAAAAAAAAATATTATACAACTTTTCGAGAAACTTACACATTTATGAATTTCAACGCACACGTTTATCAAGGTACCGTACCTCTAATTTATTGAAATAAAGGTAATGAAACAACACTTACCTAGGGTGGGATCCAACTGGGGAACCGGAGTGTACCAGATTAGCGCCCTTATCCACCATGCCATGGGGACTCGAGTCACGTTTCCAAATGTCGTTACTTATTTCAGATGCTTTTTATGAAGTAAAGGCACGGTGATAAGCAAGGAACGTATTTTCGTTGGAGATATTTTTCAATTGAGTATACAATTCTGAATATTTCTATAATTTTGAAAATTTAGCTTTTTACTTTCATGCTTTATAAAAACAAAAAATTAGTCTTTAAAATATTACGTGCATGAAAGAATGTATTATAAGTAATAATTGCTTCTTTTTTGCAAGATTTTAAAAATTTTATTGTACTATTATATTTATTTATTTATTTGTATATACATCTATAATTTCGTTATTATATTTCAGATATGTTTTAAGTTTTATGTGCGAATCCGTTAAAGTGAATAGATTAAGAAATATTAAAATTAAAAATAGAGTTTTTCAATTTTTTTATTAAATAATAATAAGTATTATTTTAAAATCATTATGAAAAATAAACTGTAACATTTCCTTCTCAACAATCTGAAACTTAAAAAGAAATAATAAAATTCATTTAAATATCAGATTATTTTTTTTTAAATATTGTAAAAACAATTTTAAAACATTTTATTTAAAAAGTAAGTAAGAAAGAAAAATACTACAGTGTTAGTTTTAAAAATAAAATTTCAACTAATTGACAGCCAAATATTGGCATTTTTGAAATTTGAAATTGGGGAGGAGGGGAGGGGGGCGTAAGTTAACGCTAAAGACATAAAATTAGAGATAATTAATAGCTAAATATTGATATTTTTGAAATTGTGATATTCAAAAAGGGGGTGGTGTTAACTTAGCGCTCCCTATTTGTAATTAAAATATCTTGATACATAAACATTACCTTTATCAGACAAATAACATATATTAATTTATTTCTAATTGAATGAGATTGCTCTTTTATTTTTAACTGAATTAGTATTACAATTTAAAAAGAATTATTATTGTAAGAATACGAGTATTTAATGCCCCCCGCCCTCCAAAAAAAAGAAAAGTATTACATGCATATAAAATAGGAACAATTATGACTCCTTTTCAAAATTGTATGCATTTAAAAAATAAAATTTCTATCATAACTTTAGAAATTAATCGTTTTTTTTTTCTATTAGAAATAATATTTATCGTATCATTTTTTAATTACTATATTAAACGAATAACAGATGAAAACAGTTATTTAATATTTACTAAGTTACTTGATATGTTAAATTTTTTATTTGATACAAATTAAAAAAACAACTGAATAAATTAAATTGGAATTTATACGGCATTCTACGTGGCATTAAATTCGAAAGATAAAACAAATTATATTAAATTTTAACTGATATATGAAAAGATATTAATTCATATTTACTTAAAATAAAGAAAAAAAGGGGGAAAAAGAAAAGAAAAGAAAAGAGAAATAGTGACTAACCAAGTCTTAAACGTAAATATATGTTCACACTACAGCAATTCATTATTCCGCATTCCAACTAGACACAGCGCCACTCTATACAACACAGACGTCAATTACGGAAATTGTACTGTTTTGAAAGAATGATGAAATATTTTTGTAAAATTTACGGAAAACCTTCTTCATTTTGATCGGAGAACGGAAATTTATCCAATTACGGAAATTGTACTGTTTTCAAATGAAGATGAAAATATTCCGTAAAATTTAACGGAAAATATACCGTATTTTTACGGATTTTTTTTACAGTGTATATATTTTTTCATGATTCGATCGTCATCTTTATGGAGCTACTCATAAAAAAAAGTCAGTCAATTACCGTGAAAATTCAGAAAGTTATCGGCAATATAGTGTGTAAATTTTTAGTTGCTCTCTAAAAGCTGCTGAATGATAAGGTATTTTCCACAAATTGTCATTTTTTATTATATGGCTTTCAGCAAAGGAGTTTGAACTAAACACCTTAGATCTCGCTCCCGTGATATTCACGGACTGTGTCTTTTAATCAGATCAGTTTTATAAAATATTGTAATTGGCATTATTATGGTATCATTTTATCTGTCATTAAATAAGGTGAATATTTCTTTTTCAAAAAGTGGTGCCAATAAGCAATTTGACTTTTTAAATCGTAATTTAATGCGACCATAAAGTGGGTCCAAGACACAAAATCTTCAATTTTTCTAAAAAATTTTAATGCATTAAACATTTCTCTGCTTCTTTTTCTACTTAAAATGACATGTAAATCATGTTTCTATCTTAAGGGGAGAGTACGCTTTTAACGGTCATAAAACATGCGAAATTTGTCATGAGTTTAGCAATTTTTTTTTATAAAAAAGATAACCACTCTAGAAGCACAAAATTTTTAGAGAATATTTAGATGATATTGATCTACTTTTACAATTTTTTTTATTTGGATATATTATAATTTTAAAAAATTCAAGTGATCAATTTCAAAGTGCTATTTTAAATTTTTACAGTTGATAACATTTCACTGCGCGCAAGATTTGTCATGCTAATTTCATTGCATTTGCATAAACTTTATCTTAAATTAAAGATAACACTCTGGTCTATAATTTGAAGTAGGATATTTGTAATCGGTTAATTAGATAAAGTAATTAATGTTTAATTAGAAAAATTAGAAAAACTATGTATTTTACACGCATTCAATCGCATATTTTTTTCATACTGAACACAGCATTATAATCCTAGTTCATTTTCGTGATAATATAAATATTTATGTAGGGAAAATTTTTAAAGCTCTCTTTCAAATAGTTTTGGAGATATCATGCGCGCAAGAGTAAAAAATGCCATTTTGAGAAAAAGCCGTTTAAAGATTAAATTGTATTTTTTAAATATAAAATACATAATAAAGGAAACAAAACTACTAATTATATATCGTACTATGTATTAAAAATAAAATTAGATGCTAGTTTAAAATGATAAATATAAAATTATTTGTAAAATACTGCAGAATATAGGAACATGCTTAAAAATTAAATAGATATAATTTGAAAAAAAATGTAGCATTTACTATTACAAAAAATTAATTTTAAACATATAACTTATAATTTTGTTTAGCTTTGATTGTAAAGTGATTTAAATGTGCATGTTTTATAAAACTAAATTATTTAATGTAAAATATAGGCCATTTTATAGGGATTCTCGTATTTCGATATCTGATTCACATACTTTGCTACACAAACATCCGGATAGTTTATTTTAAAAATGTATTTATGTCAATAAATCTGTATTCTAAACTGTCAATTGAATCTAAAATCACTATCAAATTGACTACTTTTTAGTTTTCTATAACATGAGTTAGCACCTTAGAATATATTTATAGCATCGTATTTTGTATAGCGATTACCATTAAACTGACTCCTTCTTCGATGCTGTTCTGAAGCACATTTTGCATATTTTTTCATTAAAAAACTAATAAATACTAAGAAGTAGAATACTATTACAAAATCACGAAACAATTGCTCTAGGGGAAAAAAACTGTTTTGTTTGAAATCTAAGCACTTAATAGCAAATAAAGCTGTGAAAAGCCATGAACGTAAACAAATTTGGTGACAGTGGAAGCCGAAGTTTATACTTTAAAGCTTTCTTATTATTGTTTAAGGTATTTAACTAACAACAATTGCTGCATTTTATCATATTTCCAAAGTTACGATAATATGAAAGCAAGAAAACAAAATGAAACCAGCCGCCATCACAGTTGTCGCAGGTCTGTTAATTCGGAAATGAAGGGGTAATGTCTACATTTTCCCTAATATCTCAGTAAATAATTATCACAGAGTGAAAAGATTGGTATCAACTTATTCAGAATACAATAACCTTTCGAACGATGTAAAAATAAAAATCGACTTTTGAAAATTTTAAAAGTGTATACTGTCCCCTTAATTCGAATAGGAAATATTCTTTTTTTGGTTTGGTTTCAAATTGAAGCTTTCAAGCAATGGTTGTCGTAGAAACGACTTCTTGTTAAAATCCGTTTTTCTTCATCATTTGTTTTTTCACCATCTTTCGTATTTAAATTGGTTATAAGTGAATAACCATTAAAAACAAATGGTTCAAACTTGGAACATGTCTTTTTCAAATATTTTACTTTAATTCTGATTCAGCAAATTAATAAAATTTATACTTTTAAAAATATGATTTTTTATGTACATATTTTTTATAATTTTAAATTTAAAAATTTTTAATTTTTATTTAAATTAATATTTTACAAAATTCTGAATCGAAATTGAAACATATATTTATGTATATTTAAATGGGAAAAATTTAAATTCTACAGGTAATATTTCGAGTTATAACGATTTTGAATTACCAATTTTTTTAATAAATTTGAATTTTTTTAAAGAACTATGAAAAGTTTTATCATGTGATTTTGTTTACCAATGATATGGTTAACCATCACAAAAAATATTATCATGTGATTTTGTTTACCAATGATATGGTTAACCATCACAAAAAATAAATAAATAAATAAATAAATAAAAAATAAAATAAAAAGTTTTAACTCGATAAATAAAAATTATTTTAAAATGTATCCCTGACCACCTTAAGGGGTTAATGAAGGTCAAAGAGTAGATTTAAAAGAAATGATTAGATTTTGATACTTCTTTTTTTCTTGGAATAGGCTTGTTCTGGTGATTTTCCAAGAAAATCTAAAGCATCTTAAAAAAAAAAAAAAAAAAAAAAAAAAAAAAAATGAAAAGTAAAAAAAGTGAAAATTAAAAACGACAATTTTTGAAAACACCTTACCAGACAGTAGAAAAATTATAATATAAAACTTGTCGTTATTGATGTCTTCGAAAGATATTGTACAATTCATGAGAAAACCTTCATTTTATTTTTTTACTCTTTGTAGTAAATCCGGTGTCAATATCGTCTTTTATTGTGAATTTCTAATAGTTTTCGATTCGATACTTCATGTTTTAATACAAGAAATTTACGGCCATAAACATTTTTACGATTCATGTTGTGAACTTTTAAGAAAAGCTCGAAAAGGAAGTAGTTTCGTTTAATAAAAAACATGAAATGGAATAAGACATATCAGAATGCATACATTTCGAAATCAGTTTAAAAGCCTTAATAAAATCTTATAGTAAAATTTTCATTTAGAACTTATATGTAAAATAAAATTACATTTAAACAGGCATTACAGTTTGGAAAGCAAATATGTTTTTCAAGCATATTTTTCCATTTGTATAAAAAAATCAAAAAACAAGTAGAGAGTTTAAATCTACTGTAAAATATATTAAGAATGTTATAAAGTTTTTATGATTTTTTTTTTATATTTTTTATTGTATAATATTAAGAAATTCAAGAATGATCATTCTATGAAGTATAGTATATTTTTTAAACAATTTGTGTTTCAAGATTTATAATTTAATGTTAGCAATTTGCATTTTCTCAAAACTTCTAATACTTTTCATTCAAGTTCTACAAGTTTTGAAATCATATGAGAAATCTATGATCACAAACATTTCCCGAATTCATCTTAAAAATACCCTTTTTTGAAAAGTTAAAAAAAGGGAGTCGTTTAGTTTGGCAAAATCATAAAATGAAATAGAAAACATCAAAATGTATAGATTCTAATAAACTCTTGGATTCAAATTTGAATATAAAATAAAACTACCTTTGAACACTTTTTCTAGTTGAGATCGCAAATATCATCGAAAGATTATTTGCAATTGATGTTTTCGCAATGTATTCTTTTTATATAATTGAGATTATTAATATAACTTATTATTATTTTAATTGTTAATATTTATTTAGTATTCATTTATTTTTTGATTAATATTTTTAATGTTATTTTATTTAGTATGCTTTATATTATCGTTAATGTTTTAAGATTTTTTACTTAACATTCTTTTGTTTTTTATTGATGGTGTGGACATTATTTATCCATTATATGCTTTAATTTTAATAGATACAGTAGAACCCCGCTAATCTGAACTAATTGGGACCAGTGCCTGTTCGGATTACAAAATATTCGGATTACCCAAATTTCCGATGAAAATAGAAATGAAAATATAAAAGAAAATGTAAGTTATAAGTACTCAGTAGTACACTAAACATCCTCTAATCTGGCATCCTCAGGTCTGGCTTGCTGGATAATCCGGCAACACTTTCTTACAAAATAACATTTCTTGATTAATTACTCCTGAAGTTCGTAATAGTAATCCAATGGATCTTCAGAATGAGGAATTACGTAACAACGCATAACAAACTATTCAAAATCGCGAATCTATAAATAGCTCAGTCACCACGTCAAGGAAAGGAAAAGAAAAAAATAACTTTTCTGTCGATTAATTTGCAAAATAATCTGTTGAAAGGAAAAATAATTTTTTATCATCTGAATTAAATACTTTTTTACATTTTAGAAAAGAATTCCATAGTGACTGGCAAACAAATCAAGATGGCTTCCACGAGTAAGCCTACAGTGCCCATTTTGTCATTTATATTCGTGTACATATGTTGAACTTTTACATTATTGAATATATTTTTTATTCTATTCAAACTGTTTAAAGTATTAAAAAAATGCTTTACTGCCATTTTTTGACTAAATTCTAACTTCTACGCCTTTTTCCCGACATTCATCCTGTAATCCAGAAAGTTTCGTAATCCGACATGCAATCAAGTATAATTTATGAAAATAAAATCAGTTTGGATTAACTGGAATTACGGATTAGCGAGATTCGGATTAGCGGGGCTCTACTGTATTTTTTATTTATAATTTTCCACAAATATATTGTGATTATTAAAAATATGGATGTTGGAGAATTTTTTCAGAAACTCTTGCAAATATCACTTTTTCAATATGAAGCATATTTTTATGTTGGTATTGGAAAAAAGTTGTTAAATAGAAGTAAACTATAAATATATTGTATAAAATATGTCATCAATGTCATAAAGTTTTTATGGGGTTTTGTATAAAATTTGAACTGTAAAAAAATAACATCCAAAATGAATTTTTTTCGTAGTAGTTTATTTTTTAAAACATTTTTTATTTCAATATTTTCAATTTAATGTCTTCGATTTGAGCTTGCTATAAACATTTCATATTTTTCGAAACAATACATCGAGCTTGATATTTTGTGGCCGTAAACATTTTTAGAATTAATCTTGAGAATGAATATTTTATAAAAGTTCGAAAAAGAATAAGTTTCGTTTAATAAAAAGCAGGAAATGAAATAAAGCAGAAAAGAATCGATATAAGAAACATAAGAACATAGAAGAAATCCAATTCTAAATACATATAAAAACTTCAATAAATCCTTGGAATAAAATCTTCATTTAGATTTGGGTGTAAAATACAATTACTTTTAAACCGATATTAATTTGGAAAGCAAATAGGTTTTTAAAGCATATTTTTGGCGTGATTTTAAACTAGCATGTTGTGGCCTTCACAAAACTTTCTTTTATATAAATCAAGTCAATTAAATCATTTAAATACTACAAGAAATTACATCTATTTAGCATCAATTCATATCAAAGTATATCTGAATTTGAAGTTTATTGAAAATTCGTCCATTAGTTCTTGAGATTGAATTAAAATCAAATCTTAATTCTGAAAAATGTAGCATAGCATCGCCACCTGTTGAGTGATTTGCACCAAAACATAAACAGCACTAACTCATATCAAGGTATACCTTAAGTTTGATGAAAATCCAAGCATTATTTCTTGAGATAGAACTACTGCGGAAATCGCAAAAAAGCAGCATAGCAGAGAAATTAGTTTGAATGAGAAATTAGTTCATTGAGATTATTAAAATGTATCAATTGGTGCAGAAAAATAAAATTCCGAAATCGACCTGAAGATTTTAATAAATTCTTAGAATAAAATTTAAAATTTCATTCAAAATTTGAATGAACTAATTTCATTCAAATTTCATTCTAATTTCATTCAAAACTAATCAGCACCAATTTATATCAGAGACTAACTGAATATAAATTTTTATTAAATTCAGTGCATTAGTACTTGAGATAGAGCGCCCACAAAATTTCTGTCACATAGACACAAACAGACAAAAAGTGTCACAGACTCACATATAGATATTTTGAGTCTGTATGTTTTCTAGTTAGGATTGGAAATATCAGCAAATTAATATCTGAGATTGGTGGTTTTTGCAATGTTATTTTTTATACAATTGATATTATTCATTTAATCTATTACAATTAAACCTCCTTGAATGGCCACCTCTAAACAACGAAAACCTCTGAATACCGGCCACATGTTTATGGAGCCAAACACGTTCCATAGCATTAACATTAGAACGAACCTCTAAATAAGGAATTATGAACAACGGCCACTCAAAAGTCACGAGAAAATTTTTTTACAGCTCTTGGTACAATTTCATATTTATTTGCAAACCGAAATGTGAAGCAGATCAAACAAAATTTACTTGATATGTGAGCAAACAGAAAATAAAGACATTAATAATAATGGGGAAATTTTATATAATATTCTTAGCACTTCAGGCATAAATTAACAAGGCCAGCTTGGTTTTAGGTCTGGTCAAAAATTTGCAGTTAGTGTCACTTTGATTCCATACAGCAAATGGTAAAAGATAGGAGAGAGGAAGAGGAAATAGATTATAGAATCACACAAAATTTATAGTATCAGCACATATACCGAAGATTTGATGAACGTTCGTGAAAGCCAAAATTTCTAATTAAATCATAATATTAAGAGTGGATTTAGAAGAAATGATTAAATTTTGATATTTCTTTTTTACTTGGAATAGGCTTGTTCTGGTGATTTTCCAAGAAAATTTAAGGCATCTATAAAAAAATGAAAAGTAAAAAAAGTAAAAATGAAAAACGACAATTTTTGAAAACACCCTACCAATTAGCTGTTTTTAGAGAACAACTAAAAATAAGTTTAGTCTATTGCCGATATCTTACTGTATTTTCACTAATTCACTATGAAAAACTACACAAGTTAAATTCAATTATTTATATGTATTAGAAATTAAATAAAAGAATGAAGTAACAAAATGTTACTTATCTATATCTATACTAATATTATAAAGAGGTAAAAATTGTTTATTTGTAGGAGGTAAGCTCTGGAACTACCGAACTGATTCCAAAAGTAATGGTATCAAAATGATGATGTTAGTCCAACTTAGAACATAGGCTATATCTTATGTCCATGCCACCGGCCAAAAGGGGGTGCAGGAGCAAAAAACGTTCTAAAAATGCGATTTTTGTGTTACTGAAGGGCCTAGAAATATGAAATTTCGAATAGCAGTTACTTATAAGATAATAATGATCTCTAAGAGCATTTCTTTAAAAATATCGAAATTAAAAAGGGGGTGGAAATGCGCGAAAAGCGTTCTAAAAAACGTTCTAAATGGCGATTTTTACACAATTTCAGGAAGTACCAAATCGATTTAAAAAATAATGGTGTCAAAATGATGGTGACAACACTTACTCCAAAATAGGCTACATTTTACGTCGGTGCCACTACCACTAAAGGGGGTGCAGGAGCACAAAAACGTTCTAAAAGTGCGGTTTTTGTGTTACTGAAGGGCCTAGAAACATGGAATTTGCCATGGTAGTTACTTATTAGATATAAATGATCTCTAAGAATATTTCTTTAAAAAATTCGACATTTAAAAGTGGTGAAAATTCGCAAAAAGTGTTCTAAAAATATTCTAATTGGCGATTTTTACGCAATCTCAGAAAATACCCAACCGATTTCAAAAGTAATGGTGTCAAACTGATGATGACAGTCATTGCTCCAACATAGGCTCTATTTCACGTCGGTGTCACTACCACCTAGGGGTTGCAGAAGCAAAAAAAAAAAAAAAACGTTCTAAATTGCGATTTTTTCTGAAGGACCCAGATACATGGAATTTGGCATGGTAGTTACTTATTAGATATAAATGATCTCTAAGAATATTTCTTAAAAAATTCGAAATTTAAAAGGGGTGAAGATGCGCAAAAAGTGTTCTAAAAATGTTCTAAATGGAGATTTTTACGCAATCTCAAGGTGCACCAAAACGATTTAAAAAATAATGGGGTCAAAATAATGGTGACAACCCTTGCTCCAATATAGGCTACATTTTATGTAGGTGTCATTACCCTTAAAGGGGGTGCAGGAGCAAAAAAAACGTTCGAAATTGTGATTTTTGTGTTACTGAAGAGCCGAGATACATGGAAATTGGAATGGTAGTTACCTCTAAGATATAAATTATCTGTAAGAACATTTCTTACAAAATTCAAAATTTAAAAGTGGTGAAAATGCGATAAAAGAGTTCTAAAAAACGTTCTAAATGGCGATTACTAGGCAATCTCAGAAAGTACCCAAACTATTTCAAAAGTGAAGTTTGGAAATTGGTGATGAGAGCCCTTGCTCCAACACAGGCTCTATTTCATGTCGTTGTTACTATCACCTAGGGGGTGCAGAAGCAAAAAAACGTTCAAAATTGCGATTTTTGTGTTACTGAAGGGCCTAGAATCCTGAAATTAAGCAGAGCAGTTATTTATAAGGTACAAATGATCTCTAAGAACATTTCATGAAAAATCGAAATTTAAAGGGGTGAATATGAGCGAAAAGCGTTCTAAAAAACATTGTGCTTTCTAAAAAAATTGTGATTTCTACAGAATCGCAGGAAGCACCTAACCGATTTAAAAAATAGTGGTGTGAAAACGATGGTGACAGCCGTCGCTCCAAGATAGGCTGTATTTCATGTCGGTGCCACAACCCCGAAAGGGGTGAAGGAACAAAAAACGATCTAGATTGCGTTTTTTGTAATACTGCAGCGGCTAGCAACTTGAAACTTGGCATGGTAGTTACTTATTAGATATAAATTATCTCTAAGAACATTTCTTAAAAAAATTCGAAATTTAAAAGTGGTGAAAATGCGCAAAAAGTGTTCTAAAAATGTTCTAAATGGCGATTTTTACGCAATCTCAAGAAATACCAAAACGATTTAAAAAATAATGGTGTCAAAATGATGGTGACAAGCCTTGCTTCAATAGAGACTACATTTTATGTCGGTGCCAACACTTCTAAAGGGGGTGCAGGAGAAAAAAAAACGTTCGAAATTGCGATTTCTGTGTTACTGAAGAGCCCAGATACATGGAACTTGGAATGGTAGTTACTTATAAGATATAAATTATCTGTAAGAACATTTCTTACAAAATTCAAAATTTAAAAGGGGTGAAAATGCGCGAAAACAGTTCTAAAAAACGTTCTAAATGGCCATTTCTACGCAATCTCAGAAAGTACCCAAACTATTTCAAAAGTAATGGTTGTAAATTGATGATGACAGCCCTTGCTCCAATATAGGATCTATTTCATGTCAGCGTCACTACCACCTTGCGGTTCCATTTTAATAAAAACGTTCTAAATTGTGATTTTTGTGGTACTGAAGGGATTAGCAACTTGAAATTTGGCATGGTAATTACTCATGAGATGTAAATACTATCTGAGAAGAGTTCCTTAAAAATTTGAAATGTGAAAGGGGTGGAAATGAACGAAAAGCGTTCTAAAAACGTTCTAAATAGCGATTTCTGCGCAATCTCAGGAAATATAAACCGATTTCAGAAGTAATGGTTTCAAATTGATGGTGACAGTCCCCGCTCCAACATAGCCTATATTTTACGTTGTTGTTACTACCAGCTGGGTGTTACAGTAGCAAAAAATGTTCTAAATTGCGTTTTTTGTGTCACTGAAGGGGGTCTAACATTTTAAATTTGGAATGGTAATTAATTCAAAGATGCAAATGCTTTCTAAGAATTTTCGAAAGAAAATTCCAAATTTAAAAGGATGAAGTGAGCGAAAAGCGTTCTATAAGCCTTCTAAATTACGATTTTTATGATATCGTATGAAATACGAAGACCGATTTCAAACATAATGGTTGTAAATTGATAGTGATAGAACCTGCTCAAACATAAGCTATATTTTATGTCGAGGGTTGCAGGAACAAAATACTTTCTAAATTACGATTTCTGCTGTACTGAAGAGTCTAGAAACTTTAAATATAGCACGTTAGTTAGTTATAAAATATAAATGTCTCCTAAGAACATTCGATAATAAATTCGAAATTAAAAAGGGGTGAAGCGAAGGAAAGGAGCGAAAAGCATTCTAAAAGATTCCTAAATTACGATTTCTATGGAACAAAAGTTATTGGTTTCGAATCAAGAGTGATAGTCCCTGATCCCATATGGGCTATATTGTATGCCAGTGCCACTACCACCTGGTTGGTATTAGCAACAAGAAAGCCTTTAAAATCATCTAAATTCCGTTTTCTATACAATATTAGGAAATACCAACCGATTTCAAGGTTAATGTTGGCAAATTAATGGTGACAGTCTCTCTTTCAACATTTTTGGAGACATTCTATATCAACTCTGTTTCAGCATCTTATCTTGGTGCCACTAACACCAGAGAGGTTGTAGACTGTTAGACAAGAAGCTTGGAATTTGACATGATGGTTAATTTTAAGATGTAAATGTGTTAAGATGGTTTCTAAAAAATTCAAAACTTCAAATTAATACTGAAATGAGCGCATGAAGTGAGCATAAAAGTCTCAAAATAATTTCTAAATTATCATTTAAGTGGAATTAGTTTTTGCTTTTCTTATTAATTAAAATCTCATTTCTGTCTATTGCTCTTTTATAATGAAGTTTAGTAGAACTGTAGCTTAATTTGTAATTTTTGAATTATTTCAAAAAATGATTCTTCTAATAAAAAATAGTCATGCAAATTTCACTTGGAATATTTCAACTATTACGCGAGCAAAGCTGCGGGTTTTGCTAGTCAATGAAATAAAAAGAAAACTGGTAATAAATGTTCACTGAGCGTGGGTAATGCAACAAAACTACAATGGGTGTTGTAGAAAGCAAGAAGCAAGGTACCCTGTGACTAGTTCCGCCATCCATCCACAAACAGGCGAATTATGAGAAGTGTGTCAACTTAAAACTTGTAGCCAAATAGCCCCGATCTCCCCTACTGAGTACAAATCATATATCAGCTGTCAAATTGACTGTGGCACGAAAGCGTGATGTCAATTTCAATACCACACCTGTACGAAAACACCCTTTGCAAGTGCATTTTACTTTTTCTTCTAGCTGAATGAGATGCTGAAAACCGGAAAAATTATGACAGAAAATAGGAAATGATTAAATAAAAATATTAATTATTAATACTGTACTTGGGATTCATAATCAAGATATGTAATTGTCTATATCAGACGATTAGAAATATCAAAGTTGAAAAGGAACACTGACGACAAATATCGATTGAGAAGATTATAAAGGTTTTCTTTTTTTTTTTTTTTTTTTTTTTTTTACAAGGTAGCCATTTCTAGTTAATAATGTCCAATAAAAAAATCATTTAAGGTTTAAATTTCATGCATACTTATTTAAAAATTTTAGCAGTTATAACTGAAATAAGATTAAATATGTTTTGGGTTTAAATAACGTTTTACAAGTAAGGCAGGACATTTATGACAAAAAATTACATGATCATTTTCCCATTTCAAATCACAATTTAAAAATTTATTAGAAATTGAAAAATGGTCCAGTACTTTAGAAATTCGGTAAATGTACAATCGTGGAAAAAAAAAGTAAACATCCACTACTAACTCCTCAAAAAATTATCGTAGAAGAAAGTACTGGTACCGAACGATTGGAAATAAAGTAGACTTTTAAATGATGTATATGAAATTTGCTTAAGGACTATCTACATATTAAAACGAACCCAAACTTCATTTTTTTTTTTCTCAATGGCAATACCCAATTTTAACAAAATATTTCAAATCTTCGGTTCACACTATGCCTAGATACCAAATTTCCAGTCATTTGAATGATAAGTTTTTGAATTATAAACATTCAAAATTTAGTACTTCTAATGTTAAATTACTTTTTAATATTTTTATTTATATCTCCTGAAATTATACTCCTAATGTGCTATTTGTTTTGTTCATGAATAATACTAATATACCTAAATATAAATACGTTGAATTTGGAATTTTTATAATTTTATTATATGAATTATGAAATTAGTATTCGAAAAAATTATGAATTGCAACCTACAATTTTTTTTTGATAGTGTTACAGAAGAAATGACGCGTTTATGGTATCTGTGCCCAGTTTAATTAAAATTAATCGTAATTAGAATTGCCTGTGTATTTCTTTTTTTTTTCCATTCGAAATGTAAGATATATAGCTGTTTGGATGCACGGGGATGACACATGATGATATTTATTGGGCTGTTTTCACGATTGGCAGCTGCGTATCATAAAATTTAGCAATGGCATAAAATAGCCCACACAGGTCGTTTTTTTTCGTTCCCAGGATCTGGTAAACACTAAATGTTTAAAACTCTAAGAAGTCATAAAAAATTGGCTGGGAAATGTTGCAAAGTTGTATGCAACAGTTGCTCTTATCTTTGTGCAAGCGATGCGGGGCAATAAATTTCAGGCACCCTCTATTTACGTAAAGTGAAAATTCGTCACAGAGGCTCTTTAATTGGAGTCATAAAAAATTCCCCATCCTTGGAGCGTTGTTTATTTCTTTTTCTTCTCTTAGAAACGGCTGGATTCGGACACAACGTGGGATCAGGCAATTGTGGGGGTGAAAAGACCCTTGGCAACAGACAGTTAAGCCAATAAAAAAGGTTCATGTTCGTGGTTTATTTTTAAAAGGGGCGTTATATGTTTAGATGTTTGGAAGTAGTGAGGTACTTGGTCAAAGGGTGTGTCAGTGGATGGATTTGTTTTATGAAGGGGAGTGTTCTGAGCGGTCGTAGGGATGACGTCGGATTAGAAAGATAGTTACACTCTCTCTCTGTCTCTTGTTTTTGGAAGTAAGGATGTGGGGATCGAAATTATCGAAGCTCTGAGAACGATTCCCGGAGTTTCACGTGACGACAAGTCCGAAAGACGCATCTCGAGGTCTGAGCTGATTTTGAGTCATGCAGTGATGTCGACGTTTGGTTCATCATAAAGTCTCGATGTGCTAAGCTGCCCGTGATGTAATAAAAAGTTTTGTTTGCCCCGACGCATGCCGAAAAAAAACATAACGCCCGGCTGAGCTATATGGAGCGAATGGAATTTGCATTGCTCGAACGAGGTAAAGAGAAGTAGCTGGGGGACCTATTAGTACAGCCTCGACGAAGAGATCTGCCCCAGCTTACGCCGAGGGACGCGGCGAGCTTGTCATGAAATAGATGAAAGGGAACGGGACCATCCGGAGAATCGAGTTCTATATTTTACTGCTAGTGCGGCAACCAAGAGAAGTAGCTGGGGACCTGTTAGTACAGTTTTGACGAAGGGATCCGGTCCGGCTTACGCCGAGGGACGCAGCGACCTAGCCGTCAACTGATGGAAGGGGACGGGATCATCCGGAGAATAGATATCATCCATATTATACTGCCCGTGCGGCGACGGGATTTGTGCTCTCACCCTGACAAAATAGTGGTTTCCGGAATTGTTATGAATAAAACGTGACTATGCTGTTACTCCTGACTCACAGGCAAAATATATATAAAACAAGTTGGAAATTGCTCGTCAAACGTGGCAAATGAGGTGCGTTCGTACTATAACTAGTTTTATAATTATTTTTTGCACCCCATATTGTACTGAATGTATACTTTTTTGCACTTCATAAAGCGCATAGTCTGATACATCATTAAAATGCACTTCCAATAATTTTTTCCCATTCCCCGTAATGTAACGGAACATTTTTGACTGTCCCTGTAATTAAACTATACATCCGATTTTCCTAAAATTTGAAATAGCTCAACAAAACTTTGCAACAATTATATCTTTAAAATTTCAGACCATTCGGAAGGCTGTAATATCATTAAAATGCACTTGCAATAATTTTTCCCATTCCCCGTAATGTAACGGAATACTTTCGACTGTCCCTGTAATTAAACTATACATCCGATTTTCCTAAAATTTGAAATAGCTCAACAAAACTTTGCAACAATTATATCTTTAAAATTTCAGACCATTCGGAAGGCTGTAATATCACTAAAATGCACTTGCAATAATTTTTCCCATTGGCCGTAATGTAAAGA
Organism: Maratus speciosus; assembly: GCA_963932465.1. NCBI lineage: Eukaryota > Metazoa > Arthropoda > Arachnida > Araneae > Salticidae > Maratus > Maratus speciosus. The sequence continues at coordinate 291,243,022 of OZ010794.1, forward strand.
AAAACTTTTGACTGCCCCTGTAATTAAACTATGCATCCGATTTTCCTAAAATTTGAAATGGCTCGACAAAATTTTGCAACAGTTATATCTTTAAAATTTCAGATCATTCGGAAGGCTCTAATATCATTAAAATGCACTTCCAATAATTTTTTCCCATTCCCCGTAATGTAACGGAACATTTTTGACTGTCCCTGTAATTAAACTATACATCCGATTTTCCTAAAATTTGAAATAGCTCAACAAAACTTTGCAACAATTATATCTTTAAAATTTCAGACCATTCGGAAAGCTGTAATATCATTAAAATGCACTTGCAATAATTTTTCCCATTCCCCGTAATGTAACGGAACACTTTCGACTGTCCCTGTAATTAAACTATACATCCGATTTTCCTAAAATTTGAAATAGCTCAACAAAACTTTGCAACAATTATATCTTTAAAATTTCAGACCATTCGGAAGGCTGTAATATCATTAAAATGCACTTGCAATAATTTTTCCCATTGGCCGTAATGTAAAGAAAAACTTTTGACTGTCCCTGTAATTAAACTATGCATCCGATTTTCCTAAAATTTGAAATGGCTCGACAAAATTTTGCAACAGTTATATCTTTAAAATTTCAGATCATTCGGAAGGCTCTAATATCATTAAAATGCACTTTCAATAATTTTTCCCATTGGCCGTAATGTAAAGAAAAACTTTTGACTGTCCCTGTAATTAAACTATACATCCGATTTTCATAAAATTTGAAATGGCTCGACAAAATTTTGCAACAATCATATATTTGAAATTTCAGACCATTCGGTTGGGTAGTTTTTGCTCTGTTACATGCGGACAGACGGACGGACAGACGGACGGACAGACGGACGGACGGACTGAACGACGACTATAGGTGCTACGTATTTATATAATTACGAACGCACCTAAAAAGAAATTGTTGGATTAAGCTATGCGGGAACATGACGAGAATTATGGTGAGTGTGTTTCTTTAATTTCATTAAGGTATTCTGTGATGAAAGACACGAACAGTAAAAGCAAGTGCTAATGCTAGTTATAACGATAATTGGATAATGCAAGTTGAAACATTAAGCAAAATGTATTTAAGCCTATTTCAATGCTGATATTACTAATTTTATATCCTTGGTCTAGATATTAGGTCTTGTATTTTATATATATATGTCAATGCAATGTTAAATTAAATTTAAACATTAATGTAACTCAAAATAGGATTCTTTTATGAAATTTTAACCTTTTAGTTTCCATAGTTACAAAGGTGCACAGGGTATATTCTTGTTGTCATTTTATATAATATCGGTATATTCCGATACAAATTGGGTAATGCGAAATAATTTAAGGTAAAATCATCTTTTACAAAATCAAAATAAATATACATATGTTGTGTTTAAATCTGTTTCCTTTTTTAACAAAGTATACACTTATTGTGTCATGTAAGTCTTTAATGGTGAATTGTGAGAAATAATTAGTCAGGCCTTTTCCAGTTCAATTCCTATGACTATAGTTATCATAACACAACGCGTTTTTTTTTTTGTTTTGTTTTGAAAATAATTTATGTTTATTTAAAAGCTATACGATCCAAATTGGGTGCTTCAAAGGGGATCTTGACATCCTTGTTCAACAATTTCATATTTCGGCTCCTTCTAGCTCAAAATTTATTGAAGAACTGTGAAAAGGGATGCCAGGTACTCATTGAGGCATAGCGGGTTCCTCTTGTGACTTCATTATGGTTTCATATACTTCTTATATATTGTTGTAACATATACAACATTTTATTTACTTTGGTTACATTCAAAAATTCTAGCTTGTTATTTTAAAAGGGGATGCATTGTTAATATAAAACAGGAGTAACTCGCAACATAATGGTACCGTGTCTTAAACACCTGTGTTAGTTACATTTATAATAAATAAAAAGTATAGCGATGAAATTTAGATAGAGATTTTTTTTAAGCTTAAACCAGGTGCAGGTATTAATTAAATATTGATATTAATTTTTTTTTTTTTTTTTTTTTTTTTTGTCTCACAATGTTTATTTATAATGTATTAAATCATATGTATGTTTGTGTATGGAGTGTATCTGAAATCACTGAATAGTATTGGTAAAAGAAGTGATAGCAGTTATTTGTGGTGTTTTGAGTAATATTTTGTGTTACATTTTGGTCTGTTAGAGAGGGTTTTGTTGTCGGTTACAGATATAAAATATACACAAGTATACACATATATATTTTTTGCAAAAAAAATCTGAGTTATTTTCTATGTACATTTATGCATTTTGAAAATTTATTTTGGTGTGCGAGAATATTATAGCTGTGCTAAGTCTTAATAACCACCCCCCCCCCCCAGCAGATTTTCAAAATTTTAATGAATTTGCTTAAATCTTTTTATATCTATATATGTGGTAGGTAGCGGGTGTATTGTAAGTTTTATTAAGAAAATTGTTTGCACTTCTATATTTATTTCTTACAAATATGACTTTATCCGAAGGAGATAAAGTTATCTCTGCGATTCATCGCAAGACTGCTTTAGTGGATCATATTACTTTGATTCCAGCATTTAGTGGGGATTCGGGTTCGATATCATATGGGGAATTTAGGAGGTATTTTGACAGGCTCGCAGGATTATATGGATGGGAAGAAGAAGAGAAAATCTTTGTTTTATTTACAAGGGTGACAGGGGCGGCAGCTCAGTTGCTGCGTACGTATGAAAAGGAAGCGAAAACTTTTGCACAACTGACTGACATTTTGTCAAAAAGATATGATAAAAGAGACTCTCCAGCGGTGGCTTTGCAAAAATTTATGACGTTCAGACAGACATCAGGGATGTCAGTACAGGAATTTTTTGACAAGGCCAAACACTTGTCACTCTCATCTTTAGTGGTTGATGGGAGAGATGCGCAGGTAGTGCAAAATACTCGTACAGAAATGTTAAAATCCATGCCCCTTATTAATTTAAGTCCCGAGATAAAGAACGGTGTTGTGGCTAAAGATCCGCAGAATCCGGAAGAAATTTTAAAATGGGCATTATTGGAAGAAAAATCCTGGGAAGCAGTTAGGGCGGACACGGTTTCGAATGCGCTGCTCACCTTGCCTTCTTCTTCAGGGGATGAACAGGCAGGGAATCACTTTCTTTGTGCTACCACACACACTCAAAAGAACAAAAATCAGGATTTAGAGGAGCTAAAAGAACAAGTCAAACGGTTGACAGCACAGGTAGCTAGTTTAGTGTCGGTAGAGGCACAGAAAAAAGATGTTTCAAAAGAATTTATTTGCTTCAATTGCAAATTGCCCGGTCACTACGCCCGTAATTGTGAGAATTTTGATAACCAAAGGGGTAATTTAGGTAATAATAAAAGTTTCACAAACAGAGAAGGTTATCAGCGGCAAAGAGGTAATTGGCAGGGGTCTAGAAGAGGCAATTACAACGATGGGGCATATAATAACAACTTTGATAGAAACAGTAACGATTCTAGACGGGATAATAGGGGTGGTTACAGGAATAACAGAGGGAATCATAATGCGACTAGAGGTGATAGGGGTCGTCAGGCTGACGACAAACACCAATCTGCAGACAACAAGGACTCAAAAAAGGAGGGTAATAATGAAGGGTCTTTAAACGAGTAGTAGCTGAGCCGATTATCACAGAATCGACTCATACAAGGTCTGCAGACTGTCAGCAATTTGTTTTCTCTGTATTCCCGGGTAGTGAATCCAGTTTACCTATTATGTCTGTCATATTAAATGAAACTAATTTAAAATTTTTAGCACATACGGGGTCGTCTATTAATTTAATTTGTAGTAGCATTGTAGGAAAATTAGAAAATATAAAAGTAAATATTTGTAATATCCCTATTCTTACTGCCAGTGGTGATACAAAAGTTTTAACCACTTCAACGGCTGCCCCGAGATAAGTCGGGGATAAAAGCACTGTTTCCCTATACCCGTCGCCGATGAGGTGGTTAAATAAATCTGTAGATCTTAACTTTAAAATATTAGATGAGGAATTTTCTGAAACCTTTTATATTATTCAAGGTCAATTTATGAAAACTTTTAGTGGCATTTTAGGCATGCCTTTTCTTAAGAAAAATAAGGCTGTAATTTTTTGTGAAAACAATTTGGTAGATTTGAAAAATTTAGAAATCCCTAATGTAAACAAAAAAAAATTCTGAGACTATCCAGCCTATACTTATAGCTCAGTGCCACGATAACCTGAAAGAGCATTTAGAGCTAAATTCTGAAGATAATAATAATGAAAGTCCACAAACTATGCCTAATAAAGATATTTTTGCTTATATAAAACATAAAGTAAACATTCCGCCCTTTTCCAAAAAAAAATGCAAAACTTAAATGTAGAAAAAATTTAAATGATTTAGATTGTGATTTTGTTTTGAATCCTTGCAGGTATAAAAGTTAATGGATAAGATGTTAGTTGCAAGGACTGTTTGTTCAGATGAACATGGGTTATTTGTATCTGTTATAAATTTTAGTGACGAGGAGTTAGCATTAAATAAAAATATGACTATGGCGATTAAACTTTTGCATAAAGGAAGTCGAAAAATTTAAATTTTGTGGGAATGTCCAAAATGGGAGCTCTGATGGCATTTTGATCATGCCGACTTGGGGTGGGATGCAGTTATCAACTTAGATCATTTAGACGACCAGAATAAAACTAGAATTAAAGAATTTTTGGAAAAAAATAAAGATGTTTTTGCTACGCCAGTACGTGACTTGCCTGGGTGTACGAACATTCCACATGAAATTCACCTTAGAGAAGAGAAACCAGTTAAATCTAAAGCTTATAGAGTCCCAATAAATTTACGAAAAGAACTAAATGAGCAATTAGATGCTTTACTTGAGGCAGATATTATTGCACCATCTATGTCCGAATTTGCATCACCTGTAATTTTAGTACAAAAGGCAGATGGCCATCATCGTCTTGCTGTTGGCTTCCGAAAATTGAATAAAACCTAATTAAAGATAATTATCCTCTGCCCAACATTACTGACTCGATTGATTCGTTGGCGGGTTCAAAATTTGTTTCTACTTTGGATTTAACCAGTGGGTTTTTTCAGCAGGTAATTAGACCTGAAGACCGCCATAAGTCTGCTATCATAACTCATCGTGGTTTGCATCAATTTAATAGAATTCATTTTGGTTTAGCAACGAGTAGTGCAGGGTTTCAGAGACTCATGAATTTTATTTTTGGTGACTTAGCGAATTTGGGGATCCTCGTTTATGTGGATGATATAATTATTTCTTCTAACGACATTGAATCTCACTTAAATAAATTACAGATGGTTTTTGACAGGTTAAGGGAACATAACTTAAGGCTTAAACCTAGTAAATGCAAAATATTAACAGATAAAATTCAGTACTTAGGATATGAAATTTGTAAAAATCAGGTTGCTCCTATAAATAAAAATATCGAAGTTGTTAAAAATTTCAAAATCCCCGATAACCGTAAAGCTGTGAGAAGTTTCCTTGGTACTTTAACTTACAATAGGCGTTTTATTCCTGACTTTAGTAAAAGGGCAATTAATTTAACAAATTTAGCTAAGGAGAATGGTGTTTTTAAATGGACGTCTGAGTCCCAGAAAGAATTTGATGATTTGAGGGAAGCTTTGATTTCGAAACCTTGCATTATTTTACCTAATTTTGATAAGGAGTTTCATTTGTACACAGACGCAAGTGGCGTAGCTCTCGGTGCAGTTCTTATGCAATTAAGGGATGACAATTTACTACATCCAGTGGCGTTCGCGCGTAAAAAGCTCAAGGACGCTATATATAAGAAAAGATATAGTGCGACAGAACGTGAGCTTCTGGCTTTGGTTTGGACGACTGCACACTTTAAGTGCTATTTAGCCAATACGCATTTCAAAATATACACGGATCATGCATCTCTTACTTTTGTATTAAAGATTAGGGACCCGACTTCGAGGATTGCAAGATGGCTATGCATCCTGTCAGATTATAATTTCTCGATTGAATATATAAAGGGAAAATTTAACAGTGTGGCCGATTTTTTGTCGAGATATGTAGATACCGTCGAATTGGTGAATTGTGTACAAAATGTAAATAATGATAATTTAAATGTTTTTGAACCGCAAAGTGATTTGATTGAAAAGGTGCGTAAGGCACAGAAAGGCGACAAAAAGTGCACTGAAATTGCTGATAAGCTCGATAAAAATGTAAATATTGCTCCGTCTTACCTTAAGTTTTATTTTGATGGGGATATTCTTGTTTGTGATGATACCAGGGAGTCAGTACTACTCAATAAGTGTCGGAAGTTAGTGATACCTTTGGAGTTAGTTCTTGAGATATTCAAATTAACTCATAATTCTTTGGCAGGATGTCATCAGGGATACAACAAAACCATCGAGAGAATTAGGGGGTATTTTTATTGGCCTGGGATGACTGCACATGAGAAAAATCTTGTTGACTCGTGCATCAGTTGTCAGCAAAGGAGGGCACACAAATCTAAACATTTAGCACCTTTGCAGAGGATGACAACACCCTCCAGCCCATTTTCTGTTGTGCATTGTGATTGTGTAGGTCCCATGCCACCCACTATGAATTGTAACAGATTCATTATTACTTATATTGATGCTTTTAGTAAATGGATTGAGGCATACCCAGTTCCATCTATAAATTCTGAAATGGTGGCAGATACTTTGGCTGATATTATTTCTACGCATGGATGTTACAACAAAATTATTACTGATCAGGGTAAGAACTTTTTATCAGACGCCATGGAATCTGTTTATGCTAAGTTTGGTATTAATCATAGCAGAACAACTCCGTTTCATCCTTCTGGGAATGGCAAAATTGAAAGATCCCAACGCACGTTAATAAATGCACTGGCACATATTGTCAATGAAAATAAAATTGATTGGGATGTAAAATTAAAATTTGCACTCTTTGCCATGCGTACATCAGTCCATGATTCTACAAAATTAACCCCTGCAGCTGTAGTTTATGGTAGAAACTTAATTCTTCCATATTCAATTTTTGATACTCAACTTGTAAGTAAATATGCAGACGCGCCATCATTTTGTGATTTACTTATTCCTGCTATGCAGAAAATTTACTCCAGTGTGCACGCAAACTTGATTGCTGTGTCAGAAAAGCAGGAGAAGTATAGAGATAAAACAGCGGTAACGAAAAATATTGCGGTAGGTGACTCTGTTTGGTTGTACTCACCTGTTGTTAAACCGGAACGAGCTAAAAAGCTCACTAAACCTAATATAGGGCCTTATTTGGTGATAGACAAAATTAGTGAGGTGAATTATAAAATCGCGCTTGAAACTAATCTCACGAAAACGGAGATAAATCATGTAGACAGGCTTACTTTGCAAAAATCGCGAATGGAATTCCCGCCCAGTGATAGTAAACAAAGCACGGCCGACGCCGAGACGTCTGTTGCGCCGGCCGATTCTGTCATAAATATCGATTCAGATCAGGCAGTCGTTTCGGAAGAAACATCCGGTTTACATTCGAATGGGGATCGAACGACTACGCAGTCGCAAGAAACCGATAGCGTTTTACCGATTCGTCGTTCGCGAAGATTTTTTGTGCTACGGGATAATCGATCTTCAAATCGATTTGATCGTGATTCCTGCAGGAACTTTTGTACGCGATATTATTGGCGTTAGTTTTCTATTGCTATATATCGTTGTAGGTGTGATGTTTTGATATTTTCGGGAAACTAAGGGATGTTTTCTTGTGTTGGGAGTTGTGTGAAAGGGTTTTAGAGGTAAAGGGTTTACCGATGCGATGTTTTTTCAATTATTTTCGAAATCGGTAGGAGGTTATGGTTTCGTTTGACAATCCATGTACAGGTAGGTACGTTTTGAAATGTCAGTTGGTTTTGCAATTGTTTCTTTTTTGTTTTGATTGTGCTACATATATATATATATATATATTTTGTATGTGCAAAATTTAATTGTGTTAGTATGTATTTGTAATCTGTGTTTTAATATGTGTATATGTTTATAAATTTGCATTATGTAAACAATGCATAGTCATTGTTAGTTTCCGAAAGTATTTTTAATATGAGTTTAAGCGGGTATTCAGTTAATTAAAGCGTGGGGTGTTAGTAAGACATCCTTTACTGATAGATGTTTAGTGTAGTCCGTTAGCTGATTGTTGCCTGGGAAAACTCAGGGAGGACTGTGGCTTTAAAATTTTCACCCCCCCCCCCCCTCAAATAAAAAGAATAATATAAAAAAATTGAGTTTCATGTCCCTGAGGCGGCCACAGCTATGATACCCTTTATGCTTGCTCTTGTTAAAATGGAGCATATTGTAAAAAAAAAATGTTCTACAGCTATCCTACCCTTGTTAAAACAGACTTTAAAACTTTAATTCACAAGGGAGTTTAGCAAACACGCTCAACGGATGTATCTGAATGATATATGTATTTTGATGTATCTTTTTGGTATTTTGATGATTCAGTTTGTAGATATGTAATATGTTTTGTGTGTAGTTATGGAATTTGATGGATTATTGTTATAAAATGCTTTGTGCCAACTGTTTTTTGGTAAGTGTGATATACTGTACTGTATTGTGAGGATAATGCACTTTTAACTAAATGTGTGAATTTATATGAGAGGTGAATATTCCTTTTTACAGATAATTTTCTTCTGTAGGGTTATTCAAAATTTTCATTAGTTATTTTTTCACTAACATTTTCAGCTTTCCTCTATCGGTGTGACACAGTTATAAGCTATGTGAATATGATGTATGTGTCACACTAGTATAATTAATTTCTAAGTGTTATTCAAAATTGATTTATGCTACTTTATTCATAATAGTCTAAAAACTGCCACTTTGCTTTCATACTCACCATTGTCCTCGTGTTCGTTTCTTCAGGTAAGTTGTACGGTAGAGAGGATGCTGGTGATTAATGTATTCTGTTGCACATTGATTATTTTCAGGAAAGGTTGACTTGTCCGACGGTTGTGTCTTAAAACGGGTTTTTCGAAGTGATGGATAATTTCAGGATGATTGCTTACAGAAAGGCTAGGGAGGTAGGGAATGCTGATGCAGTTCTTGTAGTTTCAGTACCGGTATGTATCTATGAGATTGGTTTGCGAGACGCGTTTATGGTACCTGTGCCCAGTTTAATTAAAATTAATCGTAATTAGAATTGTCTGTGTATTTCTTTTTTTTCCATTCGAAATGAAGATATATAGCTGTTTGGATGCACGGGGATGACACATGATGATATTTATTGGGCTGTTTTCACGATAGGCAGCTGCGTATCATAAAATTTAGCAATGGCATAAAATAGCCCACATAGTTTTTTTTTTTTTTTTTTGTTTCCAGGATCTGGTAAACACTAAATGTTTACAACTCTAAGAAGTCATAAAAAATTGGCTGGGAAATGTTGTAAAGTTGTGCACAACAGTTGCTCTTATCTTTCTACAAGCGATGCAGGGCAATAAATTTCAGGCACCCTCTATTTACGTAAAGTGAAAATTCGTCACAGAGGCGCTTTAATTGGAGTCATAAAAACTTCCCCATCCTTGGAGCGTTGTTTATTTCTTTTTCTTCTCTTAGAAACGGCTGGATTCGGACACCACGTGGTATCAGACGATTGTGAAGGTGAAAAGACCTTTGGCAACAGATAGTTAAGCCAATAAAAAAGGTTCAGGTTCGTGGTTTATTTTTAAAAGGGGCGTTATATGTTTAGATGTTTGGGAGTAGTGAGGTAATTGGTCGAAGGGTGTGTCAGTGGATGGATTTGTTTTATGAAGGGAGTGTTCTGAGCGGTCGTAGGGATGACGTCGGAATAGAAAGATAGTTACACTCTATCTCTGACTCTTGTTTTTGGAAGTAACGATGTGGGGATTGAAATTATCGAAGCTCTGAGAACGATTCCCGGAGTTTCACGTGACGACAAGTCCGAAAGACGAATCTCGAGGTCTGAGCTGATTTTGAGTCATGCAGTGATGTCGACGTTTCGTTCATCATAAAGTCTCGATGTGCTAAGCTGCCCGTCATGTAATAAAAAGTTTTGTTTGCCCCGACGTATGCCGAAAAAAAAACATAACGCCCGGCTGAGCTATATGGAGGGAATGGAATTTGCATTGCTCGAACGAGGTAAAGAGAAGTAGCTGGGGACCTATTAGTACAGCCTCGACAAAGAGATCTGGCCCGGCTTACGCCGAGGAACGCGGCGAGCTTGCCGTCAAATAGATGAAAGGGAATGGGACCATCCGGAGAATCGAGTGCTATGTTTTACTGCCAGTGCGGCAACCAAGAGAAGTAGCTGGGGGCCTGTTAGTACAGTTTTGACGAAGCGATCCGGTCCGGCTTACGCCGAGGGACGCAGCGACCAGCCGTCAACTGATGGAAGTAGACGGGATCATTCGGAGAATAGAATGCCATATTATACTGCCCGTGCGGCGACGGGATTTGTGCTCTCACCCTGACAAAATAGTGGTTTCTGGAATTGTTATGAATAAAACGTGATTATGCTGTTACTCCTGACTCACAACCAAAATATATATAAAAAAAGAAATTTTTGGATTAAGCTATGCGGGAACATGACGAGAATTATGGTGAGTGTGTTTCTTTAATTTCATTAAGGTATTCTGTGATGAAAGACGCGAACAGTAAAAGCAAGTGCTAGTTATAACGATAATTGGATAATGTAAGTTGAAACATTAAGCAAAATGCATTTAAGCCTATTTCAATGCTGATATTACTAATTCTATATCCTTGGTCTAGATATTAGGTCTTGTATTTTATATATATATGCCAATGCAATGTTAAATTAAATTTAAACTTTAATGTAACTCAAAATAGGATTCTTTTATGAAATTTTAACCATTTAGTTTCCATAGTTACAAAGGTGCACAGGGTATATTCTTGTTGTCATTTTATATAATATCGGTATATTCCGATACAAATTGGGTAATGCGAAATAATTTAAGTTAAAATCATCTTTTACAAAATCAAAATAAATATACATATGTTGTGTTTAAATCTGTTTCCTTTTTTTACAAAGTGTACACTTATTGTGTCATGTAAGTCTTTAATGGTGAATTGTGAGAAATAATTAGTCAGGCATTTTCCAGTTCAATTCCTATGACTATAGTTATCATAACACAAAGCGTTTTTTTTTTTTTTTTTTTTGAAGAGAATTTATGTTTTGTCAAATGCTATACGATCCAAATTGGTTGCTTCAAAGGGGATCTTGACATCCTTGTTCAACAATTTCATATTTCGGCTCCTTCTAGCTCAAAATTTATTGAAGAACTGTGAAAAGGCATGCCAGGTACTCATTGAGGCATAGCGGGTTCCTCTTGTGACTTCGTTATGGTTTATTATACTTCTTATATATTGTTGGAACATATACAACATTTTATTTACTTTGGTTACATTCAAAAATTCTAGCTTGTTATTTTAAGGCGAAGGTGGACTCTCAAAAAAAAAAAATTCCAACCGATTTCTTTGAAAATGAAATATGTGATTGAATTTATAGTTACATAAAAATATCAGAAATTTTACAAAAAAATATTAATTATTTTAGTAATTATTAATTATTAATAATTGAAATAATTAATTAATTAAAAATGCTCCAGGCGCATTTCTTTCGCATATAGTATGGTCATTTTTATTTATGAGATACCTTTCAGACCCAAGAGTAAAACTTAGTTGGAATTGAAAGTATAAAAAGAAAATAAAAATTAATACTAATAATAAAAGTGTAAAAACCAATTTTTATCGTACTTAAACACTGTAAATTATACTTTCGATAAAGAATTTATAGCCTACGTGTTCTGGAGTACTATTTATTTAGCTAATATTCATTTTATACACCATAAGGTAAATACACAACAAATTTTGAAGAACTTGGAGAATTAGGGATGCGCATGGAACATTTTGAAAATTGACATTATTCGGAAATTTTCATTTTGAGAAAATCAACTTTTAAGTTAGAAATTTCAGTATTTCAATAATAAACAACATTAAATACCATATACTGAATGAATATTACTTACAATACATATATATACGCATACAATAACATTTAAATAATAAACATGTTAAAAAACCCCATATTTTTACTAAAAAAGTATTCATCGTTACGAGAAGCTTTCGCGGTAACGCATCGTTTTGGTTAACCAAAAATGCTCCATGCGCATTTCTTTTGCATATAATCAGGTGATTTTTATCCATGAGTTACCTTTCAGACCTACGAGTAAAACTTAGTTGGAATTGTAAGCCTGAATAGAAAATAAAAATTAATAAAAATAATAATAAGTGGAAAAAACAATTTTTATTGTGCAAAAACTCTGTAAATCATTCTTTCGCTAAAGAATTTACAGCCTATGAGTTCTGAAGTACTATTTATTTAGCTAATATTCATTTTATATACCATAAGGTAAATACACAACAAATGTTGAAGAACTTGGAGAATTAGGGATGCGCATGGAACATTTTGAAAATTGACGTTATTCGGAAATTTTCATTTTGAGAAAATCAATTTTTAAGTTAGAAATTTCAGTATTTCAATAATAAACAACATTAAATACCATATACTGAATGAATATTACTTACAATACATATATATACGCATACAATAAAATTTGAATGATAAATATGTAAAAAAACCATATTTTTACTAAAAAAGTATTCATCGTTACGAGAAGCTTTCGCGGTAACGCATCGTTTTGGTTAACCAAAAATGCTCCATGCGCATTTCTTTTGCATATAATCAGGTGATTTTTATCCATGAGTTACCTTTCAGACCTACGAGTAAAACTTAGTTGGAATTGTAAGCCTGAATAGAAAATAAAAATTAATAAAAATAATAATATGTGGAAGAAACAATTTTTATTGTGCAAAAACTATGTAAATCATTCTTTCGCTAAAGAATTTACAGCCTATGAGTTCTGAAGTACTATTTATTTAGCTAATATTCATTTTATACACCATAAGGTAAATACACAACAAATTTTGAAGAACTTGGAGAATTAGGGATGCGCATGGAACATTTTGAAAATTGACGTTATTCGGAAATTTTCATTTTGAGAAAATCAACTTTTAAGTTAGAAATTTCAGTATTTCAATAATAAACAACATTAAATACCATGTACTGAATGAATATTACTTACAATACATATATATACGCATACAATAACATTTGAATGATAAATATGTAAAAAAACCATATTTTTACTAAAAAAGTATTCATCGTTACGAGAAGCTTTCGCGGTAACGCATCGTTTTGGTTAACCAAAAATGCTCCATGCGCATTTCTTTTGCATATAATCAGGTGATTTTTATCCATGAGTTACCTTTCAGACCTACGAGTAAAACTTAGTTGGAATTGTAAGCCTGAATAGAAAATAAAAATTAATAAAAATAATAATATGTGGAAGAAACAATTTTTATTGTGCAAAAACTATGTAAATCATTCTTTCGCTAAAGAATTTACAGCCTATGAGTTCTGAAGTACTATTTATTTAGCTAATATTCATTTTATACACCATAAGGTAAATACACAACAAATTTTGAAGAACTTGGAGAATTAGGGATGCGCATGGAACATTTTGAAAATTGACGTTATTCGGAAATTTTCATTTTGAGAAAATCAACTTTTAAGTTAGAAATTTCAGTATTTCAATAATAAACAACATTAAATACCATATACTGAATGAATATTACTTACAATACATATATATACGCATACAATAACATTTGAATGATAAATATGTAAAAAAACCATATTTTTACTAAAAAAGTATTCATCGTTACGAGAAGCTTTCGCGGTAACGCATCGTTTTGGTTAACCAAAAATGCTCCATGCGCATTTCTTTTGCATATAATCAGGTCATTTTTATCCATGAGTTACCTTTCAGACCTACGAGTAAAACTTAGTTGGAATTGTAAGCCTGAATAGAAAATAAAAATTAATAAAAATAATAATATGTGGAAGAAACAATTTTTATTGTGCAAAAACTATGTAAATCATTCTTTCGCTAAAGAATTTACAGCCTATGAGTTCTGAAGTACTATTTATTTAGCTAATATTCATTTTATACACCATAAGGTAAATACACAACAAATTTTGAAGAACTTGGAGAATTAGGGATGCGCATGGAACATTTTGAAAATTGACGTTATTCGGAAATTTTCATTTTGAGAAAATCAACTTTTAAGTTAGAAATTTCAGTATTTCAATAATAAACAACATTAAATACCATGTACTGAATGAATATTACTTACAATACATATATATACGCATACAATAACATTTGAATGATAAATATGTAAAAAAACCATATTTTTACTAAAAAAGTATTCATCGTTACTAGAAGCTTTCGCGGTAACGCATCGTTTTGGTTAACCAAAAATGCTCCATGCGCATTTCTTTTGCATATAATCAGGTGATTTTTATCCATGAGTTACCTTTCAGACCTACGAGTAAAACTTAGTTGGAATTGTAAGCCTGAATAGAAAATAAAAATTAATAAAAATAATAATATGTGGAAGAAACAATTTTTATTGTGCAAAAACTATGTAAATCATTCTTTCGCTAAAGAATTTACAGCCTATGAGTTCTGAAGTACTATTTATTTAGCTAATATTCATTTTATACACCATAAGGTAAATACACAACAAATGTTGAAGAACTTGGAGAATTAGGGATGCGCATGGAACATTTTGAAAATTGACGTTATTCGGAAATTTTCATTTTGAGAAAATCAACTTTTAAGTTAGAAATTTCAGTATTTCAATAATAAACAACATTAAATACCATGTACTGAATGAATATTACTTACAATACATATATATGAGCATACAATAACATTTGAATGCTAAATATGTAAAAAAACCATATTTTTACTAAAAAAGTATTCAACGTTACGAGAAGCTTTCGCGGTAACGCATCGTTTTGGTTAACCAAAAATGCTCCATGCGCATTTCTTTTGCATATAATCAGGTGATTTTTATCCATGAGTTACCTTTCAGACCTACGAGTAAAACTTAGTTGGAATTGTAAGCCTGAATAGAAAATAAAAATTAATAAAAATAATAATAAGTGGAAAAAACAATTTTTATTGTGCAAAAACTCTGTAAATCATTCTTTCGCTAAAGAATTTACAGCCTATGAGTTCTGAAGTACTATTTATTTAGCTAATATTCATTTTATACACCATAAGGTAAATACACAACAAATATTGAAGAACTTGGAGAATTAGGGATGCGCATGGAACATTTTGAAAATTGACGTTATTCGGAAATTTTCATTTTGAGAAAATCAACTTTTAAGTTAGAAATTTCAGTATTTCAATAATAAACAACATTAAATACCATATACTGAATGAATATTACTTACAATACATATATATACGCATACAATAACATTTGAATGATAAATATGTAAAAAAACCATATTTTTACTAAAAAAGTATTCATCGTTACGAGAAGCTTTCGCGGTAACGCATCGTTTTGGTTAACCAAAAATGCTCCATGCGCATTTCTTTTGCATATAATCAGGTGATTTTTATCCATGAATTACCTTTCTGACCTACGAGTAAAACTTAGTTGGAATTGTAAGCCTGAATAGAAAATAAAAATTAATAAAAATAATAATAAGTGGAAAAAACAATTTTTATTGTGCAAAAACTCTGTAAATCATTCTTTCGCTAAAGAATTTACAGCCTATGAGTTCTGAAGTACTATTTATTTAGCTAATATTCATTTT
This sequence comes from Maratus speciosus, assembly GCA_963932465.1. NCBI lineage: Eukaryota > Metazoa > Arthropoda > Arachnida > Araneae > Salticidae > Maratus > Maratus speciosus. Next base: position 291,258,755 of record OZ010794.1, read on the forward strand.
ATACACCATAAGGTAAATACACAACAAATGTTGAAGAACTTGGAGAATTAGGGATGCGCATGGAACATTTTGAAAATTGACGTTATTCGGAAATTTTCATTTTGAGAAAATCAACTTTTAAGTTAGAAATTTCAGTATTTCAATAATAAACAACATTAAATACCATGTACTGAATGAATATTACTTACAATACATATATATACGCATACAATAACATTTGAATGATAAATATGTAAAAAAACCATATTTTTACTAAAAAGGTATTCATCGTTACGAGAAGCTTTCGCGGTAACGCATCGTTTTGGTTAACCAAAAATGCTCCATGCGCATTTCTTTTGCATATAATCAGGTGATTTTTATCCATGAGTTACCATTCAGACCTACGAGTAAAACTTAGTTGGAATTGTAAGCCTGAATAGAAAATAAAAATTAATAAATATAATAATAAGTGGAAAAAACAATTTTTATTGTGCAAAAACTCTGTAAATCATTCTTTCGCTAAAGAATTTACAGCCTATGAGTTCTGAAGTACTATTTATTTAGCTAATATTCATTTTATACACCATAAGGTAAATACACAACAAATTTTGAAGAACTTGGAGAATTAGGGATGCGCATGGAACATTTTGAAAATTGACGTTATTCGGAAATTTTCATTTTGAGAAAATCAACTTTTAAGTTAGAAATTTCAGTATTTCAATAATAAACAACATTAAATACCATGTACTGAATGAATATTACTTACAATACATATATATACGCATACAATAACATTTGAATGATAAATATGTAAAAAAACCATATTTTTACTAAAAAAGTATTCATCGTTACGAGAAGCTTTCGCGGTAACGCATCGTTTTGGTTAACCAAAAATGCTCCATGCGCATTTCTTTTGCATATAATCAGGTGATTTTTATCCATGAGTTACCTTTCAGATCTACGAGTAAAACTTAGTTTGAATTGTAAGCCTGAATGGAAAATAAAAATTAATAAAAATAATAATAAGTGGAAAAAACAATTTTTATTGTGCAAAAACTCTGTAAATCATTCTTTCGCTAAAGAATTTACAGCCTATGAGTTCTGAAGTACTATTTATTTAGCTAATATTCATTTTATACACCATAAGGTAAATACACAACAAATGTTGAAGAACTTGGAGAATTAGGGATGCGCATGGAACATTTTGAAAATTGACGTTATTCGGAAATTTTCATTTTGAGAAAATCAACTTTTAAGTTAGAAATTTCAGTATTTCAATAATAAACAACATTAAATACCATATACTGAATGAATATTACTTACAATACATATATATACGCATACAATAACATTTGAATGATAAATATGTAAAAAAACCATATTTTTACTAAAAAAGTATTCATCGTTACGAGAAGCTTTCGCGGTAACGCATCGTTTTGGTTAACCAAAAATGCTCCATGCGCATTTCTTTTGCATATAATCAGGTGATTTTTATCCATGAGTTACCTTTCAGACCTACGAGTAAAACTTAGTTGGAATTGTAAGCCTGAATAGAAAATAAAAATTAATAAAAATAATAATAAGTGGAAAAAACAATTTTTATTGTGCAAAAACTCTGTAAATCATTCTTTCGCTAAAGAATTTACAGCCTATGAGTTCTGAAGTACTATTTATTTAGCTAATATTCATTTTATACACCATAAGGTAAATACACAACAAATGTTGAAGAACTTGGAGAATTAGGGATGCGCATGGAACATTTTGAAAATTGACGTTATTCGGAAATTTTCATTTTGAGAAAATCAACTTTTAAGTTAGAAATTTCAGTATTTCAATAATAAACAACATTAAATACCATATACTGAATGAATATTACTTACAATATATATATATACGCATACAATAACATTTGAATGATAAATATGTAAAAAAACCATATTTTTACTAAAAAAGTATTCATCGTTACGAGAAGCTTTCGCGGTAACGCATCGTTTTGGTTAACCAAAAATGCTCCATGCGCATTTCTTTTGCATATAATCAGGTGATTTTTATCCATGAGTTACCTTTCAGACCTACGAGTAAAACTTAGTTGGAATTGTAAGCCTGAATAGAAAATAAAAATTAATAAAAATAATAATATGTGGAAGAAACAATTTTTATTGTGCAAAAACTATGTAAATCATTCTTTCGCTAAAGAATTTACAGCCTATGAGTTCTGAAGTACTATTTATTTAGCTAATATTCATTTTATACACCATAAGGTAAATACACAACAAATTTTGAAGAACTTGGAGAATTAGGGATGCGCATGGAACATTTTGAAAATTGACGTTATTCGGAAATTTTCATTTTGAGAAAATCAACTTTTAAGTTAGAAATTTCAGTATTTCAATAATAAACAACATTAAATACCATATACTGAATGAATATTACTTACAATACATATATATACGCATACAATAACATTTGAATGATAAATATGTAAAAAAAACATATTTTTACTAAAAAAGTATTCATCGTTACGAGAAGCTTTCGCGGTAACGCATCGTTTTGGTTAACCAAAAATGCTCCATGCGCATTTCTTTTGCATATAATCAGGTGATTTTTATCCATGAGTTACCTTTCAGACCTACGAGTAAAACTTAGTTGGAATTGTAAGCCTGAATAGAAAATAAAAATTAATAAAAATAATAATAAGTGGAAAAAACAATTTTTATTGTGCAAAAACTCTGTAAATCATTCTTTCGCTAAAGAATTTACAGCCTATGAGTTCTGAAGTACTATTTATTTAGCTAATATTCATTTTATACACCATAAGGTAAATACACAACAAATTTTGAAGAACTTGGAGAATTAGGGATGCGCATGGAACATTTTGAAAATTGACGTTATTCGGAAATTTTCATTTTGAGAAAATCAACTTTTAAGTTAGAAATTTCAGTATTTCAATAATAAACAACATTAAATACCATATACTGAATGAATATTACTTACAATACATATATATACGCATACAATAACATTTGAATGATAAATATGTAAAAAAAACATATTTTTACTAAAAAAGTATTCATCGTTACGAGAAGCTTTCGCGGTAACGCATCGTTTTGGTTAACCAAAAATGCTCCATGCGCATTTCTTTTGCATATAATCAGGTGATTTTTATCCATGAGTTACCTTTCAGACCTACGAGTAAAACTTAGTTGGAATTGTAAGCCTGAATAGAAAATAAAAATTAATAAAAATAATAATAAGTGGAAAAAACAATTTTTATTGTGCAAAAACTCTGTAAATCATTCTTTCGCTAAAGAATTTACAGCCTATGAGTTCTGAAGTACTATTTATTTAGCTAATATTCATTTTATACACCATAAGGTAAATACGCAACAAATGTTGAAGAACTTGGAGAATTAGGGATGCGCATGGAACATTTTGAAAATTTACGTTATTCGGAAATTTTCATTTTGAGAAAATCAACTTTTAAGTTAGAAATTTCAGTATTTCAATAATAAACAACATTAAATACCATATACTGAATGAATATTACTTACAATACATATATATACGCATACAATAACATTTGAATGATAAATATGTAAAAAAACCATATTTTTACTAAAAAAGTATTCATCGTTACGAGAAGCTTTCGCGGTAACGCATCGTTTTGGTTAACCAAAAATGCTCCATGCGCATTTCTTTTGCATATAATCAGGTGATTTTTATCCATGAGTTACCTTTCAGACCTACGAGTAAAACTTAGTTGGAATTGTAAGCCTGAATAGAAAATAAAAATTAATAAACATAATAATAAGTGGAAAAAACAATTTTTATTGTGCAAAAACTCTGTAAATCATTCTTTCGCTAAAGAATTTACAGCCTATGAGTTCTGAAGTACTATTTATTTAGCTAATATTCATTTTATACACCATAAGGTAAATACACACAAATGTTGAAGAACTTGGAGAATTAGGGATGCGCATGGAACATTTTGAAAATTGACGTTATTCGGAAATTTTCATTTTGAGAAAATCAACTTTTAAGTTAGAAATTTCAGTATTTCAATAATAAACAACATTAAATACCATATACTGAATGAATATTACTTACAATACATATATATACGCATACAATAACATTTGAATGATAAATATGTAAAAAAACATATTTTTACTAAAAAAGTATTCATCGGTACGAGAAGCTTTCGCGGTAACGCATCGTTTTGGTTAACCAAAAATGCTCCATGCGCATTTCTTTTGCATATAATCAGGTGATTTTTATCCATGAGTTACCTTTCAGATCTACGAGTAAAACTTAGTTGGAATTGTAAGCCTGAATAGAAAATAAAAATTAATAAAAATAATAATATGTGGAAGAAACAATTTTTATTGTGCAAAAACTATGTAAATCATTCTTTCGCTAAAGAATTTACAGCCTATGAGTTCTGAAGTACTATTTATTTAGCTAATATTCATTTTATACACCATAAGGTAAATACACACAAATGTTGAAGAACTTGGAGAATTAGGGATGCGCATGGAACATTTTGAAAATTGACGTTATTCGGAAATTTTCATTTTGAGAAAATCAACTTTTAAGTTAGAAATTTCAGTATTTCAATAATAAACAACATTAAATACCATGTACTGAATGAATATTACTTACAATACATATATATACGCATACAATAACATTTGAATGATAAATATGTAAAAAAACCATATTTTTACTAAAAAGGTATTCATCGTTACGAGAAGCTTTCGCGGTAACGCATCGTTTTGGTTAACCAAAAATGCTCCATGCGCATTTCTTTTGCATATAATCAGGTGATTTTTATCCATGAGTTACCATTCAGACCTACGAGTAAAACTTAGTTGGAATTGTAAGCCTGAATAGAAAATAAAAATTAATAAATATAATAATAAGTGGAAAAAACAATTTTTATTGTGCAAAAACTCTGTAAATCATTCTTTCGCTAAAGAATTTACAGCCTATGAGTTCTGAAGTACTATTTATTTAGCTAATATTCATTTTATACACCATAAGGTAAATACACAACAAATTTTGAAGAACTTGGAGAATTAGGGATGCGCATGGAACATTTTGAAAATTGACGTTATTCGGAAATTTTCATTTTGAGAAAATCAACTTTTAAGTTAGAAATTTCAGTATTTCAATAATAAACAACATTAAATACCATGTACTGAATGAATATTACTTACAATACATATATATACGCATACAATAACATTTGAATGATAAATATGTAAAAAAACCATATTTTTACTAAAAAAGTATTCATCGTTACGAGAAGCTTTCGCGGTAACGCATCGTTTTGGTTAACCAAAAATGCTCCATGCGCATTTCTTTTGCATATAATCAGGTGATTTTTATCCATGAGTTACCTTTCAGATCTACGAGTAAAACTTAGTTTGAATTGTAAGCCTGAATGGAAAATAAAAATTAATAAAAATAATAATAAGTGGAAAAAACAATTTTTATTGTGCAAAAACTCTGTAAATCATTCTTTCGCTAAAGAATTTACAGCCTATGAGTTCTGAAGTACTATTTATTTAGCTAATATTCATTTTATACACCATAAGGTAAATACACAACAAATGTTGAAGAACTTGGAGAATTAGGGATGCGCATGGAACATTTTGAAAATTGACGTTATTCGGAAATTTTCATTTTGAGAAAATCAACTTTTAAGTTAGAAATTTCAGTATTTCAATAATAAACAACATTAAATACCATATACTGAATGAATATTACTTACAATACATATATATACGCATACAATAACATTTGAATGATAAATATGTAAAAAAACCATATTTTTACTAAAAAAGTATTCATCGTTACGAGAAGCTTTCGCGGTAACGCATCGTTTTGGTTAACCAAAAATGCTCCATGCGCATTTCTTTTGCATATAATCAGGTGATTTTTATCCATGAGTTACCTTTCAGACCTACGAGTAAAACTTAGTTGGAATTGTAAGCCTGAATAGAAAATAAAAATTAATAAAAATAATAATAAGTGGAAAAAACAATTTTTATTGTGCAAAAACTCTGTAAATCATTCTTTCGCTAAAGAATTTACAGCCTATGAGTTCTGAAGTACTATTTATTTAGCTAATATTCATTTTATACACCATAAGGTAAATACACAACAAATGTTGAAGAACTTGGAGAATTAGGGATGCGCATGGAACATTTTGAAAATTGACGTTATTCGGAAATTTTCATTTTGAGAAAATCAACTTTTAAGTTAGAAATTTCAGTATTTCAATAATAAACAACATTAAATACCATATACTGAATGAATATTACTTACAATATATATATATACGCATACAATAACATTTGAATGATAAATATGTAAAAAAACCATATTTTTACTAAAAAAGTATTCATCGTTACGAGAAGCTTTCGCGGTAACGCATCGTTTTGGTTAACCAAAAATGCTCCATGCGCATTTCTTTTGCATATAATCAGGTGATTTTTATCCATGAGTTACCTTTCAGACCTACGAGTAAAACTTAGTTGGAATTGTAAGCCTGAATAGAAAATAAAAATTAATAAAAATAATAATATGTGGAAGAAACAATTTTTATTGTGCAAAAACTATGTAAATCATTCTTTCGCTAAAGAATTTACAGCCTATGAGTTCTGAAGTACTATTTATTTAGCTAATATTCATTTTATACACCATAAGGTAAATACACAACAAATTTTGAAGAACTTGGAGAATTAGGGATGCGCATGGAACATTTTGAAAATTGACGTTATTCGGAAATTTTCATTTTGAGAAAATCAACTTTTAAGTTAGAAATTTCAGTATTTCAATAATAAACAACATTAAATACCATATACTGAATGAATATTACTTACAATACATATATATACGCATACAATAACATTTGAATGATAAATATGTAAAAAAAACATATTTTTACTAAAAAAGTATTCATCGTTACGAGAAGCTTTCGCGGTAACGCATCGTTTTGGTTAACCAAAAATGCTCCATGCGCATTTCTTTTGCATATAATCAGGTGATTTTTATCCATGAGTTACCTTTCAGACCTACGAGTAAAACTTAGTTGGAATTGTAAGCCTGAATAGAAAATAAAAATTAATAAAAATAATAATAAGTGGAAAAAACAATTTTTATTGTGCAAAAACTCTGTAAATCATTCTTTCGCTAAAGAATTTACAGCCTATGAGTTCTGAAGTACTATTTATTTAGCTAATATTCATTTTATACACCATAAGGTAAATACACAACAAATTTTGAAGAACTTGGAGAATTAGGGATGCGCATGGAACATTTTGAAAATTGACGTTATTCGGAAATTTTCATTTTGAGAAAATCAACTTTTAAGTTAGAAATTTCAGTATTTCAATAATAAACAACATTAAATACCATATACTGAATGAATATTACTTACAATACATATATATACGCATACAATAACATTTGAATGATAAATATGTAAAAAAAACATATTTTTACTAAAAAAGTATTCATCGTTACGAGAAGCTTTCGCGGTAACGCATCGTTTTGGTTAACCAAAAATGCTCCATGCGCATTTCTTTTGCATATAATCAGGTGATTTTTATCCATGAGTTACCTTTCAGACCTACGAGTAAAACTTAGTTGGAATTGTAAGCCTGAATAGAAAATAAAAATTAATAAAAATAATAATAAGTGGAAAAAACAATTTTTATTGTGCAAAAACTCTGTAAATCATTCTTTCGCTAAAGAATTTACAGCCTATGAGTTCTGAAGTACTATTTATTTAGCTAATATTCATTTTATACACCATAAGGTAAATACGCAACAAATGTTGAAGAACTTGGAGAATTAGGGATGCGCATGGAACATTTTGAAAATTTACGTTATTCGGAAATTTTCATTTTGAGAAAATCAACTTTTAAGTTAGAAATTTCAGTATTTCAATAATAAACAACATTAAATACCATATACTGAATGAATATTACTTACAATACATATATATACGCATACAATAACATTTGAATGATAAATATGTAAAAAAACCATATTTTTACTAAAAAAGTATTCATCGTTACGAGAAGCTTTCGCGGTAACGCATCGTTTTGGTTAACCAAAAATGCTCCATGCGCATTTCTTTTGCATATAATCAGGTGATTTTTATCCATGAGTTACCTTTCAGACCTACGAGTAAAACTTAGTTGGAATTGTAAGCCTGAATAGAAAATAAAAATTAATAAACATAATAATAAGTGGAAAAAACAATTTTTATTGTGCAAAAACTCTGTAAATCATTCTTTCGCTAAAGAATTTACAGCCTATGAGTTCTGAAGTACTATTTATTTAGCTAATATTCATTTTATACACCATAAGGTAAATACACACAAATGTTGAAGAACTTGGAGAATTAGGGATGCGCATGGAACATTTTGAAAATTGACGTTATTCGGAAATTTTCATTTTGAGAAAATCAACTTTTAAGTTAGAAATTTCAGTATTTCAATAATAAACAACATTAAATACCATATACTGAATGAATATTACTTACAATACATATATATACGCATACAATAACATTTGAATGATAAATATGTAAAAAAACATATTTTTACTAAAAAAGTATTCATCGGTACGAGAAGCTTTCGCGGTAACGCATCGTTTTGGTTAACCAAAAATGCTCCATGCGCATTTCTTTTGCATATAATCAGGTGATTTTTATCCATGAGTTACCTTTCAGATCTACGAGTAAAACTTAGTTGGAATTGTAAGCCTGAATAGAAAATAAAAATTAATAAAAATAATAATATGTGGAAGAAACAATTTTTATTGTGCAAAAACTATGTAAATCATTCTTTCGCTAAAGAATTTACAGCCTATGAGTTCTGAAGTACTATTTATTTAGCTAATATTCATTTTATACACCATAAGGTAAATACACACAAATGTTGAAGAACTTGGAGAATTAGGGATGCGCATGGAACATTTTGAAAATTGACGTTATTCGGAAATTTTCATTTTGAGAAAATCAACTTTTAAGTTAGAAATTTCAGTATTTCAATAATAAACAACATTAAATACCATATACTGAATGAATATTACTTACAATACATATATATACGCATACAATAACATTTGAATGATAAATATGTAAAAAAACATATTTTTACTAAAAAAGTATTCATCGGTAGGAGAAGCTTTCGCGGTAACGCATCGTTTTGGTTAACCAAAAATGCTCCATGCGCATTTCTTTTGCATATAATCAGGTGATTTTTATCCATGAGTTACCTTTCAGACCTACGAGTAAAACTTAGTTGGAATTGTAAGCCTGAATAGAAAATAAAAATTAATAAAAATAATAATATGTGGAAGAAACAATTTTTATTGTGCAAAAACTATGTAAATCATTCTTTCGCTAAAGAATTTACAGCCTATGAGTTCTGAAGTACTATTTATTTAGCTAATATTCATTTTATACACCATAAGGTAAATACACAACAAATTTTGAAGAACTTGGAGAATTAGGGATGCGCATGGAACATTTTGAAAATTGACGTTATTCGGAAATTTTCATTTTGAGAAAATCAACTTTTAAGTTAGAAATTTCAGTATTTCAATAATAAACAACATTAAATACCATGTACTGAATGAATATTACTTACAATACATATATATAAGCATACAATAACATTTGAATGATAAATATGTAAAAAAACCATATTTTTCCTAAAAAATTATTTGTTGTTTTATGAGGTACTTACGCAGTAATGGTGTTTTAGTTGATCATAAAGCATAAATGATCAATGCCCCTTTTTTTCAAAAAGAAAAAGGTGACTTTTGTTTGAAGATACCTGTCAGACCATGGGATAAAACTTAGTTGCAACTGTAGTACACATAAATTGAAAATATAGATAATGATAAACATAAAAACAAATTTTTCACATGCAAAAACACTGTAAATCATAACTAAAACATTCCGGCACCATAGCTGATGCCTTCCTTCTTTTCATTTTTAGCGTTTAGAGCTAATTTTTTTCATTTTTTTTTGCATCACAGGTTTTTTATTAGATTCTAATGATCGTCGCTCTTTTTGTTTCGATCTGCGAACATCTCGCTTTTTTGCTATGGTCATCGATTCATTACATATTTCTGTATCTTTGCACATTACTTTCAATGACTCCATGCACCCAAAATTAAACTCACTCACAGCTGTTGTTACTGCAATTTCCAACCGTTTTTTTTTTGACACAAATACTTCTTTTGGGCACCTCTGCCAAATGCAGCTGTGCAAAGTTTCATTAGAATTTTGAGTCTTTGCAGAAGCACAGCGTTGAAGGATTTCATCCGAGGCCAATCTTTGGTACACAGGTATTATATGTGCTACAACATTTTCAGACAAGCGAGTTTTCATCGATTCATGGCTTTTAGGTTTCTCATTACAAGCTATCGCCCGCTGATAGAAACACCATGAGTTGGCTCCAACTGGACATTTATTATGTACTGGCTTTTTGTCTGATGACATACAATGATACAATGTAGCAAAAATAGCTGATTTCATTTTTTCAATGTCTGGAGCATTGTCCTTTATCGCCTTTCTGTAGAAATTTTGCAATTTTAAAATAGTTTCTTCCTTTAAATTACCATGTCTGCGTCCACCAATTGTAATCCCCTTTATCCTCAGCTCTTTTACTTTATTTCTTAAAGCCGTTCCTAACCTTTTGAAACGTGATTTACACATTCTTCTTTTCTTATTGGAACGTTTGTGGCATAAACACAATTTTCATTAAGATGCTGATGTGTTTTAGCATCACCATCTGATAACATTGTAGTGTAGCGCATTTTATTATTTTCAATTGATCGCTTCCAAATCTTCAATGCTGCGCTCATCTCCATGCTGCCTGATGAACCTTCAAAATTTTTTTGGCAGTAGGATTTGTGTCCTTCCTTCCAAATAGCAAATTCCGCACTGTTTTCTCCCAGATCTTTTGCAACGGAGGCACATTCAGGGCAGTACTTTGATAATATCTCAAAGTCTAGAACGAGCCCCGTGATTATATCGATGACAGTACCAATACCATACAAAGACGTATGGCCTCTTTTCTGCCAAGTTCCATCATATGAGACGGCTATATCTAAAATAGAATCATTACTGTTATCCAGTGAATTTTGTTCAATATATGTGCTTCGCACCACATCTCGAGACAATTTCAAAATTTGTTTTTTCATAGAGTCATTTTTGAAAGCCAAGTCTTCTAAACACTTAGAAAATGTTTTCTTATCCATACATGGCATGTTTAAAATCATGGCAAAAGTTTCGACTGCTGAATGACCTTTACCCATGCTTAAAAAGGCCTGTACAATTTTTTGGTTTATTATGAATTTCCTTGAGCATTCTTCTCGTGCACTTGAAAATGTTTTTCCAAAGGAATGGCCACATTCAGAACAAATGAGTTCTAAATTTTTTGAAAACCCATACGCTTGTCCCACAACAACTCTCAAACAGTTCACAGACGTACACAAATCGCATGAAACTTTGCTTAGTAATGATGTCCATGCATTTTCATCAACAACTGTATAATTTACACTTTCAAAAGCAGTCTGTTCAGTTACTTTAGCTCCAATTTTAGAACATTTACGCTTCGAAGCATTTTCAACAGCAGCCTTCCTTCGTTTGTTCGGGCGTCCTTTAGGCTTACGCCAGCGGGAGCTAATTGTATCCATAGCGAATAAAAAAAGTTAGTTTGTATTACGTACAATTGCTTACTGTTACTTATAACTAATCAGCGAAAACTTTTTATCAGATTTTGAACGAAAATTTACTTCAAAGAGTGAAAAAACAGCCTATAATTAAGATACAACGATCATAAACAAAACTCAGAATCAATAAATCAAACTGTTGCCAATTAGCGTTCATAAATAAAAACTTACAGTTAATTAGGGCAAAAAAATTCGGCTGAAAACATTTGTAAACAAAGTACAAACACAATGTAAACAAAGATCAGCTGATCAGCGGGGCCCTTTAAATTTTCTTAAAATATTAATAAAATCCATAAAAATCATGCGATTGCAAAAATTCGACCTGAATACGGTAGCTTGCGAAGCGCTTCATATTTTGGGGACAAAAAATAATTTTCGAAATTTTGGATGATTTTGGTCGATTTGAAGGTCCACCTTCGCCTTAAAAAGGGATGCATTGTTAATATAAAACAGTAGTAACTTGCAACAATAGATTTAGATTTATTAAGTTGTGCTTAATGGAAATCCGAAATTTCACATTTTGCTTCCAAATAGTTTTCAAATTATGCTTTAAAAACCGCAAAATGATGGTTTAAGGGGACGTTTATGATAGAAGTGACTAGATATTTTGAAATTTCTTCTGCTATACTGTAATCTCTCAGTCTTCAATGACTGCTTGAGTGGCGCTTAAGATGCCTTGATGAAGAAGGGGGCTCTCTCGGTCCACAATCGAGTACCGAACTTCAATTTGGATACAGATACAGCCCCTAAAATACGCTCGTTTTAAAATATATAATTTTTCTGAAACTTATCGTACGAATAGCATAATTTTTTTAGGCTAATTAAAACGTGTAGAGTTCATTTATGCTGTCAGAATTGTGTATCGCTATTGAAAAAATGTTATGGTTCGTTTTAATATGAAGATGATACCCTAAGCAAATTTTATATACATCATTTAAAAGTAGACTTTATTAGCAATTGTGTCGTACCAGTAACTTTCTTCTACGATATTTTTTTGCAGAGTTAGTAAGGGGCGTTTACTTTTTTTTTTACCACGACTGTACTTACAATGGTTCATGATATTATAAAAACATAAGGAATAATAAATGTACTTTTAAATATAAAGAACGTTTTTCGGAATTTTTGTGTATCTCGTACGGGGATATTGTACAGTTTCATTCGTGATTATTCGTGGATATTGTACAATATGTGTTTTCATTTTTGGAAGTTTACGTCATTACGTATATCATGGAGATATATCGATTTTTTAAAAGTTCAAAATTTGTTTGCATCGGTTGCCAAAGTTAAAGCCAGTTTCCGGAAGTCTGACAAAATGTAGTAAAAATAATGTAGTGTAGTTGGAATGTAAATATATCAAATATTTGATGAAATATGAGCAGTTGAATGAAATATTATATTTTTCTGCGAATGCGCGCACGATAACAATTTTTTTTTTTCATGATTTGATAGTCAACTCTTTGGAGCAACTCATAAAAAAACCAGTCAAATATAGTGAAAATTCAGAAAGATATCGGCAATATAGAGAGCGAATTTTCAGTTGCTCTCTAAAAGCTGCTGAAAGATAAGGGATTTTCCACAAATTGTCATTTTTTTATTATCTGGCTTTCAACAAAGGAGTTATTACTTAATGTAAGTCAACGAGTAGATTTAAAAGAAATGCTTAGATTTTGATACTTCCTTTTTTCTTTGAATATGCTCGTTCTGGTGATGTTCCAAGAAGAACTAAAGTATGAATAAAAAAAGCAAAAATTTAAAAGGTGATCTTATGGAAAACACCTTATCATTTAGCTGTTTTTAGAGAAAAACTTAAAATCAGCGCAGTCTATTGCCGCTATCTTTCTGAATTTTCACAATATTTGACTGTTTTTTTAAGAGTTGCTCGATAGAGTTGACTATCAAATCACGATAAAAAAAATATTTTTTATCGAGCGCGCATGCGCAGATAAAAAATATTTCATTCAACTGTTCATATTTCATCAAATATTTAATATATTTACATTCCAATTACACTACATTATTTCTACTACGTTTTGTCAAATTTTCTGAAACTGGCATTAAATTTGGTTAAAAACCCTGTATGATATAAACAAAAAAACATGCAAAATGCTTTTGAATTGTAAAATATATATATATATATATTTCCATGAATACGTGCGATTCTTCCACAAATGAATACATATATTGTACAATATCCATATATTCGTAAGCTATAGCGATAGATCATTTCGTGCATCTTATTTTACAGAGTGATCCAAAATATTATTCTTTTTTTTTAATTCGTTGTTGACCTCCTAATTGGACTTCTGATGAAACCGCCGTTGATAAGTATGAAGTCTAACATATTCTTCATAATCCTGAAGTTCCAGAAAAATCTGACAAACATATCTTTAACTATCCAACAAAATGTCTAAAATTGAAAGTGTCCGATCATTAATGTCCATGTAGTGACATAATTTTACACTTCGCATAATTATCGAAGAATTCATCATTTCTTGTTGTAAACTTAAAATTACTTTTTAATATATACTTTGGGTATTAAATCATTTAAGAAATTTTATAGCCATAAACATTTCATTTTTGATACAGAAAATTATTCTTGAAGAAAAAATATAAAAAGTTTTAAAATGTTGGATATAATAAAAGTGATTAATTTCTGGTTCGAAAAGCTTTAAAATTTGATCTCGAAGAATATAATACAATCCTTGGCGGGTTTGAATGCCTCCTAAACATACTGTATAATTCTGGAGAAAAGATTTCTTTTATTCCTTGCAACATATCCCGCGACAATAACGTCTTTTATGCTGAATTTCTAATAGCTTTCGATTCAATACTTTAAGTTTCAAATCGTACAAGACATTTATGGCCATAAACATTTTTAGGACTCATCTTGTGAACTTCTAAGAAAAGCTCGAAAGGAAGTAGTTTCGTTTAATATAAAACATGAAATGGAGTAAAATATAAAAAGTGTTAAATTGTTGGATGTAATTAAAGTGGGTAATTTCTAGTTCGCAAAACTTTAAAATTCTAAATCGAATAATATAATACAATCCTTGTTGGGTTTCAATGTCTTCTAAAAATACTGTACATTTCTCAAGAAATTATTCTTTTATTCTTTGCAATACGTTCGGTGACTGTAACTTCTTTTATTCTGAATTTCGAATAGTTTTTGATTGAAAACTTTAAGTTTCAAATCGTACAAAAAATTTATGGTCATAAACATTTTTAGGACTCATCTTGTGAACTTTTAAGAAAAGTTCGAAAAGGAAGTAGTTTCGTTTAATGTAAACCATGAAATAAAGTAAAATATAAAAGGTTTTAAATTGTTGAATATAATTGTTTGATATAAAACATGAAATGGAATAAAATATATCAGAATGCATACATTCCGAAATAAATCTGAAAACTTTTATGAATTCCTAGAACAAAATTTTCATTTTGAATATAGATATAAAATACAATTAACTTTAAGCTTGTATTAGAATTTGGAAAACAGATACGCTTTTCAAGAATATTTCAAATATATATATAAATATGCTTGATAAAATATTTTTAAATATTGCAAAAATCCTAAAATATATCCTAAAATAAAATCCATCATAGGCACCCTGGCCTTTTAAAAAAAAACAAATCTTGGTGCATTTCGAACTTCCAAAAGTAAGATATGTTGCCAAATGGTACAAACATATATATATATATGTGTGTGTGTGTGTGACTGTGGTTAAATGTTCCCATTACACTCGCATAAGCAACAAGGAAAGACAGCAGTTTCACACAAAATATAAATATATCGCAAAATATGTTTAGAATTTTTTTAATTTATTTATGATTATTTTAATGACATTTTTAGATATAAATTATTAAGAAATTTAAGAATGAATATTCTCTGCAGTATAATATTTTTTTTAACATTGCGTATATGAATACTTAAAATTTAATTTTTTCAAAAAATGAAAATTAAGCATAATCTGCTTTATTATTTATAACACGATAAATAGCGTTAAATGCTGTTAAAATACATTATCCAATTCGTAGCACGTTCAACTATTGTATTTTAACAGCTTGTAACAGCTTGCAGTTTTCATGTAACAGCTTGTAATTTTCATTTAACTTCGGATTCAGTTAGACGTAGACACAAGTTGCTGCTCATTAGGTTTCTGTGTTAATCTCCCAATAGGGGACGCTGCTAAGCTGCATTTTCTAGAATTTACACGATTATAGCGATAGTCCTATCTCAAGAACTAATGCACGGATTGTCATGTCTTTAGAATCCTCATGATTTGCATAGATTGCCATTTAAGTTTGGCACGATAGCGAATATGTAATAGTGAATTTTGAAGCATAATCATGTATGAGATAGAAGAACGTTTTGGGATTGACACATCCGACCAGTTAATCATGTTTTAAGTAATAAAGCACAATATGCTCAATTAAAATTTTAAGTTTTGAAAATGAATTTTAGAATTCTACTTGTTTAATTGCTTAATGTTGTAAATTTATTTTTCACAAAACATCTAATACGTTTTGGACCAAAACCTCAAGTTTGAAATCACATGAGAAATCTATGGTTTTAAAAATTTGTAAAATTCATCGTGAAAATTACATTTTCAGAAATGTTCAAAAGGAAAGTAGATTAGTAAAACTCATAAAATGGAATAGAACATATCACAATACATAAATTCAGATTTCAATCTAAAAATTTTATAAAATTTTTAGAATAAAATTTGAAAATTTCATTTAAAATTTGTGTATAAAATAAAATAAATTTTAAACTGCTTTTCTAGTTTGGATCGCAAAAATCAATAAACGAATATTTAAGATTGGTGGTTTTTGTAATAACGTTTTTTCTGTACTTTTCTAGTATAGTGACCTTCATATTTCTATTTATTTTTTAATGCTTGATGTTATTCCGTCTTCAGAAAGTAAGATTTGTCGCCAAATAATACAAACAGCTATGAAAACAAACGCAATGAATTTTTATGATTGTTTATAAATAAATTTATATTTAGAGAAATTTTTTATCTACCCTATATATATAAAATCCTAATGAATCGAATTGAAACGAATTTATATAACGATTCTCTGAAACGACTGATTAAACAACTGATTACGTTTCACGGCGATTTCTCCTAAAATATGGAATTCTTTGCGATAAAATTAACACCAAAAATTCGTATTGATCCACAGATCTCAAAACTGGTATTAGAATTTTAAAATTAGAATTAGTTATCGAAATATTAATTTTTTTCTAATTTTAAATACTTTTTTTCTAATGATGACAGCAGCACAAATTTTAATCATAACAGATATTTTTTTCATATTTTAGAAAAGGTTATTTTAAATTAATTTGGCGACGAGTTTGGCCTCCCTTAAATGTATGTTAAGAAATGCATCATGTTATTTTATTCAGAATTCAATTTGTATTTCATTATCGTTTTATTTAATACAAAACTTTCATTTAAAATTGAAACCTTTAAAATAAATGGCTTTTACTTCATTCTTTTTTTTAAACGAAGCGAAGAGAAAAATATTAGACACAGATGTCATATACGCAACGGAGTACCTAATTCGCGCCAAAATGGCGTTATTTTGCCTGACATGGTAACCCGACTATTGTTGCTTATTTATTAATAAATGTTTATTTGAATTTATTTTCTTTTTATTTACAAAAAATGTTATAAATTGTTTTGTTCTATACTTATTAATTAATTTATTTATTATAATTTATTTTTATTTCATTTGAAACTAACAGAAAATAATTTAAAAATACATATGTAACAGGTATTTGAAAACGAGGTTTTCGCCAAATTGTCGTAAAAAAATAAATCACGCCCAAACCCGGTGCGTATGTGACAATGCAACAAATAATGAGACTTAATTTCCACTTCAAAGCAACGTTTTAATGTTATTACTTCTCCCGTCGACCAATTTCGCCAAATTATATAAATAGCCAAATTATACAAATTGACATTTTTTTTTAAATAACAAAAGAACAAATAAATTAGTATAACATTAATAAAAATACAAATAAAATGTCTAAATAAAAATCACTTGATGGCGTGAACATATGCAACTTCCTTAAAGTCAAGTGAATATGACATTTACGATCAACCATTATTGGCATTTAATCTTATAGTTTGGCGATAGATTTTTGTCGATGGGATAACCAAGAAGCACCGTTTTAATTTACCACTCGAAAAATAAAAAAATGCTAACTGGCGAGTTAAAAAAAAGCTATTGGCGAGATTTTCACCCGGCTAACATAAAAGTACCAGGAATTATTTGTGATCGTGGCAACTTTTATGTAGTTTTATTCGAAAAAATAATTTTGATTCTTTAATCAAAATGGAAACCTTTCTTATGAAAAGCAAAGGAATCAGCCCGTTGTTTATGGCAGTTACATGACTTGGACTATTATAATATAAACGAAATAATGGGGATAGAATAATATTCGGGGACTTATCACACCTGTGGCTGGCTAACATTAAAGTACCAAATTGGCCGCCTGGAATATAAAAAGCGAAGGGATCCGCCTGGAGCTGTTGATGATAGTCACATGACTTAGGCTATTATTATAGAGATTGTTTTCAATTTTAAAAACAGCGCAAAGAATAATATATCCTAACGATTAAAAATTTATTTTCACGTGACTATTAAAAACAGAAAGAAAAACTTTAAAATTACTATTAAATGAGTACGTGTTAAAGGCAGGAAAATATTGAAAATTATGTCCTGAAAATTGTATTTACACGTGAATATTAAAAGGGGAAGGAAACTTTAAAATAATAAATACATTAATATGCGTTTAACCCTTTCACGGACAAGGCACTTCTATTCGTAAAATCTTGAAATCAGTGAATGGCACCAGAATTTACAAAAAAATTTCGAAATACAAAAATGCTTTTGTTCACTTACTTAATAAAGCGAAATTTTCATCCCAATATTCTGATGCTAATGTGGCATTTAAGTATTAAAATTAAGTGGTCCAAAAATGAACCAACCGCCCTTGAAGGGGTTAAAGCAGCATATTTTGGTAATTGTATTATGTCAATCGTTTTATAACGCTGTTAAAAAATACCGAGAAACAAAGACTCTGTTTACTTAATTCATTTTATTTTAGCTTCTTTTCAAATGTTTAATTGATCTTCTTTAACCAAACACGAAAACAGCCATTGGATGTCTTAACAGCAACTGATTCTACCTTAATTTTTTTCAATCAAATTGAAGTGAATGTAAACCCGTTTACAGGGAGATCGCTACAGGTTTTTTCAGTATAATTCAATCTTCTCTAATCTTTTTAAAACCGATCAGATTAGCATCCTTTTAGATTCTACTGTGTCTGAACGGGAGTTGGCGAGCGTAGCTTGAATGGGACAGAGCCCCCTAGTTTATAAATATTGTTTTTTTTTTTTTTTTTTTTTTTTTTTTTACTGATGATTTACTCCAGTTTGTGAATTAAAGTAACTAAATGACTTCATTATATTCAATTAACTATATACATATTGAAAAAAAATGTTTGTGTATACGAAACAGTGAATAGGTTGCCATAAAATGTGTTGCTAAATTTCCTTCTCTGGCTAATTCTATTTTCTGTATTTTGCCCTGTATAATTGATATTATTTAGTAAATCTATCAATATTATTTCATTGATATTTTTTACTTAGTATATTTTATTTTTTAATATTATTTAATCAGTATTTTATGCTTATAGCAATTATTCATTCGCTTTATACCTTTAAATATGCGAATAATAAAATTATGAATGTAAAAGATTTTTAATATCAAGCAATACTTGTATGTTAATATTCAAAAGAAGTCATAAAATGGACGAAAACTATAAATACAATGCGTAAAAACATATTAATGTATCCATGTCATAGAGTTATTGTGATGTTTTGTATGGGATTGTAAAGTGTAAAATATTAAGGAACTTCGAAAATGACTTTTTCTCGTAGTAAAATATTTTTTAAACAGATTTTATCTGAATATTTTCAGCTTAATGTTGTGAATTTCCATTTGCTCTAACCATTTAATACTTTTCGATTCAATACATCGACGTTGAAACTATATGAGAGCTTTATGGCCCTAAACTTTTTTAGAATTCCTCTTGAGAATAAACATTTTTAAAAACATTCTAAAAGGAATAAGTTTCGTTTAATAAAAAAGCATGAAATGAGATAAAACATATTAGAAAGCATATAGGGCAGAGTAGCCGAATTTGGACCACTTCAATTAATTTCAGGTGAAATTCCTTTAATTTTTGGAGCATCTGCAAAACATCACTGCACGGGGTCAAGCTATTCATCTACTAACTAAATAAATCTTTATATCAATTTCTTTTTGAAAATCTTAAGTTTGATTTTAATTTAAAGAATTTGCCAAAAGTGGTCCAAATTCAGCAACTGGTCGCCTAAGTTTGAACCCCAGTCTCCTAAATTGGACCAAGCGATATCGGGTTGTTTTAATACGGAATATAACCAATTTTATAAAAAGTAAAGTTTGCGATTAATGAAACAAAATAACAGCAATGTAATATAATGAAATCAAATGTCTGAAAATAAGAGTAATTTTTTTAAAACCAAAATATATTCAAAATAAAAATCAAAGTTATCGGTAATTAATAATAGAAATTATGGAACTAATTCCCAGCTACTTGAATATCATGTAAGAAGTGATGCAAAGCTTACACATGAATTTCTTTTATTCATTTTTTATTCCACCGCACGAAACATTGAACCATATTTGGCAAACTCAACACTGAATCATTTCTGCTATTTTATTTTTCTTACATATCAGGCTCAACCAGTCATCAATGTCTAGATTTTCTTTTTTAAATTCTGAATCATTAGACATTTATTTTGCAACAGAAGTTTTCTTTACATTTTGTTTGTAGTTCTTCCCTTCCATCTTTTTTCTTTCCAATTGCATTACGCCTATTTTTTTAACTTGATGTTCAAATTGCTCTTGGGCTGTAAGAGCTTCCTTTTTGTCATTTTTTTTTTATTTGAAGGTTTACTCTATATGGCTAAGATGTTAACACACTGTTTCTTTGCTCCCTCTGTACTTTGATTTAATTGAACTTAGCAAGGGAGATAACATTTCTAAGGATTCTTTGGTTTTGGGGGGGTATTTGTAGCAGCAGCCTCCATGCAGCTCAATTTCTTTACAACTTATTCTCATTTTCGTTTCCTATATCTTTAACAGCGTTTGCTGTCACGGATGTTTATCCCCCAAGCAAGTTTGTCTGTGTCGTTTTCAACATTTTCAACTGCATTAAAAAAATATTTAAAAAAATATTCTCTATTGAAAAATAAAATACGCAAAGATTAATCAAACGCAAAGCATTATATATTCAAACAGTGTTGAATATAGGTGTCCCTCGCGTTGTTTTGAAATAACCGCTCCCCCCGGAAGGTTGAGATTTTATGCGTTTTTATGGCAAAAAATGTGTAATTCCACCCACCAGAACTGTAAAAATTCCGCCCCCCCCCCTCACGGAACCGCAAATATCATCCAGGAGGAAAACGTTTGAATTCAACTCTGTAAATAAAATACACCGTAGGAATAGAGACTTCAAAGAAAATAAATTGAAATACAAGACAAAAAAAAAAAAAAAAATTGCAAATAAAATTTATTGCATAAACAAGTAAAAATATTTTTATGTTTATATAGGACTTAACTGTATAAAGAAATTGATCTATATATACAAAAAAAAATATTCAAAAACTTGCATGGAGATAGTAGTCCATTAAAAAATATTAAAAAATAAAAAAAATACTCTGCAAAGCGTACAGCCCTCTAAATTCATTACTCACTTTTCAAATTTATGATCGTATATCTGGTACAATTTTAAGCAACTTAAATTGACCCAATGTAGACAACTACGTCATTTTTTAAAACAGATAATCTCAGAAATCAAACAAATCCGCGTGAAAAATATGCGCAATAAAGAGATGAATTTAGATATGTATGTGAAAACATAACAACTGAACTTAGTTTTAAAGTATTCACTTACGTATAGTAGGAAAAAATTACATCAACACGGCTAATTTTAGGTTTTTTTTAAACTGCCTTAAAACAGCACGTAGTAGGCGGGTGCTTCTTCTAACCATAAGTGACGTCATTCTGGTGAGTCGGATTTCAGTGGTAGATGGCGTCTTTTTCTGTAATTAACGACAGGATGGCAACGGTTCATTTAAAGCAGCGATCCAAATATGGCCTCTCTCGCCTATTTCGAAAGCAATCCAAAAGTTTTAATAAATTCTTATAAATTAAATTATAACAATTTTCATTTAGAATTTATACTTAAAATGCAATTACCTTTAAACTGGAATTACAGTTTGGGAAGCAAATACATTTTCCAAGCATATTTTTAGATTGATTTTAAATAAAATCACAAAACAGGCAGAAATTTCAAATATACTGTAAAATAGGTTAAGAATGTTGTAAAGTTTTTACGAATTTTTTACGATATTTTTAGGTGCATAATGTTAAGATATTCAAAAATGAATATTCCCTGAAAAATATATTTTTTAAACAATTTGTATCTGAAGATTTATAATTTATTGTGGTTAATTCGCATTTCCTTTAAAAACTCCTGATACTTTTCGTGTCTGTACTTCGAGTTTGAAATCATATGAAAAATCTATCGTCATAAAACATTTTCAGAATCCATCTTGAAAATTACATTTTCCGTGAAGTTCAATAGAGGAAGTAGTATATTCAACGAATGGAATATAACACATGAAAATACATACAAATTAATAAACTCTTGGAATAAAATTTGAAAATTTCATTTAAAATTGGAATATAAAATAAAATTAACTTGAACACTTTTTCTAGTTTCGATCAGAAATATCATCAAACGATTATTTGCGATTGATGTTTTTTGTAACGTTATTTTTTTATATAATTAATATTTATTTAACTACTTATTATTTTTTATTGATGTTATTTATTTACTTATGTTTTTATTAATACTTTATGGTTATTTAATTCTTATACTTTTATTTTTTTTATTGATGTTGTTGATATTATTTAAACAATACTTGTTTAATTTTTATAGATATTATTTATTCCCATTTTTCCTCCAAATATATTGCGAATAATAAAAATATTAATGTAGGAGATTTTTTTTTTAACTCTTGATAATATATCTGGGTTCTTAAGCTTCAAGAACTTTCAAGCACATTATACCAAAATTTTAGTAACGGAATATTTTCCTTATTTAATGAAAGAAAATTCTTTCTTCCGATATAGCGACTAGTACTTTACGAAATTTCTGGTATTAAAATACCTAAAATCCTCTAAATCCCCTGTTGCATACGAACTCTGATATATCTATATATTTTTCAATATCAAGCACATTTATTTGTTGGTCTTTAAAAAAGTCGTAAACTCTAAAAACATTGTATAACATATTTCAACAATGTCATAAAGTTTTTATGGGTTCTGTATAAAATTTTGAACTGTAAAAATTAACGAACATCCAAAATGAAAATCTCAATATTTTCAATTTAATGTTTTTGGCTTGAATTTGCTCTAAACATTTAATGTTTTTCGAAACAATACATCGAGTTTGAAATTATACGAAAACTTTGTGGCCGTAAATATTTTTAGAATTCGACTTGAGAATGAACTTTTTATAAAAGTTCCAAAAAGTATAATTTTCGTTTAATAAAAAGCACAAAATGAAATAAACCAAAGAAGAATCCATAGAAGAAATATAAAAACGTAGAAGAAATCCATTGCTAAATAAATCTCAAAACTTTAATAAATTATTAGAATAAAATTTTCATTTAGAATTTGAGTATAAAATATAACTACCTTTAAACCGATATTAGTTTGGAAAGCAATTTCAAGCCTATTTTGGCTTGGAATAAAAAAAAACACACCTGATTTTGGTAGAAAGATTATATATACTGTAAAATATGTAAAGAATATTATAATTGTATTAGGAATTTTTCTATGATATTTATAGGTATAAAAAATTAAGGGAGCAGTGGACATTTTAGTGAGCAAAAATCTACCCCAAAATCGACATTTCTTTTTGTGTGTATAATTATTCTCCAATTTGTACTACGTCATTCGTGGAAACCGCATGCAGATGCGATTATTTTACGCAAAGTTACAAGAGTTTTAATCTTATTCACAAGCAATTTCTTGGGCTTTTAATAAACTCTAAATCAGTTTTCCTCAGTGCTGATGTTTCAGCTTTTTTTTTTAATTTTTGAAATTCTCCTTGCTAATTAATTTTTTATCAAAATTCATGAAACTGATAAGGAAGAACCCTGATATTGCTTAAAAAGAAACTGTGTATGCATTTCAAAATTCGATTTCATTTAGATAGTTAAATTTGATTTTTAACTTATTATAAGGCAGAATTTTGATGAAAATCGATATGGAATTCAGAAAAATATCTCTAAAAAATTAACTTTTTAAGTGATTAAAAAATCGATACACAGATTTGTTTGCAATAGTGATTACGTGTTTAGTGTTTCGTGATTAAAATCCGAAATCCGGGAAATATCTAACAAATTAAGACGCCAGGAGCATTTTAAAATTTCGTTTTAAAATTCATAATTTTTAAAAAGATCTTAACCCATTAACTGCCAATTTTTTTTTTTTTTCATTTTTTCTTAAAAATTTATTTAAGTTTTTGCATGTAAACAAATGTAGTACATTAAATTTTACAATACAGAAAATAAAAATATGAATTTTTTGCATTTAAAAATCGATCACCATTTGGGGATCACGGTACATTGCATGTAAAAAAAAAATCATATTTTTTTATGAGTGCTATGGAATAACACAGTCTATATGTAAACCAATATCACATTTTACACATTGTTTCCTAACTTTTTTTTGCAAATGGCACATTTTCTCAGTTTTCCACTCAAAGTGTTCTCTAAAAAATGCCCTTCAGGATATTTTCTCACGTCTTCTGGTACGCGTTTCTGTGAATTAACACAACACGGCGGTCTTCCACTATATTTTGTATCAGAAAGAAGGAGTAAATTCAAATAAAACTTTGCAACTTCCCTTCTGAAATTTAATAGTAGTATTTTTTCATTATCAATACAATATCTGGAGCCATATCCACTGCACTAGTGAGGATAGGAAAGTACCATTTCTTGCCTCTAATTTTAATTCTGTGCTTTTGTATATTCCAATCAAGCTTATTAACACCACCTATGTTCTTATTGTAATGTAAAATGGCATTAGGTTGTGGAATTAATACTTATTTTTTCTCAGTTTTGGACCATGTTTGCACACATCCCAAAGGTAAAATTTCCAAATGAATTAATAACATCTTAACTCTGTTGTTATCTTTCCAAATAAGGCCAATTATTCCAATGATTTCATCATATCTATAATCGAAAGCCCCGCGAAATTCTGTTTTAATTTCTTTATCAGTTTTTATAGGACATTTATTCATCTTATTATATATCACCGTCCCTGTCGCAGATATATTTCTCTCTTTTAGATTTTTTATCAAATCATAACTTGTGAAAAAATTATCGAAAAAAAAAACCTCTGGTCTTGTGGTTTGTCCATGATGGCTATCTTTTTCAATATTACAGACATACCTAATCCATTCACACCTTTCTCTAAACTACTGTTTATCTTACCTTCATAGTCTTCAGCATCATAGCAGTATCCGGTCTCACTACAACACATTACCCATTTCTTGCAACCAAAGCGAATAGGTTTGCCTCTAATAAATTGTTTCAGAATATGATGACCATAATAACGCAACATTGGTTCATCAATAGATATATTATGATAAAATACTCCAAACTGCATAAATGAACTCATCCAAAATTGATCGTATTTTGAATAACCTGTATTTGATTCCATTTATCATTGGTATATTTTTATTGTCACTAAAATGTGGGTTTCCCTTTATTTCAATATAACGATTTTTCGGCATATATTTTCGCACAATTCCAACATTTATGTCTTCTTCTTCAGACCAGTACATTTGCTCTTGAGGTAAGGAGTGATATCCAGTTAACAGTAAAAATCCCCAAAAAATGACAATTGTAAAAGTGTAAATAGGAAAGTCCTAGTGTAAATAGCAAATCATTTTACATAGGAATAACCGTGAGCCCCAAATGGGGATCATAGTATTTTGCAAGTTATCAAGCTATGAAGCAAAGAATTCGCTCATTTTGCATATTATGTTATTCAGAACATACACGAAAATAACCTTTATCAGAAAAAAATAATTTATTTCAATATAAATTATCATTATTATTTATTTCAATATAAATTATCATATATTCACTTAACAAATAGATAGATGTGAAAAAGTGTGATTTAGGAGGTTACGTTTTGAAAAAATGCTATGTATATCCATAATTTTTAAATCACACTAAACATTTCAGCATATACATTAACAGTAGACTATGATGTAAGTACAAAACTTTAAAAATAAACAAAAAGTTAGAAATTCTAGGCGCAACATAACAAATATGTGTGATCCCCAAATGGGGATCACGGCAGGGAATGAGTTAAAATTATAATAAGGTCGGAAATTTCTTTTAAGGTGTTCTATATACTCATGTTGAAATTTATATTTGCACAAAATTTTACTATGAAAATTAAAAGAAGTTTTTTTTAAACGTCCACAGTCTTCTTAACCCTCTAGGCACCGATTTTCTTTCCAATTTAGAGAAAAATTACTTTTACTCTAACAAAATTAAAAGTAGCTATCGAAATCACAGGAGTTACAGTTTACGGAAATTAAACGAAGGTGTTTTTTACAGAAACCTAACGAATGTAGTTATGTTGCATGTTTTTATATAAAAATAGTCTAATGAAGAATTTTCTATGACGTTTGGAAAATGTCGTATTACAACCAGATTAAACAGACATAAAAAATTAGAAGTATTTTTTTATTTTTTTATCGTAAATTACTATTTCGGAAAAGGAGTCTCTAATTTAAATTTAAAGAGTGAAACATATGTTCGAGTTAAAAGAAACGCCAACGGTTTACTAATAATTAATAAAACCTTTATTAATATTATTATTATTAAATGCTGCAACATAAGTAAAGTCATAATAGTAAATGTATCGACATATGATATCACTATTAGGTGCTGGAATTAACAAAAATATTTTTTTTTCTTTCAAATATTGCAATTCTAAGTAGGAGCCTCATATGAGGCCCATTGTCACGAGAGGTTTAAGGAATTCGAGAATGAATTTCTTTGAAGTAGAAAAAAAATATTTTTTTTTTAAATTTGTATCTCAATATTTATAATTTAACGTTTTCAAGTTTTATTTGCTCAAAACTCCTTATACTTTTAGGGATATATATTTTAGGTTTAAAAATATATGAGATTTTTATGGACATAAATATTTCCAGAATCCATCGTGAAAATAATATTTTCAGAATTTATTTTGAAAATTAAATTTTCAGTAAATTTCAAAATTTGAAATAGTCCAGTTTAGTGAAAGGTATCAAGTGGAGCAGAACACATAAAAACAAAAACATTCAGAAACCTACATGAAAGTTTTAATATATTCTTATAATAAAATTTAAATGTTTCATTTAAAATTTAAATATAAAATAAATTAACCTTTGAACTGTTTTTTCTAGTTAGAATCGCAAACATCATCAAATTATTATTTGTGATTGGTGGTTTTCGCAATATTATATGCTGCTGATATCATTAATTTAATCTATTGTTATTATTTTATTGATATTACTTATTTAGCATAGTTTTACGTTTTAGATTCATTCGAAATTATGTAAATACGATAAACCTATATTTGTCGTCTGGTCTGTTCGTCTGTCTGTCCGCATATAACAGCTCAAGATCTACCCAACCGAATGATTTCAAAATTTTTTATATGTAATAGTTGCAGAATTTTGTCGAATCATTTCAGATTTTATGAAAATCAAATGAAAACTTAAAAAGATACTTACAAATGTTTTCTCCTTTCTATTATCCTATCATACGTAATTAATTCAATATTACCCCATGATAGGTAATGATTCTAGATTGCCATTTTAATTATTCTATTTAATCCTATCATGCGTAATTAATTCAATGATATCCCATGATAGGAAATGATTTTAGGTTGTCATTGTGGTCACGTCTTATTTAAGATGGAGTAATATAATTTACGTATTACTGAATTTCATATATATAATCGTAATACATTTGTATTCGTGCATTTCTGCATGAGGTTGCAACAGCTATTGTACCAAGATCTGAATATGTATAAAACAAGTTATAGTATGAAAGCACCTCATTTGCCACGTTTGACGTTAAATTTACGATTTTTTATTTATGTTATTACTATTATTTATTCGGATAAATAATATATCGGCTTCCCAAATATATAACGCGAATAATTAAATTATGAATATATCAGGACTTTTCACGAGATCCTTGGTATTATTAATTTTTTTAAATATCCTGCATAATTGTATGTTATTAAAAAAACCCCACATAGATTAGAAGGAAACTGTAAATATACTGCATAAAATATTTTATCAATGTCATACATTTTTTATGAAGTTCTGTATGAAATTTAAAAATATAAAATATTAAATAACTTCCGAAATGAATTTTCCACATGTAGGTTATTTTAAAATTATTTTTTATCTCAATATTTTCAGCTTAATGTTGTCAAATTGCGTGTATTCCAAACTTTTAATACTTTTCGATTCAATAACTCGAGTTTGAAGTTATAGGAGAACTTTATGGCCATAAACATTTGCAAATTTTTTCGGAGAAATTAGATTTTCAGAAAAGCTTAAAAAAGAAACCATTGAAAAGTACTGAGTTTGGAATAAAAGCAACAAACAAAATGAAATAAATTGGATCGATTTAAATATTTTTATAAATTTTTAAAGTAAAAGTTTTCATTGAAAATTTATAATTACAATAAAAGTAAATACATAAGATATAAAGGATTATATACAGTGTGTTTTCAAAATAAGATAAGAATTCGTTATATACAGTGTGTCTACAAAAAATAACACGTTTTTTCTTTTGCCTGTAGCAGATCTCACTGTTGAAAATGGGAATTTACAATACGTTTCAAAGTAAGATAATAACACTTAATTTAATTATGATTTTGTTGACGAAAAATGCCCGTCATTAATTTTTAAGATGTTTCCGTTTTTAAATTTCTAAATGGTTCCTTCGTCCTATAAGTTGTATTTAGTACCATTTTTTCCATACTCTGACAAATACAACCAAAAACAATTCCATTCTTCCATGAACATAACTCACTGAATTTTGATACATTGAATTTTATGAAAATTTGGTGTCTTTTTGGCTAAAATACAAACAGAAGTTGTTTTTGTAGTATTTTTTTTTTTTTGTATTTTAGTTTAGTAGAAAATATTTTAGTAGTCTTATAGTACTGTATTTTAGAATTAATAGAATCAGGCTAAAAAGCTAGTCTCAATAAAACAGAAACATATTTAGCGAATGTCAATCAGTATTAAAAATTATTCAGTTCTTCAGCTTATTTAAAAAAATAAAACACCTAGTTCCATACGTTAGCAACGTGCTACTTATACGTAGTTCTTTATAATTAAAGAGTTATACATATGATAAATTTTCGTTTATAAACTATATGGTTTTATTCATTGCTCAATTATTTTTCGACGTGCGAAAGGTATAAATCATCCTTCTTCATAAATTAAATTTTTACCCACAAAAACATGGGATTTTTAACAAACGTTCTTCGATATGCTTAAAAGTTGTAGAGTATACGATGCTAATCCGCCTCAAGGTTTCTAAATGAGAAAACTACAACCAGATCACAGAAATATCAGCTAAAGTTGATTAACAAAGTATGGAATTTTTATAAAATCTTTTTATATTTGTGAGGATAATAAACACATTTTTATGTATGAAAAATCTACATTTTTTGTGTTCTATACCATATACATATATAACTGTATTACTGTAAAAAAATTAAATCTATTTTACGTGGATGGTTAAATAAATATTATCCCTAATGTATATAAAATATTTGTAAAGCGATGGTTGATCTGGAATATCGAAGTCTAATCTCTTAAATGCCTATATGCTCAATTTCAGAACCGTAGCTGCTATATTAAAATATTTTTGGAGGGAGGGGTGAAGTTTTAAAGGCCTATTTTGGGGGGAGTTTTTAAGGAGGGCGTGAGGGTGAAATGCTTATTTGGAGCATATAAGGCTATATTTGTGACAGTGGATGAGATGTGGCTACATTACAATGATCCCGAGTACAAACGACAGTAGTTACGTCTCCTCCACTGTTACAAATCTAGCCCCATAAACTAAAAACCAGTCTTTCACCCCCATTCCCCCCCTTTCACTCCCCCCACCAAAACTATCTGAATATAGCAGCTACGGTTCTGAAATTGAGCATATAGGCATCTAAGACATTAGGCTTCGATAATTCACAACCATCGCAGTACAAATATTTTATATAGGCTAGGGACAATAATTATTGAACCACCCTCGTACATAGCATCTTTTCAAAGTGTTATAGATCTCACATTGTTATTTTAACTTAATGCAATTTCATGCTAATTTATATTGAAATCATACAATTTTTGAATTTTCTCAAATGATTGAAAAAATGACCATGTCGGAAACTGAAACCAAAACTTAAATTACCAATGCTCTTAAAATTGAGTTTTCTAGAACGAACACAGTTAGCTGAGGAAGTCTTTTGGTAGCAGTATCTGGTCTGATGTTAGGCATCTCAACAGAATACGCCTCAGGTAAGGGGCTAATTCATTTACGCGAAAGCACCCGTTCTCTAAGTTAATCCTATGGAAGAATTTTTTTAAAGATAGATCGTTTGCATTTCAATATTTTTAAATATTTTTTTTTTTTGCATTAAGTATTTGACTCGATCTAAACCAAGGCCTTTTTTTCACTTTTTCGATTTTCTTTGCAGGTTTTTATTTATCAGAATACTTTCACTTTTAAAACAGGTTCCAAAAGTAAAGGTATCCTAATAAAAAAAACCTGTAAGCAAATTTGCTTACATAGTTTTACTTTAATTAGCCTCTGAATTTTCTTTGCGATAGTTGGCAAATGGTCTTTTTATCACACTATCTTCCACTTTTATCATGAACTTAGAAATTTGATTTTTTATATCACATATTGACTTGTACCATAGGTGAAAAGTCGTTAACGATTTTCGAACCCGTTACCCCTATTTTTTATGAAGGAATATTTTTTCCCTCGCCGACAAATATCTCATGTCATCAATTTCTCTTATCATCACACAATTACCTCTATTAATAATTGATCTCTTAATAGCAAAAATCACACCAAAGTTCCTTTTAAAAAAAATAAGGTACAAAATTAGAATCGATTTTGCCCAATCATTTTGTGAAAACATTGTCGGCATTATTCAATAAGTAGAAGATATTAAGCGTCATTAACGTTAACTGAAATTCAAAATGATCATAAAGCGATATTATCCTAAATAACCGGAGATACAGTCGTGGGGAAAAAAGTAAACACCCCTACCAGCTCCTCAATAAATTATCGGACAAGAAAGTTACTGATACCAAACGATTGGAAATAAAGTCTATTTTTAAATAATGTATGTAAAATTTGCTTAGGGTGCCATCTACATATTAAAACGCACCCAAACTTCATTTTTTTCAAAAGCAATACCCAAATTTAACAAGATATTTAAAATCTTCGGTTCAAACTATGCCTAGACACCAAATTTCAAGTCATTTGAATGATAAGTATTTGAATTATAAACATTCAAAATTTAGTGCTTCTAATGTTAAATTACATTTTCATATTTTTATTAATATCAACTGAAATTATATTCCTAATGTACTAATTTTTTGTGTAACAATAATACTAAAATACCCAAACATAAAAACGTTGAATTTACAATTTTTGTAATTTCATGATATGAATTATGAATTACGAAATTAATATTCGAAAAAATTCTGAATTGCAACCTACAATTTTTTGATAGATATAGATTTATTAAGTTCTGCTTTATGGAAATCCGAAATTTCGCATTTTCTTCCAAGCAGTTTTCAAATTACGCTTAAAAGACGGCAAAATGATGGTTTTAGGGGCCGTCTATGATAGAAGTGACTAGATATTTTGAAATTGCTTATACTATCCTGTAATCCAGCAGTCTTCAATAACTGCTTGAGTGACGCTTACAATGCCTTAATCAAGAAGGGGGCTCTGTCGGTCAACAATCGAGTACCGAACTTCAATTTGATACAGTCCCTAAAATGCGCGCGTTTTAAAATAATTAATTTCTCGGAAACTTATCGTACGAATTTCATAAAAATTGTTTTTAGGCTAATTGAAGGGTGTGGAGTTCATTTATTCTGTCAGAGTTGTGTATTGCTATTGAAAAAAAGACAAAGTTATGGTTTGTTTTAATATGTAGATGGCCCCTTAAGCAAATTTTATATACATCATTTAAAATTAGACTTTGATAACAATTGTGTGGTACTAGTAAATTTTTTCTACGATAATTTTTTGTAGAGTTAATAAGGGGTGTTTACTTTTTTTTCCACGACCGTACATTAATGAGAGTTAGCTTTCTCGTTAAACGCAATGTATTTTCGTGTTTTCAACTAATCTTGTTTTACCACGAAAGTTTCGAGAGATAATTTTTACCAAACCGACACATTATTTTGTATTTATTTGTATCATTAACAGTAGTAAATTTTTCATTCGCAAATTCTTTAACCAAATAACACATCTGTTTCAGATTTTGAAATAGACTAAGCGGTACTTCTCTCGAAAAACTTTTAAACAAAAAAAATTGAATTTTTCAAACTAATAATGTATAAACAGTATCCTTAAAACCGTTTTATGTCCCACCTAATACTTGAGTCGACAATCAATTTAATACATTGGAGATCGGAGACTGCGAACTCAGTCATAAATATAACAGACATTAAAAGCGGAAGATTCTACTCTCAGTTGTGCCAGCAATAGCAGCTAATTACTACATTCTGTGACTAATATTACTTTATAATATTACTCATTTTGAAAATAGATTTGACCCGTTCTGTTAGCGATTAATGTTAAATGCTAATAAGATTTGGTTATCAGGCTCTATCTGTAAAAATCTACATGTAATTAGTTAAATATATATGTAATTAGTCAATTTCACATTTACAAAATTAAGTTCCTTCACATCAGTAATATTCGTAAATAAATAAGTTTATTCACATGCGCAACAACTTGATTTTAGGCGCTACACGTTCAAAAAAACAGAAAATGTCACAACAATGAACACAAATCCTTAACATATTTGACAAAAGGGCTGATTTAATTTTCTGCCTTTTCGTGTTTCTTGAAAGAAGCCTGGAGTTAGAAAAGCAAATATAAAGGAACATGGTGAAAAACATGTTTAAAAATTTTGTAGAATTTAAAGGAACACATAAATGTATGAAACCTGGAATACATAATACAATGAATGAGTTAAATGACAACAACGAAGATACTGATATCTTAATGCAATCTTACACCGGATATTGTCAAATAAACCCTTTATTAACCTAAAAGACACTTGAATGAAATACAAAATAAATGCGAAAATCCTGATAAAAAACCTAATTTTAAGGTTTTGACACTCATGAATATTAGAAAAGCCTTAATTCATCTTGACAA
This sequence comes from Maratus speciosus, assembly GCA_963932465.1. Taxonomy (NCBI): domain Eukaryota; kingdom Metazoa; phylum Arthropoda; class Arachnida; order Araneae; family Salticidae; genus Maratus; species Maratus speciosus. The sequence goes on from OZ010794.1 coordinate 291,292,138, forward strand.
TCTGTTTTGACAGTTATAGACAAATTAATTAAGAGCGTGTATCTTATATTTAATGGGAAGTACACCAAATAGCGTATGTCATAGATCTCTATATAAGAAATAGAAAAAGAAGAATGCTATTCAAAATCTCTGATTTTCAGTTTATATTTCTTTGCTATTTATGAAAATGTATTAACAATCAAATAAAGAACTCTTTATTATTATTGGTATTAACATTATTTAATAAATATTAATCCAATATTAATCACAGAAATCAATGATTTAGTATCTTTTTTTACTTTAGTTTATTTATTTCATTAATTAACTCCGCATTTCTAAGCTTTATTCGATATTTTTTGTACATACCTATTGAATTTTGTTTGACCAAAACAAATAAAAAATAATGATAAAAATGATCATTTAAAGGATATTTACACACGGTGCTCAACACTCGTACATTTACTCATTCGTACGTATAATAGAATTAGTTAAGACATGGAAATCGATGTACGCTAATACATTTTTTCTGGAAATGTTATAAGTGAATTTAGGAAACTTAGTTTTCAAGCACACTGCGTCAAAATTAAGTCCTATGTACTATATTATCATTTACAATTTGAACATGTGTGTTTTATATATCATGTTTTTGTATGCAATGCAAATAAAAGAATTACGATTTCCATACTGAATGAATCATTTTTTCCCAAACCTTTAACAAATTCAAGTCTCTTTTGAAATAATTCGAAAAGAAGTATTTTAAAAGTTGGTTGTTTGATTAACAACAACAAAAGAATTCTTCCTCAAATTGCATAAGAAGATATTTTTAAAAAATATGTGAGAAAGGAACTGCTTACATAACCGTGGCAAACATTTTTTCCTTTATTTTCGATCAGACATATTTTTATTGTAACATTTTTATATTTGTTTCTTATGGGATTATTTATGTATTCATTGTAACACATATAAACCACTACATTATGTTTTTTTTTTTAATCCTCGCTGAAGCCAGAAATATTTCTACATTTTTATATGAAAATCTTTCTGGTCTTTAGTTTTTATGCCAATTCTAAAATCCCACGTAGAGTCAGGCAATATAAAATAGGATGAAGGAGAATAAACATTGCACACCATAGAATAAAATGTGAAACAGGGATTATTTTGTTACATGTAAAACAAAATTTAAATATTCTTGCTAGAAAGAAAATAGATTACAAATCTTAGAGTGATTAAATCATTTTTCAATTAAACATTTAAATAGTTCAGTTCATTTATGACTTAGATCGGATAAAAGTTTAAAATGTTTGGATTTAGGATTTTTTAAAACGAAAGAGCGTTAAGTGTTTTTTCCAAAAAATGCCTAAGAAAATATGCAAAACAAAGGCATGAAAATATAAGCTTACAAAATCATAGCATATTGAAGTGTAAAACGAAATCCCTTCTAAAGATTCTTTAGTTTTGTTTTTGAGGATATTTCTATGCATTTATTGCGGGAAACACATTTCATGCCTTTGAGTTATTGGTTAAAATCCAAGAACTAAGATATCCCAGATATTTTTGTAGTTTTTTATATCAAGCACTAAGTAGTGTCACATTCCATTGACTATTTTATGATATCAAAGAAATAAAAGTGCTTATTGCAAATTTTGCAGTTAAAATACATATGCGGCGAAATAGTGCACGACAGTAAAAATATATAAAACCTTTTATACGCTACAGCATTGTTGTCATTGGGCTACTTTTTTAAAATTCTTATTTCTTGATTGGCACCTCTTTTCTAAAATGGTAAATTTCCCCTTGTTTTTGCCTTAATTATTATGTCATTAAATAAGTCGAATTTTACTATTTCAAAAAATATGTGCGAAGAAAGAAATCTGAATTAAAAAAAAGTAGCCCACTGGAAACACTGCGGTAAAGGACAACTACAAACTCAATACCACCCTTTCGAAAAGAAAAAAAAATAGTTACATGAAGAATTTCATTCTTTTTTCTTTATGACTTTAAAATTTCCAATCCGTTTTTTAATTATTTTGGATAAATCGGTGAAAATATGGTTGTTGAATTTCTGGAAACAATAACATCAATGAAATAAAAGTAACACATTAAAACATTAGGCATGAAAAAAGTAATACAATGTGAAAATAGAGCAGCTTACTTTAACATGGTGTATTTTATTTTGCGAAGAGTAAAACAAAACCATTTTTTTTTACATGATTTTTTTAAATACTTTTTTGCATTCATTCAATACTTTTTTTTATGTATTTATTACCCAAAATGCGTTCAATCATCACCAATTTTGAGTATTGTGTTAAGGCCAACAGTACTACGCTACCTTTTAAAAATAACCATAGAATAGTGTATAGTTTATATTAAAGATATACTTGAAGAAAATTAATACACTACTGTACGTCAAAGTAAGCGATATTTTCAACAATGAGATTTAAAATGAATATGCATTAAACACTTGCATCAGTTGGGGTATACCGATTTTATCAGAACCCGACCTGATGTATGATTTGCGTGAGGTCTAGTGGACATTAATTTTTTTCGTTGAGGGATGTGTTAATGTCGTGTTGACTCTAAGTACTTCGTGTTCAGTTCTCTTTAGGTTTGAAAATTGACTCGTGTGCGTTGGAATTGCTAACCTGCTTTGTCAAAAAAAATCTCTAATACTGTCTAAAACCACATGAAGGACATTTGGATATATTTCATACAACTTAAGAGGACATATTACTCTTAAATCTTCAAATCGCTTTTTCGAGAAACAATATTTTCTGCTCAATTTCAAACAAACTTTATAACAAAATTACTACAATTAAGCTAGTCATAACGAAAAATCTAAACAGTCATTAAAATGTCATTGCCAAGCCCACATTTAGCTCGGGAGAAAATACTAAGGTTTTCTTAGTTAGAGCCTGATTCAGAACCCTATCCCACCATTTCGATATTGGTGTGAGACTTCGGTTATTACGAAAACAGTACTTTTCCCTATTCTTTGCTTCTTTATAAGCAAACGCCATCGAAGAACCTGTGATTTGAATGCTTATTCCACCATTTCGATATTGGAGTGAGACTTCGGTTATTACGACAACAGTTCTTTTCCCTATTCTTTGCTCCTCTATAAGCAAACGCCATCGAAGAACCTGTGATTTGAATTCTTATCCAACCATTTTGATATTGGAGTGAGACTTCGGTTATTACGACAACAGTTCTTTTCCCTATTCTTTGCTCCTTTATGAGCAAACGCCATCGAAGAACTTGTGATTTGAATGCTTGATCCACCTATGCAATACTTCCTGCATAAAGCATTTGTAAGCTTTTTACAGAAAATATATTTATTTAAATCTTACATTTTATTATAGTTTATTAGATTTATAGTAATTTTATATTAAATGAATATACTGGGCGAATTTATTGATGTGTGGGAAAAACGAAAGGACGAGACTTCCATTGTTTTCATAGAAAATCCCTGATCAAGGATATTTTATGTAAGATAACTGTGACAATCCTTAATATTAATAAAAATATATATTTCCTATATGTTTATTACTGACTCAAAAGCCAATGAATACAAGTTTTATAAAACATTGAATATTTCATGTTTTAATAAAATGTAATTTTAACCGATTATCTGAAAACGAGGTTTCTTAGGAATGCGCACATATCTCAGGAATTAATACTGATCTTAAGACAGAACCATAGCTGCCAACTTTTACGCTTTTTTACTACTACTATTTTTATGCATGCGAAAATTGTCTTCTTTAGTCTTAGATTTTCCATGATCAAATAATATATTTTTTTCTGTTAAAATATAGTGGTAGGAAAAAGGCGTAAAAGTTGACAGCTATGCTGAACGCAATAATGTTTATGCTTTTATCTAGTGATGGGTGATAACGAGATGTTTTTCTCGATTTTCTCGATTGCATGGACATCTCGATATTTTTCGATTGTATAAATTTTTTCTCGATGACTACAGTTTGCAAATTTCTTTTATAAATCATATATTATGTATTATATACGTCATACATTTATCAAGAATCGTCTGCGGGTGAACTGGAATGAGTCGATGTTAATAAAGACTAGGTGACCTCGACCGCTAGCGGGCCCCTCCTTTAATCGGGGTCCCTAATTTATACGTAATCTTGTAATATGAAATCACGAACAGGTTACTCGCTATATACGGCACTGATATATGATAGCAGGCGGGTGTGGTGTGCGTGTGTAGTGCACGCACTACAAAATCTTGTAAAAAATATAATATCGAAACGAATGAACGTCGGACCAGATCTCTTGAGGGAGGGGTCAAAGCGAGCGGAGGGGCACAGCAGCTGCATAATATGATTAAGTCGTCACAGGTCTTTAGGCCTTTCCAACCATATGTCACATGAGAAGTCTGGATCTGAATTTATAAAAATGCCCTCCCCGTGGGAGGAAAGGGGGGAGGGGTGCGGGAGGTGGATAACATGAGTAAGTGGTCATAAGCCTTTCCAACAATATGTCACATGAGGGGTCTCGGCTAAATTTAGAAAAACACCCCCGTGGGGGAAAAGTGGGGGGGGGCGGTCACCGGAGGTGCATTACATCAATAAGTAGTCACAGACCTTTCCAACGATATCTCACATGTGGGGTCTTGGCTAAATTTGGAAAAGTGTCCCCCCGGGGGGTGGGTTCAAAAGGGGGGGATGGACACCGGAGGAGCATAACATCAATAAGTAGTCACAGACTTTTCGAACGATATTTCACATGAGGGGTCTTGGCTAAATTTGAAAAAGTGTCCTCCGGGAGGGGCAAATTGGGGGAGACTGTCACCGGAGGTGCATAACATCAATAAATAGTCACAGACCTTTCCAACGATATTTCACATGAGGGGTCTTGGCTAAATTTGAAAAAGTGTCCTCCGGGAGGGGCAAATTGGGGGAGACTGTCACCGGAGGTGCATAACATCAATAAGTAGTCACAAACCTTTCTAACGATATGTCACATGAGGGATCTTGGCTAAATTTGGAAAAGTGTCCTGAAATTTCATATATTATAAATAATATTTAGCGGAGGGCTCCATAAAAAAATCCGATCTAAAATGATAAAAGCGGAAAAAACTACCCTCGCAGTGGGGGCCAAATTGGGGAGGGGAGGAAGAAAGTCTCATAATATGAAAGAGTCATCCGAGAGCTTACCGATGACATATCACATGACTGGTCCAAAATAAGTTTGAAAATTGCTCCCCCTCTCGACCAACGTGGGCCCACTCTTTCACCCCGGAATTCACACAGCCGCCACTTTAAAATTTTTATGTTCAATAAATAATATTTACCGGAAGACTGCATAAAAAACGCATATTTAAAGTGATATTTAAATTTATTATAGAAATCGGCTACTGTTTTAAAAATTTGTTCGCCCCTTCCCCACCCCCCTTTGAGTGAAGAAAGGTTCATAGTATGAAAGAGTGGTCAAAGGGCTTTTCGATTATATGCCACAGGAAGGGTTCGGTAAAATTTTTAAAATTGCACCCCATGAGTCCACTCTCACGTCCTCCTCCCTCGAAATCACCCGACCCACCTTCCTCTTTGAAAATTTTATATTTAATAAATAATTTTTATCGGAGGGTTCCAGGTATGTGACATCTTGGTAGGGCTAAAATAAGAGAAACTTTGAAAATTAAAGCATTATTTCACAGCTCATTGACATGCCTTTTTCTCTATCTCGTCCCTTGGTACTCTCGATAAATTTTCTTACTTTTCTTCTTTGCCGAGGACGAGAGAAATCCTCGAAAAGCTTCTCATAGCGAAATGTTGAAAAGCGCGAGAGAAATCCTCGAAAGGCTTTTCATTGGGAGATTTCGAAAAGGACGAGAGTAACAAGCGAGAGGCTTCCCATCGGGAAAGCTTGAAAAGGGCGAGAGGAAACTCTCGAGAGACTTCCCATCCCGAAAGGTTTAAAACCGCGAGAGAACCAAACATCGAGCAGCTTGCCATCTGGAAGCGTCGAAATGCTGGAAAAATCATCGAGATGAGATGCGCATTTCGCATTTGCCGAAATGCGAGATGGAAATGAAGCTTTCAGAGTCAAACTTACCGCATTTCTGGTTTAAGTCATAATTTCTCAAAGGAGTCCATCTGCTTATCCAATCTCTTTTTAGCTCACAGGCTATCTAAGCCTGAGGGCTAATGTACCCGTCGGTTCTGTGTGTATGCATGTACTGTACGTACGTACGTACGTATGTATGTACGTAACGCGATAACTCTTGATTAAAATGTACGATTTGCTTCAATTTTCTTTGTGTTCATTCTGATAAGGCGTTCCGCTGTTTAGTTTTGACGGTTCATTGGTTAAGGATAAAGGGAGAGAAGGGGGGCTGGTCCCTCCCTCCTTAATTTAGATAAATAGGTTTTTCATGCAGAATTCTTCGATTTGCTCCAAATTTCGTATACCGGTTTATTATGTTAAGGAGCTTCCCTGATTAAACTTGGAGGTTCATTAGTTAAGTATGAAGGGGGGAAAGGGGTATAGACCCCCTCCTTAATCTAGATAAATGGGTTTTTCATGCAGAATTATTCGATTTGCTCCAAATTTGGTATACCGGTTCATTATGTTAAGAAGTTGCCTTGATTAGATTTGAAGGTTTCGGGTTAAGTATAAAGGGGGAGAAGGGGGCTAGACACCCCCCCCCCCCTTAATTTAGATAAATGGGCTTTCCATGCAGAAATATTTGATTTGCTCATAATTTGGTATACCGGTTTATTATGTTAAGGAGCTTCCCTGATTAAACTTGGAAGTTCATTGGTTAAGGCTAAAGGGGGAGAAGGGGGGGGGCTGGTCCGCCCCCCTTAATTTAGATAAATGGGTTTTTCATGCAGAATTATTCGATTTGTTCCAAATTTGGAATACCGGTTTATTACGTTAAGAAGTTGCCTTGATTAGATTTGTAGGTTTACGGGTTAAGTATAAAGGGGGAGAAAGGGGGCTGGTCCCCCTTAATTTAGATAAATGGGCTTTTCATGCAGAATTATTTGATTTGCTCCAAATTTGGCATACCGGTTTATTATGTTAAGGAGCTTCCCTGATTAAACTTGGAAGTTCATTGGTTAAGGATAAAGGGAGAGAAGGGGGGCTGGTCCCCCACTTAATTTAGATAAATGGGTTTTTCATGCAGAATTACTCGATTTGTTCCAAATTTGGTATACCGGTTTATTATGTTAAGGAGCTTCCCTGATTAAACTTGGAGGTTCATTAGTTAAGTATAAAGGGGGGAAAGGGGGGTAGACCCCCTCCTTAATTTAGATAAATGGGTTTTTCATGCAGAATTATTCGATTTGCTCCAAATTTGGGATATCGGTTTATTATGTTAAGAAGCTGCCTTGATTAGATTTGGAGGTTTATGGGTTAAGTATAAAGGGGAGGGGCTAGTCTCCCCTTAATTTAGATAAAAGGGTTTTTCATGCAGAATTATTGGATTTGCTTCAAATTTAATATACCGATTTATTCCGATATGGCGCTTCCTTCATTAGATTTGGAGGTTCATTGGTTAAGTATACAAGGGCGAAAAGGGGGCAAGTCCCCTTAATTTAGATAAATGGATTTTCATGGAGAATTATTCAATTTACTTTAATTTTTTTTTCTATGTTTGTTCTGATAAGGAGCTTTCCTGATTAGATTTGGAGGTTCATTAGTTAAGTATAAAAGGGTTAAAGTGGTTAGACCACCCTTAGTTTAGCGATATGTTCCTTTTTTTCATGCAGAATTATCTGATTTGCTTCATATTTGATATACTGATTTATTATAGTTAAGGAGTTTCCCTGATTAGATTTGGAGGTTCATTGGTTAAGTATAAAAGGGGCAAACGGGGGATATTTCCCTTCATTTAATTTTTGAGGGACATTATTCTTTGAAATAAGAGTATAAAGGGGAGTTAGTGTTATACAGTTAGTGTTAATAACCTGTGAGCTCAATGCCATCAGTTTAACTGGCACTTATCATTTTATTGCTATTAACCGATGTGGGTTATGAAGCATAGTGGTTTATGTATTCAGTTCTGTATAGTCCTAGTTTCAAACTTTACTGTTAAGTTTAGTGTTATTTTGCCACGAATTTTCAATGTTTCTCTTATTTTAGCTCTGCCAAGCTGCCCCATACCTGGAGACTCAGATAAATACTATTTATTAAATATAAAAAGTTCAAATAGGAAGGTGAGTGAATTCTGGGATGCGCGAGAGTGCACAAAGGGAGGGGGCGGGTAATTTTCAAACTTTTACCAAACCTCTCCTTAACATACCATCGGAAAGTCCTTTGACCACTCTTTCATATTATGAACCTTTCTCCTCCCAGAGTTGAATTCCGGAAGGGGTTCGGGGGGGGGGGGGGCGGGGAGCGGTGCGGGGGTGACTTTTTTTTTAATTGTAGAGATTTCTACAATAAATATCATTAAATGGGGTTTTTTAATGGAGCTCTCCGATAAATATTATTTATTAAATATAAAATTTTAAAAGTGGGGCTGCGTGATTTCCGGGTATATTCTGGATAAAAGAGGGAACCCACGTGGGAGGGGTAGATTTCAAACTTTTTTTGGACCAGTCATTTGATCTATCATCGGAAAGTTTTCGGTTATCATCGCAAAGTTAATCTTTCATATTATGAACCTTTCTTCTTCCTTCCTTAGTTTGGCGCACCGAGAGATGCACTTTTCGAACTTTTTTGAAATCGTAGCGTTTTTAAACATTTTAGATCGGATTTTTTTACGGAGCCCTCCGATAAATAATTTTTAATATATGAAAATTTCAAAGAGAAGGATGGGCAGGGTATATTTCGGAGGGGGGGGGGGCACGATAATAGGAATCCTGGGAGTTGGGACTCTTTTCTATCTTTTGCTGACACCCCTGATGTGATATATCATTGGAAAGCTCTGTGACTACTATTTCATTTTATATATCGCCCGCGCCCCTCCCCTTACTTTGCCCCCGAGCGGGGGCACTTTACTAAATTTAGCCGACACCCCTCATGTGCCATATCGTTGGAAAGTCCTGTGACCACTTATTCATATTATGCACTTTCCTTGCCCCTCCCTCCTACTTTGCTCCCCGCGGGAATTCGTTTAATGTATTCCAGTCGAAGACTTTATAAAAATGTCGAAATTAAAGATCCAATCTCAAATGACGTAGAAAAATCAATAAAAAATTTTGATCCCTTTTATCATCCTTTAGTTCATATTTTTGCCACTAGGGGGTGCTTTTGATTCTTATTTCTTTGGCCATTTTGGTACTAATTGCCGAAAAATTCTAATTTTTGATACTTAAACTCCCCTTACCGCTTCATAGCTACTCGCGTTTTTTCAGCTTTTTTCAACCAGGGGGCACCCTTACAAGACTTTTCCAGTCTTATGGCTCCTTTATAGTTTCCCTTTGGTTTGTTGTTTTTTTATTCCATCTGTTTTCAGTTACCCTATATTTAATAAAATCTGCCTTATATATATGTAAAAACAATGATTTCAATAATCGATTCTAGAACATCTCCTTTGTAGATTCTCGAAAGTACTCGATGACTGTATCGATTGTGTATTTTACGATAACGATTTTTTTCGATTGGTAAATTTTCGAGAATCGCCCATCACTAAGCCCTATCACTACTATGAAATTGTCGGCCAGAATAATAGCTAAGTTTTCCAATAACTGTTTTTAGCTTTTCTCGTTATAATCGATTGTAAAACATCTCGATTGTAGATTCTATGAATTAATCGATGGCTGTATCGATTGTGATTTTTTACGATGACGATTTTTCTCGATTGTCGAATTCTCGAGAATCGCCCATCACTACTTTTATCTACCAAAACATATGTATCAAAAAACTACCAAAAAATAATATCCACTACATTCAATTTTATTTCTAAAATATAAACTTTGCTAAAATGCACACTTTAGGTTCAGTGTTAAAATATAGAAACAATCTATAAATCCTCGAAAATTTCATCGAAAAAGATTTAAACATTCATGAGAAATTCGAATTTAAAAATACCACATTTTCAACATTTTGAAATGCACAACTTTTTAGCGTTATTTTAAGCACTGTTTACTTAGGGATCAACTGATATGTTTCTTATCATAGTTAGGCTAACTATAAGTTTTGTTTAATGCTTTTTCCCTTAACCCCTTGAGGGGCGGTGGGATATATTTTATCCCACCTACGATTAACGAAGATTTACACCAGAAAAAAGTGACAAAATTTTACTTTTCTAACTTTAGTGGAAAATTGTCGAAAAATTGCTTTTCCTTATTTTGAAATAATTTTTTTTCTAATTTTCCGGTGGGAATTCAGCATTACACAAACGCAATTGCTTGCCCCTCAAGGGGTTACAATGCGCGAAAACTGTTACTTTTTCGGGTATGCGTTATTTGAATAATAACATAAAAAACAATTGAGTATAGTATACCCCTTAATTTATCATAAGATTCGTACCAGAATCACTGAATAGAATTTGACTTTTAAAACTTGAAAAAATAGACTGTCAATCGCATATTCTTATATACATTTTTTTCGAAAATTTTAATGCAAATTTAACATTACAAAATCTCAATTACCTGCCACTGAAAGGGTGACGACGAAAAAATCATAGATTTGGATATACATGAATGTATCATTTCTACACACCTAACATTTTCTACAATCTATATGATAAAGGACAAACGTATCTGTGCGTAACGTATACGTCATTTTGCGAATGGCAACACTTAGAAATTAGAAATAAAATTTTGGTTTTGCAATTTTCTCTACTGCAAATTTTAGGTAGATTTCTTATGAAATACTACCTATTGGGATCGTTCCTATGTTGGAATTTCTGAAATTTTTTTGCAGATCTACATCGATCATGACCCCGAGAACCCTAAACCACCCTCAGTAAAAAACTTTATCTATCTATCTATCTATCTATTTATCCATCTATCTATCTGTCTATCTATATATATCACTTTCTTCTGGACACGATAACTTTCGCAATTCTGCACCAATCTCTTCCAAACTGATACATAAAATCAATGGGCATAAAATCTCGGTCAAGTTCGTTAATGGGCAAAATCGGACCAAGGGGATGGAAATAGGGAGGGGTTTTGTGAAAACTGAACCCCCCCCCCCTCCCCATAACTTCTTAATTTTTGTACATATCAAATCAGTTTAAAGTTTTTATTCCTTCTATAAATATGGCCAAAATTTTATGTATCACAGATTTTTGATAAAGTTAAAAATGGGCCCAAGGGGCGAGAAAAATTGGGTTTTTGGGAGAAAAAAAATCATAACTTCGTCAATTCTCAAGATATCAATTCCAATTAATTTTATTATAAATCTCCTTAATGTTATCTACAACTTTTATATTCACAAGTTTTTGATAGGACCAATTCGTACCGCAAAAAAACAATTGAAAACGAAAACAAAAAGGGGGTTTGAAGAAGTAAAAAATCCTTAACTCCGTCAATTCAAAAGATATAAAATCCCCATGAATTTATCATATATCTTCTTAATATTGTCTACAACATCTAGATAGGCAAGTTATGAATCGGACCAATTCTTGCAGCAAAAACAAATTAAAAATACATAGCGGTTGAAGAAAAAAATCATCTAAGTAAGGGTGTATTCAAATCCAAACTGCTTATTTTCTGACTCATTTTACAATTCATTTTTGCTCTCAAAGGCTTCCAATTGGTACGTTTTCTTACTCAGAAACTATATATTGTACCGTAATGGTCAATTTCTTGACAGAGGCAAAATATATTTTTTAAAAAATGCTGTTAAAGTGGGCATTTTGAACCGAATTTCCGATGCGGATTGTGTTGGAAAAATCATTAAATTAAGGATGCACTCAAATCCAAACTGCTTATTTTCTGACTCATTTTTAAATTCATTTTTGCTCTCAAACGCATTTAATTGATAGATTCGCTTATTCAGAAACTATATAATGTATAGTAATGATCGATTTTTTGATAGAGGAAGAATATATTTCAAAAAATGATGTCAAAGTGGGCCTTTTGAACGGAATTTCCCGAAGCATTTGTGTTATCACTTTCTTCTGGGCACGATAACTTCCGCAATTCTGCACAAATGTCTTCCAAACTGATACATAAAATCAAGGGACATAAAATCTCGGTCAAGTTCGTTAATGGGCAAAAGCGGACAAAGGGGATGGGAATAGTGAGGGGTTTTGTGATAACCGAAAAAAACACGTAACTTCTTAATTTTTGCATATATCAAATCAGTTTAAAGTTTTTATTACTTCTAAAAGTAGCGCCAAAAATTCATGCATTACATATTTTTGATAAAATTAAAAATAGGCTCAAAGGGCGCAAAAATAGGGTTTTTGGGAGAAAAAAAATTCGTACTTCGTCAATTCTCAAGATATCAAATCCAATTAATTTTATTATACATCTCCTTAATATTATCTACAACTTTTATATTCACAAATTTTTGATAGGACCAATTTGTACCAAAAAAAAAAAAAATAAAAACGAAAACAAAAAGGGAGGGGGGGGGGGGGTGAAGAAGAAAAATTTTCATAACTCCGACAATTCACAAGATATAAAATCTCCATGAATTTATCATATATCTTCTTAATATTGTCTTCAACATTTATATAGACAAGTTTTTGATAGGGAAAATTCTTACAGCAAAAACAAATTAAAAACACATAGCGGTTGGAGAAAAAAAAGCATCTTATTAAGGGTGCATTCAAATCCAAACTGTCTATTTTCTTACTCATTTTTAAATTCATTTTTGCTCTCAAACGGATCCAATTGCTAGATTCTTTTATTCAGAAACTATATAATGTACAGTAATGATCGATGTTTTGATAGAGGCAGAATACTTTTCAAAAAATGGTGTCAAAGTGGACATTTTGAACTGAATTTCCCGAAGCGATTGTGTTAGAAACGAAAAATATTGCCCTACTGAGAAAATAATTGTTTATTAATCAAGTTTTAATTAATTGAAAGAAAAATAAAAACACAGGTCGCTTATAAATCTTTTCAAAAATCACGTCAGCATGTTTCATATATATATGTATATTTATTAAAAATGAATCTGAAAATGTGCTAGAAAATTTCGAGTTGTTGAGCATGGAAAAATATTTTTTTTAATATCGCCTTAACATGATTCTGATAAATCCAGCTATTTTATAAAAAGAAAATAAAATCTCGTCAAAAGCAGACAGATAAAACTGTTAAAGTGGATTTATATCTAATAATGATTTAGTTTTTTTTGGTGAAATTAGTATACTTAACTTCGAAATCTACCTAAAATGCTCTTTTAAATGCAATTTGTTTGAAAGCTGTATCTCAATTTATTTTTGAGATATTAAATTTTTTGTAGTTTTTAATACCATTTTTCTTATCATGGCAACAAAAGTACACCATTTCTATTGAAAGTCATCGAAAGTAAACGGAAAATAGTCGAAAATAGGAGATACTGTATCTTTTTGTTGCCATTTTCTTATAAAACATGAAAAAAAAGTTGAAATTAAAATATGAGATATGTCAAGAATATTGTCTGTTATTCCGTGATAATGACGTCATATGCGTGCTTTTCTATGGACGAAGCTTAAGACTGGATTGTAAAAATGGATTGTTTTAGCGGATGCCAATGACGTCATTTTATAAAAAAGTGTGTATTTTTATTCTTAAACCTGAATTATGTTTTGTAGAAGTGCGTAATTTTCACAGCTCAGCTGCTTTGAAATTCTTCACTGGTGAAAGTGCTTCACTTTTGAAAATAATGTAATCGAAATCACACACTGATAAAACGCAATAGTTTACAAAAATTTAGAGAGTCTTTATAGGAAAGAGCTGACATGTAAATAATATCGATTTATATTGCAGAAATTGATGATTCTCGCCTGGATGGATTTGATTCGCCGAGTTAAACAAGCAATTCGAGGTTTAAAATAATATCATGTTCCTAGAGTTTTTGTCCCAAATTCTCTGGTATAATAAAATATTAATGCTATTCTTTAGGACAGTCTACTATAATTTTATCAAAATAACATAATTTGCTTAATTTAATTTTCCTAATTTTAAATAATCTATATATTTAAAACACAAGTGTATTTTTTAATAATCTGCCCTGATCTTTATGCTGAACCAATTTTACTAATATTTTTTTTAAAACTGAAAGCTGTTCATTTGTAGATGTGATCGCACTATCTGCTGTTGTTGTTTTTTTAAATATCCCCACTTTTATGTTTTAATTTTAAAAGCATTTTATGAATTTTTTTTTTCAAATATGGTGAAAATTAGATAGCTTTCATTATTGCAGACAAGAGAGAAATATCGAGGTATTTTTATCTTTATTCATGCTATTTTCTGATAAAAATTCAAAATTTTTCATAAAAATTGTTCTATAAGGTTTAGTGTCGCAAAATCCCATTAGGAGCAGAATAATATATTAGGGGCATAATAACGGAAAATGGCATACTGCTTTTGAAAACACGCATTTTTCCTCATAAATTTTCCATATTGTTTTTCCTTCTGCATGTGTACTGATACTAAGTTTCAGACACTTGGCGAAATGCTTATTTAAGTGATAATGGAGTCATATTTAAAAGAAAACGATCATTTTCTTAGATAAAACTAAACATTTTAACACAAATGCGTCTAAAAAACATAAATTACGGAAATTTTTACTCTCCGGATTTGAGATTAGAATCTCAAGTAATGGGTGCGTCTGTTCACATAAAACATGTTGCTGACAATCGTGACTTCAAGTTTTGAGTTAAAATGATTTTTAAATGATCAAACAAAATACAAAAAAAAAAAAAAAAAAAAAAAAAAAAAAAAAAAAATAGGAATATGGATAGGAGGAGTGCGTATGCAAATTTTGAGAAGGTGAAAATTGCTGTTTTTCATTCCGGATTACCAAGCATAAGAGCCCCAAGTGATAACCACATCCTTGATCTTTACTCCTAATAACTGATCGCCAAACGTCATCAAGTTTTTCGCCAACTTGCCGATATATCGCCAAATTTGGCGACAAAATTTTTCGCCAAAACTGACTCCAACTTGGCGCTATTTCCTGTATTTCACCAATTTCCATAGACTTGCATTGAAATCCAATAGAGTTTACTTGCTTGCAGAAAAGCAACAAATTGATATATTTCAATGCAACAAAAACTAATATTAGCTTATGAATAGAGTTTAATTGAACTATTCACATTGTTTTTAAGCATAAACAGTAACTATTTAAAATATACGTAACACTAATTATATAATTTTACAAATATATGTTGACTGAAAAAAGGCGTCGAAATGAAAATTTCTGAGGAGAGGAGATTTATACGATTAGATTGTTTACTGTAACGACAAAATAGCGACTTCATTAGGAAGATAAGGAAAAAAATTCCAAGTAACTTTAATAAATTTGTGACTTTTTAAATTTAACATATTTTTTAAATTTACAATATTATTAATTTTAAATATAAAATCATTTAAAAAATTACCAAATAAAAGGAAAACGATTTACAGAGTTTCAGAGTTCACAGAGAGAAAGCCACTGTTTTTTTAAATTATAATTCAAACTTTTTAAAGCCGATCAAATTGGGGTGCTTTTAGAATCTGGGGTGTCTGAACGGGGTTTGGCGAGCGTAGTTCGTAGGGAAAGAGCCCCCTAGTATTTTCTGAAATAATTTTTAAGCATGATATTTTTTTTTAGTTAATCTTATCACGTGCCGTTTTCAATACATAAAGCAACAAACATTTTTCAGCATTTTTATCTATTTTTTCATAACGAAATTAATACTTCCTTTATAAACAAATAAAATAATAATATTAAAGTAACCACCAATCTAACGTATTTGTGAAAGACAAATTTACGAAATTAATACTTCTTTTATAAACAAATAAAAGAATAATATCGTAAAAACACAAATGTAACATATTTGCAATTTAAATTTTTAGATCAGCAAATAGGATTTTTTCTTTCAAATCGAATTTGTTTGGAAAGTTCATCTCAATTTACTAATTGTCTGTGGTTTTAAAACAATTTTAAAGCATGAAATATTTTTTTAATTTATCTATATCGCGTGGAGCTCGATTACGAAAGATTAATCCGTTTGCCCTTAAAACAAAATAAAGAGTTCATCATTTTCGTACGGCTAATATCCGATAAAAAAAAAAACTTCCCTATGAATAAATAAATAAAATAATATAAATAAAACACAAATATAACAGACAGGTATAAGCTCTGAAATTATCATAATATAAAAGGATGCCGTAAGTAGCAAAGTCTTGGTCAAATAACTCTTAGCATGCGGCTAATAAGAAAATATCGCTTTTGATAAATTTCAAAAATTTATTTGATTGTAAATTTCGTATTTTCCATATGAAAAATGCTTTTATAATGTAAGTGGGTAATCTAAAAAAATTATTGCATATAAAAGAATTATTAGTTTTCAATTAAAAAAATAAAATGTTTTCACCTATATTCTTTAAACCGGGAAGCCCTGGTACGATCCCCTAGTACTTTTAAATGAATAAACTGATACTAGAAATGTAATTATTTAGTATTTTTTCATATTTGATTCTTATACGGATTATATTTTCCCCCATTCATTTCGATTTTCAGGAAGATTTTGTATTGAGGACTTCAACACGATATCGACGCACTTGAAGCTGAAGTGTGCCTATTTTGGATCACGTTGACATCAAATTTAATTTTCAAGTTATGGTTTTGATACAATCAGACCTGAAATTACTCTAATGTGAATAAGAAACCAGGGTTGCCACAAACAGGAAATGAAAAAGGTCATCCCTTGATATTGATTTTTTGTTGTTGTTGTTGTTGTTTGTTTGTTTAAATGGCCTTGTACTTTTAAACTGCACACCAAACAAAAATTTTAAGGAAATTTAAAGAAACTAGCAGATGATTAAAGGGAAAGTACTATTCGTTTGGCTTGTAATGTAAGTAGTAAAGGTCTGATAACTTACAGATGGGTGACAAAATAATACGAACACCCATGAAAAAAGCATGGTCTATTTCAAAGAAGTAGAAAACGCATGTCACTTTGCACTCAATTTTGTTACCTAGTGGTTATGAAAGGTAAGATATCAGTCGCTCAATATCGGTCATAGGTGTTGCATGCGCGTACCATACGCTCTGAGAAACTCAATAATGGCTGACCTGCCAGAGTTCGAAAAAGGAATGATTGTTGGAATGCGGTGCGCTGGTTGCTCCGTTACGGAAACAGCCAATTATTTACGGCGTGCAAGGAGTACTGTGTCAGCCGTTATGACAGCATACACAAAATGCGGTAAAATGTCATCTGCGAAGTACAAGGGTGGACGGAAAAGAAAATTTTCGCAGAGGGCTAAAATAGAGTTGACCCGCATAGTGATCCGAAAGGGCAGGCAAGCTTTATCCCAGAAAACGTCAGAGATGAATAGTAATCTCCAGAATTCCATTTCATCAAGAACTGTCCAAAGGGAACTTCATGCTTCGAACATTTATGAAAGAGTTGCAATTCGTAAGGCATTTGTGCCATAGGTGTTCGTATTATTTTGTCACCCATCTGTATATATGCGCTACATCGCACGTGCTTTTATTTGCTCCGAGTCTTCTGATTTTTAACAGATTATAAATTTCTCTATATTCACCAAAATGTCGCTAGAAAAGAGAAAACCTAGGGTAGAGTAAAAAAAAAAAAAAAAAAAAAAAAAAAAAAAAAAAAAAAAAAAAAAAAAAAGCCCAACTATTAGCCTATATGCGGAAAAAATGCTACCTGTCAGTGAGAAATTTGAGCTTTTAACAATATAATCTTTAGCTGCCAATTTAGCACTGAAATTTCCATAAACTTTTAAAATTTATGTATTTTTCATGCAGTTTTTCGCTTCTTTTTTTGTGTGAAAATAACCATGAACTCACTACGTGAAGGTGTCTGCATGTCAGGTCAGTTTACTCCCCCAAACGTAGTCTTTAAACATGTAGTTTTATTTCCTCATAGAACTTCAAGATTAACTTTTGATTTCAAATTTGGTAATGTCATTCTCTGGATGCTATTTTAGGCCTTATGAATCCATCTCGCGCGCCGTTGCCATACACCTTATCTTATGCTTCAAAAACTAATTTGACAAAACGCTCTTCTGCTTTTGAATGGCTCCAAAATCTTTTAACACCGATTTCAACAGGAATGACCAAAATCAGTGCTTTAAGTTAATTACCAGAAATATGTAGTGTAAGTGATGCTTTACTATGTGTAATTAGTTGCTGTTCCATTAGATCTATACAGGGTGTTTCAGCACCATCATTACAAAGTTTCAGGAGAGATAGAGTACATCTAAACTATGAGAAATCACATAGCAATGCATGGTCGGAAACGCTTTCCTGGCGCGGTAGTGACGACACATAACTCAAGAAAGAGGGGGGAGCACAGGGTGAGAAAACATGTTTATTATTCTTAGTACCGCAAAAATTCTGGGATAAAGCTGAACAGTGCTGAGGAACTCTTTGCACGCATCGCTGCAACAAGTTGGCAGCTGCTGGGGAAGTCCGGGGCACGTTCGGTATTTTTGAGAACATTAGATCTTCCATGCCTCGGAGATATGAGGCATGAATAACGGGCGCGGAGTCGTAATTTCGAACACCTTCTTTGATGACGATCGTTGTTCCTCTTTTTGTTCTTATTTCTTAGTTTTTTGCTATAGTAAGAATAATAAACATATTTTCTCACCCTCTTCGTGTCATTTTCTTCTACTTTCGCTATATGCCTTCATCTTAAAATTCTTCCCATTTCGATGAAAAGTGTTAGCCATCTCCTCTTTTACCTTATCCAGTGATTACGTTTTAATAATTCTTTCCTTTCATATTTTGCTACCGTGAAATACGTTTGACCACGAGAATATAGGTAAACGCTCTTGAACTCTAGTAGGAGACTCTAGAACTTTGTAGCTGAATCCCTTAACTAGATATATAGATTTCTAAGCTATGCAAATATGGTAAACAACTAAGCTGAATAGACGAAATGATCTAGAATTTCTAGTCTCTTGTTTTCTAGGTTACGAAAAGATAATGAATCGTTTCAGCAGCCGTAATGTATCACTTTATTTCTGTAATCGTTTCATAAACTAGAATTATAGTTACTAAAACTAAACTCTTGTGGTCGCATCTATATGCAGAGATTTTTAAATACGTTTGACCATGAGAATATAGGAAAATGCTCTTGAATTGTAGTAAGAGACTCTAAAACTCTGTAGCAAAAATAACTAGCATTTATAGGTATGACATGGAACTATTTTTTCTTGAGCCACAATTTAGATTCTAGATGCCAGAACTATATTTTTTTCACAGAGTACGTTAAGTGTCAATCTTTTGATTTCTTTGACAGTTTAATTTCAATTGCTTTGGGCTTCAAATCAGAGCTATTGTTAATAACAAATCTTGTTTGTTAGTTTTGTGATAAATTAGGCGAAGTTGCTGAATTTGAAAGTTAATTTGGCAGCCAAAAATTTCATTTGATTTAGTTGAGATTGTGTATTGTATAGACTTTGTAATAGGCAACTTTTCCACATATAGGCTTTTTAAAATTCTGATTTTAATTTTTTCACCCCACCCTGCAATGCAATTTATAATTAAAGGAATTTTACGAACTACAGTGATTTAGCACTAAATTTAACTTTTATTTTTGCATCAAGGCTACGAAAGTATTGCTATATACCTATCATGAGCCTCGCTCCCCCTTCACCCAATTTGCCACCCCCCTATCGGGGGGCGTATTTTTAATTTTTCCGGCACTCATCATGTGATATATCATTAGAAAGCACTTTAACCACTCTTTCACATTATGTACCACCCCTCCCTCTCCCCCCACTTTCCCACCGGTAGGCGAATTTTTTATAAATGAAAATGTAAATGTTCGTTTGTTTGACAGCCAAACTTTTCATTTGATTTAGTTGAGACTTGGTATTATAAACAGACTTTGCAATAGGCAACTTTTCCACATACAGGCCTTTTAAATTTCTGGTTTTAATTTTTTCTCTCCACCCTGCTATGTAATTTATAATTAAAGGATTTCGAACTACAGTGATTTAGCACCAAATTTAACATTTATCTTTGCATCAAGAACAATATTATTTTTTAATGTATCACCAAATACGGCTACAGTATGGCAAATATAACTACGCAATTACGTTTTAAGTGTTTAAGGATAAATTTACATGTAATTTGTAATGATATGTTTTTATGCAACTATTACTGTGCATATATATAAATAGCAAGGGAATATTATATTTGACAAATTTCTATCTTCCTTTCAGTTCAGAACCGTCACTCAAAAATATTAATGAATTGCAAGAAAGATTCAATTTCCTACTCTATTTTTTTACCCACTTTTAACATGATAGAATTATACAAAATATATACACAGGTGTATTTCTGATGACGATATAGTGTTTTAATATATTTAGAAAATTATAAATTAATAAATAAATTTTAAGCCATTTTTTCGTTATCCGGCTGGAAGTGATAAACCGCCGAATAATCCTTATATTACATTATATATGTGTTATATCCATTATATATGAATATAACGGTTTACGTGTTACAAAAAAAAGTTAATTAAGTCGAAGTTTCTCTCGCCAAAATATGCCAACTAGATTTGAAACTGCAACAACGAAATATTTTAAACATTAAAATGTAGATAAAAATATAAAAGATACAATATATATACATATTTTTATATATCTTTTATCAATTAATAGTTTAATATCGAATACATATGATGATTCGTTGAGAAAAAAAAAGTTTGAATTTTGAATAGTTAATTTAAATAATGAATATTTTCCTGCCGCCTTGTCAAATCATAAAAAAGAAACAAAGCATAATTAAATAAACTGACTTGCTCACTCTTTCTATTTTAGCGTAAAATAAAGCGGTGGATTTTGTAAAATTGGGAATGCGCGAAGTTAACGTGTCTCAACTAAAATGTTTTTGAAGCATCCTGAATTAAAGTCATGAATTTAGATCAGATTTTTAAATTAAATTAATTTTTATGAAAGAGTGGATTTTTTAAAACTACTTTTACTTCTATATTGTTTATATTGAAAATATTGAAAGTCGACACCGGAAAAAGAAATACAAAAAAAGAATTAGTTAATATTTTTTTAATGATTATGTGGTCTAGATGACTAGAGAAAAATCTTTCTACAAATCTAGATGTCTAACTGTTCCTTATCGGCAGTTGGGGTCAGTAATAGTAAAATAGGACATGCAAATATAGTGCTTAATTTATATGTTCGTGTTTAGTTTCCTAACAGGTAGTAATCCGGAAAATTAGAATTACAAATGTTGCGCAGAAACCTTAGTTTTGAGCTGTTCTTTAGTTTTTATCGCATATGGACCAAACAATGGAGGAGAGCAATATACAAATAACAAATTCATTATACTTGTAAAATTTTATATTTGTTTTAGTTGTACATTATTTAACGAATTATCTCTCCGCAAATTATATTTAATACTTTGTATATTTCATTCCCCAAATATTATATATTTTAGAATTCATATTCGAAAACAACATGAATCCTAACCAATATATTTTTTTAATAGAAATCGATTTCTAGAATCTTGAAATATGCTAATTCAAAATTACATCTGTTTCTGCTAAGAAATTTTTGAGTTTTCCTTAATAACATCTACCCGCATTGCAGTTAAAAATGAATTTAACATTAGGAGTTTCAAACTTTTAATCTGCATAATTTCTAAACTATCGGGTGATACAGAAGTTCAGGGAGTTTTGAAATGTTAGTAAACTATATACAGTAGAAAGATGAGGCTTTCACAGAAATGCTAAGAAACACGTGGGATTTTTTTTTTATGATAAAAGATTATGTTAATTAGCTACACTTTTTTGCCAACAGGTGGCGCAGAAATTGATAATATAGTTTTGCTGTGGTATAATAAAGCAGGTTGAGTATTGGCATCCTGTTCTACCTCACCTACGGCTGCAAGAGAAGTTTGGGGGTCTCCCGTTTCTTTGACGATCTTTCTTTGCGTCCGTTTCCTCAAACCATTTAATCATAGCTTGCAGATTTATAATGGCCATCGGTCCTTTTAGAGTTTTAACTCCACGCATTCTACGATAAGAAAGTAAAGCTAAACTTGCTGATTCATTCTTTTTGTGAATCAGCTTAACTAACAAAGCTTTGTCAATTAAAGAAAGCATAGCATGTCTAAACATAGCACTTACGCATCACATTTTGTATCAAAATTCCTTTTAAATTCAATTTCTTTAATCTTCGAAAAAGCGTTTGAACATAAAGACCCTTAAAGCAAAATCTGAGCAATATCTCAGGAAAGATGTTGCGCGATGAACTCATCTGCTTATATAACACATAGTAGAGATATTTTCGACGTTGTACAGCAGCGACATCTATTGCTAAAAATTTTAACTATTTATTTTAAAAAAATTCATTATAAACAAAAATCCCACACGTTTCTGGGCATATATGTGAAAACTGCATCTTTCTAATGTATATAGTTTTCTATTTATTAACATTTCAAAACTCCCGGAACTTCTGGATCACCGGTATTTTACCGACCAGCTGCCTAGTTTTTATCTGGAGTAAAACCACTACTGAAAAATTCAAATATGATACAGCGGTAGTAGCGTCCTATATATATATATATATTTGTTTTTCTGTTACCAATATTACCAAACTATAATTTCCGTGGTAGAGTTTTTTAATATGTGCAATTGATATCTATCTCTGAGTTTATTATTGTAGAAAGTAGTGAATGTGTATACAGTGGCGGTCAAAAGTTTCCGGCCAGTTAGTTTCTTTGATTTGTTTAACAGAACGTTTCAGCAAAGAAGAAGCACAATTGCTCCAAAAGTTAGGAATAAGCAAATTACCTCTGACCACGTCATCATTTTGATTGGATACTTAAGATATTTGATGCTAAAGGGAAGAATTTGAAATTCGCGCGTGCAAAAGTTTCCGGCCATTCGTCATCCATTAGTTTTTGCTATCGCTAAAATGTTTGTTTGGCCATGTTTGTTAGCTAATCAACGTGAATAACGTATTTGAAATTCAAAAATGAAAAGTTTAACAAATTATTTCTCCTAAACGAGTGATTTGTTTGTCGCTAAAAGGACAATCCTCTCGTGAGACTGCGGCAAAGTTGTCGATCGGAAAATTTGCTGTAAACGATATTTAAAAAATATATAAAGATGGTCATGGCCTTCAGAACTTGCCAGTGGTCTGGAGGACCCCGGAAAACGACTATTCTTGTGGACAAAATTATCAGAATAAAAGCAGTTGATGACCCGCGTAAAAATGCCGCTGCAATTTATGGTATTAAAATATTGCTGAAACAAGTTTGTCTACAGTATCAAGACGCTTATGTGACGTAGAACTTTAAGGAGCAGTCTGTGTTAAAAAACCTTTCATAAGTAAAAAAGTTCAGAGGGCCCGACTGTCGTTTGCCAAGAAATACAAAGACTGGTCAAGTAAAAACTGAAAAAAAAATACTATTTTCAGATTAATCGACTTTCAATCTTTTTGGGAGTGATAAAAGACATTACAACCGACGACCTAAAAACAAAAGATAAGATGCGAGATATATTATTCCTACAATGAAGCAAGGCGGAGGACACGTTATACTGTGGGGAGCATTTTCTGGAAAATGTGACTGTCCGTTATTTGAAATCCGCGGCAAGATGAATAGTACAATGCATAAGGATGTCTTGCAAGATCATTTTCTGCCTTACTGGAGGAAAAATTGTGGTCGCAGCTATTTGTATCATCATGATAACGACCAAAAGCATGCATGTAAGCTCGTGAATCAGTGAATTTCGCACAAAAAAATTCCGCTTTTTAAATGGACAGCCCAATCATCCAATCTGAATACAATAGAAAATCTTTGAAACTAACTTGAAAACGTGTGTGGAATTATAAATATTCCAATTCAGCACCATTTTCACAAAAATTGCAAGAACCGTGGACAAAACTTAACATTGATGATCTAAAACCGTTCATTGAATCGATGCCACGTTGCTGCGCCGCAGTACACATTGCTAAATGTATGAATACAACATACTAATTGTAAATGTTGTTGATCACTGTTATTTTCTGTTACAACACCATTTTTTTCCAAACTTGCCAAGGTGGCCGGAAACTTTTGAGAACATGCGTTTTCTTTTGCAATTAATTTTGTCAATTAAATTTATTAATATTTAATTTTTATTCCATTAATAAGTTCTTAACTGTTATGTCAATAAAGTGTATAAGTATCACTTTGAGATTCCTCTTCATATGGGTGTACTTACAAATTAACCAAAAATTTTATGCTGGCCGGAAACTTTTGACCGCCACTGTATACAATAATTTTAGGAATATATGATATCAAAAGAGTATTTCAAATTTT
Organism: Maratus speciosus; assembly: GCA_963932465.1. Classification (NCBI taxonomy): domain Eukaryota; kingdom Metazoa; phylum Arthropoda; class Arachnida; order Araneae; family Salticidae; genus Maratus; species Maratus speciosus. The sequence goes on from OZ010794.1 coordinate 291,316,489, forward strand.
AAAGTTTGTTAAAGTTTTTCTATGTACTCGACCTCTTAAGCTAAGTCTAAATATACCCTTAATTAGCATACGGTATTACAAATCGATTGGTTCAATGACACTTTTATACAATGATTTGCGACATAATTAGAAGGGCAATATAATTTTCTCTTCCACGGTCGTACATATTGTTTTGTAAAATCATGTAAGTGCGAATCAGATGTGGAAAATTTATATTTTATTTTATTAAAAAATACCCAAAGACAGACAGTAAAGTATTACGAGGAAAGTGTTAGTATTTTATGCGTACAAATGTGTTTTCTCATATTTCTCACAGCAATTCAAGTAAGGAGGATGTATTTTGCGCAACCTAGGCCATGCACGAATCAAACGTAAATGTAATTCAAAATGTATGTTGAAAGTACAAAATAATATATCATATAACAAAAGTTTCGCCTTTTTACGTCACTCTGTAGGTAACAATTTCAAATTTTTTCTAAGTTAAATAAACTTATTTTGAACAAGAAATTTAATTTTTCAAATAAAAACTAATGAGTACCATATACACAAAAAAAGAAAGTTTCGCTCTATCTGTGTGTCAGCCTGTCAACGATGTATAGCGAATTCATGTCATTTCGTGCCTTTCGAAAACAATTTTTTTGCACGCTAAAAGTGACTAAACTTCAATAATTAGACACAATTTTTGGAACATTTCGGAAAACCTGATTTAAATCAATTACAAAAATTTCGAAATGCTCAGATTGATAGAAGTATTGAAAAAATAATCTAGAGAAATTTTCCATTAAAATCTAAAACACGGCCTGTTCCCGCGCGGCTTCAGGTCATGCCAAAGATACATATTTATCATTAGCATATTCATGGCGGCTTGGGGATAGTTATATATATAACCGATTAAAATTTCAGACGGCTGAGAAGATTCGACCAAGATTCCTTTGTTATGTGAAAGATCACACACGAAAAAAAAAAAAAAAAAAAAAAAAGTGAGAAGAAAAAATATTTATTTTGCAACTAGATATCAATATATTTTCACGAAATTTTTACACGGGTTGCAAAACCGATATAGTTATAATCGATAAATATTTCAAAGAATTCAAACGACAAAAACTACTATTTTATCTATGAAACGACTTTACGTGAAATAAGAAGAAAATGTCTTCTTACGAACGATTTTGCCACTTAATATCAATATTTTCTCCCTCTGTTTTTCATTAAAAAAATAAATTCGTACAAAATCGGGTTAAAGATACAAAATTTTACAAATATCAAATTTATTTAAGGATATCGTCACGGGTCGGCTGTTATAAAATAAGATACATTTCATAAAATATATTTTCTGGTGATATTAATTCGATTTGTAAAAAATTCCGAAGCAGACTGCTATGGCACTCACATGGAATAGTATCATTATTTTCATAAGATGTAAAAAGTAAATTAAGTACAAAGTTACACTTTCTAGTTGGCTAAATTTGTCACATTTTATCAGCTCAAATATCGTGGAAGATCTGACAGGAATTCAAATTAGAACATGAAAACTTTCTCTCGGCTGAAAGAAATATCATGCTTCTGATAACACATTAAATTTTGGCACGAAATGCGAAAAGTCAATGCTGTCTAAAATTTTGATGAATTGGACTAAAGAAATCCAAGGCAATGTTTAGAATTCCTTTAGAAAAGCAATAAAGTTTAGTTACTGGTATGAATAATACATAAATAAATGAAGGAATATATAAATATATAACCAAATGTCTTTAACCGAATTTTCAAATAATATACTGTATATTAAAGCCTACATAAATTAACGTTTGAATACATTTTTATTAAAGATGCATATGAGATAGACTTGGAATATAATTAATATACAATAACACAACAAGTGTCAAACTTAGCTAGGGCCAGAACTTGAATTTTTTTTTTTTTAATTTCCCCGGTTTAAAATTTTCAATTTTTTTATTTCCTTCCTGGCTTCCACTAGTGTCTCAGCAAAAGGGACGTAGGTAGAGACCTAGAACGGACACGCGAAAAGCCGCGCTCCAAGAATTCTGCGGCGATATTCGAGTCCTGACCCTGGCTAATTTTTCATTCCTTTGGTTTATTGTATTAATTGTGCTCAATTCTGTCTTAATATACAGGGTGCAATATGTTATCTATCGCCGACCTTTAATTTCGCAACCGTTGGCCGTAGACATACAGTTCCAATTGCAAAAACGTTTCAAATAAGCTAAATATTCATGTTGTGGCATTATTTAAAGTAAAAAATCAATTTTATAAAAATTACGAAAACTAACTTATATACGGTCCCCCAGTCCCTATAGTTATATTTAGTAAAAGTTTACACATATCATAACAGATACAACACAAACAGTTTTACATCTGTATTGTAAAAATTGACACAGTTATTAAATTTCAAAGTTTGATATTTTTGCACATGATTTTGTCTTTCATTGAGAGATCAGTTAAAAGTTGAATGAAAGTAATTCGAGATCAAATTCAGGGTGCAATGTCCTTTTTATGGCGAAACCACTTTTAGCCGGTATCTAAAAATTTGAACTAACTTTTATGGATCGAGCAACATTCAAACGTTAAAATAGGTAGAATCGACAACCGGAAAATAAAACATACTCACTGAGGACTAGATAAATGTCAGCGGAATTGCACCCTGATTTTGATCTCAAATTACTTTAATTCATCTTTTAACTGATCCCTCAATGAAAGACAAAATCCTGTGCAAAAATCTCAAATTTTGAAATTTAATAACTGCGTCAATTTTTGTAGTACAGATGTCAAACTTTTTGTGTTATATCTGTTATGATATGTGTAAAATTTTACTAAATATAACTACAGGGACTGGGAGACCGTATAAAAAGTTAGATTTCGTAATTTTTATAAAATTGAGTTTTTACTTTAAATAATGCCACAACATGAATATTTACCTCATTTGAAACATTTTTGTAATTGGAACTATATGTCTACGACCAACGGTTGAGAAATTAAAGGTCGGCGATAGATAACATATTGCACCCTGTATGTACCTTTAATAATAATGTGTTTAGACTTTAGTTTATGTGTGCTTTAATATCATATATGTTGTGGATCGATGGAATATTAATTTATTCATCGTATTTTTCGCCATCGCGTGGTGTGCGATTAATCCTGTTTTTCTAATATTATATCCCATTTAGTAATTTAGTAAAATAAAAGTTCTTGAGTCTTATTTAATCTTGAAAATTGAAATAAAAAATCGAAGTTTAAAAAACTCAGATAGCGAAAATTTCTGAAATTTTCACTGACATTTCAGAGAATGCATTTCCTAAAAGATGCAATATATTGACGTTACATGTTGCATACAACCATATTTAAAGTACTCTTTTTTGCAGCTATGCACTTACTGTCTCTAAAAATATCCTCTCAAATCCTTCGGATAAGATGTCCTTCATTATGGCTGTCCCCCCTTCCTAAAACTTACTAGGGAACGTTCCCAGGTGCAAGTTGTGGATTTGGACGAGAGTGGTATCAAAAGAAAGGTCTCGTCATGTACATCAAAATGTCCAATGGAACTACCGTCGGAATCCAACCGTTTTCGAGATATCCTCACTTGAAGTGTGAATAAGTAAATAAATAAATTGGCTGGCAGGCATATAAATTGTTCGCAAGTTAAAAGTTTCTTTGCATTGCTTTAATCCTCTACCAATACCTTTTCCCGAGCTACGAGCAAAATCCTTTACACCCACACATTGCCGGTTATTTCCCCTCTATTAAACAGGCACTTCGTTTTCTACGAAGCTTTCGTGTAGGGCTGCATTCGGAGAATTTTTCCATCTGTTTTTGCTATTTCCAGCACCTTGTTTTATGCAAATATTTCGGCAAATGTGTGGGTGTAAAGGATTTTTCTCGTAGCTCGGGGAAAGGTATTGGTAGAGGATTAAAACAATGCAAAGAAACTTTTAACTTGCGAACAATTTATATGCCTGCCTGCCAATTTATTTATTTACTTATTCACACTTCAAGTGAGGATATCTCTAAAACGGTTGAATTCCGACGGGTAGTTCCATTGGACTTTTTGATGTACATGACGAGACCTTTCTTTTGATACCACTCTCGTCCAAATCCACAACTTGCACCTGGGAACGTTCCCTAGTTAGATACACACTTGGTAGCGTTCTTTTAAAACACCTTCGAAAAATATGTTGCACTCTGTCTGTAATGTATTTTATACTTAAATTTTTCTAAAGAAGTCATCTACTCACAAAAATTGTAATTTTAAAAGTTCTGTACAAACACCCAATTTTGACTGTGTGTTTGGATTCTTCGGTAAATTTCACTTTCGGATGCCACATAGGAAGTCAATCTTGCAAGTAGTTTAGGAATTATGCTGATTTAAAACTTCCAACACCTGATGTTCAGTTTCTTTTTAATACAGTACAGCGCCGAATATCCGGAATTGGTCGTGACCGAGGCCAATCCGGATAATTGGACAACTTTAAAAAATGGCTATTGTAATATTTTTTAGATAACTTCAGCCTTTTTCGAGGCTTAGGGCTGGCAGTTGCAGTAATGCACATTTTAGCATATTACAAATGGCATGTTTAGAAGTTAGTTTTTTTTTTTTATAAATTTTATTTTCTACAACATTGGTGCAAAGTTATACATAGAAGTACATTTAGAAATTATTGCATGACATATTAGAAATAGAAAATTAGAAATAGCATAGATATTATTGCAGTGTATATGCATATACCGTGCAAACAACTGCGAGCGGAGAAGGGGGGGTGGGGAGTCTTTCCGAGGACACCAAGAGACAAAAGAAGCCATTTTTCGAACCCCTTTCGGAGAATTTGAAGATAAAGAGGGATGTTCCTGGAGGAAAAAAAATATGCATGGGACTCTCGCGCGTTAGAAGTAAACTTCTTACATTCTAGAAACAATTGATTTTATGCATTGCCCTCTTTGTATTTATTTATTAAGATGCTACTTGGCGCAGAAGGATATACATTTAAATTTAAAAGCAACGTTAAAAACGCCAGAAAATGCAAACTTTTCACAGACTTGTTTCAGTATCGTTTAGAGTACCGTCCTCAGTGCAAAGAATAACGAAAACTTGCTCATTTATATGGACGAGAAGCGGATTCAACTGTGAAATTCATTAACCAATGGGGAAACAGGAAAATACAGGTACCAGCCAATAGGAGAATAGTATAGGTAGTGCCACCAAAAATGCAAAAAATAATAATAATAATAATAATAACCTGGTAGTAATTAAGCAAAAGAGGATTTTATGAAATATTTCCAGCAATCTGATAAAGGGGGAATAGCGAATTCACTATTAAAAATATTGTCACAATTTTCGTAGATACGGAATGCTTCAAGAAAGTTAAGTTCATGTATAGTGGGTTTAGAAATGATTTTGGCTCAATTAAAATCAAAAGAGTGGTTCATCTCCCAGCAATGTTTAGCAATTGAAGATTTATTGGTTTCCTGTTTTTGAATATATTGTTGGTGTTCCTTAATATGAAATTTTAAACCCCGTATGGTCTGTCCAATATAGGAAAGACCGCGCTGGTTAACACTTGGTTAATGAACTTCTCAGTTGAATACGCTTCTCTTCTATATAAATGAGCAAGTTTCCGCTATTCTTTGCACTGAGAACGCTACCGAAACTAGTTTGAGAAATGTTTGAATTTTCATGCGTTTTTAATGTTGCTTTTAAATTTAAATTTATATATCTTTGCATTTGTTGGTAATTTTATTATTTCAGGTTTAGAAAATTCTTATTTAACGGTTAACTTTCGTGACATCCAGCCGAATTTATCCTACCGAGTTTAAAGAAGTTTCAATTCAAAAATTTGGGAGAAGGAGGGAAAAAACCGTATGGTCCTTGATCAATCCGATTAATTGGACAATCCGGGTAATAGGCATACGAATAATAGGCGCTCTACTGTAGTTGCAAAACATATTGCAATACGATTAGTTCTTTTTAAAGTATAACTGAAAAACTAATTCGCGGGATGAGCTGTAATTTTGGGTTCGTACATTTGAAGTTTCTAAAAATTGATTTCTGTTGAAAAATTCATAAGTTAAAATTCATATGTTTATTTGAAACTAATTTTCTTAAAAAAAAATATTTTGAAAAAATATATTTCAAACAAATATGATTTGTAACCTGTGGTTTTGTTAACAAAAATAGATTTCTAGAAGCTTAAAATATGCGATACCAAACTTACAGCTAATTTCGCTACATAGATTTTGCATTATGCTTAACTGAAATTATTCGAAAGGCAGGATTTGTTTTTACAACAGTGTTGCCAGTTAAGCATTTTGTTATTCCAGATAGTTCAATAGCTACCACTCTTTTAGTGTAGTTATATTCAGCCTCATTTAAGAAGAAATTATACGGATATTTCTATTTCAGAAAAGTGGTATCAATTAAAGCCGAAAATATTAATATTGAAAATAAAAGATTATTACAAGTACTGTCTGCAGAATATCCCTTAACCCCTTGGGTACGGGTTTACTTCGGGACTGCCACTGGCGGGTTTTTTTTTCTATCTTGCACCATTTTCTCAAAGCAAAAAATCTTTCATAGACACTTTGACAGTATGTGCAAGAGAAAAATACTACAAAAATATTTTTTTTTAAATAGGGATATGAATAGAATGCAAAAATAGGCGTCAGTGGGCAAAAGCATAACGAGTCCCAGCCAACAAATGTACCCAAACGGTTAAGCAAAATGTAAATATAACATTTATTGCTATAGGTTTTAATTAATTGATTAGTTACAATCACAATTTTATATAATGACTTGCTACAGATGCATATTTTTATTTTTAGTTATTAGCTGTAAAGTAGGGAGAGGGGGGCACCTTTGAACATTTTTTTTTTAAAAATCCGCATATTTCTTACTTGAATTATATTTATTGAATTTTAAATATTTCGTGAGAGAAAGAATGTAATTCTGCATCATATAGAATAAAAAATTACAGTTTTTCAAATAAATTAAATATGCTGTGAGTCTTTAAAAAGCTGAAAGTTTTCTGTTCAAACCTGCCCCATGTAGGGGTACCTTTGAAGAAGCTAAGGGCACCTTTGAACAAATAAACAAAATATGAAAATATTGATAGTTTTTATTAAAAACTGTGTATCTTTCAAAATATAAAATAATAAGAATAAAATTACACAATTAAATTTAAATGAAATTACTAATTTTTTATTATTTAACCAAATTTGTACCCATCAAAGCACACTGTTGAGACAGAACGGAGGATCCCTCCAATTATGTTTAATTGTGGCAAATTTTTTATATAATATCCTTAAAATCCACAAAATTGATATCTGATGCCTCTGGAAAATATATTGTATCTTCTTTTTTACGAAGAAACCTGACATTAAGCAATTTAATCTGACCAACGTAATGGAGAGTTCTTTTTGCATGAAATTGAACTGAAATGAAATCATTTTCATTCAAATTGTTATAGAAAATGTATAAAACCCTGTTTTATGAAATCCAGAAATAATGTTTACCATTGTAAATGAAACAGTATAGGGTTTGTTAAACAAATCTGCTAAATCATGAATTATTGTTGTGTGTCCTGAATTTGCCTGTAGTTGAAGCCCTGTATCAGTACAACTTTCATATTAAATATAATAACACTTAATTAATCTTTTAATTTTCATATTTCAAAAAAATCAATAATAATAATATTTAGATGCATCTATAACACTTTACTTCATAGTTTTAATTGTTCAATGGTGCCCCATCACATGGAGTTTAGCATTACAACTATTAACTCAATTAGGTTTGAGAATTTGAATAAAACAAACCTTATAAGTTAAAGCTAACATCTTTATTTAGGTATGAAATAGTAAATTATAGTTTTAGGGATACAAGATTATCAACAAAAAGCTTACAACTTTATTTTGTTAAGTTTAGATTCAAGAAAGCAAAATATACATATCTTGCTTAGACAGTAGTGTGCATGCAAAATAGTAAAGCTTTGTATTCTTATTACATTGAAGCAGTAGTACTGTGCTGCCATATATATTTTAAAAATATAATTTATTTAAAGGAAAATATTTACAGTGTTCAGAGGTTCCCCCAGTTCAAAGGTACCCCCCTCTCCCCTACATATCTTATTGTAGAGCGGTTTATCATGGACATTTCATAAAATAAAAATTAAGTAGTTATAATTTAGAATCGGAGTAGATGGTAAAAAAAATGAATATGATTAACTTTAAAACTGAGATTAAAATAATCGTAGAAATATTCCAAAATGCTTATTTTCAAATAATGATTTTTAATAATAAGGAACGTATTTGTAATAACAAATCCCTTTATAATTTCTATTATATATTCAAATGAAATTTTAAAATATTTGAAAACCTGAATAAATTGCATTTTGCATGTAAATCGGGTTTAGTTTCAAAAGCTATTATAAGACATTTAATAGATTAGTCACTTTGTAATAGAGTACAAACAAAGTAGGTTATATGCAATTTGTTTGTAGAATATTTTAAATGTCCTTTCAATTAAAAAAAATATTCTGATTTTTATAATTCTTTTTTCTTTTGTAGAAGAACTCGTTTGGGTGGTGGTCGCGTTAAAAATTTTGTTGAGGTCTAAAGGTGGTATCTTAGTCTGACAGCTTGTTTTTGTTTTTAATATATATATATATATATATATATATATTTAATTTTTAGACTACTAGTGCACATCTGCTAGCCCTCAGGCAAACAAGCTACCACTTCTTTAGTAATGAATAATTTCCATAATTTAAATCAATAAACTATTGTTTCTGAGGTTAGTAAGATTGTCACTATGACTTCTTTCACCAGCTATCGAAATCGAAATCGAAGTTGTAGAATCGGATATTCTTGATGCATAGCATTCGGCAAGGTGGAATATCTCCGACAAATTTCGAAAGATAGATACTTTTCAATTGCATGTTACAAAGATTACACTTTGTTGTGAAGTCGTATAGATTCAACACAAGTGCTTCAGTCGAATATTGTGTATTCGAGGCTATATTTTTTCCAAAAACAATTTCACAAAATTTTAATAAATTGTTAAAATAACTTATACTCTACGGTCACCCGTAACAGCCGGTCACCTTTGGCCATATATTTTACTATATGATAAAAGGTGACCGGTCACTTGCGATTTTAGACGTTTTGTTAAATATCTAGAGAAATGCATGAGGAATTAACCCGAATCTCCAGTGGAAACAGAATAGTACAGGTCATATATTTCCGTGACGATTTTTTTTCCGAAACCCCATAGGGGACTACCAACAAATTGACAAAGAACAAATATCTTTTGGATAACCCTGTCTAAACAGATATAGCAAAAGCGTTCAAAATCTAGATTATGATTAAGTGGCTTAATCAGCAATTTGTGTTCATGTTTATGAGAATAGTATGTATACTCGAAAAAAAATTCAGGTTTTTATAAAAACAGTCTCACATTTTACCAAGTTTTTTACTTATAATTTGCTGAGTTCTTAATATAAAAAAAAGTTCTTTTCAGAAAATATGACAAACAATATTGCACATAATACCCTGCAATCAGAATTAAAATATAGTAAAATTGTATAAAAAATGAGCAAGTTTACTAAATACAGTGGTGGACATAATTATAAGACACCTACTGAATTTGAGATACAGTGAAAGAAAAGATTCAGAGCTTAAAAATGCTTTATCAAATACGAGAAAAACATAAATTTATTCTGTTATCACACGTAATTGTTTTACAGAAATGATATTTTTATAAAGTTAAATAAAAAAATTTAAAAATACCATGGACAAAATTATAAGACACCAACCTTTTTTTTCCAAATACAGTGGTCAACATAATTAGCAGACACTAATGGTTTAAAAGAAAATCCTCTAACATGGTTATTCAATATTTGGTGGAGCCGGCATTGTTTTTTATAACATGTAAGATGCGATTCGGCCTCGAATCTATCAATTCTAACTAAATATCGCAAGACAGTTCTTCCCAAGCACATTTTATAGCATTCTTTAGGTTTTCTACACATGTAAACTGCCTCCAATTTCGGTAAACCTCAACCTCACGAGCTAAGATCCCCCACAAGTTTTCGATGGGATTTAAGTCTGGGGAGCGAGAAGGCCACGGAAGAACATTGATACTTTGCTCTGAAAGCCCCATTCTTGTTACGTGTGATGTATGAATCGACGCGTTATCGTGCTGGAAAGTGTAGTTTTCGCCACAAAGAAGTTCACCGTATATGGCTAGTTGATCTTTAAGAAGATTCTTATACTTTTCGGAGTTCATTCTTGAATGCACAAAAACGATATCGGTTTTCCCTTGAGCCGAAAAACCAGCCCAAACCATTACTGAGCCTCCGCCCATTTGGCGGCTCATTTGTACATCAGGAGACTTCCATAAATCATGCCAATAATAGTGAAACCCGTCAGGACCATCCAGGTTAAACTTTTTTTCATCAGAAAATAACGCAGAGTACCATTTGGAGGGAGATGCCATAGTAAGCAAGGAGTACGTCCAGATCTTTTAATCACCGATCCATTAATTCCTTTTTTCAAAACATTTGAAATTGCACATCTAGAGCGTTTAATAACTTTTGAAATATTATTAACGGAAGCACCAGTTCCATTTAATCTCCAAATTAAGAGAATTTCACTTTCTTTTAATTCTGTACCTCGTGGCATGTTTGTAAATGCGTGAAGGCAGTTATCGTCTGCTTTAGTTAACTTCTGACGTCATAACAGCGTGCAGAAAATTTGCATATTGCACATTATTTTCGAAAAAAAGCAGGTGTTTTAATTAAAATGTTAGGGTGTCTTATAGTTTTGTCCATGGTATTTTAAACTTTTTTTATTAAACTCTATAAAAATATCGTTTCTGTAAAACAATTACGTGTGATAACAGAATAAATTTATGTTTTTGTCGTATTTGATAAAGCATTTTCAAGCCCTGAATCTTTTCTTTCACTGTATGTAAAATTAGGTATGTGTCTTATAATTATGTCCAGCACTGTAATGTGTCACTGCGCATGTCCGATTGCAATCAAAATGTAATGTGCATAATGTGTTAGCTAAATGTATAGAGAAACTTTTGTAAAAGTCACAAAAACATAACTTGAAAATACGGAAAATTATCGTTGGAAAATAAACTCAAAATCCGTTGTTCCCAAAATGAACCAAAATGATGAGGGGCTGTATCCATATATCCATTGAATAGTACCAACGTATTTAACAAAACGTCCAAAATTGCAAGTGGCCAGTCACCTGTGGCGATATAATGTATATAATTTAAAATAGTCATCTTATCATAAATATATTTTTTACAGGAACACGTGAAAAACATTAATGTTTGATCGTCCATTGGACGTCAAACAGAGTTCAATTGAAAACAATGGAATTTAATGTCAATGTGAATATCAATACAGTGTTGTCATCAAAATAATCTGTTGTGCAATACCACTCTCAGTGCAATACACCAATTGACGAGCGATAAGTAATTATTAGTGCAAAAAAATAATAAAGAATTTCCTTAAGCAGGCTTTATTTTTTCTGAGAAATTATTTCTTTATCAATGAAGTAGACTGGAGGCATATAAACTGAACAACATGTAATAATTCTAGAATATTCGGGATTTATGAATGATAAATAATCTTGAATAAGAAATAAGTAACTTTACCTATTTGGGGAGACCGGGGCTAGTAAGCGCAGTTTTTAGTTATTAATTTTTTGTTTAAGTTTAAAAAAAAAACTTTAACTGCTCTTTTAAAGAACAGACACTTGGCTATAAATACCCCGGAGTTTTGAGTTTGTAGCTTTTGTAGTTTATTTTTAGCGGCAGCCTAAAGTAAAAGGAAAATTGTGAGTCAACCTACCTCGTAACGGGGAAAGTTGCTATACCTATGGGGTAAGTTGGCATTTATAAAAATTGAAATAAAACTCAAACAAGACACGCAGTTAAGAGAAATCAATTTCCTTATTACCAGTAATTTTAAACAAAGGCGTTATCGCCGTACAATGTAAATTCTAAATTTTACAGACATAAAAATAATGAATAAACCATCAACATTGAGTAACTTCTATCCTACTCGATATCATCATCAGAGTTACAGTTGTCACAAATAAAAATTCGACTGTCTTCGTTTGGGAAAGCCTCATGTGCCCAAAATCTTGCATTGCAACAACTTTTCACGGTTTTTGCTGTTTTTCAAGCTACCAGCACACACCAGACACCAATCCAACTTGCACCGTGTTCAATGCGCCTACTAGCCCCATAATAAATTTCTTCACAAAAAGGACACGCAACCTTTCCGGTCTCCTCTATCTCCAGTATTAGCCGTTTATTTTGTCGAGTAATTTATGAATACAAATGCGGATGCAATAAGTATTTGAAATTCATGTCGATTTTTTTTTCCAATGCATGAGATTAAAAAATGTTTAAATTATTAAAATACAAGTGTTCATACCGATGTTTTTGACAGCTACTATTTTCTGAAATGTTAAATACATAGTGGGGTCATTCGATGTCACGGGCGGGACAGCTTTTCTACATATTTTTGCTGTTTCAACAATGTCGTTATATCCTCAAATTAAACCAACCATGCTTATATGAAAATCTTGTTTTTTTTTTGTTGATTTTAATGTATATTTTATCTTTCAAACCTTTATAAGTCAATAGATATAGGTATTTATGTAAGTGTCGGGTTCAGGCCATTTTGCCAGTTTTTCATGGAATGGCCCTGAAACAGGCAGATTACTTCAGGTACTACAGGTCTAGGATTTAAAATGTGGAGATTTTTATTATCTATTATTTTTTCATTTACTTTTTATTAATGGCAGGCAGTTTACTATGGTCTATGTCAGGGTTGGCACACCTTTTTATAGCTGCGTGCCATTTTTTTCGAAAAATATTTTACATGGCTTTGACGTGCCAACTAATAAACAAATTTAGTGGATTGAAAAATTATGAATAAAAATTACTTATTAAGATTAAAAAGTAAACGGGTGACATAGATTAGGTTATACACGTAAGGCATGGTGACGTCACAGCGACGTCGTTGAGAAGTCACACTGTGACTTTGTGACCATCTATGTGACGTCACGCGACGTCGATGTGAAGTCATGGTGACTGCAACGGGAAGTCGTTATGGCCGTTTTAGAGCTTGTTTGTGACGTCCTATTGTGGCCACTTTGTGAAGTCACGGTGTGACAAATTTGTGAAAAAGGTGTCATTTGTGACTATTTTGGCAATTACCTCGTGACTAACCTGTGACGTAAGCGACAATGCTTTTAAGTCCCATTGTGGCCAATATGTGAAATATGTGCCATTTGTGACGAAATTGTTATTAACACTGTGATGATTCTGTTACGAATTAATTTCTTTTGAAGATTCTCTAATGTGAAAACTAATGTAGCAAACGCGTTCAAACTCGAGATTATTAATAAGTAGCTTATTGTAATATGTGTTCATTTTTATGAGGATAGCATGTATACTCGTAGAGAAATTGAGTTTTTTATAAAACAGTCCCAAATTTCGCGAAGTTTTTTGCTTATAATTTGCAAAGTTCTTAATTTTAAAAAAAGTTCTTTTCAGAAAATATGACAAACAACATTGTACATAATACCCTGCAATCAGAATTAAAAAATAAAAAAAAATTGGATGCAAAAAGGAGCAGGTTTACTAAAAAAATGTTTCACTGCGCATGCCTGAATGCAATCAAAATATAAAATGCATAATGTATTAGCTAAGTATATAGAGCAACATTTGTGAATGTCTCAAAATCATAGCTTGAAAATTCTGAACATTATCGTCGATAAAATAAGCTTAAAATCCTTTGTTCCCAAAAAGAAGCAAAAAGATGAGTGGTTGTATCAAATATCTGTTGATTAGTGCCAAGATAGCGTACACAGTATTGCACGTACTACTATATTTGGATACAACCCCTCATCTTTTTGCTTCCTTTTGGGAACAACGGATTTCGAGCTTATTCTATCGACGATAATTTTCAGAATTTTCAAGGTGTGATTTTGAAACATTCACAAAAGTTGCTCTATATACTTAGCTAATACATTATGCATTTTATATTTTGATTGAGTAAACCGGTTCATTTTTCATCCAATTTCATTATTTTTTAATTCTGATTGCAGACTATTGTGTACAATGTTGTTTGTCATATTTTCTGAAAAGAACTTTTCCTTTTATATAAGGAATTTTACAAGTTATAAGCAAAAAACTTGGCGAAATTTGGGACATTTTTTATAAAAACCTTAATTTCTCTACGAGTATACATGCTATGCTCATAAAAATGAACACAGTTTATTACAATAAGGCACTTATTAATAATCTCGAGTTTGAACGCTTTTGCTACATTAGTTTTTACAGGGATATCAAAAAGATATTCATTCCTTTTCAGTTTGTTGACGGTCCCCTATGGGGTTTCGGGGAAAATCTTCGCGGAAATATATGACCAATACTATACTGTTTATACACCTGTAGTTTCAGATTAATTTATCATGTATTTTTCTAGATATTTAACAAAACTCCTAAAATCGCAATTGACCGGTCACCTTTGGCCATATAGTGTATGTCATATGACTAAAATTTCGTCATATATATCATAAAATGTTATGCAAGTAAATTTTAAATTGTATTCAATCAAAGAGCTATTTTAAGCACTATTTAATGTTGAAATTACTAGGATGTTATCATTTGAAGCATATAAAAAAACAAAAATTAAGCATAAAAAATTATTGGCTAGAAGGTATCTTTTTTTATATTAGCAATAAGCAGAAAATTACCACACTTCTCATAATACTGTCAATTTTCTAACACAAAATTGTAAAGAATACGAATTGACCTTTTAAAAAATATATTTTTGGGCATCACCAGCCTTTTTAATTTTATAAAATTCAAGAAGTTGCTTTTAGCAATAACGATGTGAAACTGCTCAAATGATAAATAAAACTTTGATGTGAAAGATTCCGTATCGCTGAGTAGATATCCTTTTTTTATTATATAAAAACATGCAATGCAAATTATTTCAGAACATTACTTAACGCAAAATTAAAAAATTACGTTTGCAAACATTTTTATTCTATAAAAGGTTTTTTATTAAGTAATTTAATTAGCTTTATATGTTTATTAATTATGTGAATTATTGATTATATATTTTTTTAATTTACGAAAATGTGATTTTAACCAGATAGTTTTAAAAAGGAAAATAAATGTGATTAAAATGCAATTTAAATGAATGATTTTAACCATCTGATTAAAATCGTTGACACACTGTTTTTTCTTTCAATTATTCAAAATAAACATTAAATTTATTAAATTTTATTGATTAGATAAAAGTGAAATTAATGGCATTTATTACTTTTATAACGTGTTTTTATGTGAAATTAATTATTATGTGAATTATTGATTATATATATTTTTTAATTTACGAAAATATTTTAACCAGATAGTTTTAAAAAGGAAAATAAATGTGATTAAAATGCAATTTAAATGAATGACTTTAACCATCTGATTACAATCGTTGACACAGTATTTTTTCTTTCAATTATTCAAAATAAACATTAAATGTATTAAATTTTATTGAATAGATAAAAGTTAAATTAATGGCATTTATTACTTTTATAACATATTTTTATGTGAAATTAACTGAAATCATAATAAAAGAAATTAGGAAAAATCATTTTTTCTTGCCTATTTCTTGTTGACATCGTCCTCTGTAATTCAATTATTGTAATTCAAACAGAGAGAAACGATTTTTTAGAAGAATTACGTCCTGAAAGAATACAATGACATTGACCAGCTTAGATTAACCGGTCACTGCACGTTGTATTTTTTCCGGACTGATATTTTATGCAAAATACTTCTTGACCGTATTCCTGTATAACTTTTGTAAAATTAAAAAAAAAAAAAAAAAAAAAAAAAAAAAAAAAAAAAAAAAAACCGTGCCAACTATACAAATTCATAGAACAGCTACTGTTTTCTAGCTGTTGCCACTGTTCGAAAGAATAAATACACTGTTTCCTCTTGTTATCGTCTGCAGAAAACAAAATTCGCGGACAGATGGTTTATGTTTTTTATTTGTTATTGTAGATTTGTAAGTTAAATGCGTAATGCTTTTATGAGGGAGTGTATAATTAAAATGTCCTGTTTGAATATTTTTTTTTTCATTTCACTTTTGTTTTCAATCGATTTCAAAACAATTCAAGTAAAAATGAATTGTCAAGTTTCTTCTTTGTAAATTATAAAAATTGTATTAGTCATAATTAGGGTATATAAAATAAAAAAATAATGAAATTTCTAGTGTATATAAAACCAATTTAATGTACAATAAAGAAATGCCTTTTGAAAATAAAAAAGTTAAAGTTTGTATCGCATGTAATAAATACAACATATGTTCCTAAAAAATAAGAAAATATTATCGGGGAAAGAAAGTTTTTTTTTTTCCTTTATAATCTTTTATTTTTTTTCTATGTTAATTTCCTGTAGAATAAAGCAGCGTGTACAATAACTATTTTTTAAAGAAATTTCTGGGGAAAAAATAAATATGAATAAATATGTCATGCGTTTTGCATATATTTTGTATATTTTAATATATATTCAGAAAATGTTAAATTTGTTTAAAAAGTCAGAAACAAATAGCAACATTTATTTTTAAATAGCGATTTAAACTAATTAAACATTAACAGAAAAGGAAAGTATTATTGAAAGTATAAAAGTGACTTCATTTGTTGTAGTAAAGTGTACTACAAAATCAATCCGATCCAAGCTCCAAAATGTATTAAGACGGCCTGTTTAAAGTATTTCTCTTCATTTTCAAAGCATTCTGAAATTTATTTTTTTGTCACACTGTGAGTTTACAATATGGTGGGTTTTTTGTCACATATGTGACGTGACCTATGTTACATGCAGTGACATGACAGTGACGTCACATTTTTTTTTAATTACCAGTTTTAATGTAAATAATATGTTTTGAAGAGCTTTTGTAATTTTTTTAAAGTTTTCTAAGAAGTTCACATCTCAGTCACAATGTAACATCACTGAGTGGTGGTATTTTGGTCACAGTTGTGACGTGACCACAGTAACTAACAGTGACGTCACAATGACGTCACTGTGTCCATGCATGCTATGAGGGTACTGTAATAATTATAAAAAAAATTATATTTTAGAAGTCATTAATATATATATATATATATATATATATATATGATTAATTGTGTTGTTGCATTTTGGAGGAAAAATAATTAATATTCAATAAATAATAATTCACCAGAACGCAAACTGAACTGGATTGATCTTACTACTTCTTTTTTATTTGGTCTTTTGTATTATTCATTTTCGAAAATAATGAGCTTGTGGGCATAGATAGATGGAAAAATTATTAAAAGGGCAAAAACCAGTTTCTTGAAATAGCTCTGAAATTAATTCCCAAGCTGTCATAATTGTACCATAGATATTTTTAATAATGGGGTAATTTACCGTATTCTAAAACGCCGCAATGGATAATCTTCAATTTCTATTTTATCAAATTTAGACAAGATCAGATAATCTAAGTTCGTGTATTTTGTGCATATCTCTTGTATATTGATTTACATCCACAAGCAATACCGTGCAAAAATTATTCTTTCGTGTGCCATAGGTCCGCCGTTCTTTTTTTAAATGTGGAGATTTTTACGTATTA
Organism: Maratus speciosus; assembly: GCA_963932465.1. Classification (NCBI taxonomy): domain Eukaryota; kingdom Metazoa; phylum Arthropoda; class Arachnida; order Araneae; family Salticidae; genus Maratus; species Maratus speciosus. The sequence continues at coordinate 291,334,173 of OZ010794.1, forward strand.
AAGGTCCATTCCATACCACATGTGGAATAGTTTTTTCTACACATTACTGTTGTTTTAACCCGTTTCAAGGCGGTGGTTCATTTTCGGACCACCTCATTTTAATACCTAAACACAACATTAGCACCAGAATATAGGAATGAAACATTTCCTTTTATTAAGTATCTGAACAAATCCCCCACCCCTTTTTTTAAATAAATTTGTTTGTAAATTCCGGCGTCGTTCACTAATTTCAGCATTTTACGAATATAGGTACCTTGCCCCTGAAAGGGTTAACAATGCTATTGTATCCTCAACTTAAAACAACTATGCTAATATGAAAATGTAGGGGTGTTTGTTAATTTTAAGTTAATGTTTGTTAATGTATAGTTTTTATTTTAACAACTTATAAGTTAATAAAAATAGGTAATTGTGTAAGCGTCACGTGCGGGACATTTTGTCTGTTTCTCATGGAATGACCAATTGTCTGACACGCTCGTTAGCGACAAGCGTTAACAATGGGCTTCCTACGAATCCACGTCTAGCAAAATACAGGGTGCAGTATGTTATCTATCGCCGACCTTTTATTGTTCAACCGTTGGTCGTAGACATATAGTTCCAATTACAAAAACGTTTCAAATGAGGTAAATATTCATGTTGTGGCATTTTTTAAAGCAAAAAAATCAATTTTATGAAAAATTACAAAATCTAACTTTATATACGGCCCCCCAGTCTCTATTGTTATATTTAGTAAAAGTTGACACATATCATAAGAGATATATCACAAAAAGTTTTATATATGTACTACAAAAATTGACGCAGTTATTAAATTTTAAAGTTTGAGATTTCGGCACGTGATTTTATTTTTCATTGTGGGATCAGTTAAAAGATCAATTAAAGTAATTCGAGATCAAAATCAGGGTGCAATGTCCTTTTTACGGCGAAACCACCTTTAGCCGGTATCGCCAAATCGGGGTATCACTAAAGAGGGTTATTTCATGTACCTACTTTGACTTCTGAATGCTGTTTGACCCCTAAAATTTAGCTCAAATTTTTAGATGAAATAAACCTCGTTGGTGATACCCCGATTTGGCGATACCGGCTAAAGGTGGTTTCGCTTTATAAGGGACATTGCACCCTGATTTTGATCTCGAATTACTTTAATTTATCTTTTAACTGATCCCTCAATGAAAGACAAAATTATGTGCAAAGATCTCAAACTTTGACATTTAATAACTGGTTCAATTTTTGTAGTACAGAAGTCAAACTTTTTGTGTTTTATAATTGTTATGATATGTGTAATATTTTACTAAATATAACTATAGAGACCGAGGGACGGTATAGAAAGTTAGAATTCGTAATTTTTATAAAATTGATTTTTTACTTTAAATAATGCCACAAAATGAATATTTACTTGATTTGAAACGTTTTTGTAATTGGAACTATATGTCTATGGCCGACGGTTACGAAATTAAAGGTCGGCGATAGATAACATATTGCACCCTGTTTAGAACAACATTAGAAATGTACAATAATGGAATTATTGAATTCAAAAAATGAACCATACATTACTCTTTACAAAACTTTTACTAAGTATTGGTGATGTTGCTGAAATCTTTTCTTTTTCTTGTTACTTTAGTGTTGGAAAAAAATCTCATAAAATAAATTTATACGATTTGAAAACACATTTGAGTTTTTTGAGATTGAGTTGAAAGAGTTGTCACCTTTAAAAAAAAAACATTTACGAGTTTTTTATTCTCTAGACAGGTCAATGTTTTGTAAATTTTCTTTTCAAGATACTTGAAAGGAATTTCGGATAAATAGTTTCTTTCAGACTATTTATGAAGATGGTGAGTGATATATTGTTCAAGAAACTGCCTGAGTGAATTAACTTTACTTTTAGGCGTTTTATAACAAAAGAACATGCTTTCAAACGAAATTGAAAAGTGTTTATGAAATCAGTTTGCATGGCCATATATGTGCGTTCGTGTTGTACCTATTTTAAATATACCCGGTATATTATATGCAACATTATATGATATTAAGCTTTATTTTAAAATTTCTAAGCTTTTAAAGATTTTTCAGTGGATGTATTTGCGTCTCTAAAGCAACACTCTTGTCAAATTTCAAGCTTCTATCCCTAACAATTTCAGATAAATCATGTTTTAGAACAGGGGTAGGGAATAACACCATTTTACTCGCCAATGGCGATTGAATTTTTAGGCAGTCTTTGAAAACTGCAAATTTTAAAGATAGGCCAAAAACCTTATTTTTTTACTACTTAGCTATATTTTGTAACTTTCCTTAGTATTGTGATGTAAACATTGTACTAAGTTCTATCCTATAATAAACATTCCTATCTTGTATATATTTCCTAATTTTATAGGGAAAAAAAGATAAAAAAAAATTCAATAATGATAATAAACTTTTTGCAGTCGCGTAAATTTTGTCATAAAAAGTTTTCGGCTGTACATTGCATTTTGCTCGCTGGTAAAATAAGCCCTTTGCTGCTAAGATTTTCTGAAAATTCTCCACCCCTGGTTTAAAAGGTTTTCAAATGTTTACCTCTAATTTCACACTTTTAAATTTCGATTTTTTTAGAAACTGCCTTAAACCTTAAAAATAACTACCGTGCCAAACTTCCCGTTCGGAAAACTCAATTGAGATTTACTGTAACGATATATAATACAGCCTATGTTGAAGAAAAGATGGTATCAGGATTTTGTCACCATTATTTTTTAAATTGGTTTTGTAGTTCCAGAGATTACCACTACAAACAGGGCTTAATTTGTAAATAAAAGTACCGGAGCCCTAAAACTCTGTGGTTCTGCCGGTACTAACAACTGTATCATTCCCACCTCCCCCCTCCCCTGTCACTCCTATCTGCAGATTTATATTTCATACATTATTTACAAAATTTAAAGCATTTTTTTTTTTCTTTAGCAAAATAAATATTTTAAATATATCTATCAGCACACCCTTAGCTGCAAGTATTCAACTTTTGAGTTATTACTCCTTTCTAACAGTAATCTTTGCCTAATTTTAATGTTAATTAATTGCAGAATTCTATGACAAAAGGTAATGATTATGATTCGGGAATAGAGTTACACAAAAAAGGCATATTTTGCAGCAATGCATTTTTTATGAAAAAATCAATGACATTTACGTAAGTTAATATTTATATGCTGAAGAACAATGTTTTTCAATTTCCTATAAAAGGTGCATATCTCAAACTATAATCGATTCCTTCAGCATAACAATCTTTTGTGGCGAGTCCCTGAAACTCAGATTAAATTAAAATTTTGACGCCGTTATCGGAAAGATTCGAGGCTACATAGAAAAAGAGTAAAAACTGCTCGATTGCATTCTATCAGAATAACAATACATGTTAATTATATCTATTTAGAAATGAAAGTGACTGCGTAAAAATACAGAGCAGAGCCTTAGCATGAGCAGCGTTCAATACAAAATAAAGAGAAAAATCACTAATGTGATTTTTATACCCTGACTTAATGGGAGACAAAAAACCTCAAACAAGCAAAAACTCAAGCTGATGCTCGTACGTTAAAAACAGAAAATATTCTTTTCAGGTTAGACATCTAAATAAAATAAAAAAATCCAGGCAATTAAAAATTATCCTACTGTCACAAAAGAAACTCGAACTGAAAGCAAATTCATTGTTCAGTCACTTGAGTGGCGCCGTTTTTAACACGTCGCCGCCATCAATGTCATAAATTTCGAAATTTCGCGAGAACAGAAAAAGGCGATTGCTGTTTTCCCTTCATTCTGATCAAAATGGCCTTCAAATGATTTGAAATACAATATAATACGTAATTTTGAAGGAGGAAGATTTTTTTTTCTATACACGAATAAATGCAATTTTGAATGTAAGACAGATTGAGCTTGAGCCAGTCAAAGCCCAAAGACTGATATAAAGATTGAGACCGTTTCATCTCCTACGTTTGTGACACATTACGTCACATATAATTGTTTTGATAAAAAAGAAAGCAAAAACTTTGAGATGGAAAGGAAAGGAAAGGGTAATTTAGTATTCTGTTTTTCAGAAGCGCTATTGCACTGGGCTCCGGAGCCCTGTATTTCTGAGCTCCGGTGAATTACGAGCAATATTTTAACATTTACTAAAAACACAGAAGTACCGGAGCTGGGCTCCGTTGCAAATTAATCCCTGAATACAAACATAAAAACATTTCTTCTTTATAATATTAGTATAGATGAAGTATGTATCATTTATCGTTCGTGTGCAGAAACGCACAAAATAACTCGGCTACAGAACTGACTATGATCGATAATTGCTGGAAGTGGATTAGATCCTTTACGAGGCTGCACGAAAGATTTCACACACTTTACCGGTAATGGACAGTGTTCCGGCTAATTATCTAAACAGCTAGTTATACCAGCGCATGCTCTGTTTTAACTGTCCACTTCTGAACTGAAATGAACTAATTTGTTGTTGATGTTAGAATTCTTTAGATGTAATATGCCGAATGTCGCTTAATAGATTTTTTTATGTTCCGTTTTGTTATTAAATGTATGTTCAGTGCCTTAAAAACTGTTGATTATTTGTCTAATTAGATACCACTGAACCTACAATATGTTAGATTTTATTTTGAAATGAATATTTAGATTAAATAGAAAATAATAGAACAGAGAGCGATTAATAATTTTTTTTCCTAAGTTATTTGGTTTTTGACCTTATCTGCCATATCTAACTTCGCATGTGACACTGTTCTTTGCCATACCGGTCATATGGCAAGTTTTGTGTGGCAGGATCAACTCAATAGGACCATTTTACCTTAAATAATAGTATAAAATTTATTTTATAGATATAGTGGTGCCAATAGAATAAAAAAAATAATCCGCTGTGGCAGCAATACCAATATTCACTGAACGTAAATACAATCTAATGGATAATCATGAACAAAAAACTTGTGTCTGATAAAGGTTACATTCTCTATGTAGATATCTGATTTCATTTTTTAATAAAAATTTTAATAATGATATTATTAATGTTGAAAAGTTTTCCATAAAAATATCTGATCCATATTTATTTCCCCTTGTTTGAAAGATATTTTAGTTTCGTAACTTATCTTTATTTGGAATAAATTATAGTACAAAAGTAAAGCTGTTGAATTTACTGGGCTATCTAAATATAAATAATGAGGTAAAACTGTAATTAATTAAAAAAAAAATTCTAAGATTTGGAGAAGTCGTAAAAAAGTTATTCAATATATTAAAATACGAAAAAAAATATATAATTAATTCTGGACTGAAAATATTGAGTACAAAGTAATATTACAAGTGACTACTTAGGTATGAACAATTACGTTGATTTAAAATCATTCATGAAGAATCCATTTATCACGTTTGATCATGATATGGCCTTAACATGATAGGATTCTCTTTATAAAATCCTATTCTTTGAATTTTTATTGCTTTTTTGAAAGTGAAAAAGAGGAATTATTGAACATCACCTGCGCCACTGACAGATGAAGATAAAAGGATTTTACCTTAAATTTATTCATTGGACTTCATCTTACTCTATGATTCACCCTAAAATTTAAGATAAAATAGAGAAAATGCCAAACACTGATATTGAAAACAGCATTTAAAAATGTTGTGTAGGGTGCCACTTTAAATGTAGAGAATTTACATTTCTATCTGAATATAAATACTGACATGAAACTAAACCAACAATTAAAAGACAACAAAAAGAAATCTCAGCTATTTCTAGTAACATAATTCATATAACTCATGTATCTTAATTCTGAGTTTTATTTATAATAACTTAACCTTAAATTATTCTCCTTTTTTTAAATAGATTACAGAATGAAAGTCAAACCTGATAATAAAATAACGTTCCAAAATAATGAATAGCACACTATATTTATAGTGCAAGTGATTATTAGTTAAGTGAGTGGACTATTTTAATATAAATAGTTATACAAGAAAAAAATTAACTAAAGTAACAACTTTCAGAGTCTCTTATAAACTGTAAGAAGTCAATTTAAGGGGGTCCGGGACACATTTTGAAATAATTTTTATTTATACAGTTAAAATTCTGAATTTTTTGTGATGGTTAACCATATTATTGGTAAGCAAAATCACATAATAAAACTTCTCATAACTTTTTTTTTTAATTTTAAAATTTAAAATTTATAAAAAAATCTGGGGTAATTTAAAATCGTTTATAACTCTAAACATTATTTTTAGAATTTCATTTTTTTTTCATTTAAATATACAGAAATATATAAGTTTTAATTTTGATTCAGTATTTTTTTAGATATTAATTAAAAAAAATAGAAATATTTAACGAAAAGAAAAAAATGGTGCAACTTAAAAAAAAAAAATCATATTTTAAAAAATAAATATTTTTTTTAACATGCTGAATAAAAATTAAAGTAAAACAATTGAAAAAGACAAAATCCAAGTTTGAACCATGTATCTTTAACGGTTCTTGACTTATAAGAATTTAAATACGAGAATTGGTGATAAAACTCATCATGAAGAAAAACGCATTTTTACAAAAAGTCTTTTCCATGACAGCCGTTGCTTGAAAGCTACATTTTGAAAACAAACCATAAAGAAAAAATTAATATTTCTTGTTCTAATTAAGATAGAAACATGATTTAAAAGTCATTCTAAGCAGAAAAAAGAAAACAGAAACAATTTTAATAAAATAATTTGTTACAAAAATTATAAAATACAAAAGTTGAAGATTTTTGTGTCCCGGACCCCTTTAACATGCAGAAACACAAAAGGACATTTTAAAATAAATTAAGAAAATTAAATACAGAGAATGACATAAAAATACTACAAATTATTATTATTATTATTATTATTATTATTATTATTATTATTATTTTGCAATTGTCGATTTAAAAAAAAAAAAGGAATTTTTCGACAGTTACCTAAATCAGCGGTATCCGAATAGGAAATAATTTTATATGATATTTATTTATTCACATTAATCTTAGTAGATGATATGAGGTGCTTTTTTTAAGATAAAATAATCACTGAACTCATATGATTTACAAATAGATTATAGAATGAAAGTCAAATGCTAGTATTAATAAAATCACTGTAGAATGTTTGATAGAAAATCACTTTTGACGTAGGTGAGTTTTCAGTTTTATCTATACATAAGTAATCAGAAAAGACATAATTAACTGAAGGAAAAAGTTTCAGAGTTCCTTGTAAAAAAAAAATAATAATAATAATAAATAAATAAATAAATTAAAAAAAAAAAAAATAATAATAATAATAACCCGACTTGGACATTTTTTCACTCTGTTGGTTTACGCTTAGTTAGCATAGTGATATTTCACGTCTTTAATATTCAATAATAATTCCCTTGTTAAAATAAATAAATAAATAAATAAATAAAAATCATTCCCTTGTTAAAAGAAAAAAAAATCATTAAACACATAATATATATATATATAAATTCTGGTATAAAAATATAATGAAGAAATATATATATATATATATACGCGTATTTTTATTTGTTTACATATTAACAACTGTATTGATTTCAAATTTTTCATAAAGAAATGGTTTATTTCTTAATACGTAAATTATCACATTGCTAACGAAGCGTAGAACCAACAATGGGAAAATGCCAAACCGGGAATCGAACCCGGAACTCTTGGAATAGCGCTCTAAGTGCTCTACTATTTAAGCTACGAGGGCGATGCCCAAGCTAGCATTTCTCACTCACATATTGCATTATTCCAAGGGTACCGTGTCCGATTCCCGGCTTGGACATTTTTCACATTGCTGATTCTATGCTTCGATAGCAATGTGATAATTCACGTATTAAATATTCAATAATTTCGAGCGTAATTTCACTGCTGAAAATTAATTGATAAATTATTTAAAAATAACATTGTTGGTTCTACGCTTCGTTAGCAATGTGATAATTCATGTATTAAATATTCAATAATTTCGAGCGTAATTTCACTGCTGAAAATTAATTGATAAATTATTTAAAATTAACATTATTGGTTCTACGCTTTGTTAGCAATGTGATAATTCATGGATTAAATATTCAATAATTTCGAGCGTAATTTCACTGCTGAAAATTAATTGATAAATTATTTAAAATTAACATTGCTGGTTCTACGCTTCGTTAGCAATGCGATAATTCATGTATTAAATATTCAATAATTTCGAGCGTAATTTCACTGCTGAAAATTAATTGATAAATTATTTAAAATTAACATTGTTGGTTCTACGCTTCGTTAGCAATGTGAGAATTCACGTATTAAATATTCAATAATTTCGAGCGTAATTTCACTGCTGAAAATTAATTGATAAATTATTTAAAATTAACATTGTTGGTTCTACGCTTCGTTAGCAATGCGATAATTCATGTATAAGATATTCAATAATTTCGAGCGTAATTTCACTGCGGAAAATTAATTGATAAATTATTTAAAATTAACATTGCTGGTTCTACGCTTCGTTAGCAATGCGATAATTCATGTATTAAATATTCAATAATTTCGAGCGTAATTTCATTGCTGAAAATTAATTGATAAATTATTTAAAATCAACATTGTTGTTTCTACGCTTCGTTAGCAATGTGAGAATTCACGTATTAAATATTCAATAATTTCGAGCGTAATTTAACTGCTGAAAATTAATTGATAAATTATTTAAAATTAACATTGTTGGTTCTACGCTTCGTTAGCAATGCGATAATTCATGTATAAGATATTCAATAATTTCGAGCGTAATTTCACTGCGGAAAATTAATTGATAAATTATTTAAAATTAACATTGCTGGTTCTACGCTTCGTTAGCAATGTGATAATTCATGAATTAAATATTCAATAATTTCGAGCGTAATTTCACTGCTGAAAATTAATTGATAAATTATTTAAAATTAACATTGTTGGTTCTACGCTTCGTTAGCAATGTGAGAATTCACGTATTAAATATTCAATAATTTCGAGTGTAATTTCACTGCGGAAAATTAATTGATAAGTTATTTAAAATTAACATTGTTGGTTCTACACTTCGATAGCAATTTGATAATTGTTGTATTAAATATTCAATAATTTCGAGAGTATTTTCACTGCTGAAAATTAATTGATAAATTATTTATTATTATAATGTTTATTACGTTTTATCTTTTCGTGCCCTTTACTTAATACAGCTTCTCTTATTAGGATTGTATTCATCGAATTTCTTTTGCATCTGTCAACTTGAAAATGTAGAATTCTTCGAAAAAAACCTACACCACTGCTGGCTGAAGCGAAACGTTTTTACAAGAAATTGTTTTTTGAATATCTGGAACAATAGAACAATGTAAGTTGGTTGGTGGATTTCCTAGCGTGGCAACTTAATATCCAGTGTAGATGTGATTCGTTTAGCAAGGGTATTGAGTAAACCATTAAAAAATTATGTTTAAACGCGGCCGGTTGCCACGAAGAGAAAATTAACTATTAGGAGTTAAGTAAAAATCAATTGTTATTGACTGGATATAAAAAGAAATATTCTAATTCTGAAACTTTTCCAAGCTCAGTGGTATAATCATGAATAAGCAGTTAAATATCACTTGCTTATCCATTTTTTTTTAAAGTCCTTGTTCAGAAATTGTACTAGAATCAGAACTCATGTCTTTTTCTCATAGTTGTACAACGATATTTTAAAAGAATAAGAATTCACTTTTGATCAGACTTTTGTAGACTTCTGATAGGGTTGAGTATAAATAATAAAATTTACTATTTTCAACAGATCTTCAAGGACGCGAACATCACGAAACGTCATCAAGGGGCGGGGTATAATTTAGGATTAACAGTTTTTTTCTTTGTACGGAAATATTTTTAAATGACAGAAAATATTATGAAACAATTTGAAAATGGTAGTAAAATGTTTCTATTGAGTACTTTCGGTATGTGGATCTGATGACACTATTTTCTTCTAACTCGGGCTGTGAAAAAAGAGCTACCCGCACGTACCCCACACCACCACGAACTCATTTATTAATTTTTAACCAAGTTTTGCCATAGGGTAAACCGGGGCACGTTTACGCATGGGGCACGTTTACGCAGTGCACTTTTTCGGATACGAGTTATAACTGGCGCGCCACCAGTCATGACAGATTGATACTGCTCCCTAGTGGGTATTCTCAGACGTTTTTGAGCTTCAGTCGAGCTTCGGTCTAGCATGAGGAAAGGATAATCTGTTTTCTGTCAAGGTGAGTAAATTTTGTGTTGAACTTATTGTGAACTAATAATACTTAGTTAAGGATAAACAAATATATGAATATTAGTAGAATTGTATGCTTTTTTGAAAGTATTTGTATGAACAAAAATGCTATTAATTTTCGTTGCACGTTAAAAAAAAAAATCCAAACATGGAGATGGGGCAAGTTTACGCATTGACATCGGGGCACCTTTACGCACGTTCAAAAAGAAAAAAAAATACGTAATAATTTACTAATTTCTATGGAAGTAGAACAAGAAATCAGCAAAGGAAAAAAGTATGAAACCAAAAACTACAAACGGGAAAAACTTTGTACACTCTGAAATAAAGAAAATAGCGAATGAATCTGATGACGCAGATAAAAACTGTGTGTGTATTTATTATTTGAAATAATACAATCAATTTAAAAAAAGACAAGGCAGGGTTGAATGTCTTAGATGCAAAAGGTGGTCCCATGACAAGTGTGCAAAAGGAAATACTTTATTTTTTGTTTGTAAAAACTGTAAAGGTGATGATGAAGATGACTAAATAGTTTCTGTTTTTAATTAACAATAAGCCCTATGTTTTCAGTTTAGCCTATAAATTATTCTTTAATTAATTCTCTTTAATTTTTATTTTTTAAGCATTATTTTAAGTTATAAATAAAACATTTCAATTTGATTAAATATTTATTTCACTTACTCCTTGGTATCACATATAATATGCATAAACTTGCCCGTTCCCGGGGCAAGTTTACGCAAAAAGCTTTGGTCTAAAAAAAATGTTGGTACTTTTCGGTTAGCCGGGCACCAGTGTTATATATATATATATATATATATATATTTATATACATACATATATGTAAATATAGATATATATATACATATGCATATATTGTATATATGACGGTGGTAGGTTATGTTTAATTAATGTAACATATATATATATATGTATATATACATACATGTATATGTACAGTCGTGGAAAAAAAAGCAAACACCCCAACTAACTCCTCAACAAATTATCGTAGAAGAAAGTTACTGATACCGAACGATTGGAAATAAAGTCTACTTTTAATTGATGTATATAAAATTTGCTTAGGGAGCGATCTACTTATTAAAACGAACCATAACTTTCTTTTTTTCAATAGCAGTATACATTTCTGACAGCATAAATGAGCCCTACACTCTTCAATTAGCCTAAAAATAGATTTGTATGCAATTCGTACCCTAAGTTTCCGAGAAATTAATTATTTTAAAACGAGCGTATTTTAAGGGCTGTATTCAAATTAAAGTTTCGTACTCGATTGTTAACCGAGAGAGCCTCTTGATCAAGGCACCTTAAGCACCACAAGTGCAGTCAATGAAGCCTGCTGGATTACACTACAGTAGAAGAAATTTCAAAATATCTAGTCACTTGTATCACAGACGGTCCTTTAAAAGATCCTTTTGCCGTTTTTTAAGCATAATTTGAAAACTACTTGGAAGAAGATTGTGGAATTTTGGATTTCCATAAAGCAGGACCTAAATATCCATAAAGTTCCATAAAAAAATTGTTGGTTGCAATTCATAATTTTTTCGAATATTAATTTCATAATTCATATTTCATATAGTAAAATTATAAAAATTGCAAATTCAACGTATTTCTGTTTGGGTATATTAGTATTATTGCTACACAAAAAATTAGCACATTAGGAGCATAATTTCAAGAAATATAAATAAAAATATGAAAATGTAATTTAACATTAGAAGCACTATATTTTGAATGTTTATAAATCGAAAACTTATCATTTAAATGACTTGACATTTGGCGTCTAGGCATAGTGTTAACCGGAGATTTTAAATATTTGGTAAAAATTGGGTATTGCTATTGAAAAAAATGAAGTTTGGATTCGTTTTAATATGTAGATGGCCCCCTAAGCAAATTTTATATACATCATTTAAAAGTAGATTTTATTTCCAATCGTTTGGTACCAGTAACTTTCGTCTACGATAATTTGTTGAGAAGTTAGTAGGGAGTGTTTACTTTTTTTTTCCACCACTGTACATATATATGTATATACAACACTGGCGTCCGGCTAACCGAAAAGTACCAAAACTTTTTTTATGGTTAAAAACACAAATAGGGTAACACTGAATACACAAATTTTGACTTTATAACTGCTTTATAAAACCACAATATCTAAAATTTCCAAAGTTAAAACATTAAAATTCACTGAAAAAAAGAAAAAAAAAAACAACAAAAAAAAAACAGCGTAAACGTGCCCGGTCTACCCTACACTAATCTGATTGGCCAAAGCTTACGGCGTCAAATTGACATATCTTGGCAAGAGTCGTGCTTGGCGGAAACCCTCGGAGGCGAGTGTTTCGATGGCGAAGATTATCTATATGTTAAACCCACTTTCTTAACAAGAGAATAAGATAAACTACGGTAGCATCAAAATGAATAGATGTACAGTAAATTAGCGTTTTTCTTATTTCTTTAACCAGTCAATTAATTCTAAATATTTAATTGCCTTGTTTGATCTTATAATGTGTAATTATCCTCCCCCTCGTATTTTTTTTTTTCAAGTTTTACAGCTTCATTATCCTTTGCGTATGAAGGGGTTTTAGCTTTTCTGAAGATTTCATCTGAAATGTTCACCCCCCCTCTCCTCCAGAAATTTATAATTCTCACCCTTTGCTCCACTGGCACGCAAAGCTTAATATCTACGCATGCACATTCTTTTTTTATATATACTAGGGGGCTCGGCCCCCTACGAGCTACGCTCGCCAACCCCCGTCCAGACACCGCAGACTCTAAATGCACGCTAATTTGATCGGCTTTAAAAATATTTCGAAAGATTGAATTATAATTTAAAAACAGTGGCGATCTCCATATAAACGAATTTCTATTCATTTCTCTTTGATTGGGGAATTTTAACGCCAAATCCGCTGCGGTACTACTTGATTATCCTGTCGACCAATTTCGCCAAATTATATAAATCGCCAAACCACTCGCCAAATTATACAAATTGATATAATTTTTATTTTAAATAACGAAAGAACAAATAAATTCGTACAACATTAATAAAAACACAAATAAAACGTCGAAATAAAAATAACTTGATGACGTATACACGTGTAACAACATTTCAAAATAAGCTAATATAAAAGGAATTAAGTAAAGAGAGTCTTTGTCTCCTGGTATTTTTTAACAAAGCGAAAAAGAAAGTTCTTTTAAATAAGACATTTTAAATTAATTCTCAAAATATCAAATAAATGTCTAGCGCAATTTCTAAATTTAAACTTTTTTGCAATATTATTTTGTGTTCATTTTATGTAATAACTATAATGTGACGTAAATATGACTTAATTTCTCCTAAGACTTCTAACGCATGTTAATGAATTTATTATTTTACAATATCCTTTCTCTTTTAAAATTCACGTGTATACTTTTTATGACGTAATTTTTAATAAGTTCCTGCTTTTTATACGTAATTATTTAATTCTAATTTGAAAGTTTTTTTCCTGTTTATAATAGTCACGTGTAAATAAATTTTTAATTTGAAGCAAACATTATTGCTTGCGCTTTTTATACAGTTTTGGCAACAGTTTAAATTAGTACAATTTTCTGAAATCTGTAAAAAATATCTCTAGAAATGCTGAAAATTTGAATTTAAAATAGAAATAAAACCTGAAAAAATGAGTCAAAATAAAAAATTAAAGCAATCTGCACTCCGGCAAATTCTAACGCATAAAATGATCTAAAAATGATTACACTGCCATGTATAGTTTTTGCTGCTATAAAACTTTTTTAGTGGAATGATTTTGTCCAACTTTAGCATTAAATAACTCTTAAAATAATTCTTCGATTTGAAAACTGTCTGCATCAGCGTGTTTATCAAACATTTCTGTATAAAACCACAGATTTTCATATTTTTGTATGCATTATTTTTGTTAATATTAACGAAGAAAGGCCTCCGGTCACAAAAAAATCAAAACCGGCGGCGGCGGCGGCGGCGGCGGTGACAGCGGTAGTTACTTTTTTTTAGAATAGAGAGATATTAACGAAGAAAGGCCTCCGGTCACAAAAAAATCAAAACCGGCGGCGGCGGCGGCGGCGGTGACAGCGGTAGTTACTTTTTTTTAGAATAGAGAGATAATATAGTAATAATAAATAAATAATTCATCTTCTACAATTTCCTAAACCCCTTTCATCTTCTCCAGGCACATTATTCTTAGAGCTTAAAAAGTTACATAAAAACTATTAAATCAAATCATTAAAAAATATTATAATTTATAAATTATTTAAATAATTATAAATATTAATGAAAATTTTATTTAAGTATAAATTTAATTCAATTTTTAATTAAATTTAAAATAAAAAAATATATTGTGAAATGAATTTTTTAAAGATTAAATTAGAAAATACTTAATGATAATACATATTTTTTAAATTACTTGGAAATTTCCCTGCCCTACTTTTGTAGTTAGGCCGCTGCTATATAGTTACAGTAAATAATTAATAATCCAAATTCCCCACCCCTCACATTGAACTTTACACTTCCTTGCATTTTGCCCCAGCAACATACTAAATTTAAAATTATGCATGTATTTTTTTTCTTATTTCTTATTTTATTGTAATAATAAATAAATAAATAATCTGTCATCTACATGACCCCCTCTGAAAATTCCATTAACACCTCCTCAAGTAAAAAATCATTAGAACGTAAAGAGTTAAATTATTTTTTAAATTAAAAAAAATATTAATTTTAAATAATTAAAATCTTTGATTTTATTTAATTTACGATAAAGATATTGTTACATTAAAAAAATTATTAATTCTAAAAAGAGTTTTACATCTATTATAATAATTTAAAATTTCCTGTTCAAGTTGTTACTTTATAGAGTAAGTAAACAATTATCTAAATCCCCCCCCCCCCCCTGCCAAACTGAAATTTAGTCTTTCCCATTCTTTTCTCCACCAACACACACAATTTATATCAGTATTTTTGTTTAATCTTTTATCCTATTTGTTATTTTATGGTAATAATAAATAAATAATCTACTACAAACACCTCCATCACCCCTGATTTAGACGATTTTTTCACAAAACAGCAGAAGTCGATGGAAACGCAGGGAATTCTCGCCGTCCCTTCTGTTGTAGGTAATACAGGTTATTATTATTATTTTATTATTGCTATTCGGTGTGAAGGGCGATATTTACACATTAAAAGGTTAAACAAAGCAGGTTAATAATTAAAATTAATTAATTAGGTAAAAATCCAGAAAGAAAACCAATTTAATACATTTCTATTAAATTTTGATACTGCAGTTTGTCTAATTCTCTTCGTAGACATGCAAATAACGTTTTCTATCAAAATTCTCTCCTCTGTTGATTTTCTACAAGTACGAATTCCGTCAAGAATTTTCGCATTGGCGCCGAAAGCTCGACAAATCAGATTACGAGATATAGTTTCGGTGGCCAAATTCAGTTGGGAAAACAAAATATAAATATCCCCCCCCCCCAAATCAAAAAGGAAGTGTTATATTCTTCAATTCGAAATTCCTAATTGTCTCAGGGCCCCACCAGTGGCCGAGAGGTTCTGCTCTCGAAGCTGGTAGACGGGAGGTGCTGGGTTCGATCCCAATCGCGCATGTCGGCCTAATCGTTCGGAGTTTTCGTGGTTTTCTTCGAGCCGTGGATCTTCCATGCGTTAATACGGATTAGGTTCCCTTAGAAAGACCCCCACGGAGGGCACTCTCCCCGGGCCTATATCCCCCGTGTAGATAATTGGCCGTCAAAAATCAACCCAACCCTAATTGTCTCAGAGGTACAATTAGTTAACTGGATCTTTAGGGAAAAAATTGCATGCCTGATGTTACATGATATTTGTTTTTTGATAATAAATTACTCTAGTTTATTTTTCCGGTGCCTGTTTGTGAATTATTTTTCCGTAAATAAAAATAAACTTTCATCTTTTTTTATTATTATTGCCATCCACTTTTTCGCTAAGAGAATCGACCCTGCGTTTCTGATAGGACGCCCACAATTTCTGCATTTATTTTCATATGGGTAGATAACAAAAGTATAGCTCGTATGCCTTCATTCGCTGAAGTGTCATAGCGCTCAACTGTTTTGTAATATCCTTAAATCATTCTATAAGTATATGTATGCAATGTCTCAGAAGTTATGGAAGAAAAATGTATAATGATGACAACCATATATTTCTCAAACTTGATGTCTTCTGTGTGCTGTCGAACATCTTGCACAGACTTATTCCGATTCTGAAAAACACCTACCCCTCTAGCAGAATTAATCCTTTCATTAGCTTTAGTGCATGTGATCTTAAACTATATTTCGCACCAGAATCAGCCTTTTCAAAACATTTATAGATAATGATTGTAATTTTTTTAAATTAAAAGCAAACAATATTTTACACATACAAACAATGTCTTTTTTAAAAAACAAATTCGTAATTGTATTCTTTAATTGAATTTTTAATTAAACATTGTTTGCTGGAGTTTATCTGATCATTGAATAATAATTTTAAATTGTATTGAAAGTAAGATCTGAACTTTACACAGAATATTAGGAGCGTGTATCAAATTTTTGCCCTCACATATAACTAATTGAGTGAAATTTATGAAATTGCTTCATTTTATGAGTCCTTTTCTATGTAGTTAGTGTGCATAGTAAGTAACACATTTGTGCAACCGATATTTCAAAGAGAGGGGGGGGGGTGTATTTCAGGAGGTGCGATAGTAGACCCAAAGGGGGACATTTTTCTAACTTTTATCGACCGCCACATGGAATATATTGCTGGAAAGGCCTGCAACCACTTATTCATGTTATGCACCTCCCGAGCCCCTCCCCCCAAATTTGACCTCCGGGGGGCTCTTTTCTAAATTTTGTGGACATCATTCTTGCCCCGGGGGGCAAATTACGGAGGAGCGGCTCGGACTTCGAGTCTACTATCACACCTCCTGGAATACATCCCCCCTCTCTTTGAAATACCGTTTGCAGAAATGTGTTGCTGTGCACGGTGACTAGATAGAAAAGGACTCATACAATGTAGCAATTTTATAAATTTCACTCAATTATTTCTATGTTAGGGCAAAAATTTCTTGATACACCTCGTATCTAAATGAAGATATTGAATCGTAGGTTGCTATATCTATTAAAAGAGAAGTGTCCCTTATATTCGCAATATTAATCTGTATTTTAAATAGAAGTAAGTATTTTGTTATTAAAGAAGAAATATTTACATGGTTGTATTTCTTTCATATAAAGGACAAATTGCTCAAGTATAAAATTTTCTCTTACGGAGGCTGTTCAATGTCGTTTGAAATGTTTGTAATCAGAAATGGTTGTCATTAGAAGAAATATTTACCTGTTTGTATTTTTTTTATAAACTGGATATAATTTTTTTTGTTGCGGAAGCTGTTAAATGTCGGTTGAAATGTTTTTCATTAGGTTAATAAGTCAAGTAGAAAGGGTTTAAATGCTAAAAAGTCATTGAAGTTTGATCTTGGATTGATCCTTCCTCGTATTGTTTGTATCTTTGATCCAGAAATTAATTTAGACTACTACTAATTCTTTTAATTAATTATGTATGTTTTATTAAAATGAAAAGTATTTTGTAGATTGAAAGAAACAACAACAACCGTTTTAAAATTGTACGTCAATCTTAATCCTGCAAAAGTATTTTTTATTATATACAAGTACAGGTTTTATACTGTACGTTATCTTTTAATTATATTTGTAATGAAAAAAAAATATTTATGAATAAGAAAAAATTCTAAATATATAATAAAAAACTCAAAATTCATAAAAAAAATTATCATAGTTTTTGTCATAAGTTATTAAAAAATTTTTGGTTTTTCAGGATTAGTTTGTGGGTAATTTAATTTCCTTTACTGGAAAAAAGAAACATGTATATCCGTCAGCTTGTATATCCGTACATGTATATCCGTCCGATTTATCTTGACATTATAAATAAATAAATTTATTTGTGTAGATATCAATAAAAGCATTGATTTAATACGAATGGATATTTTATGTTTCATCATATAGCGCCTTAACTTAATAGATTTCTCTTTATAGTATTCAATTATTTTTTTTTAATTTTTTCAGCGTAAAAAATAAGAATTATTCAAACGTCACACACGGTTAAACCGAGGCTAACGAAAAAGACAGGCTACCGCGGTGGGTCCGATTTTTTTTTTTTTTTACAGACCGCTGGTGTCACGTGATGCTCGAATGCACCAATGAAGGTGTGCGAAAAGAGCATCATGTGACTCCAGCAGTCTGTAAGAAAAGAAGAATCGGACCCACCGCGGTAGCCTGTCTTTCTCGTAAGCCTCGCGGTTAAACGTAAAATAATTTTACTCTTGAAATATATTGCTTGTCCTCTATCTTACCAGAAAATTTCAGATTCTTAAGATAAAATATTTCATACATAACTCATTTTTATTTGGAATAGAAACTGGAATAAACTCAAACTCTCATTATATATCTATATATGCATATCACTTTTAGTGTGTGCAAATTCACAGTGCTAAATAAAAATACTGTACAGTCTAAATAAAAATAATGAGACAAAACTAAAATTAATTGAAAAAACTTTATGAGATTCTCATATGCTGTAAAATAAATAAATAAATGAACATATCAAAATGCAAAAGAACTTTTTAAATTAAATTCTAGAATAAAAATGCAAAAAAGTTATTATTGGATATGAGTATTTTATTTATAATGATTATAGCAATTTTTACTGTCTTCTATCTTCAATAGAAGAAAGTATTGTAATCGAAAATTTTATTCGACTTCCGGTTTTCGACGGATTTACACGTTTTAGTTGTCAGAGATCCCAAAAAACATATTTATAGAAAATGTCTGTCTGTCCGGTTGTCCGTCTGTTCCGTCTGTCCGTGTGTCCGTCTGTCTGTCGCCATTGTACCATCAAAAAGTGTTTGAAGTTATGCATAGAATTGAACCAAATTTTTATTTTAAGTTTTTGGCTATGGCAAGGAGGTCTTCTCTGAATTTGGAAGAAATTCGCCGTAGGGGGCGCTGTAATAGCGATTTTTGTGTAATTTTGAATATTGTACCATCGAAAAGAGTATTAAGTTATACATAGAATTGAACCAAAAGTTTTTTTAAGTATTTGGCTATAGCAAGTTGGTCTCCCTGAATTTGGAAAAAATTCGCCGGTAGGGGGCGCTGTAATAGCGATTTTGGTGCAATTTTGAATATTGTACCATCGAAAAGTGTATGAATTTATGCATAGAATTGAACGAAAATTTTTTTTAAGTATTTGGCTATAGCAAGTAGGTCCTCCCTGAATTTGAAAAAAAATCGCCAGTAGGAGGCGCTGTAATAGTGATTTTTGTGCGATTTTAAATATTGTACCATCGAAAAGTGTATGAAGTTATGCATAGAATTGAACCAAAAAATGTTTTTAAGTTCTTCGCTATGTCAAGCAGGTTCTTCCTTAATTTGGATAGATTCACCGATAGGGGGCGCTGTAATAGCGATTTTTTGTGCAATTATGAATATTGTACCATCGAAAAGTGTATGAAGTTATACACAGAATTGAACCAAAAAAAATTTTTAAGTATTTGGCTATAGCAAGTAGGTCCTCCCAGAATTTGGAAAAAATTCGCCGGTAGGGGGCGCTGTAATAGCGATTTTGAATATTGTACCATCGAAAAGTGTATAAAATTGTGCATAGAATTGAACCAAAAAATGTTTTTAAGTTCTTCGCTATGGCAAGCAGGTTCTTCCTTAATTTGGAAAAAATTCACCGGTAGGGAGCGCTTTAATAGCGATTTTTGTGCCATTTTGAATATTGTACCATCGAAAATGTATGAAGTTATGCATAGAATTGAACCAAATTTTCTGTGATTGTTTTTGGTCATGGCACAAAGGTCCTCCCTGAATTTGCAAAAATTCCGCCGGAAGCGGGCGCTATAATTGCGATGTCTGTACGATTTTCCTTATTGTACCATCGAAAAGTGTATGAAGTTATGCATACAATTGAACCAAATATTTTGTGCATGTTTCTGGCTGTAGCAAGCAAGTTATCCCTGAATTTGAAAAAAAATCTGCCGGAAGGGGCGCTGTAATAGCGATGTCTGTGCCATTTTCATTAGTGTACCATCGAAAACTGCATAAAATTATGCCTAAAATTGAACCAAATTTTTTGTGTATGTGTAAGGCTATGGTCGGTAGGTCTTCCCTGAACTTGAAAAAAATCCGCCAGTAGGGGTGCAATTTTCTTTATTATACCACTGAAAAGTGTATAAAATTATGCATACAACTGAACCAAATTTTCTGTGGATAATTTTGGATATTGCCCACAGGTCCTCCTTGAATTGGGAACTATTGAGCGGTAAAGGGGCTCTGTGATAGTGATTTTTGTACACTTTTCTTGATTTTTCGTAGGTCTATTGTCCATCGGCAGCTCGCGCAGCTGCGGGAACTCGCTTCCTGCTATGCCGGCTATTCGCAAACAGCTGATAACAACGGAATATGGGAAAACTATTCATTTTAACAAATATCATGATATAGATTAACTCGTATTTAGTCCATTTAATTGATTGAAGCAGAAATAAAAAAAAAATGAAAGTTGGTATGGTATTGAACTAATAATATTGAAGTATTAACATGTGTAACTACTTTTTGAATTATTAAGATGTATAAGATAGAAAAAAGTTTTGGGATTGACACATCCAACTAGTTTTTATTAATTAACATTTCGAGTCCTAAGACCCCTTAACGGACGATTTGATTTTTTTTTTTTTTGAAGAAAAAAGGTTACATGTTCTTTTGTTTAACCCTTAATTGCATGAATTATTCTTTTAGAATTGTGTTTTTTATTTTTATATTAAGGATTAGACACCATAAATTTTAAGATTGATTTTTAATTTTATTTAATAGCATATTTTTGTAAATTTTAGAGGATTAATATTTCTATATAAATATAGTGGTTGTAGAAACTTAATTTATGTATTAAAAACTAAATAAAAAGGTGATGGAAATTTACATCACTATGCAATTTAGAGTTAAGCAGATAATAGTGATCAAATACTCATTACTAAGAAACGTTTAATTATTTCATGAAACATTTCTTTAGTTTTATTTTTACTTTTAATCTGGGGTAAAAAGAAATCCAAACAACAGTATAAAAAATTATATTAGTTTTAAGTTTTAAGATGTGAACTTTTCCATTGCAGCATACTCAGTTGCGATTTATCAGAAATTGCATATATCGTTTTTGTTAGGAGAAAAACAACCATTCACAATTTCAAGAAATAGTAATTTACACATGAAACACTGAACCATTACATAAACAAAAAATGCTAATATCGGCGGATAAAAATAGCAACATTTTTGGAGCAGCCTTGGATATCCAATTATTATATACCTTTAAAGACTTTATTTTAATCTTTGTTGTGAAAAATGTAAAAAAAAAAAAAAAAAAAAAAAAAAAAAAAAAAAAAAAGTGTTTGACTACTTTTTTTTTTTTTTTTTTTTTTTTTTTTTTTTGATGACTCAAATGCGTTATTTGTTTCTTTTTAATAAAATTAAATACATTTAATGTAGTCTAAACTAAATCTTTAATAAAATAAAGCTTGTTTTAAACAGTACTTATTGAAAATTGCGATGTATTTAAAAAAGAAAATAATAGTCAATTTTCCTTTCTTGAAGTTTTACTTTTTCATGAAAGCAGTTCTTTTTACACTACTGTCAATCATACACTTGTCGCAGGTTCTTTTAACCGTTATCTATTTTCGTTTCATAGATTTAATCAAATTTGGCAACTTTTATTACATACTGTGCCGTTCTGTTTTACAAATTTTAATACATACAGCATCCTTTCAATATATACTCTCCAGGTAAATTAATTAATTTAGAATTAAGCTACATTAAATTTGTTGATATTGATCAATGTTTTTCATTTTAGTCGATTCTATTTTTATGAACTCATTAATCATTTCATTCCTATTTCAATATCAAATCTGTTCTTAATATATATACAGTTATATATATATATATATATATATATAATATAAACACAGTACAGCCCCGATTATCCGCGGAATTGGGTGGCAAGGGCACCGCGGATAACCCGAAAAAAGACTGAAAATGGGGTGCAAGCACGAAAAAAAAAAACAAAATTTAACACAAAAACTATGTTTTAGTGTACAAAAAACATAATAAAACGTTTAAAACACATTTGTATGCACAGTACAGCAGAAACCTTTGCCTTACGTCTAAATCGCTAACATAATGAACAGTAAACAAGAAACAATGCCATACATACTGTACAAAAGTGTTGAGTTGCACCTTTTTAAAAAAATCAGTCACAAGTTTTTGCTTCTTGCTTTAGAAACACCTTTTCTATCTCAAAAATGAAGCTATTCTTGATATGCTCCCCTGGAATTTATCATAATAGTCTTATTTAATTGTTAAATATTTTAATTGCTGTGTTTACGTTTTGTTAATAAAATCAAGAAAAGAGATCAAGACTTTATATCTGATATTTTAACGATGGCAACCGAATCTAGAAATATTCTTCTATTACTCTCGAATACATGGATTTTTCTCTTTATATTTATTAGTAGGGCTTATTGTGTTTTTCTTGCTGTTGGCTTGAATTAAAAAAAAAAAATCGCTTTGCGGATAAACCGCACTTCGGATCATCCGCTCGCGGATAATCGGGGCTTTACTGTATATATTAATATATTCAATTGTACCGGATACGTGACAGTCAAAATTTTCAAATCCAGGTGAAATTCCATTTTAAAGAAAGTTCTTTTAATAAAATGAAATTTATTATTTTCAAACATCTCATATAGATGTGCCAGTTTTGAAAGTTGGTCATCTATAAAATTTCCTGTGAATGTTGTCTAATGTTAATAGGTGAAGTCAACCGCCTAAAGACTCGCTTACTCAAACATATTGAGTTGCGTTAAGATACATATTGAGTTGCGAGAAGTTGGATAGATTATACATTCTGCCGTTGCTAACCATTTTTGTCCGAACACCTTACATTAGACTACATTCACAGGAAATTTTATAGATGACCCACTTTCAAAACTGGTACTTAAGATGTTTGAAAATAATAAATTTCATTTTATTAAAAGGAGTTTCTTTAAAGTGGAACTTCACCATGATTTGAGAATTTTGATTGTCACGTTTCCTTTACAATTGTAATATATATATATATATATATATATATATATATTAAAAACAGATTTGATATTGGAATAGAAATGATTAATGAGTTCATAAAAATGGTATCGAGTAATCTGAAAAACATTGATCAATATCAACAAATTTAATGTAGCTTAATTCTAAGTTAATTAATTTACTTGGAGATCATATATTGAAAGAACGATGTATGCATTAAAATATATAAAAGAGAATGACATATGGTAATAAAAGTTGTCAATTTTGATTAAATCTATGAAATGAAAATAAGAAATGTTATAAGAACCAGCGAAGGGTATACGATTGACAGTAGTGTAAAAAGAACTGCTTTCACGAAAAAGTAGACCATCAAGAACTGAAAGTTAATTGTTATTTTCTTTTTTAAATATAAATCGTAATTTTCAATAAGTTCCGTTAAAAACCAATTTTCTTTTATTAAAGTTTTAGACTACATTAAATGTATTTAATTTTATTAAAAAGTAACAAATAGCGCATTTTCGTCATGTGAAAAGCTTCACAAAAGTCAAGGTTGATAATAGGATAATATTTTCGATAATCTAAATTTTCGAGAAGGTTCCATAATTAAAAAATATTCTTCTATTATCAATCCTGACTTTTGTGAAGCTTTTCACATCTGTTTATCCGCAATATTATTAATTTAGCACTTTTAGGTAGCTTTCTTTACAAAAAGCTACCTATTGCAGCCGTTCGGAGGAAAGCGATTTCAAAAAATTTTGGTATATTTTCATCGATCATGACCCCCAGACCCCGAAACCACCCTCAGTTCAAAATTGATATATATATATATATATATATATATCCATATATATATATATATATATATATATATATATATATATCTGACCTATGTCACACTGTAACTCTCGTATTTATGAACCGATTTGGATGTAATTCGGTGTGTGCATAGTACATACCAATGTCTCGACCGAGTTCATTGGCCAGCTTCATCCGCCATTTTGTTTCAAAATGGCGGCCATTTAAAAATTTAAAAAAAAATTAAAATTTAAAATGTGGTACCAAAAAACTGAAAATGGAAAAATATTTTTTCTTATGTATTTGACCGTTATACAAAGACTCCGTAGCAGTTTTTGTTTCGTCTATATCTTAAAAAATGGCTGAGTTATAGCATTTTGAATTTCTAGCGAAGCTGACATTTTGAAACGTCCTGAATTTTGTCACGCGATAAAAGGCGTATTTATGAACCGATTTGGATGTAATTTCGTTTATACATAGTACAGACCAATGTCTCGACCGAGTTCGTTGGCCAGCTTCATCCGCCATTTTGTTTAAAAATGGCGGCCATTTAAAAGTTTAAGAAAAATTTAAATTTGAAATGTGGTACCAAAAAATTGAAAAATGAAAAAATATTTTTTCTTATGTGTTTGACCTCGATAAAAAGATTCGGGAGCAGTTTTTGTTTCGTCTATATCTTAAAAAATGGCTGAGTTATAGCATTTTGAATTTCTAGCGTGGCTGACATTTTGAAACGCCCTGATTTTTGTCACGCGATAACAGGCGTATTTATGAACCGATTTGAATGTAACTTGGTCTGTACATAGTACATACCAATGTTTCGACCGAGTTTGTTGGCCAGCTTCTTTGGCCATCTTGTTTCAAAAGGGTTGCCATTTTTTAAAAAAAATGTAATTTAAAATTTGAAATGAGGTATTAAAAAATTGGAAAATGAAAAAGATTTTTTTATGTGTTTGGCCTTGATACAAAGATTCTGGAGCAGTTTTTGTTTCTGAAAATTTCTTCTTTTGTTTATATCTTAAAAAGTGGTGACTTTGAATTTCTATCATGGCTAACACTTTGAAACGATCTTGTATTTGTCTCGCGATACCACACGTATTCGCCTATTTCGATGAAAGAAGGCATGTGGATAGTATACGTCAATATCTCGACCAAGTTCGCTGGCCAGCTTCATCAGCCATCTTGTTTCAAAATGGCGGCCATTAAATTAAAAAATATATATATTTAAAGTGAGGTGCAAAAAAATTAGAAATTGAAAAAGGTTTCTTTCTTAAGTATTTGACCTTGATACAAGGATTCAGGAGCATTTTTTGTTTGTCTTTGTCTTAAAAAATGGCTCAGATATAGCAGTTTCAATTTCTAACGTGGGTGACATTTTGAAAAATCTGATTTTTTGCATGCGACAGCACTAGTATGTATCAACCGATTCCGATGTGAGTGAGCATGGTGCACAGCAATTACTAAGGTCTCGACCAAGTTGACTGGTTAGCCTCATCCACCATGTTGTCTTAAAATGGCAGGCACTTTAAGAAATCGCCGAATTTGGCAGCGAAATATAAGTTACTTTAAATAAAAGCAGCTTGGATAAAGCTGACTAATTTTGCGAAATTCTCATTCATAATGATTTAGTATTGATAAAAATTAGTATTGAATCTCCTACATTCGGTTTCCACTTAATTGAGCTTCGTGTGTTTGAATAATATAAGTTGGCTTTTTTAAAATAAGGAATATGAAAGCTACCTCTTCCTCCCGGCACTGGCCGGAAGGACTTTTTTATAATACTGCCGGAGGAATTTTGGTCTATTTAACGATATAAATTTCGGGATTAAGTAATGAAAAATTTACGACTGAAATTTTAAGATATTTTTTATTTAGTTGAAAAATGGATAAATTAATAACAAGTGTATTTATCACCGGCTAGCAAAGAGTTTATAAGTACAAGTATTTTTTCAGGAATGGAGGCGATTTCTCGGATTTACCCAATCCAAGTAATCTATTTTTTTCGTCGTGCGTTTACTACCTCATACTGAATAAGTTTGGTGCCGTCTTTTCAAATGGTCTACCAGTTACATTATGCATGCAGAAATATTTTTGCTCCGTATATTCTCCGTACATGCTCCTGACCACGAGATTCTTTGCTTGTTTTCACATTTTAATATTTAATATTTCCGTGCATAAGTTTTATATTTCATAAACTTTCCACTGATGATGGAGTTTTAGAAATGCTAGGGCATTAATTTGTTTAAATATCTCAGATTCACAAATTGTTCATGTCAGACATGCTAAAAGTGCTAAAGAAACATATGATCAATTGAAATCTGTTCATGAAAGAGTAAATTTAACAAATAAACTTTATCTCCTTAGGAAGCTGTATTCCATTAAATATAATGAAAGTATTAAAATGCAGGAACATATTAATTCTGTCTTAGAATTAGCAGAAAAATTAAGAAGTATAGGTGAAGTAATACAAGATGATAATTTAATAGCTATTTTGCTCTGTTCCTTACCAAATTCTTATAGTACCTTTATAACTGCTATTGAAAGTAAATATGAAACAGATTTATCATTAAAATATGTTCAAAACAAATTAATTGATGAGTATCTTAGAAGAGTTGGAACTAAACAAATTTCAACAAAATTTGAATCTATTGCTTTAAAGGGTAATAGGGATAAACCAAAGCATTTGAATAAGCAAAAATTTTGTTCTCATTGCAAAAAGAATAATCACAACCGTGAAGATTGTTTTCACTTAAAGGCTAATAATACTAACAAAATAAAACCAAAATATACTCAAGATATTTCACGTCAACAGTTAAAAAAAAAAAAAACAATTTCTCTGCTTCAACTGCTAGTCAAAATGAAAATCTATCAGATTCTCAAAACTATCATGAATTAATGGAAGAATTAAATTCTTCGGGTTTTGTTATGAAATCTCAACAAAATGGAAATAAAAACAAAAATTTGTCTTTTGTTATTGATTCAGGTGCGTCTGTTCATTTAGCTAATTCCTTGGAACTGTTCTCAGAATTAAAAAGTTCGAATAAAGATACAATTACAATTGCTAATGGAACTAAATTAACTGCAAAGGGAAAGGGTAAATGTACTTTTAATATTGAAACACTTAATGGTCAAACAAATAGAGTTACATTAGATCATGTGCTTTATGTTCCCGAGTTGGATAGTAATTTATTATCTGTGCAGTCTTGTACTGAGAAAGGTTTTGTTGTGACATTTAAAGATGATATATGTTTAATTAAAAAGGGCAACATCTTAGTTGCAGATGCAAAAGCTGATGAGGGGTTATACAGATTAAAAATAATACCTACAAATGAAAAGGTATATAGTGCTTCAGAAATATTACCCGTTTGTTCTAATGTTAACTGCATTCTAAAATGGCACCAAAGGCTGGGCCATAGAAATTTGGAATCCATCAAGAAAATTCAAAAGGATGATTTAGCTTTAGGTATTACTGTGAATAATTGTTCTCATAATACTGAATGTTCAAGTTGCATAAAAGCTAAGTTAACAGAAAAATCATTTCCAAAAGAAACGCAATACAGAAGTAAAAAACCACTTGATTTGATATACAGCGACGTATGCGGTCCTGCAGAAACAAAAAGTATGGGATCAAAAATATATTTCGTTACATTTATTGATGATTACTCTCGTTATACACAAGTATATTTTATTTCTTCTAAAGATGAAGTATTTGATAAATTAAAAGAGTATGTTGCATCAACAACAAATAAATTTAGATTGAAGATTAAATCCTTGCGCAGTGACAATGGAACATAATATTGCAACGAATCTGTCAAAGACTACCTTAAAAACTTAGGAATAAATCATGAAACAACGACGCCATATTCACCGTTCCAAAATGGAGTCGCAGAAAGAAAGAATCGCTCTCTTATTGAAATGAGTAAAGCCATGCTTATAAATGCTAAATTGCCAAAAACATTCTGGGCAGAAGCCATAGCTACAGCAGCCTACTTACAAAATAGATTACCCACAAAATCAACTGAAAAGACACCATATGAACTGTGGAATGGGCATAAGCCAAATTTTAGTCCCCTTAAAGTATTTGGATGCAAAGCATATGTGTATGTTCATAAACAGAAACGACAAAAAATTGACGAAAAGGCCACTGAAGGAGTCTTTGTTGGTTACGATTTAAGAAGCAAAGGATACCGAATTTATATAGGCGGTAGAAAAATAGTGATAAGCAGAACAGTGAAGTTTTTTGAAAATATGAACTCTGAAAATATCTTTAAAGAAAATCCTGAAGAGCGAATCTCAGATTTAATGCATTTCAATTTTTCAGAAGAAAATCTTGAAAATGATAGTGAAGCTATCCGAATAGAAAATACTGCAGAAGAAATAAAAATGGGTGAAAAATCAGTAGATAGCCCAACAACTGAAGAAAGTGAAGATAATTTCCAGAGAAGAATATCTAACAGAGAGACTAAAGGAATTCCACCAGAAAGATATTCTTACAAAACTGAAGACAGTTATTCCAAAAATCAAGATCCTGAAACTTTTAAGGATGTTTTACAATTACCAGTAAAAGATCAACAGAAATGGTTTCAAGATATGAAGGAAGAATTTAACTCTTTAAAGGAAAATGAAGTATTTGAGCTTGTTACTTTACCCAAAGGCAAGCAAGCCATTGGCTGTAAATGGGTTTACAAAACAAAGCGTAATGAAAATGGAGAAGAAATAAAATGCAAAGCACGATTAGTTGCCAAAGGTTTCGCTCAAAAATTAGGCACTGATTATGATGAAACCTTCTCTCCTGTCGTCAAACATACAACAATTAGAGCTTTTCTGACCTGGGCAGCTTATCATAAGGCCAGAGTATTCCAAGTAGATGTTAAAACAGCTTTTCTACATGGTAAACTAGATAATGAAGAATTATACATGCATCAACCAGAAGGCTTTCATGATGAAGAAAATAAAGACGAAGTCTATAAATTAAAAAAGGCTATATATGGTCTTAAACAAGCCGCCAAGTGCTGGAATGAAGAAATAGAGAATACTCTAAAGGCATATGGACTTAAACAAAGTGAAGCTGATCCATGTTTGTTCATAAAAGAAAAATCAAAGAAGACAATTCATCTCATACTGTAAGTAGATGATATGCTGATGAGCTCAGAAGATGAAAATGAAGTTAATGAAGTAATAAATTACTTTAAGAAATCTTATCCCATAACATCACTAGGAGAATCAAAATACTTCTTAAGTATAGAAATTTACAGAAAAGAAGATGGAAGTTATTTACTTTCACAAAGAAGTAAAATAACTCAATTAGTTAAGGACTTTCAGCTTGAAGAAGCCAAACCAAATTATACCCCAATGGAAACTAACTATTATAGTTTAGATAAAGAAGAAAATCTTTTATCATCATATGATAATTATAGACAAGCTATAGGAAGTCTTTTATATATTTCCTCATGCACAAGACCTGATATTACCGCTCCTATACACATACTAAGTCAAAGATGCAATAATCCAAGACAAAAGGACTGGAATGCTGTTAAGAGGGTAATAAGATACTTAAAAACACGAAAGACCTTGATCTCCACATTTCTTCAAAAGAATATCCTAATATGGTTGCATACTCGGATCAATATTTTGTGTTATTCTGTTGTATATCAGCTTCTTAAGATTGCCCGATCAGTTGGATGTGAATTTCCCATCACTGCATACCCCTCACACCCGATGTGCAACAAAAAGGGTTAAAATCGAGAAAATTCTATGTTACAGTGCTTCCTTCCGGCGGATTATTCCCAAATTCATCTGCGACCTGCTGGCCATAGCCAAAAATATACTTTTGAAATTTGGTTCAATTCTATGCATAATTTCATACACTTTTCAGTGAGTTAATATTGAAAATGGCACAAAAATCACTATTACTGCGCTCCTTTTCGGCAGAATATTTCCAAATTCAAGGAAGGCCGGCTGGTCATATCCAAAAACATACACAAAAATTTGGTTCAACTCTATGCATAACTTCACACACATTTCGATGGGACAATAATGAATATGGCACAAAAATTGCTATTCCAGCGAAATATTAACCCTTAAAGACACGGGCGGCGTACTCGATGCTCCATCGGCTTTTAAAGCCTATAAAAAAATAAGATAAGAACTTTTAATGATATATTTGTGTAATACAATGCCCAGTAGTAGTATGAAAGCAATAAATGTCCATAATACAGTTACTAATTAATATATTTATTGTATGGAGCCCTCTGTACGTGAGTCATACACGCACTTAACCGTTGATCTTGGTAAAACAAACGACCCTCCAACCCAGCGATTGCCTGTTACGCATGGAAGATTGCTTGTGTGATAAAATGGAATTTTTCAATAATGAAGTTTAAATTAAGTGTTTCATCCTCACTTAATATTTCCTTTTATATATGATGTCACTGCTAAATTACACATTTATGTTATTATCTATATTATAAAGGACAAACATATCTGTGCGTAACGCATACGTCATTCTGCGAATGGCAACACTCTGAAATTTGAAATAAAATTTCGGTTTCGCAATTTTCGCTACTGCAAAATTTTAAACTTCTAAACATCCCACATTTTAAATTTTTACACCGTCTTATACAGAAAAAAATTTACTTTTAAATGCAATTTGTTTGAAAGCTGTATCTCAATTTATTTTTGAGATATTAATTTTTTTATAGTTTTTAATACCAATTTTCTCATCGTGGCAACTGAAGTACTTCATTTCTATTAAAAGTGGTTTAGTTATCTTTATTGATTATATTCTTACTGATGCCATTTTTTCATTACAATTAAAAATATTTTTTTCATTCCGCTGATATTGAGTTTGAGACAATAGGCAAAATATTTCAGCGACTGAAAATGACGTCATATTTAAAAGAAAACGATAATTTTACTTGATAAAAAGAGATATTTCCTCTTGAATAAGTCTAAAAATTATAAAATTCTGGAATTTTTACGCGCAGGTACAGAGATTATACTAAGACTTCAAATCACAAGTGGTAATTTTCACATGGAAAGTTGTAATAGTTGACAAACGCGACTTCATGCTTGAAAAAATATTTATTAATAACTTATTGCGCTTTAAAATGTTTTTAAATGGTTAATATGGATGTGAAACGTGGAAAATGACTTGATTCGGTTTAGATTTAAAGGGGGGAAAATTCTATGATGTCGTAAAATCATTTTTGCTGATTTTTCATTACGTAATACCAAGCAATAATTGATAACTTAATCAAAATTACTTATCTTGATTATATGTTACTGATTACGCATATGAATAAAGTTTAATTTTGCAATAATTTTAACAGTAGAAATTTATGAAAAAGTATTTAATTACTCTTAGGTTAAAATATGTCTTTGGAGAGTTAAACTAACAAGTGTAAGATGGATTTTTTATTCAAATTATTTAATTGTTGTCGATGTATTATAAATTTGATGCAACAGTTCCTTTGTAAACATTTTCTTTCGTCGAAATTCGACGGGATCCACCTCGTTCTTTTAAAAGAAAAAAAATTAGAAAAATGGTCTATCGATGAATATTTTAAGCTTTTATATACACTTATAGTAAATATATGCACATACTCAATACGAAATGGAACAATGGAAGAATCTAGAAGGTGCTCTGGATTGCTTAATTGCTGGGCAACTTTATATCCAATGTAAAGGTGGTTCAACTAAGTGAGGCATAGGGAAACATGAGAGGAAAATGTTGTGGTTAATCTACATTAAAAATGAAAAAAAAAATTACTTTAATGACTAAGGTAGAAATGAGAGTAAAAGAAATACTTAAAATTATAAGAATATATAAAAGTATAGAATTAAAAAAAGGGAAAGATGAAAAAATTCCATTAGATCCATAATAGGCCAGCAAAAGAGCTACCGGAAAAACCACATCATACGAAACAATTAACAGAGACTACACGTTTAATTTAATAAAAATAGAATGCTAAAAAGATAGCAGAATAACAGTTACTTTTTGCAATTCCTACTATTAGTTCACTCTCTCCCTATATTTATTTAGATATATATTTATTTATTTATATATTTATATATCTTGTTCAAATTTTCAATCATTAATAAAATTCTCATTATTTATCTTATCAAGTTGAAATAATTTTTTTTAAACTTGTACTGGATGACAATTGATGTTAATACAGTTTTTTCAAATATTAATAATTAATTAAATTTTAATTAATTAATTTTAGTTTTGCATGGGAAACAAAGTGGCGGCCATTGGTTATTGAAGATCAATGAAAGTATTTTCAATAAGGGGTTACCATAGGGGAAGACCCTGTCCTGTCGCCAAATACCGCCGAGTTTGTCGCCAACTTGGCGATATATCGACAAATTTGGCGGCCAAAATGAATCGCCAAAAGTGACGCCAAATTGGTGATATCTCTAATATTTCGCCAAATTCCCATAGAGTTCCATTGTAAATTTACTTGCTTATAGAAATTCAACAAATTGAGATATTTTAATGCAACAAAAACTAATATTAGCTTAAGGGATTATATTAAATTTTTCTTTGATGACCTAAGTAGGAATTGACTTTAAAAATAAAATTTTTATATTATTTGTTTCATAAGAAACAACGACAGAACAGACAAAGAAAGTTAAGTATAGCAGAAAAGTGAGAATATCTCACTAGATTAATTTTAACACAATTATTCTAATTGGTAAATAAATCATATCAGATGTAAATTTCCAACTAGGCGAAAAATGTCTGGACAAGCATTCGAACCAGGGATCTCTTGGCTGAAGCCACCAATTCTCTACCATCTGAGCTCTCCTTGGCGAATCTGGCGGAACTTTTTTCACCCAGCTAACCTTATTGATTATAGCATCCTGTCTGAAATCTGGTTCAGCTCAACAGAATAAATCGCAAGTAATGGAACTCCAGAAATCTCTGGATACGTATTTATAATAGATTAATTTTAACACATTTATTGCAATTGGTAATCAATAAGATTAGCTGGATGAAAAAGTTCCACCAGATTCGTCCGGGATAGCTCAGATGGTAGAGCATTGGCGTCTTCAGCCAAGATATACCTGTTTCGAAACCTAGTGCAGACATTTTTCGCCCAGTTGTAAATTTACATCTAATGAGAATATCTCAGTCTTCATAATCAATTAAAACAGCATATTTAGGGCGTTTACGGATGGCGGGATCGGAGGATTTACAGTTTGCTAATTCAGCAATTATTTGATTTGGAATATTGTAGACAGTTTTATAGAAATTTTTGGCAAATTGGTTTATTCTTTTTTTGATTGAAGTTGCTCCTATGTCTCTAAGGATGGTGGTGTTTCTAAGATAATGCTGACCGTTTCTGATATTACGGAGATTTTTATTGTGTGCTCTGTAAAGATATTTCATGTTTGTTTTACATCCAAAGCCGCAGATTGAACAGGCATAAGTGAGTACAGATCTGATTCATGCATTATATAGAATTAGTATATTTTTTATTGAAAGAGTTTTACTTTTAAGGCGAAGTGAAAGAGATTTAGAAATGCAGGAGACTTGGCCTCTGATATAAAAAAAAGTGTTTTTTTTTCAGGGTAATATTCTATCAAGGGTAACGCCCAGATATGTACCATGGTTAGACTAGGGAATACTAGTGGTATTATTAGCAATAAGATGGTTAGTGTTTGTTAATTTTTTAGAGAAGTAAATAGCAGCAGCTTTTTGTTCATTACACGACATTTGACACTCCAGTTAAGAAAATCGTCAGGTGCTTTTGGAGGATTTTGTATAAGGTATATGGTTGGTGAGCAGAAACGTACACTGCCGTGTCGTCCACGTACAGAGCAATAAAAGTCCTCAGTGTGCTTGGAATATCCTCAATCCCTTAATTCTCGCTCCCGTGATATTCACGGACTGTGTCTTTTATTCAGATTGTTTGATTCCCACCAGTTTCATAAAATAATATATTTATCTTATGGTATCATTTTACCTGCCATTATATAAGTTAAATATTTCTTTTTCAAAAAAGTGTTGCCAATAAACAATTTGAATTTTTAAACCGTATTTTAATGCGACCGTTAAGGGGTTAAAGAAAGTGTGCCAGCAAGAATATAGATAAAAAGTGCGGAGTGTATATTGTTAACGCGGACGTAAAAAGTGCGCGGTCGCTAAGGTATGAATGTATTAGGTAATATGAAATTGCATATAATCCGGGTGTTTTTGATGAATAGCTGTAAATTTTCCGGTACGAGCATGTCAGTATTCAAAGAAAAACAATTCTGTTATACTTTTATTTTTGTAAAACTTTAAATGATATTTCAATTTTTAAGTTTTCCATGCCATCTTGGTCCATAAACATTATCTTTTACTTGTCATCGGCCACTTTTATTTAATAAGGACTTCTTGATTATGTTTTTTAGTTTGCTTGTTTTGGGGAAAAAGACATATGACATCTTAAAATCCAGTGTTGAGTTCAGGGGGTGGACCGAGTGGACATTTCTCCACCGGAGCAATTAGATGTTTCCCGGAAGATTTGAGATTTTGTATTTTTAACCCATTAACAGTGTGGCCCGAACTGGATTCGGGCAAGAACACTTTTCTTGCTTCGTTATTAAAAGCATTTTGATACCACTAATTTGTAACTGTAAATGTAAGTTTATGTTTATTGATTGTCAGATATTTTTCGATTAAGTAAGGTAAATATTTTAGTATGGAAAAAGTGGTGTCCAGCCCCATTTTTAATTTTTTTTTGTAAGAAAACAAATGTCACTGGTAAGGGGTTAATGATCAAAAAGTGCAATACCCCCGGAACTGTATAATTTCCTCTCCAGAGTAAAGTGTCTGAATTCAACACTGTTGAAATTATTCAAGTTCAGTCGGAAGCAGCATAGCTTTTCATTGGATAAATGATGAGAGGTAGCCTGAAATTTGAACCTTGCAAAACGAATTAAGAGTCTTTCGAAACTATGTTTGCTGGTCGTTGTTTTGTGATGATAAGTTGGTTAATATGAAACATTTTTCCAAAGCCTTAAGCTTTGTTTGTCTGCGAAGAGCCAATATGTCTCTTATATAGAGGGATGTATTTTACGGGACGAAACTGCCTAACATTGCAAAGAATTTAAACAAATAAGCCTCTAAAAGGCTGAATGCTATCTGTTTATTTTTGCGACATCTTTGTTCAAGGTCAGCCATAAGATGACATCCGATCATCGAAAATTCACCAATAACGAGAAACAACACTGGATTTGGGCTGAGCTGTAGATTTCTTGACGTCTGACTTTTTAACCGATTAATGCCGGTTGGTACAAAAATTATTTTATTATTATTATTTATTATTATTTATTATTTACAAAAAACCGAATTAATTTTATTATCACTCACTAGATGGCAGTATCTCTCAAACTATGATGCATTTGACATCTTAAATAATCACAAATAAGTATAAAAATAGAATTCTCACATTTTTGTGGAAAATGTGCCTAGTAGCGGGTGTAAAAACTGAGTAAATACGAAATCAATCATCATGCCTCTACATTCAAAAAGAAAAAGGTAAATTACGCATATTTTTTTTAAATTTTAATAATGTTTTTAAATGGAATCACAGTTGCAATAGTTTACTTTATACAATTATGCTATTTGAAGTTAGTTTTACTTTTGTTTCATTTCGTATATTCACTTTTACTTTTAATGGTAGAAAATTGTACCAACCGGCATATATGTAGTCTCAATCTTAGGTCGACGAGAAAATAAAAAAATAAAACTTCATTTCACTTACCCCAACCCATACTGATTTTGAAAATTAATCAACACCATTCGTTTGTGCTGGTTTCTCCCGCAAAAAGTTTCGTTTGTGCCACTTCTGTTCGCTCGTTATAACGAACAAAATGGGGCGGGGCAGTGAAACGACAGCCCCGCACCATCAACGAAATGAAAATTCTGTTACCACATTCGTTTATGCTACGTTTGTGCTGTTTTGTTCCGAAAAAAGTTTCTTTTCTGCCACTTCCGTTCTATCTCGTTATAACGAATTTTTATAATTCAAGGGCACTTATAGAAAACCACTTATGAAAATCCTAAATAAATACGTGTCACGAAATGAAATACGCAATTCTTTAGTGCTATGTAAATGTCGGTTTGTGCCGTAAAAAGTTTCGTTTGTTCCATTCTCACTCCCTCGATATAACGAATTTTCCACATTTTCAACACAGGGACCAGGGACATTTTGGTGGACCCGCCCAATCAACGAAATCTAAATTGTATTACGGCATTCATTTGTGCTGGTTTTTGTCGCAAAGTGTTTCTTTGTGCCAGTTCCATTCTCTCGTTATAACGAATTTTTATAATTCAAGGGCACATAAAGAAAGTCACCTATGAATAAATACGTGTCGCGAACTGAGATGCGTAATTCTTTAGTGCTATGTAAATGTCGGTTTGGACTCACATAATTCTCACAAAGGAAAATATTTTTACCTTCGTTGGTATTTTATTAGTATCTTGTTATAACAAACTACCTAACAGTAGACTCTATTGGGCTCATTCAACTGACGTGCACAACAATTTAATTCCACAGACATTGAGAAGATACACTTTTGGTGTGATTTTGAGATCAGTATATTTCGCAAATAACATGGAAATGGACGATGATAGATTATATAAAGTCCGCCCCATTTTTGAGCACTTCAACAGAGCATGCAACGATTTAGACACCCCAGAATATATCAGTGTAGATGAGTCCATAGTCTCTTATTATCGACTTAGACAATAAGGCATAAAGTTAAAAATGAACAAATATTTGACCATAGAAACCATTGGATAGTGAAATCAGAGCAGAAACATACCCGATGTAAAAAGTGTGGCTGAAGAAATGGTTATAAGTACAAAAAG
This sequence comes from Maratus speciosus, assembly GCA_963932465.1. Lineage (NCBI taxonomy): Eukaryota > Metazoa > Arthropoda > Arachnida > Araneae > Salticidae > Maratus > Maratus speciosus. Next base: position 291,371,206 of record OZ010794.1, read on the forward strand.
TGTAATCAACCCCTTCATCCCGAATGCCATAACAGTTATCATGTTAATTCTAATGCATAAATATTCAGTTTAATAAAAATATGTTACGATTTTTTAAAGGTAATTACAATTTTTAAATCTTTTTTTCTAAGTTTTAGAATTTGTAAATTATATATTTTACAAAATTTTCCTTTGCAAATTGAATTGCAATTAATTTTTTTTAATATAATTTTAATTTTTAAAAAACCTTATTATACAAGTATAAGTAATATTTTACTAATATATAAATCTAGAATCTATTATTATAATTATTATTATTATTGTTGCAATCAAACAATAAATTCAAAATTTGCCTTAAAAAAGTGATTTCATACTACGCAAACGCCGGTTGGTACAAAAATCTACCATTAAAAAAAACTTAGTAAATACAACGGGAAAAATAAAATTTATGTACGATGTGCTTAATAGACACATAATGAACAAATATGAACAAAATTTTCAAAATCTATCGAGTATTTTGAAGTCGGCATTAATGGGTTAAATCTACGAACCATTTAAAATATGTTGGTACTTTCAGAGTAGAGTGAATTACCTTGCCTTCGACATTAAATACAGCAGTAATCATTAGTGCAAAAAGAATGATAGCTTCTGGTCCTAATTTCTCAATGACTGATTTACTAATTTCTTTGATTATCGTACTTTTTGTAGCTCTTGCTTTTCCAATAATAAAAGATGATTTAGAGAAATTTGTAACTTTTGTTTGCAATGACGAAAGTTGTTCTGTGCATAACTAAAGTATTTTCTGCTGCTCATCTGTAAAGCTGATGTCAAAGTTATCATAATTTTCTTGCAGCGTAATTTGTTGTTCGTTAGAATAATTTAGCAATGTTATAAGTAAAGACAAACCAATGGTTAACAGAGTCTATGGTAAAAAATAACCACAGGATGTAATTGAGCGATTACGATTTATTCAATGTAGTCCGGATTTTCAGACAATCAAAAATTGGAACTTGATCCATTGAGTTAGCGGCAGAAAACTTCAATGTCCCTTCAAAGACTTGCAGATGCAATGTCCCTTCAAAGACTTTTCTGGCGGAGCCCAGACATATTTTATATCATATCAGGGAAAGGTTTGTAACACGTATGTAACACACACACATAGGTAGTCGGCTAAACTCTTCTATCAAACTTGATAGTTTTATTCTTCTGAGTTGTTGTTATATCGTTACTCTGAAAATACTCGAAAGGCATCTGGTTTATTGTTATCCGACTTTTCGTCGTAGAATTACGCTGAATAACTCTTTTCATCTCAATCGTTTTCTTTTAAGGGGTCTTGTACCTTTTAAGCGCGTTGAAAATTAACAAAAAACTTCAAAGTTTGAATTAGCCTATCTTCAAAACTTTTTTATGTATAAACAGGAAATTTTGAATAATGATTAAACAGATTGTACTTTGTAATATGCTACAATTAGTTATTTATTAGCCTTTTACAGAATTTGTGTATCGTTGAAATCAAAATAGCTCTATTTTTTATTCCAAAAGTCATTGCGCGCATGATATCTTGAGAAAGTATGTATGGATTGTCATGAAATTGGGTAAAGATTGTAAACAAATATGTGTGTTTAAAATGAACTTCTTTTAAGTATTTAAAATGGTAATATTTTTAGTTATGGCTATTTTTATTCATTAAATATATATATATATATATATATATATATATTTTACAATTTTTTTTTATATCGTTAGTGAAATAATTTTTGCCTAAGAGTAGTTCATTTTAAACACACATATATGTTTAGTATATTTACCAAATTTCATGACAATCCATACATACTTTCTCAAAATATCATGCGCGCAATGACTTATGGAGTAAAAAAAAAATACCTATTTTGATTTCAACAGAACAGAAATTCTGTAAAAGGCTAATAAATTTCTGATGACAGCATATTACAAAGCACAATCTGTTAAATCAATATCCAAAATTTCATGTTTATACATAAAAAGGTTTTGAAGATAGACTAATTCAAACTTTGAAAATTTTCGGTAAATTTCGTCGTGTTTAAAAGTTACAAGACCCCTTAACCGGCATTTTCGTAACTTCTGTATATAATGTTGTACATACAAAAGTACGTACATTTTTAAAATGCACACAAAAATCTAGGCAACATATTAAAAAAATCAGGTATTGATTTATGAGTTTTAGTGGAGGTGATTTCTCTTGAAATTTCTCTTTCATTGTTGTTACAATTTTCCCGATCATAAGCCTAAAACTATATAGTTACATCAACGTAAGATCTCTCGCTAAGCTTGGCGACTTTTGGCGAAATATTGCCTAATTTTGCGACCAAAAGTAAGTTCCCATAAATTAAGCGAACTTGGCTATAGCTGATTAATTTGGAGAAATTTCCATTGAAATTCAGTACTGATGATTCTTCTCTAATCGTGTTCTTCGCATTTTAGCTTCATGTTTTCCAGTAAAAATAGCTAAAATCTTAAAATTAAGAAATAGGGACCTTTTGCATCCATTGCATGAATTTTTTATTTCGTATTCTACATATTTTCTATTTCAAGTGTACCGCTTGACAGAAAGTGCTTATTTAATTCACTTCAAAGTGTTCAGTTGCAACGCATCCACTTTTGGTGAATTAAAAAAAATTGTAAACCTTCTGTAATTGGGATCACTACCAAATGGTTCAGTTTGCGCGTCAAACAACGATTACTAAGTTTTTCCCGATACAAGCATTCCTTCAAAAGAATACATGCATACATGTTACTATATACATACATATAAGTAATACATACATGACAACTTCTTTGATTAATACCTGTGGCCATGCGGCTAATACCTATAATCCTATTTTCCGTATTCGATTTCTTTTCATTTCTTTTAATTTAAAATTCAAACTTAATTGCTTCGATTTGGGAGGTTACGGAGAATTAAAGGTTCGTACTAAAAAAAAATCGTTAAATACGAATGAATTAAAACTTCCGAAAAACAATCTAAATCTCAGGTCGAAAAGGTTCATGACGCCATAACGTTCCGAATGACGTTTAAATGCCTAATGTACAATAGGGTGGGCCGAAATTTTTTTTTTTTTTGATTTTCGATGATGGGTAGTGCGGAAAAGTGGCCACTAGTGGCACCAAGTTCACACAAAAAATTTGAAATTTTTAGGACAATTCCTATATTTGCCGCTTTTGGCTTGAAGTTTTGCTAAAAGGCTGATTTTTGAACTTTTTTAGCAAAAATTTTAATAATGTTAAATTAAACTTATTTTAATCGTATTTGCTTGAAAAGGCATATTTAATGTTCCAAATGTATAAATAAGCTCTGATAATGTATAATTTAATTACTATGTGTATTTTAAATTAGACGATTTTTATAGTCTTTTCGCGTTCAAGTGAGCAAAAGTTGCATGTATTGTTTGAATCTTTCAACGGTTTCTCTCTTTTGTCTTGTTTATGTCCCTTGGTCTTCCTTATTTTTTTCGATGCTTCAAAGGTCATATATTTGGGTAACGGACAGCAGAATCCCCCAGAAACAGATCTGGACGGAGAGAAGGGGGTGAGGCGAGAACTTAAGCGAACGCAGTGGCTCATCGCGATGTTGGGGGAGTGAAGGAGGAAATACAAGAGGGGAGAAAGTGCGATAAGGGATGCTTATTATTTTTCAGTGCTCGGTTTCCCTGTGACATTTGTTCAGTGCAAAAGTAAAACCTTTTTCTCTTGCAATGCATTGCTTTTGGATCGTTTAGCGTGCCTTTACTGTGTTTTGTACGTTTTATTACGACGAGTTTAGAAATGGCTAGTGCGAAAGTTCCTGATCATGTAAAGACATGTGATAGCGTGAAAAATAGCCATTTTGAGGCCCCATGCAAATTGAAAGGCAATTGCCAACTATTGGTGACATCATGCGCCACTACTATTGGTTGCGAAGCGATGTAGAAGAAAATCGAGATATTTATCTTCAACCAGTGGATTATATTATTAAAATGGTAGGTGAAAAAGTTTCCGAAATCTGAATAAAATCTTCCATACCAGTGGTCCCCCTACGAACAATTAATGGGAGGATTAAAAACTATTACAATGAGTGTAGATCTTTGGAGAAATCTTGTAATCATACGGGCGTTAAAGGCAAAGCTCCTGTGAAGATTTCGTATGAAATGCGGAAACCTCTCTCTTTGACATTGCAGCTTGTAAGTGTAGAGGCTTGAACAATTGTAGCTGCGACATCAGACGTAAAGTTCCACATCGGGAGGTGAACTTCTTAAAGGATCAAAGAACTGTTCGAAAAATGTTTATCGGAAATATTGATTTAAAAACAAGCAAAACTCTTGCAAAGAAAATATCACGGAAAATGAAAAGGGATGATATTTCAACGACGTATAGTGGTTCTGCGACAAAGCCTTCAACGAGTGGAGTTAGATCCAGATGGAAGACAGTTATATTGTTGGAAGAATCGAGTAGTGGGAGCTTTCAAGAAAGCAGTTCGACTGAATCTGAATTGGAACCAGGCCTTTCAAAGCCAAACACTCCTAAGCGCATATTCCTGTCTCACACAGCGTCCGCCATGTCTCAGGGAAAGTGAGCACTGAAAATAATAAGCATCCCTTATCACACTTTCTTCCCTCTTGTATTTCCTCCTTCACTCCCCCAACCTCGCGATGAGCCACTGCGTTCGCTTAAGTTCTCGCCTCACCCCCTTCTCTCCTTTCAGATCTGTTTCTGAGGGATTCTGCTGTCCGTTACTCAAATATATGACCCTTAAAGCACCGAAAAAAATAAGGAAAACCAAGCGACATAAACAAGACAAAAGAGAGAAACCGTTAAAAGATTCAAACAATACATGCAACTTTTGCTCACTTAAACGCGAAAAGGCTATAAAAATCGTCTAATTTAAAATGCACATAGCAATTAAATAATACATTATCAGAGCTTATTTATACATTTGGAACATTAAATATGCTTTTTCAAGTAAATACGATTAAAATAAGTGTAATTTAACATTTTTAAGATTTTTGCTAAAAAAGTTCAAAAATCAGCCTTTTAGCAAAACTTCAAGCCAAAAGCGGCAAATATAGGAATAGTCCTAAAAATCTCAAATTTTTTGTGTGAACTTGGTGCCACTAGTGGCCACTTTTCCGCACTACCCATCATCGAAAATAAAAAAAAAAGTTTTTTTCGGCCCACCCTAATGTACAACAGTGGAGCAAATGATGTCAGTAATTATGATGAATTTATCAATTGAGGCTCTTTTGTTTGGTATTACCGCATGAAAATCAGCAAAAATGATTTCACTTTGACACAATAACAGAATTATTTTTCGCATGAAATCTAAAACTAACATCATTTTTACCATCTCAAAAATTACATACGCACATATCATATTTATATTCACCATTTAAAAAATAGTGCAATGAACAATAAGTTATTAATACATAACTAAACTTGAAATCAAGTTTATCAACTTTGCATGTGAACATTCGTACCCTTGACTTGAGGTCCTAATCTCAGTATCGGCGAGTAAAAATTCCAGAAATTTATATCTTTTAGAGGCATTCGTAATAAAATATTTAGTTTATCAAAGAAAATGATTGTTTTCCTTTAAATATGATGTCATTTTGCCTCACTGAAGCATTTCACCTACCGTCGCAAACTCAGAATCAGCGAATGAAAAAGTATTCAGTTGTAACCGCTTCTTCAGGAACAAAAATGCGTGTTTTTTAAAGCGTTAAGTCATTTTCTGTTCAAATATTTTTAAAAGTTTAATTTGAATTTTTATGAGAAATGGAATCAATAAAGATAAACAAACCTTATTATTATTTTTTTCCTTTCTTTGCAACAATCGAAATAATCCAAATGTCACTATTTTGAAAAAAAAAATCATAGAAAATCTTTAAAATTTAATTTTAAATATAACAGTAAGAATATTTTTAGTTAAAAATAGCTAGTGCGGGCAAATCTGCAAAGACACAGACTTCATTAATATATATATATATATATATATATAAATAGGTTCAGAATAAAGATCAAGGTGGATGACTAAAAATGTATGTATTTGCCTTGTCTATTAAATATATAGATTTGAATTTACAATGTTATCTCTATGAGAAATTTTTGAGCAGACATTTCATGCCATTAGGGTTGACGAATATTTTTCATTTTGAGTACGCGCCGAGATTTTGGCACTATAGACGTCCATTTCATTTTTTATGTCGATGCGACAAATATTTTGGACGCTATCGTGTTCACAAAAGTGTAACTTTTGCAGGGCAGCCGGAGCTGTGCTCCGAATATTAATTTATCGGAAACTAACCGTACGAATTTCATGAAAATTTCTATAGGCTATTTGAATGGTGTAGAATTTATTTATTTTGTTAAACCTAGGCAGTACTATTGAAAAAAAGAAAGTTTTGGTTTGTTTTGATATATAGATGCACCCTTAAGCGAATTTTATACACATAAGTTAAAAGTAGACTTTATTTCCAATCGTTTGGTGGCAGTAATTTTCTTCTACAATAATTTGTTGCAGGGTTAGGAAGGGGTGTTTACTTTTTTTTCCACGACTGTACGTAAAAAATTAATTGTTCTGTGTATTGACAAATGATTCGTTACATAGATGTTTCCGCTAATCAAAAGTGTCTTTGATGGAGGGGTTGATGATTTATTCATTTATTTATTTATTTATTTGAATAATCGCATTCTGAGAAAAACAAATCTTTAGAATTTTACAAAATGCTTCCGTAAATAATTGATTCGTTCTAGAAATCTGCTTGCATTTCTTTTATACATTCCGAATACATCAAATAAAACAAACGACTATGCATTTCTAGTTCTCAAAATCCCTTTCCGAGATAAACATATTCCATAAACAAAGTTCAATTTACTTTTTTTCTGTAAAATCGTTCATTTTCAAGCTTACTTTGTTTGAATTTTGCATCCCTTGTGTTACACTTTTTATGTTAATTTATTATACACTTTAAATAATATTTTTTAAATCAGTCAATGCGGTTGATTCAGTATTCTTTTAAAAGGTATTTGCTATCTGTGTTTTTAGTTTGGTTTATTGCTGCATGATGAAAATTAATTTATTTTTAATTTACAAAATTTATATATGTTTAAAACCCCTACTTATTCTTAGAAATATATTTTCTAAATATACAAAACGTTTTTACAAAAGTACTTTGTTTTAAATATGTCTGTTATACTTTTACGATTCCTCAAACAAAGGATTGTATATCCATATTATAGTTTCCAGAATATACTATCTAGAAAAACAAACCGAAGAGATAACGAAAGTTGAGTTAATTTTTACTGCAGTGAAACCATTTATTTAAATCTTATGTTGTTTGCAAAACTTTTTTTTTTCTTTCATGTTTTCACCTTTCATCATTTTCATTTTATTTTGATTCTTTAAATTATTTACTTAATTTTATTTACTATTGTGGATACATTTAAAAACATATAGTTTAAATTCTCCTGTAGTTATCTTTTTGAAAGCTGTTTCGTTTTGTGTTCATAATCTGTTTATTCATTGCCTATAGACTTATCTCACATTTTATTCTGCTATTCAGAAAGATTCAGTATAATAAACAAGGTGCCCATTCTCAACGGTGTCCTGTGGCTCATTTCAAAACCGATCGTCATAGCCATATACGAGGGTGGTTCAATAATTATTGTCCCTAGTGTATATAAAATATTTGTACTGAGATGGTTGTTGTGGAATATCGAAGCCTAATGTCTTAGATGCTTATATACTCAATTTCAGAACCGTAGCTGCTATACTCACATAGTTTTGGACGGAAGAGTGAAAGGAGGGGAGTGGCGGTGAAAGGCTAATTTTTAGCTTATTGTGCTAGATTTGTGACAGTGGATGAGACGGAACTACTGTCATTTGGGCCCGGGATCATAGTGATGTAGCCATATCACATCCACTGTCAAAATGTAATCTCATAAGCTTCGAAACAGCATTTCACCTTCACCCCCTCCTTAAAAACTCCCCCAAAATTAGGTCTTTAAAACGTCACACTTCTCTCCAAGACTATATTAATTTAGAAGCTATGGTTCTGAAATTGAGCACATAGGCATTCAAGAGATTAGGCTTCGATATTCCACATCAACCATCGCAGTACACATATTTTATATGCATTAGGGATAATAATTATAGAACCACCCAAGTAGATCCAATTACAAAAATGTTTTAAATGAGGTAATTATATATATATATATATATATATATATATATATATATATTAATAGTCATTTTTATCAGTAAAAACATTTCTTAAAAAAAATAAGAAATTTAAATTTTTATACTCTCCCAAGGTCCTATGAGTGATATTTAGTAAAAAATTTCCTATTACACTAACAAGTACGGCAAAAAAGTCCCATTCATCTAATGCTCAAATTGACCATGTTATAAAACTTTGAATTGCAGGACTTATTTTAATTTTCTGCATCTGAACACAAATGAGTTGGGCCATGCTAGGAGGGTAGTGCTTAAACTATTAGAATGATTCCTTTCGCGTGTGCATTTTTGCATTGCAACAGAAGGGAGTCACTTCGAGCAAGTTTTGAGATAACTTTAATTTTTATTAATTAAGTTTTAGATTAGATAACCATTTTAAAATGTTACATTTTTTAAAGAATTGTGACTGTTGCTTTTCATCATTTTATTTAACTAAATTTCTGTTATTTTTTTAACTTATATATTTAGTACAACTTGTATGTTTTTCTTTAATATGTCAGAATGAAAATAGATTTTAAATTTATATTCTAATGTTATTTTTACTCTCAACTATTCTTATATATATGTATATGTTATATAAAATGTTACTTTTATTATTCATTTAAATTATTTTATTTTATTTTATTTTATGCCTAAGTGGAGCAAGATCACCAGATCACTAGGATCTGGTGTAGACCTTATTTGCTTCACCCGGTAAGTTCCCCGACATGCGGGATTCACTACACATAGTTCCAGTCCTCGGACAAAAGGCACATGCCAACGAAGGAAAAAAAAACAGTAACACATAGATACACATGAAAACTAGCCGCTGGAGCACAAATCTCCTACGCGACAGGCAGCGGTAGGTTGATGCTGGAGATAAGTCCATTAATCAAGGAAGAAAACTTGAGGATTGTATTATGATTCCGGACCACATCGTCCAGATGGTATGTGCGCCGGAGACCTGCTCCTGCAAGACAAGGGGCGCTAGGACTGCCAGGAGCTCGACAAAGGCTCTAACGCGACAGCGGGCGAGTCTCAGGAATGCAGATGCAGAACAGCTAGGAAGTAAGATTGGTCAGGTCCATAAGAAAGTGAATTTGTGTCAAATGCCGGAGTAGTCTTGGACGAGATAAGATGTTTTTGAGCCAAGTATCTGGGCGGGGGTTAGGGTGCCTAAGGTGCCAGGCCTCTGTGAGTGTGCAGTAAATTGCCGGCGTGTTCATAATTTCTCTATTTCTTAATACTCTCTATTATTTATTTCTAGTTAGATTCCTATAAAATTAAAACGCGTATGCCGTATCACATCGGAATCCCTCCGTCAGCAGAGCCGGAATTCATTTCTATGACGTTCCTCGTTCGCTCTCCATTGGTTGAGTGACGGATCGCAGTTTCTTTTGTGTCTCGCTCATGAATTTGTTTCGTTAGTCTGAAGTTTACATTTAAAACGGAATTCCTCCGCGTATTCTAATAAAACACTCGAGTATGCCCTCTGGAAGAGGATTTTGGTGCTGTTTGTTTATCTAAGCTGTTATCTAGTTTCCAATGTCACGTAGAATATTTAAATCGTTCTTTAACATCTTTTTCGCATAAATAATTATGTTCGTGCTCAAGCATGATGGCTCTGATAAATTCTAACCCTTTGGGAATTGTTTACGTTGATATGTTTTGATGAAATAAACTGTTTCCAATGACTTCAGACTAAGTTTTATTGGGAAAACCCTGAATTTCTTCATCCTTTTTTCAGCACTCATGCGGCCTAATCTGCCTTGACTGTATCATAAATCAATGGTTCTTCGATTGGATTTCACCAATCTCATCACTATCAACAATCAGTAGAGTTGATTAAATAAGTCAACTGGAGAATTCTATATGTCCACAGCTGCTACATTTCCACAGCGTTGACACCTCCAATAGCGATGCTTGCACTAAGTGGTACGACTGTTATACCACCTCACGAATGGCTGATTAATATATAGTACTAATACAGCAATATGTCGTAAATATATATATATATATATATATATACGTCGTATATATATATGTATATATATATGAAGATTATTTAAATTTCTAATAAATGTTCGAATGACCCCTATCTCGCAGAAATAAAGATGCTTCAACTTTAAACAACTATTACTCGGTCAGTTTTAAGCGTAGAAGATTGGGACTGTTTTGTCTTGCTTCTTAGTGTAATAAAATATTTTTACTAAATATAACTTATAGCACTTGGGGACCGTGTAAAAATATAAATTTGGTAATTTTTTATTAAATGTTCTTTTTGGCCCAAATCGCTTTTAAAGTACTTTTTTACTTTATTTAAAATATTTTTGTAATGGGAATTATGTCTCTAAGCCTAACGGTTTAGGAAATATCCATTGGACATCGTTGAGAGTGGGCACCCTGTATATTAAATACGGAATTACTCATTCGGAATACAACAGCTTTTATACAGATGAGAATAAATTACACAATAAATATGAATTTCTAGAATAACAAATTTCAGAAACCAGTAGCGTAAAAAGACTTTAAAAATAGTAAACAAAATATTTTTATAAATCAAAGCGTAACACAAATAAGTTGTTCTTAGTTTTAAAAAATTGTACATTCTGGCATAATATAAATATTATTAAATCATACCATCCATAGGTATAAAAACGATGCGTTGAATTTTACAAAATGTTTTCATATGAAGTATTACTTCCTTTTGGAAATCCGCAAACGTATAACTTTTTTTTTTTTTTTTCTGAACACATCAAATAAAATAAAAGGCTATTCATGTTTCGTTGACAGAACCCATTGACCAGATAAATATCCTGTATAAACAAAGCTGAATTTATTTTCTGTGTGATAACATCATTTCAATCTTATTCTCTTCGCAATAGCTGCATTTTTTTTTATTTCATGTTTTCTCCATTTATCATTGTCAATGTATTTTGAATGTTCAGCATTGCAATTTAATTTATGTACCATTTTGCATATTTTTAGCTACATAATCTTTCAATATTTATGCGGTTATTTTTTAAAATGTGTTTTGTAGTTATGGTCATAGACTTATTAATGTTTTTTCAGCCGTTTTAATTTTGCTTTTTATTCTAACTAGGGGGCTCTTCCCCCTACGATCTACGCTCGTCAACCCCCGTTCAGACACCGCAGACTGTAACAGCACGCTAATTTGATCGACTTTAAAAAGATTTCAGAAAATTGGATTATAATTTGAATCTGACAATTATAATCTGACGTAATTTACACCAAACTTTTTTTTCTCTTTTTAATATTCACGTAAAAATAATTTTGTTAGAAATGAAATATTATGATCATCTTAAAATATCAAATAAATGTCTCGCGCAATTTTAGGTAGCTTTCATTTCAAAAAGCTACCTATTGCAGCCGTTCGGAGGAAAGCGATTTCAAAAAATTTTGTTATATTTTCATCGATCATGACCTTCAGACCCCAAAACCACCCTCCGTTCAAAAGTTGATATATATATATATATATATATATATAATAAATCAGAACGTCTTTATATGGAGTCATCATACATGAAATATTACAACACAATATATCATTAAGGACTTAATTCTGAAATATTTAATCGACTTGTCAAAGTCTTCACATCTATAAATAACACTATTGATTATTCTCTAATTTATCTTACTCTTAATCATAATTTAAATTGTAAAACAACACGAAACAAACGTGGAAAGGGTTCATCTTTAGGTGTAGTTTCTAAAAAATAGATAACTAAACAAATTAATGATCTTCAAAGTAAATATTTAAAGCGTTATAATTGGTTATTAATTCGAAAATACATATTTGCTATTAAAAAGAAACAGATTATACAACATTTAAATGTATTTCTAAGTAAAACTTTCTCTAAACATTTTTCTGATATTTATTTTGATCTCATTATGCTAATTAATCATGCTCATTAATCTTTTAAATATTAATTTACAAAAAAAAAAAAAACAAAAAAAAAAAACATACAATTCATAATACGAATACTCAAATGATAATAACTTTTTCAAATCATATATTTAATAAAATTAATATCAATTCTATAATCAACGATAAAAAATGACATTTTCCTATTAATATTCTTCATATAACAAAAACCTTTAAATATCCGAATACAAATGGTAGAAAGAATTTTAACTACAATTCATTTTCAAAAAATACATCTGCTGCAAGTAATTTTCCGTGTAATTGCAATGACCCCAATCTAAAAAAATATATAAACAATGATCATGGACATATAATCACTGGAAATCTTAATATTGTTAATGATTTTAAATTGAAAAAACTAAGGGGTTTTGGTACTAAATATAGAATTCCATTTAAATTTACTGTTAAATCCATAATCAAACAGTTTACATACGATATAGATATTTTTATATATAAAATTTCAATCTATTACAATAAACCTATTGCATATTTTAATCAATGGAAAATATTAGTAATTGAAAAATTAACTATGGCTTTAAAAAATAATATTTCTGATTTGGTTTCTATTAACCCAAAGCATTTTTCCCAACAAATAACTAAATTACAAAAAAACTACGTTATTACATATGTAGACAAATCTCCTAATAATTATGCAATCATATGTAAATCTTATTATCGCCAACTTCTTACAACCTGTATTTCTTCTAATAAATCTTTTCAAAAAACTAATGAAAATGTAATTGTAAATAATCGTAAAATTCAAAGTTATTATAAACTATTAAATATTCTGTCTACTAAATTTAATTATCCTTATTTAGTTCTAATTCCCAAATTTCATAAAACTCCAATTAAATTTAGGACTGTAACTATTGGTTGCAATACATATAATAATAAAGCCAATAAACTTCTATTAAAAATTCTTAATCAATTATATATACTTACTACAAACAATGATAATACACATTGTATAAAAAATAGCTATCAACTGGTAACTATTTTTAAATATCTTAACTGTGTATATAATATAACGACATATGACTTCAAAGATCTCTTTAATAATATAGACTTATTAGATTTACATAATATAATAAATGCATTATTTAAAAAGTATTATAAAAGACTGGAATTACTATCTAATATTGATATCGCTTATTTTAAATCATTAACAAACTTTATTATCTATAATAATTATATATTGCAAGATAATACATTATATTTACAGCACGTCGGTATACCACAAGGTGGTTGTACATCCAGTTTATTATCAGACTTATACTTATATCACTATGAACGTACTTTTACTAATAATAATCTCCATTTATATCGTTATATTGATGACATAATTTTAACTGCCACTGATCAATCTAAAATTTCTCAATTTCCAGTTGATTATCCCACTAATTTGGAATTAAAGGAAAACCTCTTATCTAACAATACTATTAACTTCTTAAATCTTAAAATTACAATAAAAGACAACAAAACAATAACTGATTTATATGATAAACGTAAAGAATTTAAATTCAAAGTTAATACATTTACAAATTTTAAATCTTGTCTTCATCATTCTGTATATCGAAATATACTACTTAATCATTTATATAGAATAAAATGTTTATGTTATTCTTATCTAATTAACAATAATATTAAAAAACTAATTTATGATGCATTAAATCATGGTTTTCCAAAAAAATTCATATATTCATTAATATACAATTAGTACTTACATGATCTATATATATATATATATATATATATATATATATATATAATAACACATGCGTAAACAAAATTGCAAAAAAATTATAAAATAAAAAATATTTATAAAAAATTAAAAATTGTAAAATAAAAATAAACAATTACTATAGGATGGTTGGGTGGGTAGATGTTAGAGTACGGATGAGTGTGGTGTTGTCTGGATAATACGCAATGGTTAATTTATATATATATATATATATATATATATATATATATATATATATATATATAATGGGGCTTTTGTATTATAACTACATTTCTAATACGTATTTTATATGGATGTTGATTTGATGTTTTATATGTAATTGGTGATTATTTCTCCTTTTTTTAAATTTCATATTAAATTTAACTTATTTAATCAAATTCAATATTAACTTATTTTTAATTTAGTCTACTCAGGACAATGTCATATAAATTAATTACCAACTTTTTAGTGATTATTATGCATTTTGGTTTATTTGATTAACTAATGTTATACTGTATGTATTAAAACTGGGTAAATAGTTTTTATTATTGTTATTCCTCTATACTATTTAATAGTGTTTTATTTTCAACATCGTATTCCATGATTAATTATCGGTTTATAGGTTTGATTGGCACAATCATATTTTTTTTAGCTTTTTTATGACTAATATAAGGATGATTCACACACTATATATTTGATCTTTAGGGTATTTGGAATTTTAGTATCTGACAATCTTATATAAACATCCATTTTTATTCATTTATTTTATAATTTAATAATTTATTTATTTATTTTTCTTTCCTGTTCATTTTTTATATGTAAAGCTAAATATTACGACTATTATATTTTTATAATATATAATTTATTTTATTTTATAGAATATAGCCTATATTCTATATATTATCAAGTAAAAAAGTTTTTTAATTTCTCAGTGTAGATTTAATGGTATGTTAATAGAATATATTGTATTAACATTTAATTTATTATAAAAAAATTCTGAATAATGAAATACAGTATAGTTTTGTTTATATTAGGATGTGTGTAGGAATGCAGTTGATACATTTTAATTCATTAGCATGTATTAGGTTCTACTTACTGTGACATTTGAATAAAATAATAATAGATGGCAGCACCATAAATTTTGTATTTTTTAATAGCCTCTTTAAAGTCATAATTTTAATTTTTTACACTAGGTGGTAATTAACGTTGAATACTGGCAATGTTGTAAAATTGTCATTATACAATTTACAATTGTTTTTAGGTATTATAAATAATGTAATTATTTTTTATTTATATTATAATAATTATATTTATCACAATATTTCAACATGAATTAACTGACTCCATAGCTTTTAATTTCTGTGTTAACTTAACTGTTTTATTCACCTTAATCTTATCATGCTTTTTGGATTCCATGTGCTGGAATATATTTTGAAAATCTACTGGGAATTAATACGGTATGTTTTGTGGGATTTCTATTGCTATAAATTAGATATTTAATGGGTTGCAGGTTTTTTTTTTCCATTTCATGCCATTTGATAATGTTCTGTATTCATCTTGAAACTATTATTTTGGTTATATTGGTTGTTTGAGTACAGGGAAAAAAAATTCAGCTTATTGCTTTTTTCTCACAGAAAACAACCGATTTGCTTATATCATTGAATTCTGTACTCTTGAAAACGTAATTCAATATATAAGTTTTTCAATTTTTTCGGAATCCATATTCTTCTTTTTTTCTTCCATGTTAATTCTTGTAATTAGGTATACGGTACTTTATTTTACACATGCAGTTCTATATTGTTGGTTTATGGCGTGTAGTCAATCATTCACAATATTGCAGTTTTTGATGATGGTCGGTGATGTTTAATTAATGGTTATATATATATATATATATATATATATATATATATATATATATATGTATATATGATCTTTGTCACACTGTAACTCTCGTATTTATGAACCGATTTGGATGAAATTTCGTGTATACATAGTGCATACCAATGTCTCGACCGAGTTCGTTGGCCAACTGCATCCGTCATCTTCTTTCAAAATGGCGGCCATTTAAATTTTTTTTAAAAATTTAAAATTTGAAATGTGGTACCAAAAAATTGAAAATTGAAAAAATATGTTTTTTATATGTGTTTGATCTTAAAACGAAGATTCCGGAACAGTTTTTGTTTCGTCTATATCTAAAAAAATGGCTGAGTTATAGCATTTTGAATTTCTAACGTGGCTGACATTTTGAAACGACCTGATTTTTATCACGCGATAACAGGCGTATTTATGAACCGATTTGGAGATACCTTGGTGTATACATAATACGTACCAATGTCTCGACCGAGTTCGTTTGCCAGCTTCATCCACTATCTTGTTTCAAAATGGCGGCCATTTAAAAATTAAAAAATAAATAAAATTTAAAATGAGGTACCAAAAAATTGGAAAATGAAAAATATTTTTTTATATGTGTTTGATCTTAAAACAAAGATTCCGGAACAGTTTTTGTTTTGTCTATATCTAAAAAAATGACTGAGTTATAGCATTTTGAATTTCTATTGTGGCTGACATTTTGAAACGACCTGATTTTTGTCACGCGATAACAGGCGTATTTATGAAGCGATTTAGAAAGTAACATGGTGTGTACATAGTACATACCAATGCCTCGACAGAGTTCGTTGGCCAGCGTCATTTGCCATCTTGTTTCAAAAGGGCTGCCATTTAAAAAAATAATAAATTTAAAATTTAAAATTATTTGTCAAAAAATTGAAAAAGGAAAATATTTTTTTATGTGTTTGACCTTGATACAAAGATTGCGGAGCAGTTTTTGTTTCGTATATATCTTAGAAAATGGTTGAATTATAACAATTTGAATTTCTAGCATGGTTGACATTTTGAAACGATATGATGTTTGTCATGTGATAACACGCATATTTATTGACCTACTTGATGTAAGAAGGCATGTGGATAGTATATCGTATGTCTCGACCAAGATCGCTGGCCAGCTTCATAAGCCATCTTGTTTCAAAATGGAGGCCATTAAATTAAAAAAATATATATTTATTTGAAGTGAGGTGCAAAAAAATTAGAAATTGAAAAAGATTTCTTTCTTAAGGATTTGACCATGATATAAGGATTCCGGAGCATTTTTTGTTTTGTCTTTATCTTAAAAAATGGCTCAGATATAGCAGTTTGAATTTCTAATGTGGTTGACATTTTGAAAAATCTGATTTTTTGCCTGCGACAGCACTTGTATATATCAACCGATTCCGATGTGAGTGAGCATGTGCACAGGAATTACTAAGGCCTCGACCAAGTTCACTCGCTAGCCTCATCCACCATGTTGTCTTAAAATAGCAGGAACTTCAAGATATCGCCGAATTTGTCAACCAAATATAAGTTACTTTAAATAAAAGCAGCTTGGATAAAGCTGTCTAATTTCGCGAAATTCTCATTCATAATGATTTAGTAGTATTGATAAAAATTAGTATTGAATCTCCTATAATCGGTTTCCACTAAATTGTGCTTCGTGTGTTTGAATAATATAAGGTTGCTGTTTAAAAATAAGGAATATGAAAGCTACCTCTCCCAGCACTGGCCGGAAGGACTTTTTAAATTTAAACTGTTTTGCAATATTATTTTTTGTTCATTTTACGTAATAATTGTAATGTGACATAAATGTGACGTAAATTCTTCTATTTAAGACTTCTAACGCATGTTAATGAATTTATTATTTTACAATATTCTTTCTCTTTTAAAATTCACGTGTAATTATAGTTTTTATGGCGTAATTTTCAATGAGTTCCTGCTTTTTATATTTTCTGTTTATAATAGTCACGTGTAAATTAAATTTTTAATTTGAAGCAAACATTATTGTTTGCGCTTTTTTTACAGTTGGCAACAGTTTAAATTAATAAAATTTTCTAAAATATCTAAAAAAGTATCTCTCGAAATGCTGAAAATTTGAATTTAAATAGAAATAACATCTCAAAAAATGAGTCAAATTAAAAAACTATATGCAATCTGCACACCGGGAAATTCTGACGCATAAAATGATCTAAAAATGATTATATTCCTATGTACAGTTTTTGCTACTATAAAACTTTTTTAATGGAACAATTTAGTCCAGCTTTGGCGTTAAATATCTCTTAAAATAATTCTTCGATTTGAAAACTGTCTACATCAGCGTGTTTATCAAACATTTCTCTATAATACTGCCTATTTTCATATTTTTGTATGCAACAGTTGTTTTAATATTAACGAAGAAAGGCCATGCTTAAGCATTCAAATTGGATGCCGATCTTCCGGGAATATCTACGCAAATTTTCATTGGTCCATTTCCAAATCAAAACTTTTTTTTATTTATAGAAGGATATTTATAAAGATGTAACACAGTTAAAAGAATGTCCCAGATTATATGGTATATTATAACAGTTAAATTTAGACTATTTACTCCAAATCGTGCATCAAATTGAAGGTAAACTAACCTAGTTTTTCTTACAAATGTTAAATAAGTGCACCTTTAGTTTTTGGGCACACATCCAACCTAATGTCCAATTCTTTCCACACAGGGGCGTAGCGACAGATATTTATTTGGGGGGGAGGGGGTAAACAATTTCCCAACTTGAAACAAACTACTCTAATTTCCATCTCAAATGATATGTGCAATGTATGCTCAACCTATTTTAATGCTATTTGAGATCAAAATGAAGGGGAAAGAGACATCGTGTTTTTCTTTTCTAGTATTAGAATAGAATGCTTTATTGAAAGAAAATTTGTTATATTTTCATATTATGTCTTGCATTGATGGCAATGACTAAGAACAAAAACATTCTAAAACCGCTCTGGCAACGACCTATTGCTATGGTGCCAACCGGAAGACACATGTGTAATTTGTTGTCCGATTTTCGTTTGAGACAGTAGAATATATACTTTTTTTGAAACGTTTATTTCATTTTTTATTTTTAGAGATCTCACATGAAATGACCATTTTCTTTTTATTTTTTCTCAACTAGCATTAGCTTGTGAATTCTTTGTCTTCTTTAGTGAGCGAATTGTAATCACTTTTCATATGAAAATAATGTAAATGATTTTTAATAAGAATTACTGACGTTATTTTGAAATTGTTCAGTAAGGAGCAAAGTTTTGCAGGAAATAAACGATAAGGATCACTGTCAGCTATTGATGGACATGGGTAGGGAAATTGGGTTCTTGTCAATGTATGATATTTTCATAGAACAGTGAAACACAATGACAGACTGAGTCTGGCTTCTTTCGTTTTTATTTCTTTTTATTATTTAACTTTTTTACTGTTATTATTTTTTAGAAAGAAAAAAGTTCTTTCAAAAACCTAGAATTTCCCAACACCAAGCTCAAATTTCCCAAATTCACAAATAATGGAGGCGGAGACCCCCCCCCCCCCCAATAGCCCCCATGGCCACGCCTCTGTTCCCACACATCGGTTAACAAATCTATAGTAATGGAAGCCATAGTCTTTTGAACTCTATGACTCTCAATTCTGGAAAATCATTAGGGGGCGGTGGGACGTACCCACATTTTTTTTATAAAGCTCCCGAAGGAAAAAAAATTGCATGGCTCTAATGACTTTTAAATCTCCAGTCCAGCTATGACGATTTACGCTCAGTGCTCGCCATTCCGCATATGTGGCACTGCAAGCCAAACATTAACACAACGGTACTCGCGCATGCGCTTATCTGTTTGAGATACTCTTTATTTGCGACCTTCATCCAACACTCTACAAGGTTTGCAGTTGATAATATTGAAATTAATCACTGAGGCGTTCTTTTATGAACACTCTGTATATTTTGTAGTTATTGTTGTGAACTTGTTAATTATCTTATCAACAGTTTTATTTTGCTTTTTATTTTTATAAGTATGAAGATATAATATAATATGTATCAGATATTTGAAATGTTACATTATAACTTTAGAATAAATTATGAAACAAAAATTAATTCATAGAACAAAATGTTTTAGAAACCAGTAATATAGATTTTTTTAAAAATAAATACATCAAAAATACAGTAAACTCTGAATAATGCGTCTCCGGATAAGACATATCCCCGGTTAACGAGGACGATGTCGATTTCCCAATCGTTTTTTAGATGCAGAGAAAGCTAAGAACATTGCTAAAAATGTACTACTTATTGTACAGTGCGGCGACTTTTTCACAAATCAACCACACAAAATCAAAAGAACTCGTTTTGAATTACATTTGAAAAAAAAACTTTGGCACCATATCTTTCATTGAGATATGAAGAAATTATTACAGACGCTGATAACGAGAATGCTGACATTAAACAACCAACAATTTAAGAGGTTCAAATGTGGAAAAATGTAATATAATAGATCCTCCTTTGTTCAAACAAGGACAATCAAAATCTGATGTAGCAAACCAAATTTTGGAGTGTGTCACAAAATTAGAAAACAATGCTGTAAAAATATGCACCGACATGAAATACAGCCTATGTTGGAGCGATGGCTGTCACCATCGTTTTCACATCATTATTTTTTAAATCGGTTCGTTACTTCCTGATATTGCGTAGAAATCGCAATTTAGAAAGGTTTTTACAACGCTTTTCGCTAATTTTCACCCCTTTTAAATTTCGACTTTTTAGGAAATGTTCTTAGAGATCATTTGTATCTTATAAATAACTGCCCTGCCTAATTGCAGGATTCTAGGCCCTTCAGTAACAGAAAAATCTCAATTTAGAAATCTCTTTGCTTCTGCAACCCCTAGGTGGTAGTGACGCAAGCATGGAATAGAGCCTATGTTTGAGCAAGGGTCCATCCATTACCTTTGAAATCGGTTGGATACTTCCTGATATTGCGTAGAAATCGCAATTTAGAACGTTTTTTAGAATTCTTTTTTTTTAGAACTTTTAGCGCATTTTCACCTTCTTTAAATTTCGAATTTTTAAAGAAATATTCTTAGAGATAATTTATATCATATAGGTAACTACCATTCCTAATTTCAAGTTGCTAGCCCCTGCAGTATCATAAAACGCAATTTAGAACGTTTTTTGCTCCTGCATCCCCGTTGGGGTAATGGCACTGATATAAAATATGATCTATGTTGGAGCGAGGGCTGTCGCCATCATTTTCACACGATTTTTTAAAAAGTCGAATCGTTATTTTCTGAGATTGCGTAGAAATCGCAAGTTAGAGCGTTTCTTAGAACGCTTTTCGCACATTTTCACCCCTTTAAAATTTCGAATTTTTAAAGAAATGTTCTTAGAGATCATTTATATCATATAAGTAACTACCATGCCTAATTTCAAGTTGCTAGCCCCTGCAGTATCACAAAAAAAAAAACACAATTTAGAACGTTTTTTGCTCCTGCACCCCCTTTGGGGAGTGGCACCGACATAAAATATTGCCTACGTTGGAGCGAGGGTTGTCGCCATCGTTTTCACACCATTTTTTTATAATCGAATCTGTACTTTCTGAGATTGCGTAGAAATCGCAATTTTAAACGTTTTTAAGAACGCTTTTCGCACATTTTTACCCCTTTTAAATTTCGAATTTTTTAAGAACTCTTCTACCATTTATATCTTATAAGTAACTACCATTCCAAATTTCGTGTTTCTAGGCCCTTCAGTAACACAAAAATCGCATTTTTAGAACGTTTTTTGCTCCTGCACCCCCTTTTGGCCAGTGGCACGTACATAAGATATAGCCTATGTTATAAGTGGAACTAACATCATCATTTTAATACCATTACTTTTGGAATCGGTTTCGTAGTTCCAGAATTTAACTCCTACAAATAAACAAACAAACTTTACTTCTTTGTAATATTAGTATAGATAGCTGCATCTTTTTTCTTTTTGTTTCATGTTTATACCAATTATCATTGTTGTTTTTTTTAAATGTGCATCATTCCAATTTGGTAAAAGTATAAATAAACTCAGCTTTGTTTACTCAGCGATGTTCATCTGGAAATTGGATTCTGACAAACAAAATATGAACAACCTTTTATTTTATTTGATGTACACTGGTTATCAAAAATTATGGAAAAGTCACAAAATGCTAATTTTCAAATACGCGAACACTCAAAATGAAATAATATAATTCGAGTAATTACTATCCCTATAACACAGCTAGCTCATATAACATCTCATTCATGTCACACATGGTCACAAGTGTCACAGTCACTACGGTGAAGCAAAAAAATAGGAAATTCCACACATCTCATTATGAGTCTCAAATGATCACTATATGTGACTCCAATGAGAAGTCAATATGACTGCTGCTTTGTGACGTTTCACCAGGTGACTTTACAATGTAGTTAAATTGTGACTCTGATGTGACTGTCATTTTGAGACTGAATTTCATAGTCATCATGAACGTTGCTTTATGATAAGTCACCAAATAATATCATATTATAGTCACATGGAGACTTTTCCTAAAAGAGCACAATGGTGACTTCACAGTAGTCTCTCTGTCACCTGAAAGTCATCATGTGACTTTAATGTGACATTATTTTGTAACTTATCACAATGCAGCGTTCACGATGACTTTGAAATTGAGTCTACGAATGACAGTCACATGAGAGTCAAAATGTAACTACATTGTAAAATCACATGGTGACTCGTCACAAAGCAGCAGTCACAATGACGTCTCAGTGGAGTCACATATAGTGATCATTTGAGACTCATATTGAGATGTATGGAATTTCCTATTTTTTTTTGCTTCACCGTAGTGACTGTGACACTTGTGACCATGTGTGACATGAATGAGATGTTATATGGACTAGCTTTGTTGCAGAGATAGTAATTACTCGAATTACATTATTTCATTTTGAGTGTTCGTGTATATGAAAATTAGCATTTTGTGACTTTTCCTTAATTTTTGATAACCAGTGTATTCAGCAAATATAAAAAGTTACGTTGACAGATTTTTAAAACTAATTTGTTTTTTAAATAAAGTAATCTATTTTTCTAAATAAACTAATTTATTTTCTAAATAAACGAATCTATTTTCTAAATAAAAATCCCTCATAAACCAGAACAATTTTATTTTTCTGCCAGAACATTTTGCATTTCAAACTAACTTCTTTCGCATTATCTGCGGTATTTTTGTTATTTTCGTTGCTTTTTTAATGTTTAGAATTCCATTTTAATTTTATGTAGCATTTTGAATATATATGTAAAAACAAAAAATTTTTAACAATTTATTTTTCCAAAATGACATGTTTTCAATTTTCGTTTACAGTCTTGCTCATTTATTACCTCTAGTTTCATTTTTCGTGTTATTCTGCTCTTCAGAAAAAAATAATATATCAGATACAGCAAAATAAAAGGTTAATTTGGAATCAAATAGATCTGATAAAGCTCAAGATAAATTATTTAACATAACATGCATGATTTTCTGAAGCAAAATACTTCAGATATGTAATAAACCGAAAATATTTAGGTATAGATAGAATAATAAAGAAAATGAATTGGTTCGTGCGTTAAAATTTAATAAGGTCTATGAATATTGCAAAACTGTCATCTCTCTATTCTAAAAAAAAGTAACTATCGCTGTCACCGCCGCCGCCGGTTTTGAATTTTTTGTGACCGGAGGTATTTCTTCGTTAATATTAAGAAAAATAATGCATACAAAAATATGAAAATCGGTAGTATCATACAAAAATGTTTGATAAACACGCTGATGCAGACAGTTTTCAAATCGAAGAATTATTTTAAGAGATATTTAATGCTAAAGTTGGACAAAATCGTTCCACTAAAAAAGTTTTATAGGAGGAAAAACTATACACCAGAATTTAATAATTTTTAGATCATTTTATACGTTATAATTTCCCGGTGTGCATAATGAATTTATATTTTTAATTTGACTCTTTTTTCGAGGTTTCATTTCTATTTTAAATTCAAATTTTCAGCATTTCGAGAGATATTTTTTTCTTATTTCAGAAAATTGTACTAATTTAACCTGTTGCCATCTTTATAAACAACGGAAACAGTAATGTTTGCTTCAAATTAAAAATTTATTTACACGTGACTATTATAAACAGAAAAAAACTTTCAAATTAGAATTAAATAATTACTTATAAAAAGCAGGAACTTATTGAAAATTACTTCATCTATAATTACACATGAATTTTAATAGAGAAAGGATATTGTAAAATAATAAATTTATTAACATGCGTTAGAAGTCTTAAATAGGAGAAATTACATCACATTTACGTCACATTACAGTTATTACATAAAATGAACACAAAATAATATTGCAAAACAGTATAAATTTAAAAATAGCGCGAGACATTTACTTGATATTTTGAGATGAATTTTTCAACTATTTTTTTTTTTGGACAGCGCAAATAATATTTCATTTCTAATAAAAGCATTTTCACGTGAATATTAAAAAGGGAAAGAAAAGTTTGGTGAAAATTACGTCAGATTAAAAAAAATATATTTAAAATGTCTTATTTAAAAGGACTTTCTTTTCGCTTTGTTAAAAGAATACCGGGAGACAAAGACTCTGTTTACTTAATTCATTTTATATTAGATGATTTTGTAATGCCATTGTATCTTTTAACAGCAGCTGATTTTTCCGTAAAATTCCCCAATCAAAGAGAAATGAATAGAAACCCGTTTATAGGGAGATCGCTTTTGTTTCTTTAATTATAATTCAATCTTCCAAAATCTTTTTAAAGCCGATCAAATTAGCGTGCTTTTAGAGACTGCGGTGTCTGAACGGGGGTTGGCGAGCGTAGGGGCGAGCCCCCTAGTATTCTTAAAAAAAAAAAAAAAAAAAAAAACAGCGATTTTTAATATTACAAAATGTTTTCCATAGAATAACTATACTGTGTTTTAAAAATCTGTCTACGTAGCTTTTTAAATTTCCTGAATACATCAAATAAAGTAAAAGGATGTTCTCGTTTTGGTTGTCAAAATCCATTTTACAGATGAACATTGCTGAGTAAACAAAGCTGTGTTTATTTATTCTTCCACAAAATCTTTTGTTCTAAACTTACTTTATTCGGAATAGCTGCAGCTTCTTTGTTTTTGTTTCATTTTTTATACCATTCATCATTGTCATTTTATTTAAAATGTGGAGTATTCCAATTTAATTTTATGTACAGTTTTGAATAAATTTACAGAGTTGCATGTCTGTGATTATTTTATGTAATATTTTCGTATAGAAAATATCGCTTTATTTTATGAATAAAATTACGCAATTATTATTAAAAAAAATTATTAGTAATACAATAAATCTGGTATTATTAAAAAATCCAGAAACTTGAAAGTTTTGCAGTTAGGGACGGACACTTAATTTTTTTTGCAATTTTCTTTCTGGGGATACATGTTTTCTACATTTGTTCAAAATCACCTTATTATACGGGTAGTTTTATTCTGAATTTTAGTCTGCTATTCAGAAACATGCAGAAGCAGTGTATGTACAAGGTACAGGGGAAAAAGTAAACAGCCCGCACGATCTCAGGCACAAATTATTGTTGCAGAAACTTACTGGTACCAAACGCGATTACAAATGAAGTCTATTTTTAAATGATGTATTTAAAATTTGCTTACTGAGTCATCTACACATTAAAATGAACCCGAGATTTGTTTTTCCAATAGCATTATTCAAGTTTTACACCATAAATAAATTCTACATCCTTCAATTAACCTAAATACAAATTTTCATGAGATTCGTGATTCTAGTTTCAGAGAAATGAATTATTTTATAATGAGCCTATTTTAGGGGTTGTATACAGATTGCAGTTAGATACTCGATTGTGGAAATGCTACAGAATGTCTGTGTCGCTTCTATTAATGTATTATTTCTTGCCAATATGACCATTTCACGCTCTATGTTTCGACTAATGCCAGCCCAAATGTTTCAATAAAATGAGTAATATATATATATATATATATTTTCAGTTTATGCTTTCTGAAAATCATAGACAGTCCCTTAAACCATCCTTTTTGACATTTTTAATCATAATTCTAAAACTACTTGAAAAAAAAATTAATTGAGAATTCGCATAAAACCGAATATAATAAATATAAATCTATCAAAAAGATTGTAAGGTTGTATTTCATGTTTTTTTTCGAATATTAATTTCATAATTCATATTACATATTTTTCAATTACAAATTTCATATATTTATGTTTAGTTTTTTACTATTATGACCAAACAAAAAAATATCCCATTAGAATTATAATTTCAGGAGATATTAGTACAAATATGAAAATGTAATTTAACATTATTAGCTCTAAATTTTGAATGTTTATAATTTAAAAAGTTACCATTCGAATGACTTGAAATTTCATTTCTAGGCTTAGTTTCAACCGAAGATTTAAAATATAGTGCTAAAATTGGATATTGGAATTGAAAAAACAAACTTTGGTCTAGTTTCGATTTGTAGATGGCCTCCTAATCAAGTTTTATATACATAATTTAAAAGTAGACATAATTTCTGATAGTTTGGTACCAGTAACTTTCTCCTATTAGAATTAGTTGCAGAGTTAGCAGGGGGGAGGGGATGGTACTTTTTTTTCCACGACTGTACATGGTTGCTATAATTAAAATTCACATATTGAGAAGTCTTTAGTGGCACTATTAGATCTCCAAGAGAAACAAAATTGCCCTAGTATCTTTATTTAACCCTTTCAGGGGCAGAGCAGTTGCATTTCTTTAAAGGTGAAATGAATGATTGACACCGGAATTTAAGAACAAATTTATATGGAAATAAGTAAAAGCTGTATTCCACATACATTTCAAACCGAAAACTTCTTTACCAAATTTCTGGTGCCAATGTGGGATCTGGGTATTAAAATTAAATAATTTCATAGATATATAATTACCCCTGAAAGGGTTAAACGGAATGTTAGAAGATAAACTGTAGAGGTTGAAAAAAGCAGCGGTCTCTGAGACCGCTAACACCAGTTAAGATCTACATTAAAGTGGCCGTTTTGGTGGAAATTTTCGAACTTATTTTTATTGTTTTAATTGAAAGAGCAATATTTCACGATTCCAAATCTGTTTTAAATTAGTCCTACGATTATTAGAACAGACGTTACGGACAATTTAAAAACTGGAAGCAATGAGTCAACTACCAGAAATGGGCGTAGGAAGGCCAGGAGAAATGCAAAGAATGTTTCTATGCATGAATTTCTTAATATTTTACATAAAAATACTAATAAACCTTAAGAAGGCCAGTCACTCAACTTCGAATTTCCTTTCACTAATGTAAAATCTATGGGCATTTGATGCTTTCGTATATTTAAAATATGTCCTCGGGGAATTAATACTTTTAATTTCTATTTTTTGTGTACACTTCCTAAAAGGTGCCTCTTATTTTCTTAGTTCTCAAAATATTTCTAAAGTATAGAATTAATTTTATATGAAGTGTTAAAATCTTATTCACCGTTCGCCCGGTTTTAAAACATAAAATATTAAATTCAGAATAGATTTTAGAAATATTTTGAAAACTATGAAAAAGAGAAACATACTTTAAGGAGAGTACACAGAAGAAAGATGTTAAAAATATGAATTTCCCGAGAAGATATTTTAAATGTACGAATCCATCGAAAGTCTATAGACTTAACATTACGGAGGATGCTGTAAGTGTATCATGTAACTTACATAAATACCCTTGATACCACTTCAGCAGGTTATTATTTTATTTTATTGTCATAAAAAATACTATTATTTATATATTTTGATTATTATTACTATTTTATCAAATGTATATATATATTTAGAGTGTGTTCTTACATGTAGATATTTTGATTATTATTATTATTATTTAATATAAATATGCTCATATATGTATTTATGCTATAAGGTCTTAATAAGAGAAGGACCACACAGTGAGTCCTATCTGTAGAGGGGATCTTTTCAGCCAGTCACGGAGTCTGCAAGCCTGACAATAGCTTGACATAAAATGCCAAGTCGTATTTATGACGGGATACTACTTTATTTATGATACCTAATAAAACAGACCACACAAGCGAGACCCGGAGTCCAGAAACCAAGATCGCTGAAGCTCAAGGGGCGGGGTATGGAAAAACCCCGGAAAAAGTGCAATACCGAATCAGAGGCTTGCAGGTTGAAGGGAAAAGGGGGGCGGGGGGGGTCAGCAAGGCTGACCGTCCATTCGACGAAGGGGGCAGAGCAACCTCCTCCACATTGTCATCACGAGGTGATGTCGTAACTGAAGGAAGAAGTGACAAGGAGTTTAGTTTGAGTTCCAGAAACATGATGACTTAAAATAAAGATTCCGATTCGAGTTCTTAAAATATGAAGTCTTAGAAATAAAGAGAGTGATGCGAGTTTCTGAACTATGATGTCTGAACAGAGATGAAGGCGAGCTCCCAGACTATGGTGTTTTCCAGAGACGCGTTCCAGCTCTCTCACCCGGGATGGTTTTTAAATGATTGAGTTCAGCTTCAATGTCCTAAGTGGTTTAAAAGAAATTCTACGACGATGACGACTTATTTGGGTCGTGTTTTCCCGTTAAGGGATGACCCTATGATAAACTGTCCTCGGACATTGCTTCATCATTAAGTGTTTTAAATTAGTGAACGTTACTGGGAGTGTAAAACAAAGATCACTCAATGTGCCAAGGATTCAAGTGTGACCTTAACCACAAGTGATCCCTCTCTACAGAAGGTATGTTCTCTTTAACTTTTTTTGTATTCCCATTGTTTTAATAATTTATGTTGTGTTAGGGAGGTACAATTTATGGTACTCAAGCAATTAAGTATTAATTGTAATGTTAATTTAAAAGGTAAATTTAATGTAATTACTAATTCAATTCCGTTCTTTGAAACGCTGGTGTCTTATGACACAATTCTATTTTGTTTATTTTATTATTTTGTAAATATGTACATTAACTGTAAATAAACCTTTTATTTATTGTTAATTTTTGGCTATGTTTTTAATACAACATGAGTCCATTGTTTTACTTTAATGTAAGTTTTATTTCAGATGACAGTCTGCTTTATGATGCTATTTATGCGTAGTTTAGATAGGTTTTATTTAGATACAACTGCGCGGTCTATACGCTATTTCTTCACTAAAATTACACAACGCAGCTTGGGGCGTTTTGGAGATGTGTATCCTCCCGCCTCAATTTAAGATAATTAAGGTTAGTTTAATTATCAGGAATAGCCAGGACCAGTATTATATAATTACGATCACAAATGTTTGTCTATAAATTGTAATGTTTAAATACCCACTATAATAATTCAGGTATTTCAGGTTCAGTAATTGAGGAGTAGTTAACCTATCTTACTCTTTATGGTAATCTTCCCCCATTTACCATACTTATTTTCCCCCACTTTCAAGGTATGTTTGGGTAGTTAAGTTGGTTCCGGTAAATGGACCTGGATCTCCCCAACAGAGGAGAATACGGAAGCTGAGTGACCAGCCTCCTTAAATGACACTTTTACATTAATTTTTTATTCATCTGAAAGATATAAAAGAAATCTTTAAATGCAATTTCTGGAAAATCTATTTTTCCGTTTTTTCCATGTTCAATAAACTTCATTATATAAAATATTTTTAAAAAAATTCAATGAAATTTTGTCAAAATGCTTTCCGTATTACTCACTATGTTTTGAACTGTAATCTAAGCTCTACGTGATAAAGTAATTATATAGTACATAAAAAAGGTATTTAAAAAAATTAATTTTTTTTTTGAAAAAAATGCGTTCTCCCCCCCTCCCTACATATTTTGAAATATTTCAGTTAGTTTTAACGATATTGTAAAACTCCTAGTTCAATGCAAAGGTAAGTGTACCAGAAGTGTATAGTGAAAAAGAAATTAAAATATATGTAGTTAATTTGAGTGGCGCAAGCATAAAATTTTTTTAAGAAAATGAAAAAAAAATTTTTTTAGTTTTAAAAATGTTATGAAGATATTGTTAGATTTTTTTTTTTTCATCATTCTGTATTACAATTGAACTAAAAATATGTTTGTTTATTCAATATTGTACATAAAAAAAGTAAAAAAAAACTAAAAAACTGGAATTCTGCTTTTTCAGAATTTAGTGTTGCCCCCGATTAAATATATATATATATATATATATATATGTATGTAAATATAAATAGTACAAAAAGTATTTCAGTTTTAAAACTTAAAACACACTCTTTTATTTTACATAAAATAATGTCACTCGCATCCGCTGAAGAATTCCACATTTACGATCCAGTGTTAAACAATATCTGCCGAAAAGTACGCATATGACGTCATTATCCCAGAAAAACATAATATTCCAACAAAAAGCGATGTCGTTATTCAAGAAACGCGACTAAAAATAAATTTGGCTCTCTAATGATTCATACGCCTTCATTTGTTTGTAACATTAATATAGATATAAAATTAAATATAATTTATAATATATCCATGTATTATCAGAAATCCTTCATTTATATTTTTCCAAAATAGCACGTATTTTAATTACTTTTTTTTTCATTTATTATGGGAAAATGGCAAAAAAAAGATATAATAGTCTACAATTTTCCAACTATTTTTACATTGTTTTCTACAGAAATCGACACAGTTTTCCAACAGATTATTTTTTTCCCCAATACGACGGTATAAAACTTGAAAATGTGCGATGCTTAAAAGTTAAAAAAATTGCAGAGCAGAATATCCCGTACAATGATACCTCAACTTAGTTTTACGGCTGGCATATACAACGGAACGTTATTTTTTGTAGACTGACCGAAATAAATTGCGTATCGAGGGCTAAGAGGCTATATATATATATATATATATATATATATATATATATATATATATTTATTTATTTATTT
Organism: Maratus speciosus; assembly: GCA_963932465.1. Lineage (NCBI taxonomy): Eukaryota > Metazoa > Arthropoda > Arachnida > Araneae > Salticidae > Maratus > Maratus speciosus. The sequence goes on from OZ010794.1 coordinate 291,401,870, forward strand.
ATTTATATACATAAATAAAGACTCCAAATGTCGGCTTAAGTATTAAAAAAGGTAAAATTACATTCGAATAAAAAAATTATGTTAAGCTGATTATAAATACTGTAAAATTTCTGTATAGTACACACTTAAGAAGTGCGGCATTTGTTTGTTTTTCGGGGCTATCTTGTCCGCTATTCAAATGTAAAAGTACAGTCGTATCTCTCTATTCTAAAAAAAAGTAACTACCGCTGTCACCGCCGCCGCCGGTTTTGAATTTTTTGCGATCGGAAGTCTTTCTTCGTTAATATTAAAACAAATAATGCATACAAAAATATGAAAATTGGTAGTATTATACAGAAAGGTTTGATAAACATGCTGATGCCGACAGTTTTCAAATCGAAGAATTATTTTAAGAAATATTTAATACTAAATTTGGGCACAATCGTACCACTAAAAAAGTTTTATAGGAGCAAAAACTATTCATGGGAATTTAATCATTTTTAGACCATTTTATACGTTTGAAGTTCCCGGTGTGCAGATTGTATTTCTTTTTTTAATTTGGCTAATTTTTTGAGGTTTTATTTCTATTTTAAATTCAAATTTTCAGCATTTCTAGAGATATTTTTTACAGATTTTAGAAAGTGATATTAATTTAAACTGTTGCCAACTGTATAAATAGCGGAAACAATAATGTTTGCTTCAAATATATATATATATATATATTTATACGTGTAATAAATTAAAAATTTATTTACACGTGACTATTATAAACAGAAAAAAACATTTGGATTTAGAATTAAATAATTATGTACAAAAAGCAGGAACTTATTAAAAATTACGTCATAAAAACTATAATTACGCGTGAATTTTAAGAGGGAAAGGAATTTGTAAAATGATAAATTTATTAGCATGCGTTAGAAGTCTTAAATAGGAGAAATTACGTCATATTTACGTCACATTGCAGTTATTACATAAAATGAACACAAAATAATATTGCAAAACGGTTTAAATTTAGAAATTGCGCTAGACATTTATTTGATATTTTGAGAGGATACTTTTCAACTATTTTTCTTAGGAAAGCGAAAATAATATTTCCTTTCTAACACAAGTATTTTCACGTGAATATTAAAAAGAGAAAGAATAGTTTGGTCAAAATTACGTCAGATTAAAAACGATTAATTTAAAATGTCTCATTTAAAAGAACTTTCTTTTCGCTTTGTTAAAAAATACCGGGAGACAAAGATTCTGATTACTTAATTCCTTTTATATTAGCTTATTTTGAAATGTTGTTACACGTGTCTACGTCATCAAGTTATTTTTATTTCGACGTTTTATTTGTATTTTTATTAATGTTGTACTAATTTATATATTCTTTCGTTATTTAAAATAAAAATTTTGTCAATTTGTATAATTTGGCGAGTGGTTTGGCGATTTATATAATTTGGCGAAATTAGTCGACGGGATAATCAAGTAGTACCGCAGCGGATTTGGCGTTAAAATTTCCCCAATCAAAGAGAAATGAATAGAAATCCGTTTATAGGGGGATCGCCACTGTTTTTTAAATTATAATTCAATCTTTCGAAATCGTTTTAAAGCCGATCACATTAGCGTGCATAGAGTCTGCGGTGTCTGGACGGGGGTTGGCGAGCGTAGCCTGTAGGCGGCCGAGCCCCCTAGTAAAAAAAAAAAAAAAAAAAAAAAAAAAAAAACACCCTTATAAACTGCAACAAATTATAGTAAATAGAAGAAAGTTACTGGTACCAAACGAACGGAAATAAAGTCTACTTTTAAATGTTGAATGTAAAATTTGCTTAGCGGTCCATATACAAACCAAACTAGACTAACTAATTTTGAAAGGCAACACCCACTTTTGACAAGATATTTAAAATTTTTGGTTCAAACTATGCTTAAATACAAAATGTCAAATCACTTGGATAATAAGTTTTTGAATTATGAAAATTCAAATTTTAGAGCTTCTAATGTTAAATTACATTTTCATATTTTTATTAATATCTCCTAAAATTATAATTCAAATGGGATAATTTTTTGTGTGGTTATAATTTTAAAAAACTCAAACATAAATAAATTGAAATTTTTATTTAAAAATTGTATGATATGAGTTATGAATTATGAAATTAATATTTGAAAAAAAAAAGTATGATTGCAAACTACACTTTTTTTTATCGATTTATAGTTATATGGCCTGCTTTATGCTCATTCAAAATTTCAGATTTTTCATCAAAGTTGTTTTCAAATTATGCTTAATAAACATTAAAATGATGATGTTAGGGATCATCTCTAATGCGTAGAAAAGTATAATTTGAAAAAAAAATACATATTTTACTCATTTTATTGAAATATTTGAGTTGGCAATAGTCGGAACGTATTAAGTCAGTGAAATGGTCACATTAGCAAGAAATAATAATTAATAAAAGCGACTTAGTCATTCTGTAGCATTTCAACAATCGAGTACCGAACTTCAATTTGAATACAGTCCCTAAAATATGCTCATTTTAAGATAATTAATTTATCTGAAACTAATCCTAGGAATTTCATGAAAATTTGTATTTAGGCTGTTTAAATGTAAAAAAAAAAATTATTTATTTGTTAAACTTGGGCATTGCTATTGAAAAAAAAGTAAATTTTGGTTCGTTTTCACCTGTAGATGGCCCCTAAGCAAATTATATATATATGATTTAAAAGTAGAGTTTATTTCCAATCGTTTGGTACCAACAACGTTCTTCATGATGACAAAAAAAAAATAAAATCACAATCAAAATGGATAAATTATTTTTACTAGATCCATTTTTTTTGGAAGAATAGAATACGATCCTTTTTATATACGCATGACATGAGATAAATAATGAACGTTTCTCTCGGGGAATGTGGAGGCATTTGGCATGAAAAATCAAATCATTTAAATTGATTTAGCACCAATTGAATACATAAAAAAGCAGCGGTCGAATTGAAAAACAAAGAACACTTGCAATAAAGCATCGGCAGGTTCTAGCCACTTATCATAACTACTGAATCGTCGTTGCATCTAGTGGAAATATTATCATCCATACCGCAAAGAGAAGAAATAATGCATCCGATCAAAACCATCTTAATTAAAAAAAAAAACAAAAAAAAACATTCTTTCACTTTTACTATTTTTGCTGCACGAATATGAATCTTTGCAGAACAGCAAAGGGAAACCATTCTGCCTAGAAATCCAACTGAGAGCGCACAGCCGCTGCGATGCAAAGGGAAAAAGGGTTGCCTAAATAAAATGAAAGACGCCAATTTGGCACGGTTGGTATAACTTGTAATGCAAAAGTATAAGAAAAACTGTTTTCTTTAGATTAAATTTTATAGATTTCATTAAGATAAGATTCCAAATAGTAGTAAAGTGTTACAATTTTTGAAATTACGTATTAAACTGATTTGAATATGATTGGCTGGGGGCGGAGCTACAAAAGTCAGTCACCTAACATTTAGAAGCTTGTGGAATGTTCCCGAGAATTCTTTTCCCGGAAGTACAAATTTCAAAACTATGTTTATCATTTTAAAATGAAACGAAATGTTACGCAGGAAAAAAAAAAGCTTACAGGGGAAGATTTAAAAGGAAGGAAATAAAATAATTTTAGATTGCGAATTTTAATATTTAATGAATAAAGATTGATAAAATATTTCTTAAATTAAATAAAAATATGGTAGTGGTTGTAAGTAACCACAACACTGGCGTTTGGCTGTTTTTTTACCGACCGTACGTAAAAAATTGTTGTGTATTGACAAAGTATTCATTACATAGATGTTTTTGCTAAACAAAAGCATCTGTCATGGAGCTATTGCTGATTTTTCTTTTTTTTAACCATCACATTCTGAGAGAAATCTGTAGAATTTTACAAAATGCTTTTGAAAGTGATTGAATATATATAGAATTTTGCTTGCATATCTTTTATATATTCTCAATACATCAAATAAAATAAACAACTGTGCATATTTCGTTTCTCAAAATCCTATTGCCAGGTAAATATATTACATAAACAAAGTTCAATTTATATTCTCTTCTGTAAAATCTTTCATTTTCAATCTTACTTTGCATTTATTTGCCTAATTTTTTACATTAATTTATTATACACTTTGAATATTCTTTTTACATCAGTTAATTACATATCCGGTTCATTCGGTATTCTTTAAAAGATGTTTGCTATTTGTGTTTTTAGTTTTGCTCATTGCTGCATAATAAAAAGGAATTTTGTTCAACATTTTCTAAATTTATACTTGTTTAAAACTGCTTCTTTTTCGTAGAAAAATGTTTTTTAGTTACACAAAATGATTTGCAAAAGTACTTACTTAGTTTTGTAAATATCTGTTATCATTTTATTATTCGTAAAGCAAAAAAAAAAATGTATATCCATATTATACTCTCCAGAACAGATATTCTAGACAAACAAACCAAACCGATAGCCGAGATAATTTTTACTGCAGTGAAATTATTTATTTCGATCTTACTTTGTTTACAATAGCTGTTTTCTTTTTTTCATGTTTTTACCATTCATCATTGCAATTTTATTTTGATTCTTTAACATATTAATTTAATGATATTTACTATTTTGGATCCATTTAAATATATACAATTTAAATGGTCCAATAGTTATATTTTTGAAAAAATGTTTTTACTTTCTTACATCTTCAATAGAAGAAAGTATTGTAGTCGAAATTCTTTTCGACTTCCGGTTTTCGACGGATTTATACGTTTTAGGGGTCAGAGATCCAAAAAACATGTTTATAAAAAATGTCCGTGTGTCGCCATTGTACTATCGAAAAGTGTATGAAGTTGAGCATAGAATTGAACCAAATATATTTTTTTTTTAGTTTGTGGCTATGGCACGCAGGTCCTCCATTAATTTGGAAGAAATCCGAAAAACATTTTTTTTAATGTAGCAAACTCTTTTTTTTAAATGCAGTAAATGTCTCTGATTTTCTGATCAGAATGGGAAAAAAATGGTCATTCTACCCCCCCCCCCCCCCATTCTGATCAGAAAATCAAAGTTCTAACTTTTTACGACTGCTCTTTCATCTTCACCTAACACTTCATTTATAACGATTGTTTCATAATAATGGAAGCCATCAGTCCATCAGAAGAAAATGATTCATTTCAAAGGTAAAGGTTCGATTGAAAAAAAACTATTTAATCCTTTGAGCAGAAAGAAGAGGCTACACCTGCAATTTTCATGACGCATAGCTGCCAATTTGTACGGTTCTGTAACATCTAAAATTTAATAAAAGTCTTTGCCATATTTAATAGCTAACAATTATTAGATTTGCTGGATAATTCAGAAAACTTATATTTCAACTCCTTAGTTGGCGCCGATTTATGTAATTCCGGTTTATACAAGTTTTTTGCTTACCCGAGGTGAGCTTGGTCCATAATAACTCGAATAGTAACCCTACTGTATCTATATTTATATTCATATATATATTTTTTTCAACAGGGGCGACTCTAAATGCTGAAAAAGCAGAATTCCTGTTCTCTAGTTTTATTGATGAAAACGTTATGATGTATTATATCATAGGGCAATTCCACAGAAAATTTTCATTTTTTGGGGGGGGAGGGGGGGGGAAATTAAAATTTATAATATGCTTAATTTAAGAGTATGGTTGGAAAGTTTGATATTTTTATGTTCCATAATAAAATCCTAATATAAAGGCATTGTAAATTACTGTTTACAAACTAAGTACCATTAGTACCATTGTCTTTGTAAAGTCATAATTTTACGTCAGTTACACAGTAAAAGTTACTTCAATTACATGTGTAAATGCCATTTTTTTCTTTTTTATTCTTCAGAAATTAATTGAACAAGTTACTGTTATAATTTGTCATTACTTAGTATTGTGGAGAACATTAAATCACTTTTTTAACGGGATAGCTTTGATAATTTTTACACTTCAATGAAGTCATAAAATATGTTTGTATGTTTTATGTTACATCAGTTACAGAATTTTGAATTGTAATTTTTGGGACTAAAATAGAGAATGAAATAGTCTGCACGTATTTGGGTATTAAGTCTTTAGTAAGAAATATTTTAAATTGTAAAAAATTTGTGCTATCTTTATTAGTAAATTTTCTATACAGATTTTAAAAAAAATTCGATGACGAAGTGTTACGTCATTTACGATAGAATTCACCATTTGGTAAAACTAAAATACTAAAATTCTACTTAGTATTGGGGATATGACAGTGTATCTTTTAACATTTAACATATTTATGTTTAATAAATTAAATGGTGAGAATAATTTCTAATATTTAATAATTAAATATTAATATTCTTTTGTAAGACAGTTTAGGATCACCTCTTAGCATTAAAAAATATACTTCTAAAAAGGAATTAAGTAAATAACTGAATTTTGCAACAAAAACGTTCCCTTCAATTTCCTCGAATTCTATTTTTTGTTCCATAACATCTTCTTTCAGGTTTTCAATTACTTAATTTTAAAAATATGCAAATGTATCATTTTCTGATTACATAAAAGAAATAATAGAATATTTATGGTTGATTGTCATAATCTATTATCCCTTTAAGCCCTGACACACACAATTGAGGGGGTGATACTAAAGTAAAAGAGAATGACTATTTCCTGTTTTTGTGAGATTTAAAACCAAATCTGCACATTTATATGAGTTAATTTGCTTCAAATGTTTTGATAAGACACCACTAGGGGGCACTAACTAAAATACAGGGTTAGATTTTCTGCTTTTAAAAAGACTATATCATCTGACAACAATAGACAAAAAGTATGTACTGTCGTAATTTCTTTTAAATATGATTTTTAACGCTTGCTTAGATTTAATTTTTCTTTTCATATACTTTATTCATGATTTTAATTGATTTTGTCTTTGATAAATTTAATTAGGCTTTACAAATGTTGAAAAACAAATGACCCGCACAATTGTGCGGGTCCGGGTTTTACGGTTTCCAAAGTGTGTACAATTCCTAATATATATATATATATATATATATATATATATATATATTTCTTTTTAAGAGATTTTTTTAAATCTTATGTTTTTAGCAATTTATTTTTTATTAATTACATTTTTAAATCAGATTAATTTTAAATAGGTTTGTACTATTCATAATTTCTATTTAAAATATTCATGATTTCTATTTAAAATTGATAGTATTAGATATATAATATGCACATGTAATGAACGGTATGTTTCTGCTCTGAGTTATAGATGCCATATATGATTTATAAGTTTTATATGAGTTATATGCATATCACGAGATAGATTTTTAAGTTTGATAAATTCATTCCATTTTGTCGACACAGAAAGTAAGCCACAAGGAATAAATAATAAATTATGGAAAGTTCAGCAAATGCTCGACAGATTCCGTAGTGTCTGCTTGAATTTACCAGGAGATCAGGGAAAATTTTCCATAGATGAGCAGGCGTTCCTTTTTTTTAGGACGTGCATCAGTAAAGCAGTATATAAAAAAACAAGCCACACTCTGTTGTAACAGTATCACCTGGGATAGTTTTAAATTTTGTAGTTTAACAGTGAAAAAGTATAGACCTAGTCCACAAGGATCTGGGCTTAGGACCTGTTGTAGTCTTTACTCTGATTCAGACCTAGTTTTATGTACTTCGATCGGTATTTCAACAAAATACCGCTGCTGAAAAAACTATAAAAAGAAATTTGAAGGATCAGGCACAATCCAAACTGAGTGAAGGGCATACCATTTTTCAAAGGCTCTTAAGAGAGGTGCGAGCATTGAGCACATCTCAGAAAATGAAATTTTAGTGGTCTGTCCAAAAACAAAAATTGTTTCAAACATTTTCACTGTGGCTGATGAAAATTATCTCAATAAACAACAACTTTTTTTTGCTTAAACTTTTATTTTTAGATATTTGCACACGTAATCCCAAACTACACAATTGTGTAGATACAGCCCCAAAACGGCTGCATTAAGCCCGAACCCGCACAATTGTGTGGATCCTCCCTTGGCATAACCTCACATTGGGTATTTTTTTAAATATATATTTTTTAATTTTTTTTTTTTCAATCAAATACGGTCCTATCGGTAAGGGAAAACCATCCAAACTTTAAATTTCTGCCAAAAAATCTCCCGGTCTTAAAGGATTATGCAAATAAACATCATCCCGCATACACCAAGCTGACTTTAGATTTCTGTCATAACATTCTGAATTTCAATCTATCTCCTTTCGCAATATATGCGTTATTTTCGTTATTTTTTATTTGTTTTCATCATTTAACATTGTCTTAGTATTTTTAATGTTTAGCACTCCATATTAATTCCATGTAATACTATGAATGTATTTAGATGTAAAAAAAAATTGTTTATACAACTGTCTTTCAAAAATTACATGTTTTCTATTTTCGTTTACTGTCTTGTTCATTTATTACCTGTAGTTCCTATTTGCGTGTTATTAAGATGTTCAGGAAGAAATTATATACCAGATGCAGATGCAGAAAAGGTTAATTCGGTATCTAATAGATTTCATATAGCCCAGTATAAATTATTTATCATACAGTATTTTCTGAAGCAAAATATTTCAGATAAATAATAAACCCGATATATTTAGGCATAGATGGAATAGTAAAGAAAATGAATTAGTTCGTTCGTTAAAATTTCATTAGAACTATGAATATTTCATGACTGTCATATTATTAGAAAAAATAAAGAGGTTTTTAATATGACAATTTTTTTTTTCAGAGAAGAACTACTTAGTTTTAAAAATCTGTCTACGTAAACAATACAGAAGGAAATAATATATCAGATACAGCAACAGAAAAGGTTAATTCGGAATCTAACATATTTGATACAGCTGAGGATAAATTATTTAACGTACAAAATTTTCTGCAATGAAATATTTCAGAAACATAATAAACCCAACATATTTACGTATAGATAGAAAATGAATTTGTTTGTGTTGTAAAATTTCATTAGATCTATGAATATTTCAAAACTGCCATATTCTTAGAAAATAATCAGGTTTTTAATACTACAAATTGCTTCCACAGAATAACTACTTAGTTTTAAAAATATGTCTGCGTAACAATTTGTATTTTTTGAATATATCAAATTAAATAAATAAATATGTATGTTTTGATTGTCAGAATCCATTTTCTAGATGATCTTCGCAGAGTAAAGAAAAATGAGTTTGTTTCTTCTTCCTCAAAATCTTGCGTTCTAATCTTACAGCTGCATCTTCTTCGTTTTTGTTTTATATTTATATCGTTCATCATTGTCATTGCATTTAAAATGTGCACCTTTCCAATTTACTTTTCTGTACTGTTTTGAACACATTTGCATATTTACATAGTCTCTAGATGTTTAAATACCAGTATTTTTGTATAGAAATTTTCGCGTTATTTGATGAAGAACCTATTCGATTAAATAAAAAAAAAAAGATTTCTATACAAAAATTTTGGTATTTAAAAAAAAATCCAAAAACTTCGAAGCTTTGCATTTAGGAATGTACACTTTACTTTTTCAAACACTACATTTCACTACATTTTCAAATACTGATTTTGTTTTGTTTTGTTTACAGCCTTGTTCATTTATTACCTGTAGTTTATTTTTGTGTGGTATTCTGCTGTTCAAAAAGAAATAATATATCAGAAGCAGCAACATAAAAGGTTAATTCAGAATAAAATACATTTCATATAGCTCAGGATAAATTATTTAACATACAGGATTTTTTGAAACAAGATATTTCAGATAAATAATAAACACAAAATACTCGGGTTATAGATTTAATAATAAATTTTATGAATTGGTTCGTGCGTTAAAATTTCATGTGAGCTATGAATATTTCAATATTGTCATATTCATAGAATAAAGAAAGAGATTTTTAATATTACAAAATGTTTTCAGATAATACCTACTTGGTTTTAAAAAATCTCTCCACGCAACTGTTTGTATTTTCTGAATACATGAAATAAAATAAAAGGCTGTTCATGTTTTAATTGTGAGAATCCATTTTCCAGATGAGCATCCCTATGTGTAAACTAAGCTGAGTTCATTTATTCTTCGCAAAATCTTCTGTTCTAATCTTACTTTATTGGAAATAACTGCATCTTCGTTGTTTTATTTTATGCTTATATCATTCTTCATTGTCATAGTATTTAAAATGTGCACCTGCCCAATTAAATTTTACGTACGATTTTAAATACATTTACAGAGTTACCATGTCTGCGGTTTATATCTGCCCTTTTCTCGCACACTGAAAAAAAAAAAAAAAACCCTCAAATTTACAGAACAGAACTGTCAATTTTGGCGCTAGTGGAATTCCGTTTAATTTACAGAAAGTATTTTTAATTTTTCAATAAAGCAGTTTTTTCTGTAAAAAATATTGGATTTTTCTCTAAATATAGCGAAATACATATTTTCATACTGAAAAAATCTGTTTTTCTTTAAAAGAGGATTTTCTGTATTTTTTTTTCTGAAAAAAATTATATTATTATATTAATTAGGTATAGATTGAATAGTAAACAAAATAATTGTTCATGCGTTAAAATTTCGTAAGAACTATGAATATTTCAAAACTGTCATATTGTTAGAAAAAAAGACAGAGGTTTTTAATATTACAAAATGTTTTACAGTGAAAAAATACTTAGTTTTAAAAATCTGTCTATGTAACTGTTTGTATTTTCTGAATAAATGAAATAAAATAAAAGGTTGTTCATGTTCGGCTGTCAGAAAACATTTTCCAGATGAACATCGCTGAGTAAACACAGCTAAGTTTATTTATTCTTCCACAAAATCTTTTGTTCTAATCTTACTTTGTAGGGAATAGCTTAATCTTCTTTGTTTTTGTTTCATGTTTCTACCATTCATCATTGTCATTGTATTTAAAAATGTGTAGCATTCCAATTAAATTTTATGTACGGTTTTGAATACATTTACAGAGTTGCCAGGTCTGAGGATTATTTAATGTGATATTTCGTACATAAAATTTAGCTTTATTTGATGAATTAATTACGCAATGAAATAAGAAAAAAATATAGCTTTACAATAATTCTGGTATTATTAAAAAATCCAGAAACTATGGAGCTTTGCATTTAGAGATGTACAATTAATTTTTTCTGCAATTTTCTTTCTGGGGATATATGTTTTATACATTTGTTCAAAATAACCTTATTAACAATACGAGTAGTTTCATTTCGAATTTTTGTCTGCTATTGAGAAAAATGCAGAAGCAGTATATGTACAGCCATGTTGCAGAAACTTACTGGTACCAAACGATTGCAAATAAAGTCTATTTTTAAATGATGTATGTAAATTTTGCTTAGTGGGCAATCTACATATTAAAACGAACCCGAGCTTTGGTTTTTTTTTTTCAGTAGCAATATTCAAGTTTGACACCATAAATAAATTCTGCACCCTTAAGTAACCTAAATACGAATTTTCATGATACTCGTGCTATAATTACAGAGAAATGACTTATTTTATAATGAGCATATGTTAGGGGTTTTATCCAAATTGAAGTTCGATACTCGATTATTGAAATGCTACAGAATGACTATGCCACTTCTATTAACCCCTTAACCTACAATGACGGGCTTAACCTGCGTACGATAATCGAGCCAAATATAAATTCTTCATACCACTAAAATTTCGCAGTATATATAGCTAAATTTAATCGTCGAAATTCCATGATTAAACAAGCCAAAAATCACTATTAAATTTTAGTGGTAGCTATGGATTTGCCAAACTGTGGAGCTGTTAAAAGTAAATCGTAAGTTAAGGGGTTAATGTATTATTTCTTGCCAATACGACCATTTCACTCACTTAATATGTCTCGACTATTGCCAGGCCAACTGTTTCAACAAATAGAGTAATATATGTATATATATATTGTTTTTCAATTTATGCTTTCTGTAAATTATAGGCGGCACCTTAAATCATCATCTTGACGTTTTTTAATCAGAATTCGAAAACTACTCTGAAAAAAAAAACAATTGAAATTGAGAATATGCATAAAGACAGATGTAATAAATGTAAATCTATCAAAAATATTGTAGATTGCAATTCATATGTTTTTCGAATATTAATTTCATAATTCATATTATAATTTTTTTTAAATTACAAAATGTATTTATGTTTGGAATTTTTACTATTATGACGACACAGAAAATTATCACATTAGGACGTGAAGATTTCAGGAGATATTAATAAAAATGTAAAAATAATAATTTAACATTAGAAGCTCTAAATTTTGAATGTTTATAATTTAAAAACTTATCATTCGAATGACTTGAAATTTCGTTCCTAGTTTCAGTTTGAACCGAAGATTTAAAATATAGTGTCAAGATTTGGTGTTGCAATTGAAATTGAATTGTCTGGTTTTGATTTGTAGATGGCCCCATAATCAAATTTTATATACATAATTTAAAAGTAGACTTTATTTCCAATAGTACCAGTAACTTTTCCCTATTATAGTTAGTTGCAAAGTTAGAAGGGGGCGGGGGGGGGTACATGGCTGATATAATTAAAATTCACATATTGAGAAGTCTCTATCGGTAGTATTAGATCTAAAAGAGAAACAAAATTGCACTACTATCTTTATTTAACCCTTTAAGAGACAGAGCAGTTGCATTGCTTTAACGTTGAAATGAATGATTGACACTGGAATTTAAGAACACATTTATATGGAATTGAGAAACAGATGTATTTCACATGCATATCAAACCGAAAACTTCTTTACAAAATTTCTGGTGCCATTGTGCGATTTGGATATTAAAATTAAGTGGTTTCATCATATACCACCACCCCTGAAAGGGTTAAACGGAAAATTAAAAGTTAAACTTCGCAGTTTGAAAAAGCAGCTGTCACTGAAACGACTAACATCAGTAAAGATCTACATTAAAATGGCCGTTTTATTGAAAACTTTCGAAATTTTTTTATTGTTTTATTTTAAAGAGCAATCTTTTTCGATTCTGAATCTGTTTTAATTTATTCCTACGATTATTAGAACATAATTTCGGTCAATTTAATAAACAGGAAGCAATGGTTAACTACCAGAAGTGGGCGTACGAAGGTTAGGAAAAATGTAAATTATGTTTCTATGCATGAATTTCTTACTATTTTACATAAAAACACTAATAAACCTTAAGTGACACTTCTAGATTATTGTTTTATGTATCTTAAAGATATAAAAGAAATCTTTAAATGCGATTTCACAAAAATCTATTTTTCTTTCAATAAACTTGATTACGTAAAATACTTTAAACATTTTCGTCAGAATGTTTTCCGTATTACTGACTATGTTTTGAACTATAATCTCAGATCTATGTAATAAAGTAATTATATATTACATAAAAAAAGTATAAAAAATGATTATTTTTTTCTAAAAGTTTTTTTTTTTTTTTTTTTTTTTTTTTACATATTACGAAATATTTTAATTAATTTTAAAGATATTGTAAAACTCCTAGTTCAGTACACAGTTTAATAGTAGTATCTAGTGCAAAAGAAATTCAAATATATTTCGTTGAGTTGAGTGTACACTGTCACGCGTAAGCATGAAATTTGACAAAAAAAATGACAAAGAAAACTTTGTAAGTTTTTAAAATGTTATGAAGATATTGTTAGAATTTTACGTTTTTTCATCATTTTGTATTACTATTGAACTAAAAATATATTTGTTTATTCAATATTGTACATAAAAAAAGAAAAAAAAAATTGAAAACAGGAATTCTGCTTTTTCAGAATTTAGTGTCGCCTCTGATGAAAAAAAAATATAAATATGTATATAAATACAGATAGTACAAAATATATTTCAGTTTTAAGACTTCATAAACATTCTTTTATTTTGTGTAAAACGATGTCACTCGCATCCGCTGAAGAATTGCACGTTTATAATTCAGGCTTAAACAATATCTACAGATAAGTGTGCATATGACGTTACTATCGAAGAATAACACACAATTCCAGCAAAAAAGCGATGTCGTTATTCAAGAAACGCGACCAATATATATCAGGGTGGTCCTTAAAAAATTAACTTTTAAATTTTATATGGGGCACCCTCTTATTTTGTTCTATGTATAAAATAATGACTTCCACAAAAATTTCAAAATTTTAAAATATGTTTTAGGGGTCGCTACAAAGGTTTGAATCTTGATTTTTTTTTTTAATTGACATATTTTGTAATCTAATTATAAATTATTAATAGAAATTCATGGTCATGGCGAAATTGAGTCATGGTATGGTATCAGGCTGTAAAGACTGTCATTTGTATCATTTTTCAAAATATTTACACAGCTATTGTCCAAACACAGACGGGAGTCTTTCATGTCTACAGTCATATCACCTCAACTTGGCAGCATTGTGAAAGGTAGAGACAGTAACATTCCGCTTTGAAAAATAGTTAGTTCGCTGTTATTTTTAAATAGCTAAAATACGTAGAAATTTATGAGATAATGTTTATAAATTATACAGTTATATTTTTTGATATTCGTAAAATGTGGTACAAAATGGCCATATTTGTATCAAAAGCCGAGCAAGCAGAGCTCAAAACTTAAAAAAAAAAGATTTTCCGGCAAGCGTTCATTTGACTGTACACTGGGATGGTAAAATTTTAGAAGACATTTCAGCATTTGAATCTGTAGCCAGATTATCCATTATTGTTTCATGTAAAGGTATTGACCAGTTACTTTAAGGCCAAAAACTACAATCAGAAATGGGTGCGGCAATAGCTTCTGCTGTTAACAAAATATTGGAATCGTGGGGACTACAGAACAAGTAAAATGTATGAGTTTTGATATAACCTTTGCTAATACCGGATTATCAGGAGAAGCTTGTGCTATTCTGAAACAGAATATGAATAAAGAAATGCTTTTGCTTGCACATCCTTAAAATTATGCTTCAGGAAGTTGTTGTTAAGTCACTCGGAGTTTCAAGAGGATCAAACATGCTGTTATTCAAACAATTTAAAATTTCATGGATGTCTATCGATCATGGCATATTTCAGACTTCCATAACTGACAATTTTATCAATGAAAAAAATAACAGATAATGCATCAGTAATCATAGAGTTTGCTCAAAACCCTCATAAGGATTTTCAACTAATGGACGATTACAAGGAACTGATAGAGCTTGCTATTATTTTCCTAGGAGGAGTACCCGAAAGAGGTGTTCACTAGAGCCCTAGGTGGATTGCATCGAGCTCCATGGATGGTGAAGTCCATCTATGTTACTCGCTCAAGATTTATTTATTTAGAGATCAGTTTAAACTCTCTGAGCAGAAAGAATCTGGAGTTCGTCAAGTTTGCTCGATTGTGGTGGAAATCTACATTCACAGCTGGTATCAGGCCCAATGATTTATTGCTCCTGAAGAACTTGAAAGAGTACGAAAATGTAAATAAAACTATTTGTTTGTGTGCTATGAAGAAGTTCCAAGGACATTTCTGGAATTGACAGAAGAACTAGTTGCTTTTGCATTTTTCTGTGATAATGTCTTTTTTTTTTAAAGTAAAAGAAAAATGGTGCATGCTTTGAAAAAGGAAGAAAATTATGTACCCTTGAAACATATACGGGCTGATCCTGATGGCATTCTCCAAAAAGACTTGCAAGATTAAGCAACACTCTGAAGTTTTTTTTCTTTTTTTTTTAAATTATGGATTTACCTTCAGACTTTTTTGAAACAGCTGTGACTATTTGGAATGAAAATTAATCCTACAAGACATGTACAGCACTAGCGACTTCCGTCAAAGTTGTTAATGATGTAGCCGAAAGTGGGGTAGCACTCACGGAGAAATACAATAAACTCCATACAAAAGATCAAGAACAAAAACAGTATTTCAAGGACGCGATCATGGCAAGCTAAAGCATTTATTTGTTCATGTTCTGTTTCAGAAGTGCACAAGATAATCCGGTATTAACAAAAGTTGTATCAAAACTCATACATTTTACTTGCTATGTAGTCACCACGATTCCAATGTTTCGTTAATAGCAGAAGCTATTGCCGCACCCATTTCTGATTGTAGTTTTTGGCCTTAAAGTAACTGGTCAATACCTTTACATGAAACAATAATGGATAATCTGGCTACAGATTCAAATGCTGAAATGTCTTCTAAAATTTTACCATCCCAGTGTACAGTCAAATGAACGCTTGCCGGAAAATCTTTTTTTTTTAAGTTTTGAGCTCTGCTTGCTCGGCTTTTGATACAAATATGGCCATTTTGTACCACATTTTACGAATATCAAAAAATATAACTGTATAATTTATAAACATTATCTCATAAATTTCTACGTATTTTAGCTATTTAAAAATAACAGCGAACTAACTATTTTTCAAAGCGGAATGTTACTGTCTCTACCTTTCACAATGCTGCCAAGTTGAGGTGATATGACTGTAGACATGAAAGACTCCCGTCTGTGTTTGGACAATAGCTGTGTAAATATTTTGAAAAATGATACAAATGACAGTCTTTACAGCCTGATACCATACCATGACTCAATTTCGCCATGACCATGAATTTCTATTAATAATTTATAATTAGATTACAAAATATGTCAATTAAAAAAAAAATCAAGATTCAAACCTTTGTAGCGACCCCTAAAACATATTTTAAAATTTTGAAATTTTTGTGGAAGTCATTATTTTATACATAGAACAAAATAAGAGGGTGCCCCATATAAAATTTAAAAGTTAATTTTTTAAGGACCACCCTGATATATATTGGTCGCGTTTCTTGAATAACGACATCGCTTTTTTGCTGGAATTGTGTGTTATTCTTCGATAGTAACGTCATATGCACACTTATCTGTAGATATTGTTTAAGCCTGAATTATAAACGTGCAATTCTTCAGCGGATGCGAGTGACATCGTTTTACACAAAATAAAAGAATGTTTATGAAGTCTTAAAACTGAAATATATTTTGTACTATCTGTATTTATATACATATTTATATTTTTTTTTCATCAGAGGCGACACTAAATTCTGAAAAAGCAGAATTCCTGTTTTCAATTTTTTTTTTCTTTTTTTATGTACAATATTGAATAAACAAATATATTTTTAGTTCAATAGTAATACAAAATGATGAATGTTCAAATGTTTCTGATTGGAGTTTTTGGACATCATGTAACTGGTCAATACCTTTACATGAAACAATAATGGCTAATCTAGCTATAGTTTCAGATCCTGAAATGTCCTCTAAAATTTTGCTATCCCAATGTTACTGTCTCTACCTTTCAAAAGGCTGCCAAGTAGATGTAAAATAGAGTGTAGACATGAAAGATGCCTGTCTGTGTTTGGACAATAGACTGCGTAAATATTTTGAAACTTGAAACAAATGACAGTCTTTACAGCCTAATATCATACCATGACTCAATTTTGCAATGACTGTCAATTTGTATTAATAATTTATAATTAGATTATAAAATATGTCAATTTTTAACTTTTTTTTAAAGATTCAAACCTTGGTAGCGACCCTTAAAACATGTTTTAAAATTTTGAAATTTTTGTGGAAGTCATTATTTTATACATAGAACAAAATAAGAGGGTGCCCCATATAAAATTTAAAAGTTAATTTTTTAAGGACCACCCTAATATATATATATATATATATATATACCGACCATCTAGTGATTCATATGCCTTCATTTGTTTGTAACATTAATATACATACTTAAAATTAAATATAGTTAATAATAGCTCCATGTTTTATCAGAAATCATTCTTTTATATCCTTACAAAATAGAGTGCATTTTAATTAATTTTTTTTCAGTTATTATGGCAAAAATGGCAACAAAAAAATATAATATTCAACTATTTTTCCTTTACTTTCTACAAAAAAGGAGTACTTCAGTTATCAACATTAAACAAAATTCCTTAAAAATTACAAAAAAATTAATATCTCAAAAATAAATAGACATGCAGTTTTCAAACAAATTACATTTAAAAATACTTTTTTTCCCTATACGACGGTATAAAAATTTAAAATGTGCAATGCTTAGAAGTTTAAAAAATTGAAGTAGAGATTATCCCGTACAATGATACATCTGCTTTGTTTTAGGCTGGCTGATACGGATCGTTATTATTTGGAGAAGACATTTTAATTGCTGGCCCAAAGACATTACATATTGAGGGCTTTAAAAAATTATTATTAATAATAATAATGATAATAATAATAATAATAATAATAAAATAAAACGATCCAAATGTTGACTTAAGTATTAAATAATGTAAAATGACTTTGAAAATAATTATAACCAAAATTGTTTTATATACTGCAACACACAATATAAAGAAATTAATTTCAGTCTTAAACATTTCATAGAAGTTATAAATATTTTAAAACCATTACCTTCATAGAGAAACAATGGTTTTGAATTTTCCCAAAATGCTTTCATGTGAATAATTTCCTAGTTTTGGAAATCTGCAGATTTATCTCCTACATTTTTAGCATAGATCAAATAAAATAAAAGTCTATTCATGTTTCGGTTGTCTGAATTCATTTACCAGTTAAACATCCCGCATAAGCAAATCTGATTTTATTTTCTCTGCCGTAAAAATTCCATTTCACTCTTCCTTTGTTCGCAATAGGTTTAAATCCTTTTAGGTTTTCTATCACGTTTTTATCTTTGTTCACTGTTATTGTATTTTTAATGTTTAGCATCACACGCTAATTTTTTGAACTATATAGGTATAGGTTTAGAAAAAAAAAAATTGGTTCTTGCTTTAAAATTTTATAGGGGCTAAGAATATTTCAAAACTGCCACATTTTTAGAGAAAGAAAGAGGTTTTTATATTGCAAAATATGTTGGAGATAAACTATCTATATTATAAAGGACAAACATATCTGTGCGTAACGCATACGTCATTTTGCGAATGGCAAAACTTTCAAGTTTATAATGAAAATTCAGTTTAAAATTTTCGCTACTGCAAATTTTTAAACTTCTAAACATCGCACACTTTTAATTTTTACACCATCGTATACGGAAAAAATGTGCTTTTAAATGCAATTTGTTTGAAAGCTGTATCTAAATTTATTTTTGAGATATTAATTTTTTTGTAATTTTTAATACTTTTTTCGTAATTGTGGCAACTGAAGTACTCAATTTCTATTGAAAGTAAATGGAAAATGTAGATTACTGAATATTTTTGTTGCCATTTTCTAATAAAAACTGAAAAAAAAAATTGAAATTTTAATACATGCTATGTCAAGAATAACATTTGTTATAAAACCCGGAGATTTTCGGTTTTATTTCGTTTTTATTTATCAATTAAATGATTTTTAGTTTATTGAAAGTTAATTTACAAACGATGCAACACTTTTACTTTATAAAAGTGTATTTTAAAGGATATTTGTGTGACTTATTTTCTACGCATTTACTTAATTCGTATCAAAAAGCTCAAAGAATGCAATTTTATTAATTGTGTGTTCTATATTATGCAGGACAAACATATCTATGCGTAACGCATGCGTCATTTTGCGAATGGCAACACTTTCAAGTTTAAAATGAAATTTCGGTTTGCAATTTTCGCTACTGCAAATTTTTAAACGCTAGACACATTTCAGACACTAAGCGAAATGCTTAAGTGAGTGAAAATGGCCTCACATTTTAAAGAAAACGACCATTTTCTTAGATAAAATTAAACATTTTTACAATGCGTCTAAAAAACATAAATTGCGTCAATTTTTACTCTCCGGCACTGAGATTAGAATCTCGAGTTAAGAAAGCGACGGTTCATACATGCAAACATATTGCTGACAATCGCAGCTTCAAGTTTTGAGTTAAAATAATAAAATTAAAATACCAGTTTTTTTAAATGGTAAATATGGATATGAGAAGTGCGTATGTAAATTTTAAGAGGAAGAAATTGATGTTGGGTTTAGATTTCATAGGGAACAATTTCTATGATCGTGAAAGAGTGGAATACATTTTGCTATTTTTCATTCCGGAATACCAAGCATAAGAGCCTCAATTGATATTTTCATCGTAATAACTGATATTTTTTATATATTACTGATTACATATCTTAATTATAAAGAAAAAACGTATCTGTGCGTAACGATGACGTCATTTTGTGATTGGCAACACTTCACGATCAAATTTCGGCTTTGAAATTTTCGCTACTGCAATTTTTAAATCTTATGACCGCCGTATATTTTCAATTTTTAGAACGTTGTATAAGGAAAAAATCTACTTTCAAATGCAATTTCTTTAAAAACTGTACCATAATTGACTGATTTATTATGTTCTTTTGAATAATTTTCAAGCATGATTTTACGTAATTGATTTTATCACGTGCCGGCTTCAATACATAATAATAATAATAAACATTTTTCACATAAAGCAACAACAATTGTTTAGCAGCCAAATAGGAAAAAAAAAATCTTTCAAATTGAATTTGTTTGCAAAGTACATTTCAGTTTGCTGATCGTCTATGGATTTAAAAATCATTTTCAAGCATGAAATATTTTTTAATTTATCTCTATCGCTTGGAGCTCGATTACGAAAGATTAATCAGTTTGCCCTTAAAACAACTTAAAGAGTTTATGATTTTCTTACGGCTAATATTGCATAAAAAATTAAAACTTCCTCTATGAATAAATAAATAAAATAATATAAACAAAACACAAATTTAACAAACTTGTAATTCATATACGCGCTTACAGCTCTGAAAATATCAGAATTCAAAGGAATGCCGTAAGTAGTAAAATCTTGGGTGAATAACTCTTAGGCATACCACTAAATACATAAATATTGCTTTTAGTAAATTTCAAAACTTTATTCGATCGTATAATTCACATATGAAAAATGCTTTTTTATAATAGGTGGGCGATCTAAAAATATATTGCATGTAAAATAAATATTAGTTTTCAATTAAAAAAAAAAAAAATGTTTTCACTATTATTCTGTAACCCGGGAAGCCCGGGTACGATTCCCTAGTGTATTTAAAAAACAAGGCTGTTTCTATAGTCATCTACCCTGAGTTTTCTACTGAACCAAATTTGCTAATTACTTTTTTAAATGAAGGCTGTTCATCTGTAGATATGCCCGCACTAGCTACTTTTTAAAAATATCCTATTTTTATATTTTTAATTTAATTTAAAAAAAAATTATGAAATTTCTTCGAAATAGTGGCAATTGGCTTACTTCCACTTTTGCAGTGAAATGATCGGATTTATTTATTTTTATTGATTTTGTGATATCATTTTCTCATTAGAATTAAAAATAACTTTAAAAAATGTGAACTGAAAATGACGCCACACTTTAAAAATCACGTACTCTCCTTTATAAATCTGTTATATTTAAATATTTTTTCATTCCTCTGATAAATAGTTTGAAACGATAGGCGAAATGAAAATGCCGAAAAGAAAACGACAATTTTCTTTGATAAAACTAAATATTGTACCTCAAATATGTCTACAAGACATGAATTTATGAAATTGTTACTCACCGGCACTGAGGTTAGAGCCTCAAGTCAATGGAGCGAAGGTTCACATGTTGTAGCGGTTGTAGCTGACATACGTGACTTCAAATTTGTTAATATATCTATGCTATATATATAAAATCCTAATGAAACGAATTTATGAAACGACTAATTAAATCTACCCTATATATATAATGCTAATGAAACGAATTTATGACACGAATATATGAAACGATTTTATGAAACGACTGATTAAATGACTGATTATGTTCTACAACTATTTCTCCTAAAGTATGGAACGTTTGGCGGTGAAATTAACTCCAATTATTCACATTGATCGACAGATTTCAAAAACGGTATTATTAGAATTTTAAAATCTGAATCGGTTTGCGAAATATTATTTTTTTTTTCTAATTTTAATGACATTAGTAAGATGATGGCAACTAGATTACTCCATTTTTGTGGAAAAAAAAAGGGGGGGGGGGAACACGCGGATTATTAAATTTCTTTTTCGTCATTTTCGAATTGAAATTGAAACTATCTTTTATTTAAATCGATCGTGACGACAATATTGTGATTAAATTATTTTTTTTCAGGTAAACAATTAAAAATAAATAAAACCTTTTTGTTCACATTTCGATCATTCTGAGTCAGTTAATTTTAGAAACAAAAAATTGTGTGTCACTGTCATATTCCATAGACGTAAAAAAAGGGTTTACTTTTCACTTTTAAAGAGAAAATGACATCAATAATCATACAAATAGAAAACAAATTATAAAATAACAATTAAATGATCTTGCGTTAAAAGCTGAAAAAAGGAAAATTACGTCAAAATCTTTACACATAAATATTTAAAAAGTACGAAAACTTTAAAATAAAATTATCACACGCGAAGCTCATTTAAAGGAGATAATTACATCAAATGTAAAGGAGCCAACCATTAAATATCGTAATATTTAAAATGCCTAAAATAATTAAATTATAATACGTGAAAAATCGTTAATGGTGAATATTAGGTCATATTTAAAAAGCGCAAAAAATATTTCCAAATACTTTTAAGTTAAAAAAATATATGTACCCGTGAATGTTAAAAAGAGGAAAAAAAATAAATTATTACATGAGAAATGCATTTAATGGTGGAAAATTACGTCATCTATTAAAATGATACATTTAAAATCATTTTCAATATGGAGACATAATATTGACGTCACACGGTATAAAAGTAGCGCGGCAAGTAAATCTCTTTATATATTACACCGCTTTATGCAGCATAGCTACAGGTAAATGTATGGGTAAAATACTTTTGATTTATTTTGTACAAATTACTGTTAAATATATACGTATTAGAAAATTATGATATTCTTATTGATTAATACAAACATTGTAAAAATAACCTGAAATATGCATGATGGCGTATTAGAATATAGAAAACTATTCATGAATAAGCTATACCTGTACCTTAAATACATAAAACTCGATCAAGACATAAAATATAAGGGTAAAATTTCGAAACACAATGCTTTACAATACGTGGTTCTGAAAGCTATTCCAGTTTTTAGCCTCAAAACTAAGGGGAAAATATTGTTCATAGCGTCGTTATAAAACTCGGGAAGAAAACGTCATTTTTAACCTAACCATTTTGTAGAAACTAATTTTCAAACATATAATTGATCTTGCTTATCAATCCCGAAAACTGATGTCTTTTATTACGACAGCAATGGATTAGGCCAAGGTAACCGAAAAATGCCCATTCAAATTGTAAAGCATGGCAACGCGATTACAGAAGATATACGCGCTGTTATACTCATAATATCATTCAATTGTCCGTAACTTAGTAATATTTTTTAAACAGGGCACATTAGTATGTTTTCAGAGACTGGGAAGCCTGTTGGCGGGCGTAGCTCGCAGTGGGTTGAGCCCCCTATTTTATTAATAACATATTGTGCGTTAAAAAAATTAAATGGTGAATACGTGTAAGAGAAGTGTACATGTAAATTTGGAGAAGGTGAAAATGATGTTAGGTTTAGATTTAAAGTTACAAAATTTTATGATTGTGTCAAAGTGAAATAATTGCGGATTTTTCATTTCTTGATATCAAGCATAAGATCCTCAATTGATATGATTATCATAATTACTCATCTTGATTACATTTTCCTGGTTACTTATATGAATAAAGTTTAATTCTTCCATAATTTCAACAGTTAAAGTATATGAAAATATATTTTTGGTAATTTTAGGTTTAAAAAATATTTTTTCCAACTTGCATTAGAGGAGCTACGTAAGATGAGTTTTTATTGTATTAATCCTGTAGGTTTTTTATAAATCACTATAACAGTTAATTTCTAAACATTTTTTTTTTCGTCGAAGTTCGACGTGTTTTAACTCGTAATTATTTAGTTTAAAAAATGTCTACGTATATTTTTTGAACGCATCTAATATTAAATTTAAAAAATCAAAAAACCCGACTGCGTAAAAACCGAAATAATTAATTATTTCTCAATAATGTGAAACTATTTTTTATATTATTTACCTATTTTTTTATTTACTTGTACTTTTAAGTTGTGTTTAATTGTTAGTTCTTATCTATAAACACTGTTTTGATAAGGCCTATAGATGTCTATGAAGGTTAGAGTTGCAGTGAAGCTAGAGATCTTACCTACACAACTTCCAGGTTGTGTAATTGCCGAAACGTCAGTGAAGGCTTGCTCAGAGGGCGGCGGCTTACTGTGGAGACCCGGAAAGTTTTTGGTTTCTGTCTGTTAGTCTGTCTGTTCCGCGATAACTGTCGTAAAAAGCATCCGATTAGCTTGAAATTAAGGAGGCATGTTGGTGAGGTCACCGGATTTAGCTGTATAGTTTTTGGTTAAATTTGGTTCATTCGTTAGGAATATATAGAACATTTTATTTTCCGCCTTAATGCTTTCCTATAGCAATTCAGACGATTTTTCCATTTTTATTTGTTGAAAAGAAATGGCTCATATGATTGAAAGATTTAAATGATAAATTGTGGATGATGGAATTTCCTAATTAGAACCATACATTATTCATATCAGTTTGAAATTTTGTGTATACATTTGTCAGAGTTTTTAAATTCGGTGTATATCTTATGGAGGGATTTTATATATGTGTTCCAATAATATAAAATACATTCTTTTTTTTAATTTACGTTTTTTCAATCCCATATTTCATTGTCTTAATTTTATTTTAACTGTTTCCTAGCAACGGAAAGGTGAATTTGATCTCATATATCAAAAATAAAACAAATACGCTTTGAGGTTGAAATAAAAGGGGCTTGTGTTATGATATTAATTCTTATTATAAAAAAAAAAAAAAAAAAAAAAAAAAAAATTTTACTAATATCTCACGGTTTATCGTCTGGACGCAGCTAACAGAAATATTTAATTTTTAATCGAAAATTTCAATGAGAAAAAAAAAAAAAAAAACTTTTGAAAAGCAAATTGATAGTAAATGTCAAAATTATGCATCGCAAAATTATCGCTGTCGAAAAGGACGTCATTGTATCGGGAAATAAATATTTTCATTCTTAAAAACAAACATTAACTAGATTGCCTGAAAAAATATTTTTTGACGAGTGTTAGTTCTTAATGCCGCCTCATTTCAGAAAATATGAACGAAATTTTTTTTATCTTTAAAAGGAAATTACATTTTCGTTCGTAAAACCTAAACTTTTAATATAATTGCGTCAATGTAAATCCTTTTCTGCCCACCAGTATTGAAGAATAAAGCTCGGAAGTGTAAAAAGATTTACCATAATCATTAGCGCAATCAATAAAAAGTTACATATGTAAATTAATGAGACCACGGGGGGGGGGGGGTCAGGGGGGCGGAGCCCCCCTCAATACTGTATTATTTACAAAAAATACCAGAATTAGTAGCTCATGAAAATTCAAAATATCCTTCCATAACAACGTTTTTAATTTAACGCTTCTAATGTCTGAAAACTTCGTATTTTTAGGGTTTCGTTCATCTCACGAAACCCTATTCGTCTCGCTCCTCTGTCTGTCTGTCTGTCTGTCCGTCACAGAGCCCGTTCTCAGAAACTATAGATGTTGGAGACATGAAATTTTGGGTACTTATAGCTGAACACCTCACAACATACGACAAATCATAAAATTTTGAAAATGTCGTATATTTAACCCTTTGAGCTCCCGCATGTGTATTTTAAACAATTCTTTCTAAGTGAACCCTAATTAGGTTGGAGGAGTGAAATTTTGCATACTTATAGCTGAATACCTCACATCAAACGACAAATCCTAAAATTTTGAAAAAGTCGTACATTTAACCCTTTGCGCTCCCACATGTGTATTTTAAACAATTCTTTCTAAGTGAACCCTAATTAGGTTGGAGGAGTGAAATTTTGAATACTTATAGCTAAATACCTCACATCAAACGACAAATCATAAAATTTTGAAAATGTCGTACATTTAACCCTTTGGGCTCCCACATGTGTATTTTAAGCAATCCTTTCTAAGTTAACTCTAATTAGGTTGGAGGAGTGAAATTTTGCATACTTATAGCTGAATACCTCACATCAAACGACAAACCATAAAATTTTGAAAATGTCGTACATTTAACCCTTCGGGCACCCACATGCGTATTTTAAACAATTCTTTCTAAGTGAGCCCCTAATTAGGTTGGAGGCGTGAAATTTTGCCTACATATAACTGAACACCATCATGCGACATGTCATAAAAAAATGGAAAAGTCGTACGTTTAACCCTTTGGGCTCCCACATGCTTTTTTTAAGCAATTCTTTCTAACTGAGCCCCTTATTAAATTGGAGATTTGAAATTTTGCATACTTATAGCAGAACACCTGATGCCAGGCGAGAAATCATAAATTTTGAAAAAGTCTCACGTTTAACCCTTTGAGCTACCACATATGTATTTTAAGCAATTCTTTCTAACAGAGCCCCTAATTAAGTTGGAGACATGAATTTTTGCATACGTATAGCTGAATACCTCAGAACACACGACAAATCATAAAATTTTCAAAAAGTCTTATATTATTTACTCCTCCGGGCTCTAACTTGTCTATTTTAAGCAATTTTTCTAACTTCCGTCTTTTTCAACACGGGAGAACTTTTCCAATTTTTGCCGACACCCCTTTGACCATTCTTTCATATTATGCACCATAGCCTTACATATTTTAGTTCCACTTTTTACCACGAGGGGCGCCTACTTATCTCGGGTGCTATGGGCCCAATCCCTTCGACTAATATATATACGGATAGTATGTAAAACGGAGTTTCGTTCG
This sequence comes from Maratus speciosus, assembly GCA_963932465.1. Taxonomy (NCBI): domain Eukaryota; kingdom Metazoa; phylum Arthropoda; class Arachnida; order Araneae; family Salticidae; genus Maratus; species Maratus speciosus. The sequence continues at coordinate 291,428,523 of OZ010794.1, forward strand.
GATAGAGGTTAGTTTAGAATAGAGTGCGCCCCTGGTTGCGAAATGTGGAACTAACAGATTTTTCAAAAGGATAAAGTGTTTTGAAAGGAATATTAAACGAAACCCTCTGTGCGATCTGTGATCACACTTACCCACTTGTTTATTCTTATAAATAATTATGTAATTTGAAAACTTTAAATTGCGGTTTGCAGGAAATTGAATATTACTAGAGTGTGTCTAAAAACAATGAATTGCAGATCTGACGTTGAGGCTCCTGTTCTGCAGATTTGCTTGTATTTAAACGGAGCTTCTGGCTGTAAAACAGTCAATGAAATATCGGCTTCATTTTAAAAGACCTATCAAATGATATGCCACTCAATAGGGTGCGTAATTTTTTTTTTCGTTTCTATCCCATTTTGTACTTGACGGCCGGCATTTTGAATTTATAAAATCAAAATATAGCCTATAACAATCGGACGCTTAAGACGAATCGATAGAGACCACATTCATTTAAATCCATCCAGTCGTGGGGATGTTTCGGGGGTATAAAGTAAACAACATACCCAGATACGCGTGAAACACACAACCCTTCTTGGCAGTCGGGTAAAAATAAAAATCAGTTGATATTGTGGTTGTCAGAATCCATTTTCCAAATGAACGTCACTGATTAAATAAAGCTGCGTTTATTTATTTTTTCATAAAATCTTTAGTTCTGACTTTACTTCAGTGGAAATAGCTGCGTATTTTTTTTTTCCTTAAATGTTTATACAATTCATGATAGTCATTGTATTTAGCATGTGCACCATTGCAATTTAATTTTATGTACTGTTTGAATACATCTACAGATATCCAAGTCTCTGAATGTTCAAATACCAGCATTTTCGTATTTAATTATTACACAGAGAAATTTCGCGTTAAAATAAGACAATAATTTCTATACGAAAATATTGATATTAAAAAATCAGGAGATTTGGAAACTGTGCATTTACAGATGTAAAATTTAATTTTTTCTTCGACTTTCTTTCGAAATATGTATTTTTTTAATTTTTGTTAAACTCTTGTTATTAACAAATAAATTTAGTTTGAATTTTTCCCTGCTATTCAGAGATATGTAGCAGTAGTACATGTACCATATATACCTCTCCGATAATAGGCAAACTTTCACCATTAAATTAAAAAAATTATCGTTTCCTTATTTAAACTCAGAAATTCTGTCATGTATGAGGAGTAAATTTCATTTCTGAGTAACTACTGGAAGTTTGTTCCCGCGGTAATATAGCCCTGATCATATGTGGGAAACTCGCAAAAAAGTGCAATTCAGAATCTAATAGCTTTTGCTATCTGTTGGGAATAATATGTTGAATAAGATATACAATGTTGAATTTGTTATACAATTTTATGCAGTTAGTTAAATATAAGGGATTTTTTAGAATAAAACACTTAGATAACTAACACTATTAACTAACTATTAAACACTAAGTTAGATAAAATGACTTAGAAAATTATGGCAACTCAAATTATTCTATACTAGAAAGGTAGCCCGTCAAAAATGACGGAAATTTAGATATAAAGATATATACAACTCATGTGCAAGAATATGAGTTTTCTCGCTTGTTCCGCAGTGCACACATTTAATAATAATAATAATAAAATAACACATTTTAAGAACGAAACACATTTATGAAAAACTGTGTACAGTAGAAGACGTCTAATCTGCACAGGTTGGTTCCAAGTGTTATGCAGATTTGAGGCTTTTTGCGGTCATGTCTATTCAATCTTTGTTTACATTTTTTTTTTTTTTATATATATATTGAACAATTTAGATTATTGAGCCTTAAAAATAAATAAATAACACACTTGAAGTAAGGTTAAAAACTATTAAATTATCGTATACGATTTCATGAAATGGTATTATATGGTATTATATGTGTGTGCTTCACGATCTTGGTTACGATGTTGACGAAATTGGCTGCAATTTGTCATAATCCTAATAGTGTGGCCCGCTATAACAAAAAAGTAACCAGTTTTTAGTAAAATTTCTGATATTAAGTAGCTTTCAAAAACTTGTGTAAAATTGCAGGCCGTTCTCGTGTTATGTCAGTCCTAGGAATAATATTTCTAACACTGAAGAATTTCCATGTATATAGTAAAGCGAGGAGAGTTCGCGCAGTAGGAGAGATTGCGCACAAAGAGATTCGACGGGAAGGAGTAGTGTGCGCGCCCAGCGACTCCAGGTAGTTGTACAGCAGCATTAGTGCAGTGTCTACATGAATGTGCATATTGATTGTTCCAAGCGTCTTGTATTAAGCAGTGCTATTTTGTTTTTTTTTTCAATGTGCTTGAATTTTCATATCTGTTCGTCAGAATTTTTATAGAACGTCAATAATACAAAATATTTTGAACTTAAACGATTTCTTATAAACTACTAACCTGTACTAAGTATGCAAACACCAAAAATTCATTTTAGAAGTGGCCCTATTTAAGGAATAGTGTGCGCGCCCAGCGACTCCAGGTAGTTGTACAGCAGCATTAGTGCAGTGTCTACATGAATGTGCATATTGATTGTTCCAAGCGTCTTGTATAAAGCAGTGCTATTTTGTTTTTTTTCCAATGTGCTTGAATTTTCATATCTGTTCGTCAGAATTTTTATAGAACGTCAATAATACAAAATATTTTGAACTTAAACGATTTCTTATAAACTACTAACCTGTACTAAGTATGCAAACACCAAAAATTCATTTTAGAAGTGGCCATATTTAAGGAGTAGTGTGCGCGCCCAGAGACTCCAGGTAGTTGTACAGCAGCATTAGTGCAGTGTCTACATGAATGTGCATATTGATTGTTCCAAGCGTCTTGTATAAAGCAGTGCTATTTTGTTTTTTTTTCCAATGTGCTTGAATTTTCATATCTGTTCGTCAGAATTTTTATAGAACGTCAATAATACAAAATATTTTGAACTTAAACGATTTCTTATAAACTACTAACCTGTACTAAGTATGCAAACACCAAAAATTCATTTTAGAAGTGGCCATATTTAAATAACAGGCCGCGCAATCTCTCCTACCAAAATAGGAGAGTTTGTGCATCTGCTACTTAGGAGAGATTGCGCATTTCCCCATAAGTTTAAGTGCTAGGAGAGATTGCACAGCTTATTGATAAATTTGCATGAATTGCAAATTACGTGTAAAACATATGAATGAATCAGTTTTGAAATAATTTCGGAAAAACACATAATTATCAAAACTAAATTTGGCAACAAATTAATTTGCAAAAAAATACTTTTACAGATAAAAATTTTATTAATAAATTAATAATACAGTTGTTATTAAATAAATTTTATATAATTATTTTTGTTAATAAATTAATAATATATTTGTTAATAATTTAATTAAATATTTAGATATTTTTTTTAATTTATGAGCAATTAATTTGCTAATAAATTAATTTTGTTAACTAAAATAAATTTTCTAATACAATGTTTTGGAAAAGCTTTCACCCATTCCAAGTAGTGTAATGCCATCGAAATCAAAAGGAAACAGAGTGCAACTAATGTTACTGATCCACAAAATATACATGAAAAAAGACTTAAGGAGGATGCCGCTACAAAAAAAACAGCTGAAGATAAGGTGCTTCCACAAAAAGTGGGATAAAAAATCTCAAGGAAAAGAACCGAAGGTCAGTGAGGATGAGTGCACTGAATGTCTGTAACCGTACCAGGAGACAACTTCGAGAACTGACTGGATTCAATGTATTGCTTGTTGCAAGTGATTGCATGAAAGATGCACTATTTACAACAATAAGTGCATCGATTGTGGACGACGACAACTTCGGTTCGTAAACAAAATACAATGAAACTGTGGAAATGGAAATGAAGTAATTTTCAAGTTAAACATGTTATCAACTAAATTAATGTTATTTTGTAATCTTAGTAGGGCTTGCTTTTTCTGATATTTTTATCTTCTTAAATTAAAATTTTTAACAATATTTACTCACAAAAACCTTTCAACAATGTCGATTAAGTGTAATTATTATTGTTAAGAATTTAATTTTAGTTATTATTAATAACAATCTCTTCTACCTATGTGCGCAATCTCTCATGTGCGCGTTCTCTCCTACCCTGTAAGGAGAGATTGCGCAAAATAGTTTTCTTGGTTTTATTACTGCTGTTCTATTAAATTACAATAGAACAACAAAATAACAACGAAATGCATAAAAAACAAATGAAGTCAAAATTATTCATGCATAGTTTAGTAAAATATTAATATTTAGATTTTTTATTATTATTCTTTTGAAAGGTGCGCAGACTCTCCTCGCTTTACTATATATGGAATTTAGAAAAGCTTCTCCAAAAGAAAGGTCCTGAAAAATCTTTGTAATTCCTCTAACTTCAAAGTTTAATCGGGCCCTGATGTTGAGTACTGAAATTTAATAAATACAGTTATTTTGAGTATTACAACAGAATTAAACAGTTAAACTTATTTAACTTAAACCCGCTGTTACTTCCCGATGTTATTTTTTAGTATTAAGAAAGAAAATTATTTAAAATTTTCAAATCATGCATTTATGATTTTTTTCCGTCTTTAATAACTAAATAATGAAATAATAGGCTTTTGTTCTGAGCTCATAAATATGACAATAAAATAATGTAACTAAGAGACATTGCAAAATTAAATCTTTGTGATTACAAACCATAAACAAACGATACCGCCAACATTTTACCTACTATGACGTCATTAGAATATTACCCATTGATTGTTGGAGAACTTACTTTGTGAATGATTACCTCAATGATTTAATGTTTTTGCCGTTTCACGATGAATGAATCACTTGTGTTTGTTTAGGTTTATGGAATGAGATATTAAGCTGTGAATCTAATTTCAATTGAAGTTATCCAAGGATATATGTATTTTTTATCGAAATTAAAAACAATTGGAACAGATGTCATATTCGCCCCATATTGGCGCGATTTTTTTTTGTTGCCAATATCATATAGGCAACAGGTACTTAACTTGCGTCAAAGTGTCGTTATTTTGTTTGATGTGGTAACCCGGATTATGTTGTTTATGCTGTTGATGTTTTCGCCAAATTGGCAACCGAAAAAAATCGCGCCAATATGAGGCGAATATGACATCTGTACCAAACAATGCTTTGATCTCGAAATAAAAAGTTTTAGTTTGTATAATTTGTTATTTCTGTTAATTATTTATTTAAATACTTTTCCATTATAGCGCATTTTTAAAAAAAGCTTGGCGCGATTCGGGCATCAGAAAGTGAGATATGTTGCGAAAATATATAAACAGATATGAAAACAAATCTAATGAACTTTTATCTTTGTTTATATATGCACTTGTATACATAAAAAAATCGTTTCTAAATATGTATATATTTTTTTTTATATACAAATTACGGCACCGATTTCAGATATGAACCGGGATACCTAACTGGCGCCAAAATGGTGTTATTTTGCCTGCTATGGTACCCCGGCTATTGTTTTTTATTTATTAATAAATTGTTTATTTACTTTTATTTTCTGTTTTTTAATTATTAAAACTGCTTTGTTCTATAGTTATTATTCAAACTTTTATTTATTTATAGTTATTTCCTTTTCAAAATGATAGCAAATAATTGAAAAATATATAAGTAACTGGTATTCGAAAGCGAGATTTCCGCCAAATTGGCGTCATAGAAAAATCACGCCAACCCCCATGCATATATGACATCTGTGCAAAAATTACTCCTGTTTCTTTATAAAAATGGGTAAATAGCTTTTTTTTTTTTTTAAATTGTCGGCACAGATGTCATATACGCCCATATTGGCGCGTTTTTTTTTTTTTTTTTTGACGTCGATGTCATATACGCACCGGGTACTTAACTGGCGCCAAAGTGTCGTTATTTTGCTTGTAATGGTAACCCGAATGTTGTTTATGCTGTTGATGTTTTCGCCAAATTGGCGTCGGAAAAAATCGCGCCAATATGGGGCGTATATGACATCTGTGCCAAATTTTATACATATGGAAAAAATTGCTTGTGAGTATGAAGCAGTAAATAGGTTACCAAAAAATACGTTGGCAAACTTCTTTCTCGCCAAGAAACTTTTCTCCGAAGTATTGTACATAAGCAATGATTGCTAGAAATGCATTTTTAATTATGATATGCGCTTTTATGTTTCACTACATTTATGCATACTATACTGTGTGTATAAATGCTACACTTCATATACACGGCTACACAAAAGAATTCGTAAGGGTTACTGAGTATGAGAGTAAATTGCTTAAAGGTGGTTTTTAAAGGAGTTATGCATTTTTACGCTGAACTGCATTTAGTTTCCTAAGAAATGTTTGTAGAATATAGATAAAATGATATACATGGTCACGCAAAGAATTGGATACATAACCGTCTATGGATGATAATATCTGGAAATGTGATGTCAGTAGTTTTAAGAGTAGTTTAAATTAAATTTTAGCTAAATAGTGGCATGTAATAACGGTACTATTGACTATGGACGGTAACTGCTGAAATCTATTTTTAAATTTTTTTATGCGTTTTCTAAAATGTTTACTTAGTTATCTTGGTACTTCTTAGTTATCCCGTCGACCAAATTACTGTCGCCAAATTGTAAGATTAATTGCCAATAATGGTTGCCATTAATTAATTAATTGTAAGATTAAATTCCAATAATGGCCAATAAAACCATTAATTCCACGTTTTATTTGTATTTTTGTTAATGTTTTACTATTGATTTGGCGATTTATATAATTTGGCGAAATTGGTCGACGGGATATCTAAGAAGTAACGTTATCTTATTTACCTTATTTCCCTAAATAACGAAGTTTTTTTAAAGCATTCAGGATGTGTTGGAAAGTGTTTCATATTCTATGCTTAACGCATGATTTTTCTTTCTTCTTTAGTCTTATTTTGAATTTATTTTATTCTTAATTGTTTAGTCTTATACTGCTTTATAGAAACTTTGGCACAGTTGTCATATACGTTATCATATATTGGCGTGATTTTTTTCCGACGCAAATTTGGCGAAAACATCAACAGCATAAACAACAACATCCGGATTACCATATCAAGCAAAATTACGACACTTTGGCGCCAGTTAAGTACCCGTTGTGTGTATGACATTGGTATCAGAAAAAAATCGCGCCAATATGGGGCGTATATGACATCTGTGCCGAAACTTTAATATTTAATGTTTAAACTCTTCGCTCCACTCCCCTTGCATATAGTACAAACTATAACACGGATAGCGCAAAATAATAGACAGTTTGGTACTTTTCCACTGTAGGGGCTTTGGCATTTTTTTAAATAAAGTTTGGTGTAATTTGGGCATCAGAAAGTGAGATTTGGGTACTTTTCCGTTATGCGGACACCATTGTCGCCCAGCGTAATAGTTGGCGCAAAATCGTGAATTGAAGCATTTGAAAAATAAAAGAAAAACCATTGTCGATACTAAAGTGAGCGTTTAAAAAATATAACATTTGAAAATTCCAGACTTTTACGAACTATTTCATCAAATCACAAATATATACTTAAAATAAGTGAACAAATAACTGCTATAAAATAAAGCAATAAATTAAAACTCATATTAAACTGCTGGCATAAAATTACAAATATCTTTTAGCATTTTGAAATAATTGGCGCATTAGCATACATTTTGGCATGGTGTCCGTATAACGGAAAAATATCGAGATTTGTTGTCAAATCATATAAACAGCTATGAAAACAAATTTGATGAACGTTTTTGTTTGTTTTATATTTATATTATTGGTGTTTTTATGTACAAATTACATCTGTTTCTGTATAAAATTAGAGAAACGGCTTTTTTATGTTAAATAATCGTATAAATATCGAAAAAAATGCGTGTGTATATAAAATGAAACAGTGAATAGGTTCCCGGAAAATATGTTACCAAATTTCCTTTTTCGCCAAGGCCCCTACCTATACTGGAAAAGTACCTAAAGCACATTAAAATTGCGCAGTTAGGAGTTTGGCAGTTATTTTATTAGTAGCATCGGAAGGAAGATGTAAAGATGTACTTTAAATTCTCACCCATCGATTTCGAAAAAATATCTTAAAAGAGTGGAGTTTAAATTAAATTTCGGTGACCTCCATTATGAAAGATTAATGGTTTTAAATGGGAACTTCGCCAAATTATCCAGCTATCGCCAAGTTGGCTAACATTTGGCGCTACTCTGGTAACCCTGCATTAATATTTTTCAACAATTACTCATTTCAATGAGGCGGTCCTACCGGAATAGTGAGGGACACACAGAGACTTGGATTTTATATAAATAGATTCTACACATTAAAAAAAATTATTTTCAGATTTTTAAATTTAATGTAAATTATAAATATTTTAAAACTATTACATCTTAGAAAAACAATGGTTTTCAATTTTCCTAAAGGCTACCTTGTAAATAATTAAGGTCATTGTACCTGGATGAGACGCGATATCTCATTAGTTTTTTCGCATTTAGGGTATATTTGGCATTTTGTTGAACAAATATATATTTTATTACGCAGAAAATTAATGAAACCAATTAATTAATTAGTTCAAAACTAACTTGTTTTGTACAAACGGAATCAATATCCGTAGTATAATCTCAAAATATATGATTGTCGCATTTAGGTGATTTTTGTCGCATTTACGGCAATTAAAACAAAATGAGTCGTCCAAAGCACTAAATATGACAATGCGTTTGTAAAATGCCAATTTATGTGGAAATATTCATTATACCCTTAACTACTGTGACATAAATTGTCGCATAACTACTGTGAATGGTCTCCGAGGCCGATTCATGAAAGTAAATAAAAAGACTCATTAACTCATAAGATACTATATCTGCACTAAACTGTCTGTACAGGACTATAGTAATTAAAAATCACTTATTCAGAAGTCTCTAGCATTAGTACTGGTCCTTTAAACGAAACAAAATTCCACAAATATTTATATTTAAACTGAAAATTTCACTTTAATCCGTGGCAATTTTAAAAGGAAATGGTCTATGAGACAGCTAACAGCAATAAATGGTTAAACACGTGTTGCGGAAAATACTATCTTTTAAAATTCACGGAATTTGCAAGTGAGTTTTAATCCTCTAGTGCAAGATTTTTTTTAGCACTCAACCCCTCCCCGTAAACTTATTATGTAATAACTATATATTGAACAAGAAAAATATTTTATATATTATATACTGCAATTTTATATATTAATATAAAGTTGCATGTCAACTTTTAACAAATACTTAGCAGAAAATAAAGTGTGCCAAATGCTACATTATAATCTGAACAGCACATAAACTTAAATATAAAGTGTTGTTATTGGCAATACAATATATTGTAGGGTCAACCCGTAAACTGCAGAGTAGTGCGATATGGGATTCCGTAACTTCACTTGCGTATATTTTGGCAATATAGTGATAGTGAAATATAACACATGATTTCTATACGGAATATATTAAGGAATCGAAATAGGATAATGATTTTTACTAAAAATCTTATTTTGTTCTGGAAAATAAAAATTAATTAAAGCATGATTTAAATAACGCCGATATTTTAAATTTTGATTGGTGCGAATTCGCATTAATGCTTTATTAGCTCACCGGTTGAAAAGGTATTTACAAGATATTTATGACATTGTTAAGAAGAATATTTATTGCATATAACTCGAGCTATTATACAATATCAAATGATAAAAATTTTAGACTTATAAACATATAAAGTAGGGAAATATTTCTAAAAATTCGATTTCAGCAGGCCTGATTAAGCCAAAGAGAGTCCCAGGGTGTGATATTGTGTTGCCTCCACCGATCGCCCAGTCATTTACCTTAAACGTTCAGAAAAAATTTTAAGATTTTCTATGCCTTAGATATGGAAACATAAATATTCATTTATATGAGCACAGTTTTCTTTTATGATCTTATTCTAATCTAAAAGTAGAAAACGTTTATTATAATGAGTAAAATTTGAAAACAGAACTAAAATATCTGATTTAAGAAATGTGTAAAAAAGAAAAAAAATGGAGGTCTCAAAACCAGCGCATAACTCAGCTGCATCTTGCTTTATCAGATTCGGCATTTAAGCGACAGAACGTTTTAATATTTGTATAATTAAGTTAATCGTATTAATATAATTTAAGTGTTTTCAATCTATACAAGATTTTTCAGAAATTTCCGTCATATACAGGCATTGCGAATCAAGTAATATTGCATCTATATTCTCTGTCTCTAATATACACCACTATTCTTGCGCCGTTTTTAAAATGAATAATTTTAGAGACATTTCTTTTTCTGTTTTCCCCATTTTAAATGCATATTTAAGTATCCGATTAAAGAAAAACATTGCTGGAGGATCATGCTAAAATTCTTAATTTACTAACTCTACCCAGCTTAATTAAACACAATTTCGACTTTACACATTATTTTAACATAATATGTGAAAAATACCATAAAAGCTTATCTCGTTAATCCCCTAAAATTCTCTACGCATTTAGGACGATCAGATTGACGCTAATAGGTGTCTGAACAAAATGAAGTCGCCAAAATGTGTAGAATATTTTACGACTCTTTTATTAAATTGGTCGACTTTTATGAAGAGGGCTGGTCACCCAGCTTCCGATTTCCCCTCACTAATGTAAAATCTATGGGCATTTGACGCATTCGTACATTTAAAATATCTCCTCAGAAAATTAATATTTTTAACTTCTATTTTTTCAGTACGCTTCCTAAAAGATGTCTCTTTTTTCTTAGTTCTCAAAATATTTTTATAGTATAGACTTAAATTTAATATGAAGAGATAAATTCTTACTCACAGTTCGCCCGTTTTTAACACATAAAATATACGAATGCATCAAAAGCCCATAGACTTAACATTATGGAGGAGAATTCCGAAGCTGAGTGACCAGCCCCCTTAAGCTTATTCTGTAAGTAAATAAATCATAAGTTGTAGTCCTTCACGTCCATAGAGTTATTTGATCTTCAAAGTTAAAAAAGAGAAACCTTGAACTTTCGGAATTCTTTACCACATCTGCGGAAGAAGGGGAGGGGGGGGGTGTCTTTATTATGAACTATGTCTATTTTAATGAGAAACTTTTTTAAGGAACGTTTTAACGTTTTAAATACAGAAAAAATGCTTCGGGTTTTCTTCCTTAAGTTTGGATGTCTCCTTATATGACATTTATATACGATTCGTGCATTAAGATATTAGGTAGAAGAACACTGTCGCATTTATAATTCTCCACATTTAGGCACAATGACCTTACTTGCCCAGCAAAGAGGAAATTACCGGCCAGCAGCAAGATAGGTGCCTGCAATGATGGAGACGTGCTGGCAAATGGTCTACCACTGATTGACCACTGCTGGACAGCTTCAGTCAACTTTGCTGTTGGAAATCATCAGATAAAATTCTGGTGGGCTTCCGTTTTATATCATGCGCTGGCCCACCACTATATGGAAGTGCACGAACTTTTGCAGTATTATTGCTACGAACCGTTACGCTATGTGGCGTTGCGAATATCGAAGACATTCAGTATTTGAACACAAATCTGAAATGAATATCTTAACACAATTTAAGCTGTGAAACTAATTTTTTTTTTTGAAACTGTAAATAATATATCACCACTGCCACCAACAAAATAAATACGTAAATGAATAAAAAATAAATTCTTTATTTCACCGGACATTTTTTCCCCAAAGCGTTATAAGTAAGCGAACAAACTTAGTGCTGGAATCAGGCGTAAATTAACACAGTTGCGCCACTTTGTGGACGGAGTGATAATTCACATACGCGGGCTTTTAGCGTGGCACGTATTTTCTAAATCTTCAGTCACTCATTTTTGTTTGCCACATTCATTGCAAAATAATGGCGTAGCGTGAGGGCCATCTAGACGCACTTGACACCACGAAGTTTTCTCGCCTTATCAGAAGCAGGGGGGGTACCATTCGTGCGATGCACCAACTGTAAAGATTTCTTAACTGCTCACTAGTGATGGGCGATAACGAGATGTTTTTCTCGATTTTCTCGATTGTATGGACATCTCGATATTTTTCGATTGTATAAATTTTTTCTCGATGACTACAGTTTGCAAATTTCTTTTATAAATCATATATTGTGTATTATATACGTCATACATTTATCAAGAATAGTCTGCGGGTGAACTGGGATGAGTCGATGTTAATAAAGACTAGGTGACTTCGACCGCTAGCGGGCCCCTCCTTTAATTGGGGCCCCTAATTTATACGTAATCTTGTAATATGAAATCACGAACAGGTTACCCGCTATATACGGCACTGATATATGATAGAAGGCGGGTGTGGTGTGCACGCGCTACAAAATCTTGTAAAAAATATGATATCGAAACGAATGAACGTCGGACCAGATCTCTTGGGGGAGGGGTCAAAGCGAGCGGAGGGGCACACCAGCTGCATAATATGATTAAGTCGTCACAGGTCTTTAGGCCTTTCCAACCATATGTCACATGAGAAGTCTGGATCTGAATTTATAAAAATGCCCTATCCGTGGGGGGAAAGGGGGGGGGGTGCGGGAGGTGGATAACATGAGTAAGTAGTCATAAGCCTTTCCAACAATATGTCACATGAGGGGTCTCGGCTAAATTTAGAAAAACACCCCCGTGGGGGAAAAGTGCGGGAGGGCGGTCACCGGAGGTGCATTACATCAATAAGTAGTCACAGACCTTTCCAGCGATATCTCACATGTGGGGTCTTGGCTAAATTTGGAAAAGTGTCCCCCGGGGGGTCAAATTGGGGGGAATGGACACAGGAGGAGCATAACATCAATAAGTAGTCACAGACCTTTCCAACGATATCTCACATGAGGGGTCTTGGCTAAATTTGAAAAAATGTCCCCAGGCAGGGGCAAATTGGGGGAGACTGTCACCGGAGGTGCATAACATCAATAAATAGTCACAGACCTTTCCAACGGTATCTCACATGAGGGGTCTTGGCTAAATTTGGAAAAGTGCCCCCGGGGAGGGGGGGAAAGTGGTGGTGGGGACACCGTAGGTACATAACATCAATAAGTAGTCACAGACCTTTCCAACGATATCTCACACGAGGGGTCTTGACTAAATTTGAAAAAGAGTCCCCCAGGGGGGGGGGAAAGAGTGGGGGGACTGTCACCGGAAGTGCATAACATCAATAAGTAGTCACAGACCTTTTCAACGATATCTCATAAGAGGGGTACTGACTAAATTTGGAAAAGTGTCCTCCGGGGGGGCAAAGTGGGGGAGCGGCCACCGGAAGTGCATAGCACTAATAAGTAGTCACAAACCTTTCTAACGATATGTCACATGAAGGGTCTTGGCTAAATTTGGAAATGTGTCCTGAAATTTCATATATTATAAATAATATTTAGCGGAGGGCTCGATAAAAAAATCCGATCTAAAATGATAAAAGCGGAAAAAACTACCTTCGCAGTGGGGGCCAAATTGGGGAGGGGAGGAAGAAAGTATCATAATATGAAAGAGTCATCCGAGAGCTTACCGATGACACATCACATGACTGGTCCAAAAAAAGTTTGAAAATTGCTCCCCCTCTCACCCCCCGTGGGCCCACTCTTTCACCCCGGAATTCACACAGCCGCCACTTTAAAATTTTTATGTTCAATAAATAATATTTACCGGAAGACTGCATAAAAAACCCATATTTAAAGTGATATTTAAATTTAATATAGAAATCGGCTACGGTTTTAAAAATTTGTTCGCCCCTTCCCACCCCCCTTTGGAAGAAGAAAGGTTCATAGTATGAAAGAGTGGTCAAAGGGCTTTTCGATTATATGCCACAGGAAGGGTTCGGTAAAATTTTTAAAATTACACCCCATGAGTCCACTCTCACGTCCTCCTCCCTCGAAATCACCCGACCCACCTTCCTCTTTGAAAATTTTATATTTAATAAATAATTTTTATCGGAGGGTTCCAGTTATGTGACATCTTGGTAGGGCTAAAATAAGAGAAACTTTGAAAATTAGGGCTTCATATCACAGCTCATTGTCATGCCTTTTTCTCTATCTCATCCCTTGGTACTCTCGATAAATTTTCTTACTTTTCTTCTCTGCCGAGGACGAGAGAAATCCTCGAAAAGCTTCTCATAGCGATATGTTGAAAAGCGCGAGAGGAATCCTCGAAAGGCTTTTCATTGGGAGATTTCGAAAAGGACGAGAGTAACAAGCGAGAGGCCTCCCATCGGGAAAGGTTGAAAAGGGGGGGAGGAAACTCTCGAGAGACTTCCCATCCCGAAAGGTTTAAAACCAAGAGAGAACCAACCATCGAGCAGATTCCCATCTGGAAGCGTCGAAATGCTGGAAAAATCATCGAGATGAGATTTGCCGAAATGCGAGATGGAAATGAAGCTTTCAGAGTCAAACTTACCGCATTTCTGGTTTAAGTCATAATTTCTCAAAGGAGTCCATCTGCTTTATCCAATCTCTTTTTAGCTCACAGGCTATCTAAGCCTGAGAGCTAATGTACCCGTCGGTTCTGTGTGTATGCATGCATGTACTGTACGTACGTATGTATGTACGTAACGCGATAACTCTTGATTAAAATGTACGATTTGCTTCAATTTTTTTTATGTTCATTCTGATAAGGCGTTCCGCTGTTTAGTTTTGACGGTTCATTGGTTAAGGATAAAGGGAGAGAAGGGGGGCTGGTCCACCACCCTCCTTAATTTAGATAAACAGGTTTTTCATGCAGAATTCTTCAATTTGCTCCAAATTTCGTATACCGGTTTATTATGTTAAGGAGCTTCCCTGATTAAACTTGGAGGTTCATTAGTTAAGTATGAAGGGGGGAAAGGGGGGTAGACCCCCTCCTTAATTTAGATAAATGGGTTTTTCATGCAGAATTATTCGGTTTGTTCCAAATTTGGTATACCGGTTTATTACGTTAAGAAGTTGCCTTGATTATATTTGGAGGTTTACGGGTTAGGTATAAAGGGGGAGAAGGGGGGCTGGCCCCCCCTTAATTTAGATAAATGGGCTTTTCATGCAGAATTATTTGATTTGCTCCAAATTTGATATACCGGTTTATTATGTTAAGGAGCTTCCCTGATTAAACTTGGAAGTTCATTGGTTAAGGATAAAGGGGGAGAAGGGGGGCTGGTCCCCCACTTAATTTAGATAAATGGGTTTTTCATGCAGAATTATTCGATTTGCTCCAAATTTGGGATACCGGTTTATTATGTTAAGAAGCTGCCTTGATTAGATTTGGAGGTTTATGGGTTAAGTATAAAGGGGAGGGGCTAGTCTCCCCTTAATTTAGATAAAAGGATTTTTCATGCAGAATTATTGGATTTGCTTCAAATTTAATATACCGATTTATTCCGATATGGCGCTTCCTTCATTAGATTTGGAGGTTCATTGGTTAAGTATACAAGGGCGAAAAGGGGCAAGTCCCCTCCCCTTAATTTAGATAAATGGATTTTCATGGAGAATTATTCAATTTACTTTATTTTTTTTTTCTATGTTTGTTCTGATAAGGAGCTTTCCTGATTAGATTTGAAGGTTCATTAGTTAAGTATAAAAGGGTTAAAGGGGTTAGAACACCCTTAATTTAGCGATATGTTTCTTTTTTTCATGCAGAATTATCTGATTTGCTTCAAATTTGATATACTGATTTATTATAGTTAAGGAGTTTCCCTGATTAGATTTGGAGGTTCATTGGTTAAGTATAAAAGGGGCAAACGTGGGATATTTCCCTTCATTTATTTTTTGAGGGACATTATTCTTTGAAATAAGAGTATAATATACAGTTAGTGTTAATAACCTGTGAGCTCAATGCCATCAGTTTAACTGGCACTTATCATTTTATTGCTATTAACCAATGTGGGTTATGAAGCATAGTGGTTTATGTATTCAGTTCTGTATAGTCCTAATTTCAAACTTTACTGTTAAATTTTGTGTCATTTTGCCCCGAATTTTCAATGTTTCTCTTATTTTAGCTCTGCCAAGCTTCCCCATACCTGGAGACTCAGATAAATACTATTTATTAAATATAAAAAGTTCAAAGAGGAAGGGGAGTGAATTCTGGGGTGCGCGAGAGTGCACAAAGGGAGGGGGGGGGCGGGTAATTTTCAAACTTTTACCAAACCTCTCCTTGACATATCATCGGAAAGTCCTTTCACCACTCTTTCATATTATGAACCTTTCTCCTCCCAGAGTTGAATTCCGGAAGGGATTCGGGGGGCGGGGGGGGGGGGGGGGAGCGGTGCGGGGGTGACTTTTTTCAATTGTAGAGATTTCTACAATAAATATCATTAAATGAGGTTTTTTAATGGAGCTCCCCGATAAATACTATTTATTAAATATAAAATTTTAAAAGTGGGGCTGCGTGATTTCCGGGTATATTCTAGGATAAAAGAGGGAACCCACGTGGGAGGGGTAGATTTCAAACTTTTTTTGGACCAGTCATTTGATCTATCATCGGAAAGTTTTCGGTTATCATCGCAAAGTTACTCTTTCATATTATGAACCTTTCTTCTTCCTTCCTTAGTTTGGCGCCCCAAGAGAGGCACTTTTCGAACTTTTTTGAAATCGTAGCGTTTTTAAACATTTTAGATCGAATTTTTTTACGGAGCCCTCCGATAAATAATTTTTAATATATGAAAATTTCAAAGAGAAGGATGGGCCGGGTATATTTCGGGGGGGGGGGGGGGGCACGATAATTGGAATCCTGGGAGTTGGGACTCTTTTCTATCTTTTGCTGACACCCCTCATGTGATATATCATTGGAAAGCTCTGTGACTACTATTTCATTTTATATATCGCCCGCGCCCCCCCCTTACTTTGCCCCCGAGCGGGGGCACTTTACTAAATTTAGCCGACACCCCTCATGTGCCATATCGTTGGAATGTTCTGTGACCACTTATTCATATTATGCACTTTCCTTGCCCCTCCCTCCTACTTTGCTCACCGCGGGAGTTCGTTTAATGTATTCCAGTCGAAGACTTTATAAAAATGGGGAAATTAAAGATCCAATCTCAAATGACGTAGAAAAATCAATAAAAATTTTTGATCCCTTTTATCATCCTTTAGTTCATATTTCTGCCACTAGGGGGTGCTTTTGATTCTTATTTCTTTGGCCATTTTGGTGCTAATTGCCGAAAAATTCTAATTTTTGATACTTAAACTCCCCTTACCGCTTCATAGCTACTCGCGTTTTTTCAGCTTTTTTCAACCAGGCGGCACCCTTACTAGACTTTTCCAGTCTTATGGCTCCTTTATAGTTTCCCTTTGGTTTGTTGTTTTTTTATTCTATCTGTTTTCAGTTACCCTATATTTAATAAAATCTGCCTTATATATATGTAAAAACAATGATTTCAATAATCGATTCTAGAACATCTCCTTTGTAGATTCTCGAAAGTAATCGATGACTGTATCGATTGTGTATTTTACGATAACGATTTTTTTCGATTGGTAAATTTTCGAGAATCGCCCATCACTAAGCCCTATCACTACTATGAAATTGTCGGCCAGAATAATAGCTAAGTTTTCCAATAACTGTTTTTAGCTTTTCTCTGTATAATCGATTGTAAAACATCTCGATTGTAGATTCTATGAATTAATCGATGGCTGTATCGATTGTGATTTTTTACGATGACGATTTTTCTCGATTGTCGAATTCTCGAGAATCGCCCATCACTACTGCTCACGCATTACGTCACGTGGCGGACAGATCCGCCTCGCCTCGCTCGTTTCAATAGTATTCTGTATTGTATGCCGTACTGCGATAGAATTTTTTTTCTGTGAATGATTTTAATTATTCTGTTATGTTAACAGACTTTTTGAAAAAAAAACCTAGTAAATGCACTATATCAACATTTTCCAATAACTCTTGGAGAACACGGAGACAGATTAAAAAATACAGTACAAAATCTCAAAACCAGAATTCTCCAAAAGCTGGGCATTTTGTTAACTGACGATTATTATTCTAGAGAATCGCAAAGAAAAACACTAAAATAGCAGGGGCCAAATTTACTATATTAGGCTGCGATTTTAAAGCCGGATTCCTTTTACGAACGTCAAAAAATTTCTGCAGAACGCAAAAATCTCTAAAAAGTGAAAAAAAAAAGAAAGAAAAAAAAGAAAGAAAGAAAATAAAAAGAGGACAGCATTTACTATATGTGCTAAAAGATTAAAACCGGACTTCTTTCACAAACGCAGACAAATCGCCATGAAATGGAAAAAACAGTTCAAAACTCGCAGAGGAGAAAATTTATTATATTTGGCTAAATGTTGGTAACCGAGTTTCTTTTACAAATGTCAAAACTCTAAAATTCGTATAAAAAAACTCGCGAAAAATGCAAACTCTGAATAAATTTTATTGAAAAACATGACAAGATTTGTTATACTAAGCTAAAAAATAAAGTCGGATTCCTTTTATTCATATGGGAAAATCGCCGCAATTTTTTTTTAAAAAAACGTCAAAAATTGCATAAAAAAATTAAAAAAAATTCTTTTGTTATTATAATTTTTTAATTTAAAAAATTTCCCTATTAAAATATTTGTTTTAGCATTATCTTTTTTAACCTTCTTTTATCTATAATAGAAGGAAGTATTGTAGTCGAAATTTTGTTCGACTTCCGGTTTTCGACGGATTTACACGTTTTAAGGGTAGGAGATACCGAAAAGCAAATTTTGTTTAAAAAAAACGTCAAAAATTGCATAAAAAATTTTAAAAAAATCTTTTGTTATTATAATTTTTTTAATTACAAAAATTTCCATATAAAAATATTTGTTTTAGCATTATCTTTTTTAACCTACTTTTATCTATAATAGAAGAAAGTATTGTAGTCGAAATTTTGTTCGACTTCCGGTTTTCGACGGATTTACACGTTTTAAGGGTAGGAGATACATATTTGTAGGAAAAACATATTTTTACAAAATATCTGTCTGTCTGTATATACGTGTGTCTCATTATATCACCGGAAAGTGTACGAAGTTATGCATAGAATTGAACCAAATTTCATACAAGTGTTTTGCTGTGATGGTGCTGTGGTAGCGATTTTTGATGATTTTGCTACCTGATAGTGTGTAAAAAGTATTAGTCACATTGATTTATTAAATGTATGTTAATGGTTCTCACTTTTTTTTTCCTTCCTATTTATTGAAAATGTTAATTCATTGTTAAATCTGTATATCTCCATGAATTTTCTTCCTACTGTTTCTTATTTGTGTGGAGAAATGTTATATTCGATGTGTTTAGATAACATGGGAATTTTAGAACTGAAATTGTTTTAAAATTTTCAGTTTTTGCTGAAATTTTGTATAGTTGAAATAACGATATTGCTATTTGTATATCATAATGTAACAAATATGTATAGTACATTTTTTTTTCATAATAGAATTAGCTTAATTATAGAGTATATATTTATAATAATTATAGAGTTTTTTGTATCATTTTAATCCTGAATAAGCATAGTGATATTCAAAATTTTTTGAAAACTTATATCTAGAGATGAAGAGAAAGAGATGAAGAGATCTAAAGATGAAGAGATGCAGTTTTCTCTGAATTTTACATCTGTCGACTGCTAAGTGTTTCTTTTTCACTATAAACTCTAATTATGTTTTTCTGCAGTAGAAAGAGGGAGAAAATGGGTATCCAAAAATCTTGATAAGGGGATTATATGAATATATCTTCTATCAAGTTCCCCCTTAAGCCCCTAATCAAGATTGTTCTGTAATTTTAATTTGTCTCTGTTCTCTTGAAATTCAGCTTGGGTTCTGGTTTCGTCAAAATGTCTGCCAGCATAGATTTGCTCGGACAATAACGTAATTCTATGCTACCATTTTCTTTCATATACTTAATCATGTGATATTTTAGATCGATGTGTTTTGTCTTGTTGGTGTGTTTTTCAGATTCTATCATTTTTATGCAGGATATGTTATCTTCATATACAATTACGGGTAGTTTTTGTGGTAAATTCAAATCTTGTAAAAGTTTTATTATCCACATAAGTTCTTGTGCAGCGTTTGCTGCGGCTACGTATTCAGCTTCTGCTGACGATTGCGCAATGCAAGTTTGGCGTTTGGTTATCCATTGTATCGGATTTTTCCCAAGAAGGAATAAATTCCCTGATGTTGATCTTCGTGTTTGCGTATCACCGGCCCAATCGGCATCGGTGTACACTTCCAAAATTGGTGTACATTCAGTGCTGATTATGAGATTTAGGTCCTTTGTGTGGTAGAGGTACCTGATCAGTCGTTTAACACCTTTCCAGTCCTTTTCCGATGGATTTTCGTTCTTTCTGCTAAGAACATTTACAGCCAGTAGTATGTCTGGCCTAGTTATAGTTGCAATGTATAATAACGCGCCTATCGCTTTACGATAATTTATGTTGTTTGGCATTGGATTTTCATCCTTTTCTGATCTTAAGAAGCCCGTTTCCATGGGTGTTCCGTGAGGTTTTGATTGCTCTAAGTTAAACCTTTTAACGATTTCCATTATTTTTGTTGTTTGGTTAAGGTTAAAGCCGTTATGTATTTTCTTAATTTTTATTCCAAGATAATTACTAATTTCCCCCAAATCTTCAAGTGTATATTGTGTTTTTAACTTATTTATTACTTCTTCAATTTGCGCATTGTTTCCCGCTATGAGAATGTCATCTACGTACACAACTACGTAGACTATATTTTCCCCCTGTCCTTGTGTAAATAGGCAGGTGTCTGCCTTGCTTTGCATAAAATTTAGTTCTCTAAGATATTCAGTAATTTTTGTGTACCAGGCCCGGGCTGCCTGTTTAAGCCCGTATATGGCCTTTCGGAGTTTACAGACTTTATCGGGTTCGTTTGTGTTCACGTACCCTTCCGGTTGTGACATGTATACCTCTTCTTCTAGGTCTCCGTGCAGGAACGCGGTTTTTATGTCGATGTGCCTGACACTGTCGTTGTGATAGGCTGCGGCAGTGAGGAAACATCTTAAGGTGGTGTGGGATACTACTGGGGCGTAAGTCTCGTCAAAGTCGACCCCGTATTTTTGTTTAAATCCCTGAGCGACTAATCTTGCCTTGTAACGCTTTACTTTCCCAAATTCATCATATTTAGCCTTGTAGGTCCATTTGGATCCAATTACTTTGGCTCCCTGTGGTGGTTTTATCAAAGACCATGTTTCATTTTTCATAAGCGAGTTTATTTCGTCGCGTGTCGCTTCAATCCAATTCATTTTTTTCCTGTAGGTTTTCAATGTTTAGCATGTCGTGCCAACCTTTCGGTTCATATACCGGATCATGCCGGACTGCATAGGCAAACCTGTCCTGTGGCACGCCTCTATTATGCCTTTCAGATCTTCTCGATTGTTGTGTATGTTGAGACGCGGACGGTGTAGCTGAAGAATTTTGGTTTTGTGTTAGATCAAATTCGATTACGCTTGTGTCAGTCTGTCGTGTGTGTTTGTTTGTTTCTGACATTAACTCATTCGTGTTTGAACTTTCATCAGCATTTATATTACCCATGTTATTTTCCGCGAATTTTACGGTTCTAGCTAAAATGACTTTCTCGTCACTAGTAAATATTCTGTACGCTTTCGATCGGTTGTCGTAGCCTACAAAAATGCCTTTCTCTGCTTTATCATCTAGTTTGCCGCGTTTAGATTTGTGGATGTATGCGTACGCAGTACAGCCGAATACTTTAAGTTATCTTAAATTTGGTTTTCTGTTTACCAAAGCTCATATGGCGTAGTGCTAATAGATTTGGAAGGCAAGCGATTCTGCAAATGATTTGCGGTGCAGATTGCTTCTCCCCATAATTTATGTGGGAGGTTAGCTTCGCTTAACATGCTTCTAGTCATGTCTAACAGTGTCCTGTTTTTCCTCTCAGCAATGCCATTTTGACTTGGACAGTATGGTACGGTGAGCTGGTGTTCGATTCCGTTACATTTAAGATAGTTTTCTAAATCATCGTTGACATATTCCCCGCCATTGTCGTATCTGATGGCGGTTGGGAATTTCCCGAACTTATTTTTGACGGTTGAGATGTATTCCCTCAATTTTTCATATGCTTCGCTCTTTTTCGACATTAAGTAGATAACACAAAATTTGGAATAGTCGTCAATGAATGTTATGAAGTACCGCTTTCCCCCTATGGTGGGTGTATTTATCGACCCACATACGTCACTGTGGATTAATTCTAGCCTTTTTGTGGCTCTATGTGCGCCCGATTTGGGAAATGGGGCGTCGTTGGTTTTGGACTTTATGCATACCTCACATTCTTTGTCGTGTCGGCAGTTGTTTATGGTAATTCCGTTCACTAGTTGTTTTTGTACAATGGTTTTAATTGTTTCGTAGCTTCTGTGGCCTAACCGCCTGTGCCACAACTCAATACATTTTGTGTTTGAACACTTATGCGTAATGTTTACATGATTGCTTTCAAATTGATTATCATTGTTTACTTGCACTTCATATAAATTGTTCTTTAATCTACCTTGAAGAATTACTTCACCGTTATGTATAATGTCGCATGTATCTTTTTCAAATTTAACTTGACATCCGTTTTTCGTTGCCCTGCTTACTGACAGCAGGTTAGTTTCAATTTCAGGTACAAACAGCACGTCACGAAGTATAATCTGCCTGTTGTTTTTTCCTGTGTGAATTACAATTTCCTCTGAGCCATATGAAATTAGTTTATTGCCGTTCGCGACTGTTACGTTAGTTTCTGTGTCGCTAGTCATATTTGAAAACATTTCTTTGGAGTTGGCAATATGGCTAGAGCTTCCGCTATCGATAACAAAGTTTGTTTATTTGCGGGTCGTTCAATTAACAACGCAACATTTTCATTTTCATTGTTTATCTGTTTTGTATCTTGCGGTTTCGCAGTTTTAGCCGGGGCATTTTCTTCAAAACATAGAGAGGTGGTGTGATTTTTATTTTTGTAAAATTTATTATTTTGTACTGGATTATTATTTTTTTCCGTTTCAGGAACCAGCAATCGTTGTACGAATGGTTTTTCATTTTGCAATAGGAACAAAATTTGTTACCTCTCTTGCGGTCTGTGTTAACTAATTTTTCTCGAGCCTTGTATGCTTTAGTACTATGTTCCGAGTTTTCGGAATTTTCAACTCTACGAGTATACTCATCAAATAATTTGCTTTTAATAAAGCTGGGCGTCAATTCATCTTCATTTCTCGACTCTAACGCCGTAATCAATGTGTCATATGACGGCGGTAATGAGCACAAAAAGAGTGCAGATATATGAGAGTCGGTAACATTTTCTCCGATCGCAGCTAATTTGTCGATACGTTCCATTAATTTCGTGATGTGTGCGATTAAGTTCCCTCCTTCGTTTAGCTTTGTGCTAAACAATTTCCGAAGGAGGTGTAATTTGCTTGAGAGATTGGACCGATCGCGAATATTTTTCAAAGTGTCCCAAGTCTCTCGAGCCGTGTTTAAATGTTTGATGTTAATTATCTGCCCATCTTCAATACTGAGGTTGATTAGTGCCCGTGCTTTCCTGTCTTTCTTATTCCAATTTTCAGTCAAAGGGTCTGGAGCTTGATCGGTAATGACATCAAAATTCCTCTCTAATTAAAAGCATTTCTAATTTAAACCGCCAACAAGAATAGTTATTGGCGTTAAGTTTTTCAATGGCTGCACTATCTTTTGCGTAAGCCATAATTTTTCTTTCCTTTAAGTCAATTAGATACTTTTTCCTTCACCTGACTACCGGATTTATTTATCTGGCTTAATTTGCCTAAATGGATATCTATATTTGTTTAATTTACTAAATGAGACATTAAATCAGTCTCCATAATCAAAATATGTTAGAAAAATTTGTGAGTCTAACAGTTTTTGGCGTGAATCCACACGCTCCTCACTAATTCATATACTATAAACGCAAACTGCGCGATGCCTCATCACAACAATAAAAGAATAATTAAAGGCCTTACCTTCTATGTATAGATATCATTTTTTCAGCTCGCGGTTAGTCAGGGCGTCTAAGAATTATGGTGTATCCCGTATCATCATATATTTGTTTATCCTTACTCCTTCAGGTCACAGTGCATCAGGCTTAAAAAAGGAATCACGTAACAGACGGTGTATTGTGTTGTGCTCCATTGAAACTACTCATATTGTAGGAAAGGAAAAAAGGAGAAGTTTAATTAGAGATACTAAGAAAGAGATTACATTTTGTACGTCTTCACTTGTGTGAGGACGTTTTAAAAGTGAATATTACATATGTTTTTCCGCGCGTGTTACATCATTAAAATTGATAACCATATGGATGTATTTTTGGCACTTTGAGGTAATCAACCAATTATACATAATTGGATATTTATGAAAGTTACAAGGAAGTAAAGTCTGATAAAATAGTGTTCAGTGTAACAGTCAATTATAATGTTTATAAGTTTATAACGCGAACCAGAATAGAACATAAGTGCTTGCGAGTCTGGTTTAAAACATATCTCACATAAGGCGAAGAAAGATGAAGAGATGCAGTTTTCTATGGATTTTACATCTGTCGACTGCTAAGTGTTTCTTTTTCACTATAAACTCTAATGATGTTTTTCTGCAGTAGAAAGAGGGAGAAAATGGGTATCCAAAAATCTTGATAAGGGGATTATATGAATATATCTTCTATCACCGCTGATGACAGTGCTGGTTGCTATCTTTTTTTCCAGCTGATGGCCCACTGTTTCTTTCTTTACTGCGTGGTTTTGTCTATCTATAAATTTATTTCTTTACATTTTATGTATATACATCAAGTATAATAAAATGCTATCCATATTTTGATTGTCTGAACTCATTTCCCAGTAAAAAATACAGCATAAACAAATCTGATTTTATTTCCCATGCCACAAACCTTTCATTTCACTCTTTGTTTGTTCGCATTAGCTTCCTTCTTTTGATGTTTTCCATCATGTTTTAATGTTTTTTCACTGTTATGGTATTTTGATTGTTCCGCATTACAGGTTAATTTTTTGAATTATTATGCTACTGTTTAAACATATACACATGAAATATTTATTTAGTTGGTTTTACGCGATGTTTTCTTGTTTACATTCTTTGTTTTATTAATCTATTGTCTGTAGCTATTTCTTTGTATGCCATTCATCTTTTTAGAAATGTGTAGTACAATATGTATAAGATTGGTACAACAATACAGTAAATATGATAATTCGGAATCGAAAAAAAATTGAATAGAAACGAATGAATTTTATCGCTTAAAGAAATTTCAGAATCTATTACCATAAAAGGATACTGGAAAAATAAATCCGAAGTATTTCTCTGTAGTGCAAACGTTATTCAAAATAAATCGTTTTTAATATTAAAAATTTTATTTAGATTTTTTTTTCAAAATAACCACTTTCTCATAGCTATTAACTGCTATGATTTTTCGACACCCGTAGTTATGAAGTATTTTTTTTAACCCGTAAGCACACGGGCTGGGGTAAATCTCACATCATTTTTTTCTTCATCACATTTTTTTCTTCGAAAGAATCAATAATATTTTTTAGGACGCTTCTGACCTTCCTTTTATCTTTCAAGGACAAGGTCGAGAAGGAGTAGGTGAAGCAATGTATTTTCTTTGTTTTCTAGGAAGAAAGAAATATATCTCTTGGGATTAAACAACCCCGAGCGTGTACAAAAATTCATTTCGATAGGTTCATTTCTTAAGGGATAACGCCCACTTAAATACTTTTAACTATAGAGTAATATAAAAGCAATTTATATATATTGATGAAAGAATATTAAATGTAATTAATGTGAATTTTGTGAAATAATTCATGTTTAAGGTGTATAATAAGTTGTTTACATTTTTTCTAAAAAACATGATTTTTACAGAAACTGCTACTAAATACGAAAATTATTATTTTTTTTCCCTAAAAAGAAGAATTACTGTTGCAGTCTACAATATAGAGCAGTTGATTTGTTTTTAAATTGTATTTAGCCAAAAAACATAATTGGAGAAAAAATGGGGTAAGATTTATCCCACGCATGTGCTAACGTTACAAAAATAGGCGTGTGTGCGTACGGCTTAATATTTGAGATCTATGATTAAACATGCCAATATTTATTCTAAGGAATTTCGAATGAGGAAAAATCTTACCAGTTTCCAATAAGTATTCTCAGTAAACCAACGGTTTTAGAACATTATATATCGCCTTCAAGGGAATATTTAACTAGATTTGGAAATCTATAAACGTATCGCAAATATATATTTTGCAAACATCAAATAAAGAAAAAGCTCCAGATCTGTCATAAAATGTTTACCAGATAACGATCCCGTTTGATGAAAAAACAAGTAAGAAAAATCATGCGTTAAGCATAGATTATGAAACACTTTCCGATACGTCCTGAATGCTGTAACAAAATTTCGTTATTTAGGGAAATTAGGTAAAAAAGAGAACTAAGTAAACATTTTAGAAAACGCGTAAAACATTTGAAAAACTGATTTAACCAGTTACCGTCCATAGCAAATATGTATTCCAATTCTTTGAACATCCCTGTATTTGATCTGTGGGTTGATATATATACTATATAATCGGATAATTTAGTTTCGCATGAAACACATAACAGGTTGAAATTTCTCTTTCAGCAATTTATACTAATAGATGGAAACATACTTGTATACGTTTGTACAACCCTGTAGTTAACCTAGTATCTTTATTACACGCCACTATTTAGCTAAAGTTTAATTTAAAGTAAAACACTCTTAAATCTACTGGAATCACATTTCCAGAAATTATCATTTATAGACTGTTATCTATCTAATTCTTTGCGTGACCGTGTATATCCCTTCATCTATGTTCTACAAACATTTCTTAGTAAACTAAATGCAGTTCAGCATAAAAATGCATAACTCATTTAAAAACCACCTTTAAGCAATTTGCAATCATACCCAGTAACCATTACGAATTCTTTTGTGTAGTCCTGTATATGAATTACAGTATTTATACACACCATATACAGTGCATAAATATAGCGAAACATAAAAGCACATAACATAATTAAAAATGCATTTCCAGCAATCATCGCTTTTGTACAGAACTTCGGATACAATATAGTATCTGAAATCTTTTGTGTGCCCCTGTAAATAGTATGCACATCGTATTATACATGAAATAAGTTATAGTAAACATCAGCCACGTATATTAATTTCATTACAGATGAAATAATTTAACATAACTAAAATACGCCGGAAACATCACCCCCCCCCCTTCCAAACCTCTATATCATTATGTAACGGAATTATTTTGTGCGGCCCTGTAAATGAATAATAACTATTCTTTGCACGGCATAGCCTGCAAAATGCATATTTTAGTGCACTTGAGAAAAGCATATCAATTTTATTATGCTTGAAAGCATGTAACATCATTAAAAATCATTTTAAACTATTTTTTTCTCATAGGCCGTAATGTAACGAAAAACTTTTGACTGTCCCTGTAAATGAACTAAACATGCTACAAACTTCATTTGAAATAGGGTTCGTGCTATATTAGAAGTCCCTAACATCCAAAAATTTCAGAACGTACCGAGTATATTTACGGGTGTTAGAGCGCGGCCAGATGGACAGAGGGTCAGACAAATCGAAGTCATAAACACTTTTCAACTTTGTTGTAAAGTGTTAAAAAGGAATTTGTCTTATCTGTAATAAAATCATTCGTTTCAATTTTATATTTTTAGCAATACCTGCAGAACTTTTCGTTTTGCTTTGTTCCCATGATTCTTCATTTGATTGCTAAGCATTCAAGTTTAATTTTATGTGCTGTTCTATATTGGATACTTTAAGACAGATACAGTTTAAAGATTTCCGTAAATAAATTTTTAAAGACTAATTTTTATTTGTGTTCATAGTCTTGTTCAAATCTTCTTTTTGCTTTTTTCTTGCATGTGCTTGTGTGTATAGGTGGGAAAAAAACTATAATAAATTACTTGATCCTCTTGTTTTTGTATTGTATGTATTGTATAAATTGATATTTTGTATAAATCTTTAGAGAAGTTAAATAAATTTTTACCACTTTGTATTTCTAGTAACTAATTCCGATAATCCTAATGTGAATTATGTTGTATTTTCAGTATTTATGCATAGAGACTCTTAGCTTTGCTTACTTACAGCAGATTCGGAGATTGATGATGAGCGGGAGAACTCTGTGCACGTACTGTAATTTAGGAGAACTCTGTAGACGGCTTCGCTTGATACACTGATACATTGTTTGCATGATACATACTTTCAGCTACTGCCAACTTGAAAATTAGGCCTACACTCTGACATACAAATGGCGTTGGCGGAATTTTTTCAGCGTTTGTATGAACTCGTTGAATTTAAACACCAGTATTTTCTAAACGTGTTCTTCGTCTTCTTTTTCTAAGAATAATTAAAGCAACTGGTTTAAAACATACTGGTATTAAAATTTCTAGAAGCCGTATAAACATTTGAAAAAAAAATCCCCGCTGTGACAGCAATCATTTTTTATCCGCGCATAAGTTTTTCACTGTGAGCTTCTGCGACATGTGCAATATTTTCGTGAGCAAGTTCTCCAAATTCTGGCCGAAATTTTTATTTATACGTTGTGCTTTAAACGCCATTGATTGAACGCGAACTAAATTGAAAATCATAACCAATTGAAAATCATGATCATCAATATTGATGATATTTTGATTTTCAATTTAGACTTTATTAATGAATATGATATTATATATTCAAAATGTTTAAAGGTGAATAGGGGAAAGGTGATGATTACAATGCAGATTTTTTAGATATTTCTTTTAATATTTTTGATAGTAAATTAATTTTGGTTTTGTATGATAAAATAAATAGTTTTCAATTCTTTACAAGAAGAACGCCACATTGTTTTTCTAATTTACGCCTGAAGACTTACATAAATATTATAATTAATCAATTAATTCGTTTTAATAAAATTTGTGGCAGTGAAACTAATTTTTATAAACAAATTTTTAAGTTTTTACTTAATCATCTTTTAAATAACAATTATTCTACGAATTTTTTGAAATATTATTTAAAGATTGCTTTGAAAATTAAATGACAACATTGTGGATTTGCGGGTTAACTAACTTATTGTAGCATGCTTTCTGAATATTCTATATGATATGTTGACCCCAAAGTCTTGTAAAGATAACGAGTTTAGATGGAAGTGTGAATAGGTGGAGGCTTGCAGACTAGGATTGGAAAATTTTTGAATTTGGATGCGAGAGAGAATTAGTGGTTTTCTGATATTGCCAGGTGAAAAAAAAAATATGCTGGTATTTCAGTTTCATGTTTTTGTATTTTTCTTCTAGGTTTGGGTGGGCTCTTGTTGTTCTGCATTCATACATGTTAAGATAATTTAATTTGTTTATCTTTTAATAATATTTAAGTTGCAATTTTAAAATAACTTTTTAAAAGACTTTTTTAAAAGCCTTTTTGTTTTGTGATTTAATTATGCTTCGTTTATAATATTTTTTTTGTTTAAGTTTGAGTTATTCGCCTTTTTAAATTTTTAAATTTTGTATCTAAAATGACAATTGTTTAGTTATTTCTGTTTTGAGTGCAGGGTACCGTGTGTTAAGGGGTCTCAGCGTCAGCACTCTTAAAATTGAAAAAAAAGAAAAAAAAGGACCATTTTCAACGTTTAATATCTTTAAATATATTTGATTTTAAGACACAATTTTAATTGGAATAAAATATATAAGGATGTTCTTTCATTTCATGTATTTAAAAAAATATAAGATGCAGAATTAGCATTTACAGGCGGCTCCAAACTGTTAGACATTTTTCGAGCAAAAAATTGGCATAACAGCTTACGCACACGATTAAAAAATAAGTGTTGCAACTAGAATGAAAATTTTGATATCTACTTATACTTCAGATTGTAATAATTACCCTGAACCTAAATAAATTTGTATTTAAAGCATTTTTATAATTTTAATACAAAGTTGTATTTAGCTAATGCAAAATTAAGAAAATTTCAACAGTGTAATCCCCTAAAAAATATTGTTTTGAACAATAAAAAGGAAATTTTATGTTCAGTTTATACAGACTAACATGAAACATATGTGTTGAAAATTTCATGAAAAAATATACATAAGTTTTTGAGATATCGTGTGCGTTATGGCCAAAAAAGCACACGATTTGGAGAAAATGGCTTCAAAGTTTCCGAAACGACGCTTCAGCTATTGAACGTTAATAAATGAAAAAGCCATAGCTTCAGTTCTAATAGGAATTTCAAGGAAACAATTATATCGAAATGTTCAGAAAAGATAGGAGTTTAACATCTAAAAAAATTAAAATTTCAAAAATTTTAAAGCTTTAAGAGTCCTGAGACCCCTTAACCCCTTCGGGACGGGAGCCTTTTACGAAATTTTTAATCTTTTGTCATCGTTTTTTAGAAACAGAAATTTGCGTCTTCTTGAATCGAGAAAATGCGCTTATTAAATAAGGCAAATTTTACAGTAAAATTTTACTGGTGAGAAAAAACAAGGATTCTGAGCGCTTCATGCGGCAAGTATACGTGCGCTCCCCAAGGGGTTAAGAAACCTGCAAATTTTTAACAGTGGGGTGGAGTTAAATTTGTCTGCCCACCCACTGATGAAGAACAGACAGTGTTTTTACTTGTGTAATTTAAATTTGAAGGTTTTGGGATTTTTTTTTTTTTTAGTTAAATGTTAAAAATATTTTTGATATACACCTTCTTTTTCCAAAATTATAGTGTGTTTGCATTTTTATTTATTGGTGAAATATATATATACATATGTATGTATGCATGTAATTAGACCGTTTTCGCTACATTCTGTAGGAAGAAATTTAATTTTCAAATGTAAAATCACTCTTAAACAGTGATAAATTCTTATTTCAATGAAATGTAACAAAATGCGTTACAGAAAATTTAGGTTAATCTAGGTTTAAAATACTTCATGCTTCAGAGAAACTTTTAAGGAAATCATGTAATGAATGAAAAAAGTACTTAATTGTTTATGTGATTTATATTGAAACGTGCAATAGATTTTTATAACTATGGAAACGAAAATACTTGGTAATTTTACCTGTTATTCTTTTATTTCTTGCATATAGTAAGATTTCTTTTACTTATAAATTATAAAACTGTCTTATAATACAAAAGAACAGGGTAAACATATATATTTTCACAAAGTTTATGACCTCCAGTTGTAATTAATATAATTTTAAACATAATGTTTCATAATGACTTTTAGAAACTGTTATATTTAAAATATTGCATTTCGCAAAGTGTCTGCATATATTTGTTCATTAATATATTACAACATTGTTATTTAAAATATTTATGCAGCAAAAACATCAGCTTATG
This sequence comes from Maratus speciosus, assembly GCA_963932465.1. Lineage (NCBI taxonomy): Eukaryota > Metazoa > Arthropoda > Arachnida > Araneae > Salticidae > Maratus > Maratus speciosus. The sequence continues at coordinate 291,459,775 of OZ010794.1, forward strand.
TTTGTTTTCCATATCGCCTATGGTAGCTAATTAATTAGCCTTGTGTTTAGACATTTCAACCTACTTATTAATAATTTACATCTGCAGCTGCATATAATTCAGAATTCGCTCGGGAATTTCACACTAAATGAAATTAGCTTGTTTTATTCATTTCTAAGAGTATTATGACATTTGCAGCTAATTTTTCAACTACAGTCAACCCACTTTTCGAGCATAGAAGCGACATTTTTCCATTAACTTTATTAGTTGTTTTGAATAACTAAGTGAAAGTGAATAGAATATATTTCAGATTGATAAAACATCAAAGGTTTAGTGCATTGCTATTTAATGAAATAACGATGCAAATAATGCCAATTAAAATGTACAGGATAATTACGAAGTCTTGCGACAAAGTTTAAGAAGGAATGTAAAGGGCTCTGACAAACGTATATAAAACATATTTAGACAAAAATATTTAGTGAAAAATACAGGATGTTTCACAGACACCATAAACGAATTTTCACTCATAACCAATATCGCACTATAAAAATATTATGTAAGGTACTCCATTAAACTGGGAGCAGCTTGCTGCCTCCATTTTATTGAGTAATTTAACCGATGTTTATGGTGATACATTACACTAATGTGTAATATTACACCAGTTATTTCAGTATGCTTGCAGTTTTTTAATATATTAAGTATAAAAAATATCTTCAATGTTAAATATATATATATATATTTGTAATTGTTTCAATTAAAAAAGTTCAAATAAAATAACATAAATCGAAATCTTATAAAAGGTGTCATTTGACACCCCGTTAGAAAAAGTGTTAATTAATGAGTTGTAAAAGTGAATTTTAACTCAAAAGCTCAAGGTTTTGTCACAAAGTTTGTGATCTAAAACAGTAATTAATAAAATTTTAAATAGTACATATTACACAGCGAGTTTTAAAACAGTTATATTTAAATTATTGAATTTCATAAAGTGTCTGCATATATTTATTCATTAATGTATTACCACATTGTTATTTAAAATATTTATGCAGTAAAAACATTAGCTTGTATTTGTTTTCCATATCGCTTATGGTAGCTAATTAATTAGTCTTGTGTTTAGCCATTTCAACCTACTTATTAATAATTTATGTCTGCAGCTGCATATCATTCATAATTCGCTCGGGAATTTCCCACACAATGAAATTAGCTTGTTTTATTCATTTCTAAGAGTATTATGACATTTGCAGCTAATTACTCAACTACAGTCAACCCACATTTCGAGTATAGAAGCGATATTTTCCCATTAACTTTATTAGTTGTTTTGAATAACAAAGTAAAATTGAGTAGAATATATTTCAGATTGATAAAACATCAATGGTTTAATGCATTGCCATTTAATGAAATAACGATGCAAATAATGCCAATTAAAATATATAGGTTGATTACGAACTCATGCGACAAAATTTAAGAAGGAATGCAAAGGTCTCTGACAAACGTATATAAAACATAGTCAAACTATTATTTTAACACAGTCAAACTGATTGGTAGAGTTATCATACGAATTGAATATTTCCCACTGAGTGAAAAAATGCATAGGCCGGGAATCGAACCCAGATCCTTCGCTTTTAGGGCCAATGCTCTACCGTTTATGTTAACTGGACCAACAACCGGTGAGCATATTTCGCTCAGATAACGTTATTGGTAATAATATCAGGTCAGTCATCCAGACAGCTCAACAGAATAAAACTCAGGTAAAGGAAATCCATATAAACGATGGGCATGTTGATAAACTATTATTTTAACTCAGTCAACCTGATTGGTAAAGTTATCATACGAATTTTATATTTCCCACTGAACTTGGCCTTGTAAGCCAAGGATCTGGGTTCGATTCCCTGCCTGTGCATTTTTTCGCTCAGAGGGAAATATTCAATTCGCGTGAAAACATACTCAATCAGAAATATTCAATTAAAAATACAGATCGTCTAACACGCACCGTAAACGAATTTTCACTCTTAATCAATATCGCACAGTAAAAAAAATTATGCAACGTTACTCCATAAAATTGGTGGCGGCCTTGCTGCCTCCCATATGTAAAGAAACAATTAAAAATATATATAATTAAATTTATTAAGAGTCTATTAATATCATACTTTTATATTATTATATTTATTATTATTTATTTAATATTATTATTAATTTACTTAAATTTTTCTGAATTATAATTTAAAAATAGTTATAAAAACATTACATTATAGATGCTAAATGATTATTATCGATTTTTGGCTGAGCAGATTTAGAATTATAAATGCTGTTTTTTTTTGTTTTTTTTTTTTTTTAATAAGTATAAATGTGGATCTATAATATGCAAAAATGCAATAATTCAATAAAATTAATTTCAATAAACTCGGACAGATGGCAGCACTATATACTTATACTTAATATTAGTTTAGAAAAACATAATGGAATGAAACTTATAACTTGGTGCTTAATCGGTAGAGGGCAGTATTATATAATTATTTACAATCCGTTCTATTAAATTCTTGTTGCCAAATTATATTATTTTTCTTCAATTCTACCTATTTGTTTAATATCTCTACTGCTTCTGTCCTGTAATGAAATTACTCTAGGGTCCTTCAATTAGCACAAAATAATTTATAATGTTTAGATTAATTACGATAATTTATAGTTATTATATTTATTATATTTATATCATTAATAATATTATTTACTTGGTATGATGATTTTAAACGTTCTTGATTAGCTTTTAACTGTGACGCATTAATTAGGCGGGATTTTTGCTGTGATTTACGGGATACATGATTGCGATTTAGATATGGTGTTGAAAATTCTATTGCTGAGTAAGTTTTTAACTCACATGCTCCATTTTTGTTTATGTTGTGCATGATGTTGCTATGTACGGGTCTTACATTGATTATTTATTTATTTATTTATTTATTTCCTTTTTTATGGAGTGGTCAATTGGGCAGTGTAAGAAATAAGCTTTTAAGCTAATAGCTTATTATTTCTTACTTAGAAATTAACCGTTTTTTACTAATGATTTTGTAACATTCCCTAGATAACGAGTTACGAATCATTAGTTCCAATTTTATTCGTGGTTGTTCTCTTGTTTTGAGATCATTTGTGTTTTTTTCTTTTTTGAATTAATGTTTTTAAATTTTGAGAACATACATTTCATCCAAAGAATGCTTGATACTGACATTGATTCATTATTTCAGGTCTTATTTCATTGGTTAAATTGTTTTAGTTAAAATTTGTTATACAAAATATTTCAAATTTATGATTCCCTACATATATTTAATTATTTACTGGTTATTTAAACGATTTCGCCTTCCTGATGTTTTTCCGTTCGCCAATTTTGAAAGTTTTAATTTTTTTAATAATTCATATGTTGGTGATTAGGATATTGGCACATTGTAGTAGAAACAGTTCATTAATGATTCGTTAAATTAAAAATAGTTGATCCTGCTTTACTATGTATAATGTCAGTTTACTGTATTGATACTCAATTTACTAATTTTTTTTTTTTTTTAAATAAAAAGATGCTGAATTGTAATATTATATAATGGTTATATATATATATATATGTCACCTTTTTATGACTCGGAAACTTCCATAATTCTGCATAAATATTTTCCAATCTGATACATAAAATTAAGGGGCATAAAATCTCGGTCAAGTTTGTTAATGGGCAAAATCGGACAAAGAAGTTGGAAATAGGGAGGGGTTTTGTGGGGAAAACTCCATAACGTCGTGGATATAATACATATCTTCTCAGTTTAAAATTATTATTACTTCTAAAAAAAAGGACCAAAATTTATGTATGACAGATTTTTCATAAAATTGAAAATGGGCTCAAGGGGCGAAAAAAATGTGGTTTTAGGGAGAAAAAAATTATAACTTCGTCAATTCTCAAGATATCAAATTCATTTAGAGTTATTATAAATCTTCTTAATATTATCTACAACTTTTATATTGACAAGTTTATCATAAGATCAACTATACCGCAAAAAAAGAAAAAAGAAAAAAAAGGAGAAAAGAAAACAAAAAGGGGGATTGGAGGAGAAAAAAATTTATAACTTCGTCAATTTACAAGATATAATATACGCATGAATTTATTATATTATCTACAACTTTTATTTTGACAAATTTTTTATAGAAACAATTCTTACAGCAAAAAATAAATAAATAAATAAATAAATAAAAGTACATAGAAAGAAAAGAAAATATGTAAATTCGTCAATTCACAAGATATAAAATGCGCATGGATTTATTATATATCTTCTTAATATTATCTACAACTTTTATAATGACAAGTTTTTGATATGACCAATTCTTACAGTCAAAACAAATTAAAAATACATATAGGTTGAGAAAAAAAATATCGTTTTAAGGATGTACTCAAATATAAACTGCTAATCTTCTGACACATTTTCAAATTCTTTTTTGCTTTTATACGCATCTATATGGTAGGTTCTCTTATTCAGAAACTATATATTGTGCCGTAATGGTAGATTTGTTTCATAGAGGCAGAATATATTTAAAAAATTTTTGTCAAAGTGGGCATTTCAAACCGAATTTCTCGAAGCGATTATGTTGGAAACGAAAAATATGGTCCTACTGAGAAATTAATTGTTTATAAATCAAGCTCCAATTAATTGAATGAAAAATGAAAACTTAGGTCGCTTATAAAACTCTTAAAAATACATCAAAAAGCTTCATGTTTTCCCTTTTAAAAATGAATCTGAAAATGTGTCATTAAATTTCAAGTTGTTGAGCATGGAAAAATATTTTTTGAATACTGCCTTAACAGGATTCTTATAACACCAGCTCTTATATAAAAATGAAATTAAAAACTCGTAAAAGGCGGTCAGATAAAATTGTTAAAGTGGGTTTAACTCTAATCATGATTTATTTTCTCTTGGTGAAATTAGTACTTAACTTTGAAATCTACCTGCGCCTGCAGGGATTTCTTTTTTAAAAAGTAATCTTCGCTCATTTAATCAAATATATACGTTTCAATTCTGCACTGAAAGAACACAATTCCGCAATTAAATAAGATATAGATTACAGCTTGGAAAAGATGGTGAATATCCCTCCCTTGGCCTGTCTCTGTCTCACCACTTCCCGCAACTTTAACAGGATTAAGATATGGAAACGTTGTTTCAATCGACTTCCTTTGCTTTTTTAGCTCACAGGCTATCGAAGCCTGAGAGCTAATGTGGCAGCAGGTTCTGTATGTACGTATATACGTGTTCATACGTATGTACGTATATACGTATACATTTGTTCTGTACGTAACACTCTTGATAGAAATATCCGATTAGCTTCAATTTTTTTTTAGGTTCATTCTGATAAGACACTTCCCTGATTAGATTTGGAAGTTCATTGGTTAAGTATAAAGGGGGGAACGGGGGGGGGGATAAATGTGTTTTTAATGCAGAATTATCAGATGTTTTTCAAATTTGGTATACCTGTTAATTCTGATAAGGCGCTCCACTGATTAGATTCCGAAGTTCATTGTTTAAGTATAAAGGGGGAATGCGGTATATTACACCCCCCCCCCTTAATTTAGAAAAATGAGGTTTTCTATCCGATTTGCTTCAAATTTAGTATACTTGTTTATTCTGACAAGGCACTTCTCTGATGAGATTTGGAGGCTCATTGGTTAAGTATACAGATCGGAAACAAAGGGGTGGAGGCTAATCAACCTTTAATTTATTTTTCAATGACAATTGTTCTTTGAAATAAGAGTATAATATACAATGCCATAAGTTTAACAGGGCAGTTTTCGTTTTATTAGGAGATGTGATGACATCAATGAAATGACATAAATTGTTACATTTCTTGAGCAAACAACATTGAGATGAACGGAACACAATTCGTAATGTACAGTCGTGAGAAATAAAAAAATCCCTGCAGGCCCGGCATATTGTCGGAGGTATATTTCGAAGTTAAGTATTAATTTCGCCAACAAAAACAGAATCAAGATTAGAGATAAACCCAATTTAACAATTTTATATGGCCGCTTTTGATGAGATTTTAGTTTCATTTTTCTGCAAGAACTAGTTTTATCAGAATCATGTTAAGACGGGTATTAAAAAAAATATATATATTTCTCCACGCTCCACAACTCGAAATTTTCTGACTCATTTTTTAATGTTGCTGACATGATTTTTTGAAGAGATTTAAAAGCGACCGGTGTTTTTGTTTTTCGTTCAATTAATTAGAACTTGATTTATAAACAGTTATTTTCTCAGTAGGGCAATATTTTTCATTTCCAGCACTATCGCTTCGGAAACTGCGGTTCAAAATGCCTGCCCATTTTGACAGTATTTAAAAATATATATTCTACCTTTATCAAAAAATCGACCAATATGGCACATTATAAAGTTTCTGAATAAGAGAACCTGCAGACTGGATACGTTTGAGAGCAAAAATGAATTTAAAAATGAAAGTAAGGAGTTTGGATTTGAGAACAACCTTAATACGATAATTTTTTCTTCAGCCGCTATTTTTGCTTAATTTGCTTTTGCTATATGAGTTGGTCCCATCAAAAACTTCTCAACATAAAATTTATAGATAATATTAAAAAGATATATAATAAATTTTATCGGATTGAATTTATTGTGAATTGACGAAGTTATGAATTATTTTTCTTCTTCACCCCCCCCCCCCCCCCCGCTTGTTTGCGGTAAGAGTTGGTCCTATCAAAATATTGTCAATATAAAAGTTGTAGATAGTATTAAGGAGATTTATGATAAATTTAAGAGAATCTTAAGAATTGACGAAATTATGCTTTTATTTCTCACTAAATCCCACTTTTTTATCGACCTTGAGCCCATTTTAAATTTTATCAAAAATCTGTGATACATACATTTTTCGCCCTTTTCCTAGAAGTGATAATAACTTTACATTATTTCGATATGTATTATAATTAAGAATTTACGGGTTTTTTTCGGTTTTTTCACAAAACCCCTCTCTATTTCTATGCCCGTGGTCCGATTTTGCCCATTAACGAACTTGACCAAGATTTTCGTCCTTTTGTTTTTATGTGTCAGTTTGGAAGAGATTTGTGCAAAATTATGGAAGTTATTTTGTCAGAAAAAAGTGATATATATATATATATATATAGATAGATTGATAAAGTTTTTAACTGGGGAGTGATTTTGGGCTCTATAAGCCAGTATCGGAGTAGATCTGTAAATTTGTATTTGTAATTCCAACCTAGGTGAGAATGTAATAGGCAGTATTTCACATGAAATCTACCTAAAAGTTGTCTACCTAAAACACCCTCACTACTAACTCTGCAACAATTTATTGTAGAAGAAATTTATTGGCACCAAGTGATTGGGATTAAAAATTCTACTTTAAGATGACGTATAAAAAATTTTCTTAGGAGGCCACCTACATATCCAAAAGAACCCAAAAATCTTTTTTTTTTTTTTTTTTTTTTTTTTTTTATAGCAATTCGGAAGTTTGACACCATAAATAAATTCTACACCCTTCAATTAGCTTAAATACAAGTTTTCATGTAATTCGTACGATTACTTTCAGAGAAAATTATTATTTCCAAATTAGCATTTTTTAGGAGCTACAATATGCTTAAAATATACACCTAAATTATGTATAAAATATGCTCTGAATTAGACCCTAAATTATATTTATAAATCAACAACTTATCATCCAAACGACTTGAAATTTCGTTTCTAGGCATTGTTTGAATCGAAGATTCAAAATATATTGTCAACATTGTGTGTTGCTATTGAAAAATCAAACAAATTTTTGTCTGGTTTTGATTTATAGGTTGACCCTAAATAAATTTTATATACATGATTGAAAGGTAGACTTTATTTCAAATCGTTTGGTACCAGCAACTTTTCTCGTATTAAAATTACTTGCACAGTTAGTACGGGGTGTTTACTTTTTTCCACGCATGTACCTAATAGCTTACATAAGATTCCATTAACTAAATAAATATCCTCCACTATCTACTTCTCACAATTTCATCAAATTTCACAGGAAGCAAAGTTACGTTGTAGAACATTTATAAAATATATCTGCATAATTTTGAAAGTTAGGAACGAAAACCTACGTTCGACTTAAAGTTACATATATTGTATGTCTCTTACGCAATAACTGTTTACTGAGCTCTATTCCCTCTTGCTTATCTCAAAAAAATTTCAGAGCATCTCCTTAGATAATAAAGAAAATAAGATACCATTTCAGCTCCATGTTTAACGAAAATTGCTAATAGCTTGAAAAGTCGGATAATTTTAGCATCTAGTCGACTACATTTAAATAATAAAAATCTAAAATACAAGCAAGTTTCTTTTTTTCACTGGAACTTTTATCATAAACACTAATAAAATGCATACTTTAATTAATTATCGTTTTAGTATTCAGAGCGTCCCAAGATCTGAAACTTTTATTGTATTCCTCAAATGAACTTTAGAATGTTTCTATAAATATTCATATTTGAAATTTTGCTATTATTCTTTTGGTTGTGCTTTGGCGACCACTTTTTTACTTAATTACATGCAATAAAATAGTGGTTCTGAAATTTATGCCTCGTGTATCTCTAGAATATAATCCCTAGAATCGTAAGAATTATATAAACCTGAGTATACCCACCTTCCCCAGCCGTGATTTTTTGTAAGAGCCATTAATGTAACAATGGAAAGAACGCATGTGTGTTGTCAACCAGTATTTTTGTGTACGCATTAGAATCTCTTTATGTATCGTCAATAATTACGCTTATTTAAACTCTAAAGAATAAACAAGAGGCAAATGTGGTTTCATGAAAAATCCATAAATTAATATTTTAGAATGCATTTAATTTCTTCAGAATAAATATTACAAAAATATGGAACGTTTAACACTTCTTCGAAAATATAAAAGTATTTTAGACTTTGTTATCTGTACTATAATGTGAGGAATAATTACAGAAAACAAAGACAGAACAATTGAATGTTACACTTATTTTACTGCATAATTTTAACCGAAAAGATAATTTATTTAAATGTCTACATAGATACCTCAGAAGTGTGATTTAAATCAAGTAACAATATGTTGTTTAAGCATTTAACAGATTTCGGTACTCTTTGAACATTTTTTAAAAGTTAGGTCTTTATAATTTGAACAATCAATTAGTTATGAAAATATAAATATAATCTTATGACATGTATGAAACTAGTCGGATGTACCAATCACAAAACTTTCTTCTATCTCAGGCATGCCAATACTTCAAAATTCATTATCACAGCGCCAATATTAAATGGCAATCTAAGCTCATCATGGGGATTCTAAAAAGTAGAAATTCCGTGCATTAATTCTTGAGATATGGCTATCACTGAAAGCTTGTAAATCCAGCAAAATGCAAGATAGAAGCGCCACCTACAGGGTGATTTACACCAGAAACTAATCATTATCAACATATGTCAACCTCTAACTGAATATGAAATTTGGGGAAAATTCGTGCATTAGTTCTTCAGATAGAGCTATTGAGGAAATCGTACAAAAGGCAGCACAGCAGCGCCACTTATTGGGCGATTTACACCAGCACATAGTCAGCATCATTTCATATCAAGGACTAACTGAATCCGAAGTTTGATGAAGATGAGTGCATTTGTTCTTGAGATCGAGCTATTGCGGAAATCGTGTAAATCCTGCAAAATATAGGATAGCAATGCCACCTTGTGGGCGATTTACACCAAACGTAAACAGCACCAACTTATATCAAGGACTTACTGAATCTGAAGTTTAAAAAAATCCGTGCATTGGCTCTTGAGATAGGGCAATTGCGCAAATCCTGAAAATTCAGCAAAGCAGCGTCACCTGTAGGGCGATATACACACAAAAAAAATCAGTACCAAGTTATATCAGGGGCTACCTGAATATAAATTTTTAGTAACTTTCGTTCATTAGTTCTTGAGATAGAGCGGCCTCAAAATTTGTGTCACATGTAGATTGACTCACAAAGTCATAGACAGACATTTTGTAAAAACAGGTTTTTTGGGATCTCTGACCCCTAAAACGTGTAAATCCGTCGAAAACCGAAAGTCGAAAAATTTCACGAATCCATTACTTTCTTCTTGGCGATGAAACTCCAAAGCAACTACCACAGCGACTAAACTCCCACGACCAGGCAAAATTCACGAAAAGAGAGTTGCGAAATGTTGTTTTCTCATTCAATATTAACAAGGCGCCAGGACCTGATCAAATTGATCACAGGATGGTCAGGTGCATCTTTTCAAAAATTCCTAATATTCTGTTGGATATGTACAACAGTCTTTTAAAGTTAAACTATTTTCCTGATGACTGGAAATTGGGAGAGCTCGTGTATTTTAGAAAGGAGGTAAAACCCTTGAATGAGAGCTCTTCATATCGCCCCATCACTCTATTATCAATATTCGGAAAAATCTTAGAGAAATTAATTCTAAGACGAATACATCACGCATTAGACAAAACGAATTTCCTATCGGGTAAGCAACACGGCTACACGCAAAATAAATCTACGGAAACGGCTTTGGAGCAAGTGATTTCATTAGTAGAACAACACAAACAAAATAAACAATACACATCACTAGTGTCACTGGATTTCAGAGGAGCATTTGACAACCTCCCTTGGGACCAGGTGATCCTAGCATTGCAAAGACTAGGTATTTCTAAACAACTCATTAATCTTGTCGTTTCCTTCCTTTCGGGTAGGCGAGCTCAGGTGGACTGGATGGCACCATTTTTGTTGTACTTCTTTAGTAAGGGTTGCCCGCAGGGATCGTGTCTGGGTCCTTTTCTTTGGTTGGTTCTGTTGGAGACTCCGTTGGGGACCTTTGATGTACAGGACTGTGAACTGGTGGCATACGCGGATGGCGTGATATCACTGATCTGGGCACAGTCGAGACAGCAACTTGAACAAAAAGATCAGAAAGCTTGAAAATTTATTCAGAATTGGGCAGAAAGCAACAAAATAGAAATTTCACATGAAAAATCCTCATCATTAACTTCTGGCAAACCCAAACACCTTAAGCGGGGCCCCACATTTAAACTTCAAGGTAAATCAATAAAATCAGAAACAACACTAAAATACCTGGGTGTAATATTAGATAAACAATTATCATTTCTCCCACATGTGGCACAAAAGAGAGTAGAAATCGGAAAAATAACTCAAAATCTTTATAAATTTTCATCAATCTCAGGTCGACTCCCTCCGGAATTTTTTAAGATTTGGTACTCGGCGATCTTACAAAGGAAACTGGCCTACGCGTGTGCTGTTTGGTTTCCGCGTATGGCGCAATATCATGGTCGTCGACATTTGCTCTCGGCACAAAGTAAATCTTTGTTGCTGATAACGAGAGCATATCGCAATACGTCAACAAACGCCCTGCAGGTCCTCACAGGTCTCCCCCCACTGGATTTGCAGTTAGAGGCGGAGGCGGAGTATTCGGGGACGATTCGTCTCGGCAAGTCAACAGAAAAGGCTTTTGCTCCACTATATTATCCAAAATGCTCAAAATACAAAACATCACCACTAACAAGTGAAATACAAATTTGTGAAATAAACGACTATGTAAGCAAAATTACAATATACACGGGCGGTTCCAAAATGTCCGAAGGCACAGCCTCGGCATTTTGTGTGTACGAAAAAAACGAGCAAATCTATACTTGGAGAGCGAAACTGTCCCAGGATAACTCCGTCTTCCAGTCAGAACTCTTCGTGATCTCTTCAGCATTAGAGTGGATAGAGTCGGATAAACATTCTCAATACTTAATCATAACGGATAGCCTATCAAGTTTAAAAGCATTAAACAATTTTGACAATACAAACTATTTAATACTAAAAATTCTTCAACAATTACAAACAACAGTAAAAGACATATACTTCAATTGGACAAAAGGACATTCAGGTGTTGAGGGCAATGAGACAGCTGACCAACTAGCAAAATCGGCAGTAACGGATGAAACACTAATACATACATTTTTACCATATCCTGCTTCTTCACTATAATCACAGACAAAGCAGAATCTGTTAAAAAATTGGCAAAAACGCTGGACGGATTCAGACACAGGCCGATATACGAAGGAATTCTTGCCATTGGTTGACAACAAGTATTTCGTAAACAACAGATACTTACACATATTTTTAACAAATCACGGCCCCTTTCAGGAACACTTATACAAAATTAACAAAAGAGACTCCCCACTATGCATTTGTGGCTTGCCGTCAACATCGTTACACTATGTATTATACTGTACATTAACATCGCATTATCATCTCAAAAAACATACAAGTATGAATTTAGAAAGTTGGTGGCGGGATGTAAAAGAGAAACCACAACTACTCAACAAGATCATACAATGCATGAGGTTTATAGAAACAAACGAGTACATCTTTTCAAATCCAGAATCATTCTAGTCCGACTCCATCACTAGGGTGTAGCATGGAGGTAGAAACGGGTTATTAGCGGGTGCCAGAAACTTCTATCACTTTTGAATTTTTATCTTGTGCATCTCTCCAAACTCTTGTATGCGCAAATTGTAAATAGTAGGTGTGTTGTAATGTGTTTCTAATTGTGATGTTCCATATTGTGTGTTTAATGTACTGTGAAATCCCTGTAAATCCATGAAAAATGTAAATAATTATGCAATCACATTCAAATGATCCACATGTAATCACTACACACAGTCATGTAAATAGTAGGTGTTTGATATTGTGTTGTAATGTGTTTCTAATTGTCATGTTAAATATTGTGTGTTAAATGTACTGTGACGTATATATATCCAAGAAAATTGTAAACAATTATGCAATCACATTAGGTGAAATGATCCTCATGTAATCACTACATACAGTCATATATTTCGATGTGAAATCTTCGGTTCGCCCAGAAAAATTGGGTAACCAATTGTGATTGTAATTGTAAATCTCATAGTAACCGAAATAAATCTCAGCAGCTTGATCAGGGACCCGACAATCCCTCTCAGACTCTGGTTGAGAGTCGGGAGGAGTGGATGTGGTCTACCCCTCGGGATTGCACTAACACTCTAAAGCGAAAGCTGAGTTCCCGAGGTGGTCATCGCTGTCATCGCTGTAAAGATAGAAGCAAAGTAAAAATACAATAAAATGATTATTTACTGCCTTGCTATTTAACGAGTAATTTGTTTCTAAATGAATTATGTAATGCACTTAATGCTTAATGAAATAACGATAAAAATCAAACCAACAAAAATTATTTAATCAGGACCATATTCATTTATTTTTAAATAAACTATTTATATTACTAAAAATTCGATTTAAGAACAAAAAGGATTTTATCGAAATAAAAATCAATTCTTGCAGTAACATTTAGAAAAATTAAGAAAATTTTAACATTTGACTTCTCCTACAATTGTGAGCTTTTATATTTTATTTCGTGCTTTATTTACAAGTGTATTCAAAACATTGTGGGATCATATTTCCAAGCAGATAATAGGTTAAAAAATTAATAAAATAATTATGGCACACTTTAAATTATGTTACAAATGACTTCTTAAGAATGACTCCATGGCGATACTTGCCAAATCTGTCTGTCGGCTGCTGTGGCAACCCCCTTTTATTGTTTTTCTGATTTATTTTTCATGGTAGATGTAAAATTTAGTTTGAACCGAAAACTGTCGTTAAAAATGGAACTCTCAAATGAGAGCAAGAAAATATTAATATATATTATGTAATAAATTTAAATAATACTTTTTTTAGAAGGAAGTTTATTAATTGACGTTGTTTGTGTGCATTTCTTCATGGTATTATGAATGGAACGTTCCGAATTTGATTTACGTTAAAGCTTCGAGTTTCGACACAAAGGAATATTATTATGTTAATATCGAGCCTGCAATCTGAACGACTTAGTAATTAGCATGACTATTTACGCAAAATGTACATTTTTACAAAATAAATTATTTATATTACTTAAAATTCAGTTCTTAATGCTATGAAACGCACTTTAAGTATCCTCCAAAATATATAACGTGTCAATCGAAAAGTATATGTTCAAATTTTAGCATTTTGATCCTACTGATATATAGAAAAGAACATAAACTGAGAAAAATGAATTTAAGGATTGCGACTTGAGTTATTTAAAGAGAAATGATCGTAGCAGAGAGTCCTTTTCACCTATTTATAATTTTTGTATCTTTACGCAATTTCGCTAGAATATATCTGGGATATCTAAGTACACATTATGTAAATAATTAGAAAATTATTATCTTCGTCATTTTTCATACTGCGAAGGATAGATAGTTGCCTTAAATGTCGCAAAATCATATGGAATCAACTAACATATCCTTATCCTAAAATATTATATGCAGACTGGAGGAATATGTCACATAATTATCACTCGATTAAAATGAAATCACCAGAAAAACACGACCAAAATGTAGAATTTATGTGTTGCACGTCTTCCCTCTTTTTCCTTTTTTTTTTTTCTTTTACATGATGATGTATATAAAATTGGTAAGCGGAAATTACATTAAAAAAAAATTTCAGCTTTTCACATCACAATATTTAAAAATGCCATCTATAACTTAATAAAAAAAAAAAAAAACTATAAATTTATTATACTCAGAGATCACTACATCAATTACCGTAATTTCGCGCGTATCCACCGCATCTCAGATAACTTGATTTCCTACCAGAATTTATATTAAATAAATGTGACTTACTTTTGCTTAGCACTTATTTGAATTTTTTTATAAGTAAAATTTCCTGTTTGAAAAAAGATTTAACTAAGCCCCGGCGTATACTAGGGAAATTACAGTATGTGATAAAGAATCCTATGATGAGTGTTGATCGTCGAATGATTCCAAAATGTTAAGTTTAAATTAATTTATAACTGACATTTTTTACAGTTAAATAACAATGATACATCAGTACATCGGGTCAAAATGAGTGACTATTAACGTTATTTAATTTATGCAAAACACTATTCTATTATTTATGTCTGAATTTTCATTCTCTGGTACTAAAAATCATACAGATTAGAAAACATATAAAATATCCAATTGAAAGGATTGTTTTCTTTGATAAATATACTACTTATTTATAAGATTGAATTTCAAATACAGATTTTTGTGAAATAGTTATGCTTAAAGTTATGCTACTTCCATATTTCAAGTAGTCCTCCTCCTTTTTAATTACTTCACGACATAATTAAGAGAAATGAAAAAGTACTTAGTATAAATACGTATAAGAAAAAAAGCACCAAGCAATTTTGTTTCCCTTTAAAATGTAGCATTGTATACTATGCGCTGTAAAAAAAATACGACTAGTTTTCCTGTAGGAATTGGAAAAATAGTTGCCCTTATCGTACCGGAAAAATTTCCGACCCAGCTCGGAATAAAATCCGTAAAATCGGATTAAAATCCGTAAAATACCGTTTTATCGACTATCTCATTTTTTTACGGATTTTATTCCGAGCTGGGCCGGTAATTTTTCCGGTACGATAAGGGCGACTTTTTTTCCGATTCCTACAGGAAAATTGGTCGGATTTGTTTTTACAGTGTGGGTAACACACCATTTATCATTTATAAAACGTATTTAGAAAAAAAAATTCTGAATGCACCACATTTATATCAATAAATTGCTCTGCAAAACCTTTATATACAAAAGGCAAATCAAGAGGTATCTTCTTCTTTTACAGGGTAACCAGAAAACGTATCGGTCTAATTTGACTTACTTAACTAGAACACAGAGACATCAGCACAAACTAATGCTTTACTTATTAGCAAGAATGTGTTAGATTAGGGATTCTTAAACTTTTAGACCGAAGTACCACTAAATAGAAAATCATACTTCTGCGTACCACCAGGTGACAAACTCAAAGCTATACACAAAAAGCTGTGTAAACGGAATATGTCTAAAACGAAATATTTTCCCAGTCTTTTGCGCTTCCGTCTGAGGAAATTTTACTGATCTACATGATTAAATTATTAAATTGGTTCTTATATTGAATTTAATATTTTTAGTGTATATAAAATATATCATTTTTGATGACAAAGATATATTTAAATATAAAACTACTGCATAGTTTTGTTAAACATGGAAAAAAAAAATTACATATGAAGTCGCCTTGATAGCAAATTTTTTGATATATGAATACTATGTTTATATCTGTAGTAAAATACACATAAGAAATTTAATAAGTGAATAAACTACATAAGGAATTTACATACCTTCTGAAAGTAAACTGCTTAATGCGAGATCGCAGTTCTTTGAAATAAGTAATATACACACATACAATAGAGTAATAGAAAACTTTTTTTTTTTCGGGGTGTATGACAGGTCAACTCAACATCTACCGAATATCAGCTCCATTGATCTAAAAAGTCTAATCCAAATTACATGCAAAAGGCTGTCAAAGCAGCAGTAGAAAGCAAACGACACGGAGCCGGTGAACTGACCCCTCAAGAAAGAGGAGGGAGGGAGGTGGGATTGAGCAGCTTTTTGATTTCACATGCTGTAATTTTTATTTCATTTCATGTACCAGTATCAGACTTTTGCGTACCAGTAAACTGAGCTTCACATACCAGTGATGGTACGCGTTCCGTAGTTTGAGAACTCATGAGTTTGATAAATAAAAAGTCACTTTTCCTCAAAGAGTCCTCCTTTTGATTTGATGCAGAGACGGAAATGTTTGTTGAAATTTTCATCAATTTGCCGCAGCTCGGCCGGTGTGATTCACTTCCATTTCCGAATCAACGTACGCTTCGACGATACTAAATTTTTATGAGGCTTTGCACAAGTACTTGCCTTCAAAATTCACCACAAACTGTAATCTAAGGAGTTGGGATCACACCAGTATGTAAGCCATTCTATAGCCGAGATGAAATCTGGAAAATTGGGCCGACACCAATCGTGTGTGGAATTAGTTCGAAGAGAAGGCACGGAATCTTACTGAAGCATATAAACATCGTTTGCAAATTGTTTTTGAGCCCGCGGAAGTACCACAACCTGTAGAATCATCTTTCGGTACTCATCTTTATTGATTTTGTCTTAGAATAGATGATAATGAGAGGTGTTTTGTCTGTTGCGCAAATTCCTGTCTACACCATGACAGATTTGGAATTTTGACAATCTTGAACCATGGAAGATTTTCCTGGAGAAGTTTTAAACCCCATCCGATCTTTCGGAAGATTGTGCAGAATAGGTTTTCGTCCGAAAACAGGATCCGCTCAAGTGTGGAGTTGCAGCTCGTTGCAGAAGCTTCCTCCATCTTTCGAGCTGTTCTCGCTTGTTTCCATCGATGAGAAGTTGAGCTTGTTTGAGTTTGTAAGGATGAAGGTTTAGCACCTCTTTGGCCATAATTCGAACCTAGCGATATCTATCTGCTTCGCTATTTTTCTCATCGACACCTGAGATTTCGGGATACGCGTTTCTTAATTAGTTGTCGTGTTCACAAGTAATTTTTCGGCATCTTCCTTATCGGTCTTCTTCACGGCCAAGATTCTGGAATCTTTTGATTGCTTTGGAAACGATTAAATGAGGCACGTGAAGCAATCGAGAAATTTTGCACACGCGCTTTCCTTGACGCTGAAGCTCCAAAATCGCGTTCAGTTTGTTTTCCATCCTATTAAAAATTAGAGTTTGAACAAAGATCAATAAGTAAAAAAATAAAAAACTCTGAGAATAGAGTAACAACAAATTCATCAACCGTGATATTAATTCTAGTCAGAGTTACGTTATTTCTGACAACTCTATATGAAAACAAAATCTTTGCTTTATTCATATCATAAAATTTCAAATAAAAAGTTTATGAAAATTAAGAATTATTCCTAGGAAAAAATAGTATTTTTAACAATTATAATAGTAAAACAATTAACATGTAAATTGGTTTATTCAGATATTGCCTTTTTTTATATATATAAAATTAAAATTCACTGAAAATAAAACTTGAATTTAATCATTAAAAATTCTTGCCTATATTACAAAAGTTAAAAAGCCATTTATTTTAAATAAAATATTATAAAAATATTTCAAATTTGTCTAATGGAGATGCTCATCCGAAAAATTAAAAAAATAAAGTGTAGGTAGTAAGTTGGTATTTTCTTTTATACTGTTATAAATATTTTTATTTTAAATTTTACATAATGAAACACACAGAAAGAATCAACAATTAGAGAAAAAGCTTCGTAGAAATTTGTTTATTTGACATTAACGTTCCTTACCACTGATTTCTAAAAATACGTCGATTAAGTAAGCCTGAAACTGTGCAGAAAAAAATAAAAATAAAAAGTCATTCGAAGTAATTAAAGTATCTAAAAGGAATGTTAATTGTTTTCTCTAAATATAGATCTTAAGCAAAAGATTTGAAATAAAAAACAACTGTTACTTTATTCAAACATTTTAACGATAATGTTTGTCGAAAATATGTAAATTGAAAAAAATATATGTAACGAAAAGTATGATAACATTATTTTACGTAAGTTTATGTATTTTTTGAAATTGTAAAAAGAAAGTGGTACATCAGCGTAGCTTAATGTTCTTGAGTTATATATGGAAGCTTTATAAAAGCTGCTTTGATCACGACAAAAATATCATAAAAGAGAAACTTTTTAAAATTCTATTAGAAATTTTAAATATGTTGTTCGTTCCAATTGAAAAGAATAACTATTTTGGCTTGTGCATTAAAAAAAAAATTAAACGCAATATTAAATATAATATTTATGCTATGCGCTATCTATCTTTTTTTAATGTCACGTATTTCTGAAACTTTTTACAAACTATAATATTGCTAACCCTTGAAGAGTAGTGTGATATTAAATATGCAACACACTTGTAATTCCCAAATGCCACAAGGACACCAGAATTTAAGATTTTTTTTTTCTTTCATAGTGTAAATTTCTTTATTTCAATAGAAGATTTAGTAAAAAAATATTTCTTTTTAAGGGAACTATTGCTTTTTGATAAAAACTTTTGGTATAATATTAAGAAAAAATGGATAAGAAAAAGAAACGAAAAAAAATCATGAAATACTTCCTAAATTGATTGAGTTTATCATATTTATCTTCTTCAGTTCCGAAGCTAAAATAATAATACAAATGCTTATTCATTGGTTTTTTCCAAACAAAATGACATTATAAATAACTGAAAAAATATATTTTCTTAAATGGATTTTTTAGGAGTTTAGTAATTTAGGTTCAAAAATATGGTTTTAAGACTACAAACCCCCTTAAAACATCTTAATAACCATTAACCTAAATTAACGCAATCACAAATTTAAGAGCTTTAAACAGGTAAATAACATTCAAATCCTCAAAACTTTTTATTGAAAAAGATTTAAATTTGTTATGAAAATTTCCCACTTTCTTGGTCATACTGTCTTTTGGGCATTTTTTAGTAATTTTGCAAACTCAGATGAAAATAACATTTATTTATTATGGGAATCATCTTAGATGCTGCCATTTATTCGTTTGCTTTGAACGCAAAAAACATTCAGCTATTATGAAGTGATGTGAAAATGTAAAAAAAATCGGAAATTTTTGTTTTTATAAGGAAAAGAACATAGGTCTTCGTTTGGGGATCCAAGGACCGAAGAGAATAAGTAGTATATTTCTTGAGCAGCATCATCTGCGTACAGTTGTACTCTTAGTGTTTAAGTGACACTACTAAACATGTTACTTGTAGGTAGTTTATGAGTATCTGCAGCTTGTTTTTTATCGATATTGAAAAAAACATTTTTTTAATTCGCATGCAACCAATAAAAACAAATCACACAATAATTTATCATCCATTTTGCTTTTTAATTAAATGATGACTCTAAAGATTTTATTTCTAGCAATAATAACGATTTTTTAGTTAGTAGGCGTCATATAATACTCCGATTTCTAAGCGATTTGGCTAACTGAAGCGATCTTGGCTAACGCCGAAGATGATATTCAGCAAGCGTGCAGCATAAAAATTGAGCTTATTTATATATGAAGAATTAATTGATCAGGAAATGAATAAATTTAATTAAATAGTAGGAAACACGAAATTTATAGCTGCATTTATTGTTCATTATAGTCCGTGACTTTTGTGTTGATGGCATATGATGTAATACCTTACTTAAAACATTTAATGTTACTCTCCAATATTTTGTTCTTCTCCAAAAACTTTGTTTCCCTTGAGCTTATTTATTGAGTGATTGTCATTTCAACCAAACATCTGACAGCAGTAACTCACTTTTTATGTATGTTTGTATCGTTGTTATTGCTTTGCTTGAATAATTATACAGGTATTTGCAGATGAGGCCTTGGCTAATGATTAAATTGAATTGCACCATCCATACAGCAAAAAGAGTGAATTCATATATAAGAAATTTATTTATAATATCACTAATAAAATGAAACAAATTACACGAAATACGGAATTTAGAACTGTCTGCGGTTTGATTTTGATTGGTATGAAATTATATCTCACTGGAAAATATTGGGAAAAAAATTCTCTAACACAATAAATTTTATTGTATTTTTGCATATCAATTCAGTGATATATTTTGATCTAACAACAGAAAATGGTAAAACTATTCTTATGTATGTTCGTAAGTTTGTTATGCATTTGTTTGAACAATGATTTAGGTGATTGCAAAGTTTTAGATTAATGATTAATTTAAAATTAAATAAGTGTATAGCATTAAGCGTGGATTTATATATGACCAAATAATTTTGCATGGGATCAATAAATAAAATGATATTGCATGAATCATGAACCTTAATTTTAAATTTATGTTTCTGAATTATATATGGCTTCTTTACCTGTGAAAAGAGTAAGCCAGAGTTATGGCTAAGGGGAGTAAGCTCTCGACACCCCTCACCCCCCCCCCAAAAAAAACCCAGCGAATTTTGTTGTCGAATCATAGTCAAATTCTGTCCATCCATCCTGACAGCCCCTACGTTAGGCCATACCTGTTGAGAACCCATTTCCATCCAAAAATGAAACCCCGATAATGTAAACTGGTAAGGAAAATTATCTAAGACGATACTCTATCCCGTAAAAAAAAAGAACCGCGATCTTTATCTAATGACTGGCAAATTATGTCCATCCCCATAGCTTTATGCCAGGTCATCTCTGCTCAGACACCCTCCTCCCCACCCATCCCCACCCTGAAATTAAACCGTGGTAATGATGATGGTATTTGGTACGGAAAAACAGCTCAATGATAAACATCGGGATAAAATTCTTAGATATAATAATAGTTATTCCCTTTACTGCTTATTAATTCAGTGATTGCATTTTCACTAAAAAACTTTTAATGTCCTGATGCCCGTATTATGTATGTTTGCAATTTTTTTAGTTGAATAATGATTTCGGTGATTTCAGAGGCTTGAATTAATGATTAAATTAAAATTAAATAATCATAAAGCTTAAAGAGTAAATTTATATATGGCTAAATAATTTAGCATGATAATACTATATGAAATGAAATTGCACGGATCATGATCGTAACGCACTGTGTTTCATAATTATGTGTGGTTTGATTGTCGATGACTAACCCCTGGCAAATTATATCCATCCTCCTAGCTTTATGCGAGGTCATCTCTGCTCAGATCCCTAACCCCTCCTACCAGGATATTAAATCTTAGTAACACTGGTGACATTTGGTACGGAAAAATAACTCATTTATAATATAATAAGGAAAAAAGTATGAGATATAATAAAAGTTATTTCCGTAACTCTTTATTAATTCAATGATTGTAATTTTTACAACTGTTATTGCCCTTCTTATGTATATTTCTATGTTTGTTATTATTATTTTTTAGCTTGAATAACGAATTAGATAATTGCATAGTTTTCATACTGCTTGAAATTCAGTAAGGTATGGCATAACGAATTGTTCTATATATACCTAATTAATTTAGCATAATATCAGTAAATAGAATTAAATTTTACGAAATACATAATGCTGCCCTCCAATTTATACATTTATGCCTTTATGGCTTATAATTATCAGTGCGTTTTTTGTTTTTGCTAAGAAATAATGTCTCATTTTAAATAGTTGGTACAAAGTTCTCAGACGCGTCACATAACAAGTGATATTTTACTTTTTCTTTATTTATTCAGTGATTACCTTTTTGATTAAACAAATGACAAAAGTAACACCCTCTTCATGTATATTCAAATGCTTGTCATCATGTACTTTATGAGTAATTATTTAGACAAGTATAGATGCTTTCCCTACCAAAAATGCAATTCAAATTCAGAGGGTGAACAGCTAAAAACAGGAAATTAATTAGGTTAATTCATAAAGAATGAGATCCATTAACAGAATTAAAGTATACACCAGACAAAATATATTAAAACGGCATTGGTATTCTTGATCAAGAATAACGAAGAACATATTATTAAAAACCTTGAGAATTCTGGCTAATATTTTAAAAATTTTTCGAAAAACAATATTCAAAAACTTTTAAAAAACTGTATAGGCACATTTTATTTATGTACCAAAGTAGTTAATATTATTACATACATATTTTAAATAACGTTTCAGTTGAATATTCCACAATTAATACATTATTTAGATAATAGCATATATTATTTATTAACTCTAAATAAAATTGTATAAATTTACTCATCCTTTAATGTTTTTTTAATACAAATTATAAATAAAAGACATAATTTAAGTAATATAAAAATAAAATAAATCAATATTTTAGTTTCATGATGGATTATTCAATTTACGATGTTATTCCATATTTTACATGACATAATTCATTTGCTTTAGAAGTACATAAATCCACGTTTCAAAATCTATTTTTTTTTATTGTATCAATAAATAATCGGTCAAATGAGAGTATTACTTGCGCACAGAGGGCTCCGAACAATAAATATATTTATTAATAAGTGTATTATTACAAAAATAACTTTTCTAAAAGAATAATAAGACTTTCTAAAAAAATATACAACCTAGGTTTACGTATTTCTGTGCACTCTACTAGAAAAGTATAAATGGATGTACCATGAAAGTTCAGAGAGAAACGAAGCCTAAATACACTGCTCAAAACAATTAAAGGATATTTGAAGTTTTATATAAAATAAAGATATAAACGAAATTTTTTTTTACCGAAAATAGAAGAAGAGAATCACAAATGCAAATTTTTCTGGTTTTCAAAGTGTAGAGTATGCAAATTTTGAGTTCGACGTCAAAAACGTCGCTTCAGCGGCAGCGAATGAAATTTGACTTTGAACTGGATAAAAGAGAATGAAGACAAGGATGATCGGCATTCAGTGATTGCTTTGTTTCGATGAGTACGATGTCTCAGCGAAGTCATTTGACAGATTCAGAAGCTTTGAGAATTGTTGGTAGGTTAGAAGGGGGCCAAACTCAAGCCGAAGTAGCGCAAGCCATTGGAGTGTCACAGAGTGTCATTTCCAGGATCTGGAACCGTTTTTTGGAGAGTGGATGTGCAGGCCGAAGACCAGGGCAAGGTCGTAGACGGGCAACAACGCCCAATGAAGATCGGTAACAGCTCGGTAACAGCTCTTAGCGGTAACAGCTCGGAGACACCGAACCATGAACGCTACTCTTCTCCAACAACACCTTCGCTCGGCTACAGGCACCACGATTTCAACTCAGACTGTCCGAAACCGGCTCCATGCTGTAGGTCTGTATGCTCGCCGACCGATGGTATGTGATAGATTAACATCAAGGCATCGTCGCGACCGCAGGGAGTGGGCAACCGAGCATGTCAACTGGAGGAGAAATGAATGGAGCAATATTCTGTTTTCTGACGAGTCCCGTTTTTCTGTGCATCCAGATAATAGGCGCATTTTCATCTGGAGGGACCGTGGCAGTAGGAATAATCCTGCGTTCGTGCACGAAAGTGTCAGATTTGGCGGTGGAGGAGTGTTGGTGTATGGTGGCATCTCCATTGACGGGCGCACTGACCTCTACATCATTCGAGATGGAGCTCTGACTGGTCGCCGATATAAGGATGAGATACTCAGACCTATTGTAGTCCCTTACGCTGCAGCAATCGGAGATAACTTCATTTTAATGGACGATAACTGCAGGCCACATCGTGCAAACCTGGTGGAGGATTTCCTTTTCGAGGAAGGAATCGTTCGAATGGAATGACCAGCGTGTTCTCCAGACATGAATCCAATCGAGCACGTTTGGGACGCTCTAGGAAGACGAGTTTCTGGCCGCCAACAACCCCCACAAACTCTCCAAGAACTGGAAAGAGCTCCTCTGGAAGAGTGGGGCAGAATACCCCAACTCGTCATTAATAGCCTCATTGAGTCCATGCCTCAAAGGTGTTCAACGTTGCTGGCCGCCCGTGGAAACCATACCCCCTACTGAAAATGATTTTCTTTGAAGAAAACACCTTTTCTTATTCTTTTTTTCTCATATGCACAGATTGTGTTTTTTTCCTTTAGTACACAAATGCGCAATAAAATGCATTTTTTTCTGCCAAACATGTGTAATTTATTCTCATATAACCTACTATGTCTGTCGACCATGCATCAATCAGCTAAACAGTTTACCAGATACAAAATCCACCTAAAACTGCAATATCCTTTAATTGTTTTGAGCAGTGTATTATCAAATATTGCTATTCTGTATAACTTGTTTTATAATCTTATCGTAATATGTTTATAACCATCTTAATTCGGTGCTGACAATAAAAGTAATGCGTATTTAAACTTCATTTGGCATTTCACAAACCCAAATTCAGCGTAGTAATAACCTTTTCTTTTTACAGTGTACCTAAAATAAAACCCTTGTTCAAAGTTTAAACTTGGCATTGTGGTAAACGGTCTTCGAAAGGAGGTCGCAAAGCTGCAACGCAGCCTTTGTCTGTGCCGCGTTTTTTTCAGATATGTCTTTAATTAATCATTTATGTACTAAATTATGCATTCATGAAAATTTTTTCTTCTAAACCATTTTTCGTGAATTGTTTAAAATACATTAGAATATTTACTTAATCATTTAATAAATTTTAGAAGGATTTTAGAAGGATTGAATGATTTAAAAGGATAATTTAAATTTGAATTTATCGGGATTTTTTGCGATATTTATAACCCTATTCAAATCTTTTATTTTAAATATTTTTCTTATTATTTTGTAGAATTAGGAAATGTACAAATATAACGTTCTTACAATTGAAAGATAGAAATATTTCCGAATTGAAAAATCCCCCCCCCCTCTCCAACATCAAGAAAGTTGAAAAGATGCAAATTTTAGAAGGATTGTAGAAGGATTGAATCATTTAGAAGGATAATTTGAATTTGAATTTATCAGGATTTTGTGCGATATTTATAACCCTACTCAAATCTTTTATTTTAAATATTTTTCTTATTATTTTGTAGAATTAGGAAATGTACAAATATAACGTTCTTACAATTGAAAGATAGAAATACTTCCGAATTGAACCCCCCCCCCCCCTTCCCCTCCAACACCAAGAAAGTTGAAAAGATACAAAGTCAAAAGAAATCATCCTTTTAAAAATACTTTTGTTTTGAATAACCAATAATGCGTTTGGAACAAGATAAATAAATGCATCTGTAACTCATTCTAAACTGTATTACAACTAATCGATGTATTAAATGAATTTTATGACACGTTATTTTAATGGTACCTATAAGTACCGTCAGTAGATAAAGGGTTAGCCTTTAAAGATACGAGTTGCATATTGCGAGAGCCACTCAATGCAAACTAGCCGTCAATCCCACTGTAATTATGAGATTAATTCTAGTTAAATTAGTCTGTTTTTAACAGTTTGACGTTTACTGATTTTATACTACCACTAAGCACTGTATTGCACAAATATATCAGTAAAAGTTGTTATCTAGGTTTTAAAAGCCGATGGTGCATAAAGTACGTCGCCCGTGTGTTTATGTATTCCAAACTGTCCGTGTTTTTAAGGATCAATATCTCGACTAATTACCGACAATTTTTTTTTCGAAAATCATTATCAACAGTCCTTTAAAATTTTGAGATGATACGTACCTCCAGCACTTCTCAACTGCTTTGCTGAACGCCAGCAAATCGAAATTTGTGTGTAACGGAAAAATGCAAATTTTCTCAAAACCTATGTGATCTGGGGTAATAGCTATAGTTTTCCTGGAAGGTTTAAATTAAATTCTACTTCACCTAATTTTTTCATAATTTTAGTTTCGGTACATTTGGAAATAG
The DNA here is from genome assembly GCA_963932465.1 of Maratus speciosus. Classification (NCBI taxonomy): domain Eukaryota; kingdom Metazoa; phylum Arthropoda; class Arachnida; order Araneae; family Salticidae; genus Maratus; species Maratus speciosus. The sequence goes on from OZ010794.1 coordinate 291,485,910, forward strand.
ATGGGGGAGAGATATTTTTGCATTACATTTTTTAAGAAATCTCTGAAAATATAATACCTAAAATTAAAATAAATTTATTTTTGAGTAGGGCATTATGAAAGCTTTCCTACGATACTCCACACGATATGCAATTTTTTTTTCAAGTAACATAATTAGTTCCTATACATTTATTAAAATATGTTTGTGAATGATTAATAAAAAATAAATATATGGGTCAATAGATTTTATTACTTCAGCCATTTGAACTTTCCACGTTCTACAGTTTACGAGTAAAATGGCTGTGACAGACGGACAGACAGACACAGGAGTGATCTTATAATGGTTTCGATTTCACTTTTTAAGTACGGAATCGTAAAAACAAAGAAAAATCTTTCTTATGTTGTTCATGTATATAGTATGAACTTACAATAGATTTTTCAAAATACTTCGCATTTCTCAGAAAAATGATCCCAAAAATTTCTCACATTGCATTTCGTCAAAGTAATCTTATCCCTTAACCCCTAAAATGGTTAGTTCATTAAATACTAAAATTTCTGAAGTATTCTAAGGATTGTATAATAATTAAAAACATATTTATTGTTAACAACGTTAAAACAAATGTATAAGCATTTGTTTATTTTTTATTGATATAATGATCATAAAAAGAATATATTTTTTTAACAGACATCAGAACGGTAAAACGACACAAAAAAAAATCTGTTTCGATTTAAACTTTGTTTAAACGTTTAAAAGGGCATTGATAATTTTATACTTTTAACAAATGTTTGTTATATGTAAAATTCATAGTTATATCTATGCATGATATCATCGTATCTAAAAATAGAAATTCAACTTAAAATGTTATAAATTTAATCAAGGCGGGAAAGATAACAACGGTTTTTCTTCATTTATTGCCTATTATTCGAGAGTCATTGCCCTTCTAATCGAACGCTCACTCCCTTTTCATGTATAATTGTAGGCATATTATGCTCCTCTTCTAACACTTATTTAGATAATTGCAGAGGATTTGGCCTTTTAACATTAAAAGGAAATTTAGAGATAATATAGTATAACTCCAAAAATAAAATATGTGTAATTAATACAACATGAAATTTAATAACTGCAGCTACAAGTAAATTATGCCTGAATGGTATACCTATACAGGGTTTATCAGGAAGGCTAAATCATATTTTGTTGGGAGGTTGGGAATAGCAAAAGAATATTTAAATTTCTAAAGTATTCTGACGATGACAGAACATATAATAGTTAAAAACAAATTAGCTGTTAACAAGACAGTAAAAAATAATCTGTAATTCTACAGATGTAAAGTTATAGAAATCTGTATGCTTACTAAAATTTTACATGTACACTGTACAAAAATAGATGTAAATTTACAAAACTAGTTTTTGAAAAGCTAGAGAAATCTGTAGCTTTACAAAAGTATCTACTAAAATTACGGTAATCTTACTAAAATTGTATATGTGACCCGACTTGCAATTACATAAAAAGTTCTAGTCATCCCAGTTTCATAAAACATTCTTAGTAACCTTACAGATTTTTTGATTTGCGGTGCAAAAATGTCTCTGTTACATGGTTTTTTGTCGTTGCCGATACATGAAAAGTTCTAGGAATCCCAGTTTCCTAGGAAAATTATAGCAACATTACAGTTTTTTTTTTTTAAGTGATCAAACAAAGCAAATATGAAACGCTTTGGTTATTTTTTATTAATATAATAATCATAAAAATATATTAGTTTAAGGGGTCTCAGGACTCTTAAAATTGGAAAAAATGAAAAAAAAGGACCATTTTCAACATTTAATATCTTAAAATGTATTTGATATTAAGACACAATTTTAAATGGGAATGAAAGATACAAGTATGTTCTTTCATTTCAAATATTTGAAAAACTGCAAGATTCAGAATTAGAATTTACAAGCGACTTCAAATTGTCAGACATTTGACGAGCATAAAATCGGCATAACAGCTTATGCGCACGATTACAAAATAAATTTTGCAACTAGAATGAAAATTTTGGTGCCTACTTATACCTCAGATTATAATAATGACACTGAACCTGAATAAATTGGTATTTAAAGCATTTTTATATTTTTAATACAAAGTTGTATTTAGCTAATGCAAAATTTAGGAAATTTCAACAATATAAACCCCTAAAAAAATATTTTCTTTTTACAATAAAAAGGAAGTTTTAGGTTCAGTTTATACAGAATAACATGAAACATATGTTTTGAAAATTTCATGAAAAAATATTCAGAAGTTTTTGAGATATCGTGCGCGTTATGCCCAAAAACGTCATTTGGAGAAAAATGGCTCCAAAGTTTTGGAAACACCGCTTCAGCTATTGTGCGAGTATAATTCTAAATGCCATAACTTCTGTTCTAATGGGAATTTCAAGATAACAATTATATCAAAATGTTCAGAAAACATAGAAGTTTAACATCTAAAAAAATTAAAATTTCGAAAATTTTAGAGCTTTAAGAGTCCTGAGACCCCTTAACAGAAATTAAAACGGAAATTCACATAGGAAAATATGACCGCAAACGAACGTATGAAATTGTAAAGGGCGCTCCGTATGTACAATTTCTGCTCTCGTGCAAAGCTCTCTGACAAGTCTAGCCGGTCGTCATTCGGTTACTTTTCAATGGTAATATTAACTATTATATCTTTAATACAAGAAACTTTCGGTCCGGAAGGGATTGCAGTTGGAGAGTTGCGAAAATGTATACAGAACGCTTCTCCAACTGCGAAAATTTCAGGATCAATTTTTTGCACATGTTCATCAAGAACTGTGCGAAACTGTGTTGGTTGCCAGTACCTGTCATTGCAGAGTAGGTGTTGGCTGACAGGGGTAGTTTGAATCGAAAATGCTGTCTTACAACGTTGTGCATACATTTACGCAGCTATCCAACCACTTTCCCCTATCCCACCGTAAATTAGATGCATATTTGCATATTCATTTAACATATAACGAGTCGAAACCCGTCAAATTCGACGAATGAAAATGCTTAAAAGAGGTTATTTATTGAATTTGAAACAAAATCCCAAAATAATTGTAATAAATAATCAATCTTATATTGACTGGTCTAACTCTTAAAACAAATATTATTTTTAACTAAAGTTTAATTTTAACTTTTCAAATTACAGTAAAATTAAACTTTATTACCTATACGCAATTAGTAACATGTAATTAAGAAAATAAATTACGAAGTTATTAATTGAGGCTTGGATCTTTGGTATTACGTATTGAAAAATGAACGAAAATTGCGTCAATATGACGCAATTATAATTTTTGTTTTCAACGAAACCTAAAAATAACGTCATTTTTACTATAGCAAAATTTACATGCATGCATTTCCCATTCATATTCTCTATTTTAAAAATACTTTAACGTGCAATTGATTATTTATAAATATAAACCCAAGCTTAATGCCAGTTTGCCAGTTACGATTTTGCATGTAAACATTCGCACTCTTTACTTAAGGATCTAATCTGAGTTCCAGCGAAATCCAGAAATTTAGTTTTAGACGCACTCGAAGTGAAATGTTTAGTTTTATCAGAGAAAATACTGATTTCATTTTTACTATGACTTCATTTGCACTCACCGAAGCTCTCTCAGATTAGGTCCCAATCAGCAGGTCCCAAATTCAGTATCAGCGGAATAAAAAAAAACGAAAATTGAAAGGCAATATCATCATGAGTAAAAATGTGTTTTTTTTTTTTTTTAAATCGTGACATCCTTTTCTGTTGAAAAGTTTAAAAAAAGTTTTTTTTTTAAATTGTAATACGAAAATGGCATCCGTAATGATATGGTAATTCCCATTTTTCCCTTCTCGCTTCAACAATGGAAGTGACCCGATTGCCGCCAATGTGAAAACATTTTATAAAGGACATTTGAAATTAAAATTAAAATATAAAAATGGGATTATTTTAAAAAATAGCGAGTGCAGGCACATCTACAAATAAAGTGCTTCCCTTTTAAAAAAATAATCATCAAAATCGAATCAGTAGAAGGCTCAAGCCATATTACTTAATAAAAAAACCTGGTCTTTTAAATAAATAGATGACTCGAGTACTTCTGTAAAGACTCCTTGTTGAATGACGGCCGACTGGTCCTGTCAGAGAGCTTTGCGCGTGAACAGAAATTATGGATACAACTTTGTACGTTCGTTTGCGCCTATATTTTTCTATGTGTATGGTGACGCATCATATATTATCCTTGTGTAGTGATTTTCTTTTTTTAAAGTTTTAGTTGGTATATATTATAGAGTTCATTTTTAAAATGGCGGAGTCTCATAATTTTAATTTTTCTGTGGATGATTTTGAGGGTGATCCTACCCTCATTAATTTTTTCTTTGATCAATTAGCGTATGGCAAAATCAAAAAGTTAGATGAAGAGGAACTGGTTATCTTTTTAAAGACTAAATTTAAACGTGCTGCAAAAAAAAAATACTTAATTGAAAATGATATCCTTTCTAAGGCAACTAGTTTTGACTTCATTGAGAAGGCATTTAAAAAATTCTTTGCTGTGAGCTCTACCGCCTCATCTTTAAACGATCTTAATCATTTAACCCTCTTGCCCCAAGAAAATATTCGGAACTTTGCTCACCGCTTAAATGTGTTAGTAACAAAGGTATATCCGGATATTTCTGAGAAAACTGCTTTGGATAATATTAAATTTGTTAAATTATTATCCTGTTTGCCCTCTGCAATCAAAATTAAAATTCAGGAAGAAAATATTAAGGATTACGAAAAAGCGATTAAGAGAGCCCAGACTTTACAAGATATTTTTAGTCAGGATCACATTCTTACGAGTAATTCTTCTTCTTCTCAGGTGACTGACAACATTCAAATACAGTTAGCGGAATTTACCAAGAAAATTAATACTTTAAGTTTTGCCGCTACTTCATCATCCCAGGAACATAAACAATCACCTGAGGTCAGACAACACAAGTATAGGAAGTCTCAGGAGTTAAAAAAAATTATAAAACTCGTAATACTTATCAAGCAACCCCCCCGACATCAAAATTTTCAGAGACATAACAGTGAACGTTTCCAGCTTTGTTTTGGGTCGGTCATGTGGCCACCAATTGTTTAAAGTGGCAACGTGCTAGCACACGACAATTTCATCAACAAAACAATGATTTTAAGCGACACGATAATTTTAGAGACCGTAATTTAAACTCAAAGTGAGGTGTAATAGCGCTGATAATATTACACCTCAACAAATTCAAGACATTTCAGCAACAGATACACAAACCATTTTTTACACTCAATTTCATGAAATTCCAAAATTATCCCCTAAAAGAATTGTTAACTCGACTGCATCGCAAACAGAGTCTACGATAAAAATTGCAAACAGTTGTGCTACCCAGACAGAGAGTGAAATTCATGAACACATATTTAATGTCAATAGAGACTCTCCGGCACTTCCTCTTGTGAAGGCCTCCATTGTAAAGGAAGATGCTTTCTTATTATTAGATACTGGTAGCAGCATGTCTTAAATTTCAGTGAAACTTTTTGAAAATCTTAAACACAACTTAAAATATAAATGTCTAGGCTCCAATGTTACACTGACAACGGTTAACTCTGAATTAAAATTTACACCATGTATACGTTTCTCGTTTAAGATCAATAGTAAATTTTTCTCACATTGTTTTTATGTAGTAGATATACCAGAGTCATACAAATTTGATGGCATTCTAGGGCTAGATTTTCTACAATGATATAACATCACATTAGATTTGTCAAAAAAAATTATGCAACTCAATGACTTACATATACCGTTTACTTGTATAGAGTCAAATGATACATCACCGGAATGGCATAATATTTCTGTAGATACTCACATTATTGAAGATGTAACTCTAAAAAGTAAACTTATGTTGCATCCTGATGAAGTCAAATGTGTCACCGTTAAAACTAGTAACATGTTACACGAGACTCCATATTTATTCCAAAGTAATGCATTTTCTAAGGATATTCTGGTTTTTGACTCAATTATTCAGTTACAAGATAATAAACATCAGTATGAAAAGAAGGTAAAGAAACATGCATCTGATGAATTTAATATTTATGTTAAAAATATATCTAAAGAAAATGTGCATTTGAACAAAAACACAAATATAGGATGCATAACTCAAGTTGATGAAATATTTGACAATGTTAATGACTTTGAAAACATTCAGGAGGATTTTAACCCCCTCACTGACAAGCCGTGTTAATACGTTCACTAAGCTCCAGGTTTCACTGCAATACAAGCAACATTTAAAAAAGTCCTTCCGGCCAGTGCCGGGAGGAAGAGGTAGCTTTCATATTCCTTATTTTTAAAAAGCCAACTTATATTATTCAAACACACGAAGTTCAATTAAGTGGAAACCGAATGTAGGAGATTCAATACTAATTTTTATCAATACTAAATCATTGTGAATGAGAATTTCGCGAAATTAGTCAGCTTTATCCAAGCTGCTTTTATTTAAAGTCACTTATATTTGGCTGCCAAATTCGCCGATTTCTTAAAGTGCCTGTCATTTTAAGACAACATGGTAGATGAGGCTAACCAGTGAACTTGGTCGAGACCTTAGTAATTGCTGTGCACATGCTCACTCATATCGGAATCGGTTGATATATACGAGTGCTGTCGCAGGCAAAAAATCAGATTTTTCAAAATGTCAACCACTTTAGAAATTGAAACTGCTATATCTGAGCCATTTTTTAAGATAAAGACAAACAAAAAATGCTCCTGAATCCTTATATCAAGGTCAAATACTTAAGAAAGAAACCTTTTTCAATTTCTTATTTTTTTGCACCTCACTTTAAATATAATTTTTTTTTAAATTTAATGGCCGCAATATTGAAACAAGATGGCTGATGAAGCTGGTCAGCGAACTTGGTCGAGATATTGATGTATACTATCCACATGCCTTCTTCCATCGAAATAGGCGAATACGTGTGGTATCGCGTGGCAAATACAAGATCGTTTCAAAGTGTTAGCCATGATAGAAATTCAATGTGCTATAATTCAACCACTTTTTAAGATATAAACAAAAGAACAAATTTTCAGAAACAAAAACTGTTCCAGAATCTTTGTATTAAGGCCAAACACATAAAAAAAATCTTTTTCATTTTCCAATTTTTTAATACCTCATTTTAAATTTTAAATTACATTTTTTTTTAAATGGCAACCCTTTTGAAACAAGATGGCGAATGAAGCTGGCCAACGAACTCGGTTGAGACATTGGTATGTACTATGTACAGACCAAGTTACATTCAAATCGGTTCATAAATACGCCTGTTATCGCGTGACAAAAATCAGGTCGTTTTAAAATATCAGCCACAATAGAAATTCAAAATGTTATAACTCAGCCATTTTTTTAGATGTAGACGAAACAAAACCTGTTCCGGAATCTTTGTATTAAGGTCAAACACATACAAAAAAAATCTTTTTCATTTTCCAATTTTTTGGTATCTCATTTTAAATTTAATTTTTTTTTAATTTTTTAAATGGCCACCATTTTGAAAAAAGATGGCGAATGAAGCTGGTCAACGAACTCGGTTGAGTTACTTGTATGTACTATGTACACACCAAGGTACATCCAAATCGGTTCATAAATAAGTCTGTTATCACGTGGCAAAAATCAGGACGTTTAAAAATGTCAGCCACGCTAGAAATTCAAAATGCTATAACTCAGCCATTTTTTAAGATATAGACGAAACAAAAACTGCTCCCAAATCTTTTTATCAAGGTCAAACGCATAAGAAAAAAATATGTTTTCAATTTTCAATTTTTTGCTACCACATTTCAAATTTAAATTTTTCTTAAAATTTTAAATGGCCCCCATTTTTAAACAAGATGGCGGAGTAAGCTGACCAACGAACTCGTTCGAGACATTCGTCTGTACTATGTATAAATGAAGTTACATCTAAATCGGTTCATAAATACGCCTTTTATCGCGTGACAAAATTCAGGACGTTTCAAAATGTCAGCTTCGATAGAAATTCAAAATGCTATAACTCAGCCATTTTTTAAGATATAGACGAAACAAAAACTGCTACGGAGTCTTTGTGTAAAGGTCAAATACATAAGAAAAAAATAGTTTTCCATTTTCAATTTTTTGGTACCACATTTCAAATTTTAAATTTTTAAAAAAATTTTAAATGGCCGCCATTTTGAAACAAAATGGCGGATGAAGCTGGCCAACGAACTCGGTCGGGACATTGGTATGTACTATGTACACACCGAATTACATCCAAATCGGTTCATAAATACGAGAGTTACAGTGTGACATAGGTCATATATATATATATATATATCAATTTTGAGCGGAGGGTGGTTTCGGGGTCTGGGGGTCATGATCGATGAAAATATACCAAAATTTTTTAAAATCGCTTTCCTCCGAACGGCTGCAATAGGTAGCTTTTTGTAAAGAAAGCTACCTAATAATATAATCATATATATTAAAAGAAAAGGCTATTTTTGTCAGTTCAGTGCATCAAAAATGAATATCTGCGCATGCGTCCAAAATCTCTTCCGGGCTGTCCGATCTCTTTCACTGAAGTGAACGATTCACCGTAGACAGAGAAACATGATCACATCATCGCAACTTTTACTCCGTGTATCATCGTCATCAGGGTAAACAGCGCATGTGCGGACACTGTGGTCCAATGGGAGTTCAGTGTGTGCACAAGACTTCCTGCCTAGATACAGATTTATTCTTAGGATCTTAGGCAATGAATAATTTATTCTCCCATGCTGTAGTCGTTAATATAGTAGCACGCACGTTGCTATCTCTAATATTATTTACTGTAAGGTGCTGCTTTGAAATAGTAAGTTTATTTGTTATTATTTATTTTATTTTGCTGTGTCCATTTCGATCTCTATTATTTTGCTCTGCTGTTTAATTTTCATAGCGAGTCCTAGGCTTATTTAGTTTAGTTATGGATCTAGCATCCTACAATCTTCGCGAAATTGAGCCGGACGGAAATTGCTTATTTAGGGCGCTGTCCGTGTTCCTGTATGATACAGAGGATCATCACCCGCGCGTACGCCACGCCATTGTAAAACATGTAGTCGGTAATTGGGATGTTTATCATCCGTTTATTGTTGGTGATCTTTCTTACGGTGTTCCTATTACTCAGGTAAACGATTACATGAATATTATGGACACTTAGAATTAAATGCCGCAACCGCAATTTTTAATATTTTTGTCACAATTATCAATGCACAAAACAATAACGTCACAAATTTGGGTGTAAATGCTCGAGGCAAAATAGAAGTTAATTTATTGTATGATGGAAATGGACATGATGGTCACTATACGGTATTGCTCAAAAAGGGCAAAGAACAAATTCGGCAGGAAAAAAATTCATCTCCCTCCAAAAAATGAAAACTGCAAGAGAGAAATAAAAAGTATTATGCAGAGCAAAAAAAGGTTGAATCATCTCCTTCCAAAAAACAGAAACGGAAGGAGCAAAATAAAAAGTATTATGCTAATAGAAAAAAGGTAGAGTCAGTTTTAAAGCCATATAAAATTCAGTATAGGTGTGCCGTTTCCAACAACATTTCAAATTTATCTCCGTCCAACTTAGGTAATTTAGACAACACATGTGCTTATTGTAATGCGTTGTATTTTTCATCAGAAAAGAATTTAAATGCCTTATTTAATTTGTGTTGTTCTAACAAAAAGTTCAAACTGCCCGAATTTCAAATTATTGATGACATAAGAGATCTATTCACTGGAAATAATGACATGTCGAAAAACTTTAGGCAAAATATTAGGCAATATAATAATGCTTTATCCTTCGTGTCATTCGGTGCCAATATAAAGTTACCTCCTGGTTACAGTCCTTATTGTTTCAAAATTCTAGGTTCAGTACACCACAAAATTTCCCCTTTGTATCCAGATAATTCGACCCATGCTTCTTATGGTCAATTGTACATTTTAGACTTTTCTGAAGCAAACGAAATTAGGTTAGAAAAGGCTGAGAATAGTTCTATTAGAGAGGACATTCTTAATATAATAAATCTTAATTTAATTAAATGTAATCCATACGTTAAGTGCTATAAAACGATGCATCAAAAAATATCTGAGGAACACGAGCTAGCTTTAAAACAAAACAGAGTGCCAGTTGAGTGTTTTATGCGCTTTTATCATGAACCGCTATCAGATCCTCGCCGTTACAACGAACCAACATGCTCAGAGGTTGCAGCGGTTTTTGAATGTAATGATGGTGCTCCACCATCTCATAGGTACATAAATGTTTATTCTAAAGATGGTGGACTGAAAACTCTAGATTTTGATAGTATGCATTGTGATCCGATGTCATATGTACTGATTTGGCCTTGCGGTGAACCAGGTTGGCATATTTCAATGTCAGCGGAGGGAGAGAGGAAAACTAATGTTCGTGAAAATATTTCCATGAGAGAATATGTTTCTTATAGACTTATGGTTCGAGGATGTCCTCCTAAGGAAAATTTCAATCCGTTAATTAATGCTGGGAAATTAACTCAGCAATTGATAGTTGATTATTACTGTCGCATCGAAGGTGACAGATTAAAATTTATCCGTAGTCAACAGGCAAAATTGAGAGTAGACACATACGCTGGCCTTGCAGATGCTCTGTTTGCACGTGCTGATAAAGAAAACTTACGGGCGGTGCGGATTGTTATTTTACCTTCTTCTTTTACTGGTAGTCCTCGAAACATGATTAAAAACTATCAGGATGCCATGGCAATGGTAAGAAAATTTGGCAAGCCAGACCTTTTCTTAACGTTTACATGTAACCCTTTATGGCCAGAAATAACTAACAGCATACATCCTTTTGAAACTGCTAATAGCAGACCAGATGTTACAGTTCGTGTTTTTCATTCAAAAATTAAAGAACTTTTACATTTGATAAAAGAAAGAAAAATATTTGGCGAAGTACAAACATACTTATATACGGTTGAATTTCAAAAGAGAGGTTTGCCCCATGTGCATTTATTATTATCTCTTCAAGATAATTGTAAATTTAGAGAAATAGCAGACATAGATAAAGTTATTTCTGCAGAAATTCCCGACCCTAATGATACAGTCTTACATAACTTAGTTAAATGCCACATGGTACACGGTCCTTGCGGTAGTCTTAATCCAAACTCAATTTGCATGACTGATGGTAAATGTAAGAAAGAATTTCCTAAAGAATTTGTTCAGGAAACTAAGGAAAATGTTAATGGTTATCCCCTTTATAAAAGGAGAAATAATAACAGGACTATTTCTAAACATATTAAAGGTAAAAATATTGAGGTTGACAACCGTTACATAGTTCCTTACAATCCCTTTCTCTTACTTTATTTTCAAGCCCATATTAATGTCGAAATTTGCGCGAGTGTTCACAGTATAAAATATATACATAAATATGTTTACAAAGGTCATGACTGCGCCAATGTGCAGGTAACTGCTGAAGGTGGTGTGCTTCATCATGATGAAGTTACTGCTTTCCTAAACACTCGATATGTCAGTCCATGTGAAGGTGCATACAGAATTTTTTCTTATCCAATGCATGAACAATCTCACACAATCATTCGCTTGCCTGTGCATTTGCCAGAAGAGCAACAAATATATTTTCAGGATGATAAAGCCGCGGAAGCTTTACTTAGAACAGAATTAAGAAGCACACAACTTATTGCATGGTTTAATTTAAATAAGGATCCAGAAACAAAAAGCCCTTTTATTTATCCAGAAACACCTCTTCATTATACTTGGGATAAAACTAAGTGTATTTGGAAAAAACGCTCTAACGTTCGTAGAGTAATTGGCAGAATGTATAATGTTTCTCCCTCTGAATCCGAGCGTTATCATCTTACGTTACTGTTGCTTCATGTAGTTGGGGCTACAAGTCATGAAGATATAAGAACAGTTCATGATGTTGTTTTTTCTTCTTTCAAAGGAGCAGCTATGCAAAGTGGATTACTTCAGGATGATACTGAGTGGCTGCGTTGTTTGCATGAAGCATCAGTTCTTCAAATGCCATTTCAATTAAGGCAGTTATTTTCTTTCATTGCCATTTTTCAACAACCATCAAACGCTACTCAATTATGGGAAACTTTTAAAGATTATCTTAGTGAAGATTATTTGCAGCTTCATGAGCCGAATAAAGCTTATCATTTTAGTCTCAGGGATATTAATGAAACACTTAAATTACATGGTTTTTCTCTTTCAACTTTCAACTTGCCAGTTATTAATGATTTCTTAATAACTGATCACAACATCAATTTCTCTAAAAATCCAAATCTTGACTATAATTTAATGATTCAGCAAGCTAATGATGAACAACTTTTAATCATTAACGAAATCAGTAAAGTAATCCAAGCGAATAATACAAATAAAAGCAATGCATATTTCATAGATGGTCCAGGTGGTACTGGGAAGACATTTGTATACCAGTGTCTTATACAAAAATGCTTCGATTTAGGTATAGAAATTATCTCTGTTGCATGGACTGGCATTGCTGCTATGCTCTTACCAAATGGTCGCACAGTACATAGTAAGTTTAAGTTACCTTTGATTCTGCATGAAACTTCAGTATCGTCTTTAAAAATTAATAGCAAAGCTGCTTCTGATATTAAGTCAGCAAGACTGATAGTTTGGGATGAAGCACCTATGGCAAATGTTTATGCATTAATGACTGTTAATAGACTTCTGCAAGATATAATGACCAATAATATTATTTTTGGTGGGAAGATAATCGTTCTTGGAGGGGATTTTAGACAGGTATTGCCAGTAGTTCCACATGCCTCACGACAAACAATAACTCAAAATTGCATCAAATTTTCACCTCTTTGGCCATATTTCAAGGTTTTTCGGTTATTTAAAAACATGCGGGCTAGGGACGAATTGGCAGACGAATTGAGGTTTTCAAAGTTTTTGCTTAAAATTGGTGATGGAAGTTATCCATCAGTCAATGATGAACCATCATATGGTTCTTCTGTTATTGATTTACCTTTAGAAATTATTGCAAAAGAAGATATCGTATCTGAAATTTTTGGCAAACATTTTGCTTCACCAGATCATGTTGTTAATTTTTCTAAATTTGCTATTCTTGCCCCCAAAAATGAGCATTGTAATGAAATAAATTCTAAAGTTCTACATCTTATACCTGGCACACAGAGAACATACGCTAGCGTAAATAATCTCATAACTGATGATGAAAGCCAAATTCTTCAATTTCCTGCAGAATTTCTAAACAGTTTAGAGTTAAGTGGTTTGCCTCCACATAATCTCACATTAAAAGTCGGTGCAATTGTAATGCTGTTAAGAAACCTAAATGCTACCCAGGGTCTTTTAAATGAGACAAGACTAATTGTGAGGAATATGTATGACAATTGTTTAGATTTAGAAATTATCACTGGTGAAAGAAAAGGGCAAAGAGCTTTGATTAATAGAATCGACCTATCACCATCAGACACATCACTCCCTTTCTCTTTTAAAAGACGCCAATTTCCCATACGTCTGGCTTTTTGTATGACTATCAACAAAGCACAGGGACAAACTTTAGATTGTGTTGGTATTTATTTACCCCAGCCTGTTTTTAGCCATGGTCAGTTATATGTAGCTATGTCTCGGGTGCGTTCATTTGAGAACTTAAAGGTTCAAATACTACCAAAAGGCAATAGAACACTGAATGTAGTATATAAAGAGGTCCTATAATAAACAACTAAAGGGAACCTGGCATTCATGCATGTAGAATGTTTTGCTTGATGTATGTCTGTCGGAATTTCAGTTTGTAGAAATAAGTAAACAAATTTTAGGGTTACTGAGTAATGCAATAATAAATTTTAGTATGCATCAGTGCAGTTTGTCTGGGCTTATATTGTACAATAATAAATATGCTGGATAATGAAAAACCTATATGATTCATCGGTTCATGTCGATAAAATGGAAAAATGCTCTAAATGTACAAATAAGGTGACAAGGTACCAAGTTTTTAATGTTATTTATAAGGGGATAATCTTAGTATTTGCATTCATGCGTCCAGTGCGTTTAGCCTTGCGCATGTCTGCCTATGCTTTAATTATAGAAATGTTCAACAAATTTGGGGCTTATATTGTACAATAATAAATATGCTGGATAATGAAAAACCTATATGATTCATTGGTTCATGTCAGTAAAATGGAAAAATGCTCTAAATGTACAAATAAGGTGACTAGGTACCAAGTTTTTAATGTTATTTATCAGGGGATAATCTTAGTATTTGCATTCATGCGTCCAGTGCGTTTAGCCTTATGTGTGTCTGCCTATGCTTTAATTATAGAAATGTGCAACAAATTTGGGAGCCTATGTTGTGCAATAATAAATTTTTGTTTGTTCTATGCATGTAGTGCAGTTTGCCTGATCCATTTCACTTACTTTCATTTAAAGAAGGGTTAAAAATAAAATTGCGTAGTATATAAGAAAATTATTTTAGTACATGCATTAGTGCACTGGCCTGATGCATGTTTGTGTATACTCAATTCAAAGGTTCAAATAGGTCGAAGGGTTTTAAGAGATTCAATGTTGTCTACAATAAGGTAATTTTAGTAATCCATTTTCATTCATGCATGTCTTGCTTTTTTGCATGGTCTGTTTGTAAATATGTGTGACAAAAATTTTAATGTTCCCAACAAATCTTTTTTAATAACATCGAAATGGACACAAATATCTGAGTATATATGTATTGTGTATGTGTTTTTTTTGTGTTTTTTTTTTCTTTTTCATTTTTTTTTCCAATTTTTTTGCTGATTTAGGAAATATGCCTCATGGTACATAGATACCAAGGATTTATGTGTTTTGAATACCACCATTTCAGTTCAATAACATTTTCTTTATATATTCAAACATTTAAATGTAAAATTAAGGCAAATATTAATTTTCTGAAATATAATGGTATTCAAATTTTGGATTTCTTGGCATCTCATGGGGGAAACCGCCTTTTTCAGCATTTTTCCTTTTTTTGTTGTTTTTCTTTTCAGTAGGCATGCTTGAATATTAGTGTTTTTTTTATAAAATCTAATCTTTTAGAAAATAAAAAGTAGGGATGGAAATGTTTGAGAAACCCCCTTAAGTTCGGTACTTTTAAGTTAGCACAGCACATAATTTTACATAATTTCCTACATTTTAGAGTCTTCTGCATACAGTAATGTTTTTTTGTTGTTTTCATGGGCGTACAGTGCTCATACATGCATTAGCAACTGTAACATTTACATATTTAGTGTAGTTTATAGATTGATGCATGAATTTTCATACATCCAGCTTATTGTTTGTTTGTTTGTTTTTTTTTTTGGGGGGGGGGTGGGGGGTGGGGGGGTCGGTGGTGCACTAATGGGAAAGTCATTTTTGACTGGTGTGCTAACGAAAAAATACCCAAAATTTTAGTAATATCAATTTGTGACGATGGTTAAGTTAACTTTATGCAACTCGGTATTACTTTAAACGTTCTTATATTTCCTATATTCTTTGTGGAATACATCATAATTACAAAAAGTAATCAAGCAAGAAAAACTTTCGTAAAAACTATGACACTCACACTACAATTTTTATAATATTTTTTTATATTTTTTGGTAGCATATTCCTGTTTTCCAATTTTTCCAGGAAAAAAGTTTTTTTTACCCAAAATTTTAAACCTGTTTTCAAATAATTTGTGATAATGTTGTCATTTAAATCTATGCACAAACATCAATAGTAAAAAATAAATTTTAAAACCGTTCGTAGCAGGAAATTTTTTGAAAAACCGTCAACTTTACACGAGCATGCCTGCTGAAAAATTAAAAGGGTATAGCGAGTACGGGCACTCGACCTCTTGGGTGTACATGGAACTGAGTGCAACAGTGACAGTCATTTTTATTTTCTGATTTCATCGTGTAAAATATGAATTTTGTCAAATATCGTGGAAAATATGCAAATTTCGTCGAAAGATTATGGAATAAAACACAAATTTCGTCATAGCATTGAAAAAAAAAACGTGATTTCATCAAAGGATCGCAGAGTAAACGTGAATTTCATTCAAAGGACTGCAGAAAAAGTGCGATTTTTGTCAAATGGTCGCAGAAAAACACTGATTTTGTCAAAGGATCGCAGAATAAATGCAAATTTCCTCAAAATGTTGCGGAATTATTCATGTTATGCACATCACAAGAGGATAGTTCTAATTTCCTCTGTTGTAATATTTCTTGAGAAGCCTGAATAAAATGAACAAATAATTGAGAGTCCTTTTTAACCCTCCGACTGTCTTAGAAAAGGGCAAAATTGTAATGTTGTTTTCTCTGCATTTTGTTTTAAATGCTAAAGTAAATGATTCTTTGAACATTTTATAAAAAATCTTAATAACGAATATGAATGCAATCCCTGGAAGTATTAATCATTGTTCAATGTATTAAAAATACAATAAATCAATAGAACTAGATGGAACCCGTCAAAACTTGACGGCAAACAATTTGATAGCACTAAAGAAAAAAAGTTTACTTACCGCAAAGGCTGGGCGATGTCTAGAATTAAATATCATGATAAATCGGCATCTGTATATCATGATATTCCGATATATCGATTTAGGAAAGTGCCCCCTCACAGGCCTTTGCAACGATATGTCACATGAGGTGTGACGGCAAAATTTAGAAAAAGGCCCTCCTGCGGGGGGAACCCCCGCAGGAGGGCCTTTTTCTAAATTTTGCCGTCACACCTCATGTGACATATCGTTGCAAAGGCCTGTGAGGGGGCACTTTCCTAAATCGATATATCGGAATATCATGATATACAGATGCCGATTTATCATGATATTTAATTCTAGACATCGCCCAGCCTTTGCGGTAAGTAAACTTTTTTTCTTTAGTGCTATCAAATTGTTTGCCGTCAAGTTTTGACGGGTTCCATCTAGTTCTATTGATTTATTGTATTTTTAATACATTGAACAATGATTAATACTTCCAAGGATTGCATTCATATTCGTTATTAAGATTTTTTATAAAATGTTCAAAGAATCATTTACTTTAGCATTTAAAACAAAATGCAGAGAAAACAACATTACAATTTTGCCCTTTTCTAAGACAGTCGGAGGGTTAAAAAGGACTCTCAATTATTTGTTCATTTTATTCAGGCTTCTCAAGAAATATTACAACAGAGGAAATTAGAACTATCCTCTTGTGATTTTAAATTAAATCATCTTGACTCACAAGAGGCAGAAAAGCTAAAAAAGTTACTGTTAGATCATTATGCTGTATTTTCTAAAAGTATGAAAACGTTAGAACATACTGATAAGTTCAAGCCAAACTTAAAATTTATTAATGACTTCCCCATAAAAACTCTACCTTTCCCTTTTCCCCAGGCTCTCCCGCAAGAAGCTTCATCTCAGATTAATCAGTAAATAGAGGCTGGAATTATCGAACGTAGCTGTTCAGAGTGGGCATGTCCCATCCTTTTGGTAAAAAAGAAACCAGATGGGTCAGGAAAATAAAAATATAGACTTGCGCTTGATCTAAGAATGTTAAATACCATCATTCAAAGCTCTTCATATCCACTTCCTAAAATCCAGACTATAATCTCAAATCTTTCGAAATATAAATTTTTTACATCATTGGATTTTAAACAGGCATATCATCAGATTGATCTCCCTAAAGAATATCAAGAAAAGGTTACTTTTTGCAGTATGTTTGGTTCATTTAAATTTAAACGTTTATGTTTTGGTTTAAAGAATGCCAGTGCTTATTTCCAAACTTTAATGGATATGCTAGTAGATGAGATGCAAATAGAAGGTATACATGTATACCAGGATGATCTCATTTTTGGTTCTAACTCATTTCAAGAAACTTATGAAAAATTAGAAAGAATTTTTCAAATTTTAAAGAAGTACAATCTTACATTGTCACCATCTAAATGTTCATTTCATAATTCTGCAGTAGACTATCTTGGTTTTCACATTGAAAACCACTCCATTTCCCCTATTAATGCTAACATTCAGAAAATTAAATCCTTTCCTGCTCCAACTACTAAAAGACAATTTAAAGGATTTGTTGGTTTAGCAACTTTTTACAAAAGTTTAATTCCATCCTTTTCTGAGCTCATACAACCACTTATTGATTTAACTAAGCCTAATACTACTTTCAAATGGACTGATTTTCATCAAAAGGTATTCAATGATATTCAGAAAATTTTCGTTCAACCTGCCATGGTTAGACTACCGGACTGGAATAAGACTTTTTATGTAAACACTGATGCTTCAGGTACTGCAATTTCAGATGCTCTTCTTCAGAAACATAATGATCAATTACTACCTGTTGCTTATTTTTCTAAATCCCTTAAACCATCTGAGCGAAGATATCCAGCTTTGAAATTAGAGCTGATGGCCATCGTTAAATCTATTAATGCTTTTAATTATTACCTTTTCAATCGTGAATTTGTTGTTCTGTCAGACAGTGCACCTCTATAAAAATATAAAAAGATTTCTAACCCTGCTGATATTATAACTAGATGGCTTATGCACATTTCAAAGTACACGTTCACATTTCAACACATTCCAGGTGCCAAAAATGTATTGGCAGATTATTTATCTAGATGCAATTTCAAAGAAGATAATATTGAAACTAAATTCTAACCCTCAACTTATTGACGAGGTAGATCAGGCTTTGCCCATTATTGAAAATGATGTAGATGAGAGTGCTAAACGACATGAGATTATCAATTGTTTAGTAACAGGTAATTCTAAGAAAAAAGACCCTCTTCTAGAAATTTCGAATGACACTTTTGTACAGGAACAATCTAAAGACCCTCAGTTATCTAGTATATACAATGAAATTTTAAAGAATGGCTCATGTGAAAAATTTCCATCTTATTTTATTCATCCGGATTCCAAGATGATGTTAAAGAAAAACAATGTTGCTAATAATACTTATTCATACATTATTATCATTCCAAATTCTCTTAAGCCTAAAGTGTTAACTATTTCACATTTCTCTCATTTTGGACTCCGTAAAACATATGATTTTCTTTCATCCCGTTACTGTTGGAAAGGCATGTACAGGGATACATTAAATTTTGTTTCATCATGTGTCAAATGTTTACAAGCTAAACATCACAGGACACCTAATGCACCTCTTCAAACTACTTATACACCTAAATTCCCTGGCGATACTATTTCAATGGATTTAGATGGCCCTTTTCCAATGGTCAATCTATTTTAACTGTCATTGATCACTTTTCACGTCCTATGGAATTATATCCGTTACACAGTACTACTGCTCCTAAAATTGTAAAATGTTTATTTTCATATATAACAACTTTCGGTCGACCTTACAGAATTTTGTCAGATTTAGGAAAACAGTTTACACCACATGTTTATGAATTAATTAATGATACTTTAGGTATTAAAATCAGCCACTCTTCGGTAGGGCATCCTGTTTGTAATGCGATTTCGGAGCGTATTAATACTTCTATTAAGTATTCTATTAATATGTTAATGCAAGAAGGTCATACAGTTGAAAATTCTATTGCTATTCACAAAAAATTATATAACGGATCAAAACATTCTTCCACTGCCTTTTCGCCAAATTTGTTACTTTTTGGACGTGAACTGTCCTTAATTTTTGACACGTATGATTTATATGCTAATCAACCATTTTTAAATCAATGTTTTGAAATCCATAAACTTTTGAATGATTTAAAGGGTATTTACATAAAAGCATATGAAAACATTACATCTTCACAAGTTAAAAGAAATCAATATCAGCAAAGTTAAGACCTATATTCGAAAAAGACATTCTATATTTGAAATCGGTGGATAAATTTAAGCCAAAGTACACAGGACCATACATAATTGTAAAGAAACATTCACCTGTTTCATTTTCCATCAAACAAATAAACTCACATCCCAACAATTCCATATTCAGAGTTCATATTGACAGGTTACTTCTTGGCCCACCTCGCAATTGTCACTTATTTGATTTAAGCTATGTTAAAAATAGCAGTCCTTCTCATAGCAACAATTACATCCTTAATCAACTCCATCCCTATAATTTGCGTCCTAGGAAATAAATATGTCACTAGCTCTGCTCGTTCATGTTTCTTTTGTATGTAGTATCTTTGCATTGTTTTACTTCTATGTCTTTGCGCGCATTTTTTTTCTCTTCCTCTCCTTGTTGTCATGTGGCTGGTTCCATATGTCATGTATTTTTTTTATATGCACAGATGCAACATGCAGAAGGTTTGACATTAAGTTCTAAAAGAAAAATATTTGCAGTTTAAATTTTATTTTAATTAGTATTTTAAATGGTAACTTTGATACTTGGTAATTTAAGTTTCGTTTTGGCCAGCAGTAGTTTACAATTCATAAATATGAAGGCTAATTAACAGATAAAATAGTTTACGTCGTATAGAATTGATTGTTTTTATGCAAGTATGGATTAAGTAAAAAATACAGGAATATAGATATTCGCGACTATGACACTTTTTGCTCTCAATACTCTATATTTATGTCTTTTACACATTAGTACATTTTTTAGAAAAACTTTGATTTATATTATCTTTTGTTTTATTTTTTCATTCGCCCTTGCTGAACTGTGACCAGTTCAAAATTAAATGCCCACATGGGGTCTGCATTTCATTGTATTGAGAGCACACATACACTTTGGAAGTTGGTTCGCCAACTTCCCTTATGACAATTTTGTTTTGAAGTCCAGGTGGCTCCAAACTTGTCAGAGGATCTTTCTGATTTTGTGCGGAGCGGTGTATTTGCAGATATTAAATATTAATGTCTGTGGGTCCTCCTCCCTTTTACGCCCTGTCCCGTTTAGGACCAAAGCAATAAGCTGCGGTCATATTCCTTGTAGTTACTGATTACAAGTTTAAGGGGAGATATTTTTTTTCCATGCCACATGTGCATCTTTTACTATCTCTCCTGTGCGAATTGCACGAATATTACATTTATTTTTCACACTTTTTGTATATAATTTTGTGTTTAATATGTCATTGTATGCATACATATATTATATTTTTGTGAATGTCAAGTATTAGAATACATATTAGAAAATGTTTGTTTATGCTAGCAACATTTATAACAAACAAACAAAGATTTGTTTATGTCCTATTCAGAATTTCACAAATAAGGACACAGTACTTGTTAAGGACAAATGACTTTTTTTATTAGATCTGATTATTGGATATCAGAACGAATATTCATTTTGAAAATAATCGACTATTTAAAAAGAACAATAAGAAACTTTTCAAAGTTTTGATTGATGAACAATCAATTTTATCACGTGACATAAACATTGTTATTAACATTCAGATCTGTGCACTTGTTTTTCAAGAAGCTTCTATTTACTTATTTTCAAAAAATAATGAAGAAAGTGTTTGTAATTTTAGTACCTTATATATTGATTTAGTACAGTGTTTTTGAATATATTTTTATGTTATGTTTGGAATCAAGCCATGCCGAGAGTCTGCAATTTTTGCGTGCTGGGGGTGATAATATATGATGAAGCATCAGCAATTTTTGCGTGCTGGGGCTGATAATATGTGATGACGCATCATATATTGTCCTTTTATTATTTTTTTTAAAATTAATGTTTACTCTTTCTTTCCTTTGATTCAATCAGTTATAACTGTAAATATTAAAAAGCAATCTCATGGCAAAATACATTTTCATATTTTCTCTTTTCTTTCGGATGTAAGTTATAAAAATATAAATATTAAACTGATTGATTCATTATAATTTTCTATGCTTCATTCATCGAACTTAGATTATATATCAAGATTTACGATAATTGCAAATCTTTTTATTTGCGAATAAACTGATAAAAACCAAATCGCGAAATTACTTCACGCAACCCTACATAACATCTCCAAAATGTTAGAATCTACTTATATTATAAATGACACATATCATTTCCGTTAAAATTTATTGCCTGACAATAATGCAATAAATAGATAAAAACGCCTTGTTAATAATAATGATAGCTTTCTTTTAATAAACAGAAGTAAGGATATTACCCACATAAATCACGTAAATAAAAAGATTTGCAATTATCGTAAATCTTGATATATAATCTAAGTTCGATGAATGAAGCATATAAAATTATAATGAATCAATCAGTTTAATGTTTATATTTTTATAACTTACATCCGAAAGAAAAGAGAAAACATGAAAATGTATTTTGCCATGAGATTACTTTTTAATATTTACAGTGATAACTGATTGAATAAAAGGAAAGAAAGAGTAATCATTAATTAAAAAAATAATAATAAAAGGACAATATATGATGCGTCATCATAATGTGTTTTATTTTACTATTTTTTATATCCGCACAAAGTTTGACCAATCTTTCCATTTACACCCAGTAGTATTTATTTGCTATGCGCAAAGCATCTGAGACAAAGGATTTATTACTTATAAAGACTTTTTTTGGTAGTCTTTATTCAAGCAATACTATGCTATATAATATGTATGCGTTGAATGTAAGTTAATTAAACATTCTTGTAGTTATAAATTTCGTAAAATATAATTTAATTACACAATTTAATATTTTAAATTATTTATAATACTTTTTTTTTACCTTTTCCTTCTGCTTCTCAAAATCTTTTCTTTTGTTGTCAATAAAATATGAGATTTAATAAATGGAATAAACTGAATGCTAGATATAAAATAAATCTAAACTGTATTTTTACTGAAGTTTATGCAAATGCAAACAACTGACGTATATAGCTTATCAATAATTTGTACTCATTTTGAGTTTTTTCAAGTAATATTGTTCAATAATATATATATATGTATATAGCATAAATTAATTAATTAATCCTGTAATTATAAATCATATAAAAATTCAACATATACAAAATACATATATCTTCAATTAGAATGTTTTTATTCTTGTTTTGTATTTAACAAGGACATTGCTTATATGCAAGCAATATTTAAGACATGCGTATTGGAAAAAAAAATATTTTAAAACAAGTATTAGTTACTTTTCCTATTTTTTTTTTAAATATAAATAGTGATTTTGAGTAAAAATCTTTATTTTTATCACATTTTATTAAAAAATAAACAATGAAGTCGACTTTTTTACTTTTTACCGCCAGCAAATACTGGAAAATTCTTAAATAGTATCTATAGAAACTCAGTAAATTTTAGTTGTACAAGAATATAGTTTTCACTGTTTTACTTTCTAGAACACGGGAGAAAATTTTTATGCATAACTTATAAGATCTAAGTACCTTATAATCTTAACTTGATTAACCTTATAAGGACTTTATAAAATTTTTATTTTTGTATTTTTTAAAAGAGTACTATTTTGATGTAAATGGTGTTTAACATCATAAAGTACAACAATATTATTTTTTCAACAAATTCTGTTGAAACGTTACAATAAATCATACAAAATATAATTAATTTAGTCGGTTTGGTCAATTATTTGTACTTTAAAATTTATTATGTTCATAAAAATAAAAGGTATGTTGAAATAAAGAAAAAAAAAATAGAGAGCATAAATTATAGGAAAAAATTGAAATCATGAGAAAATAAAGAATTAACTGAATATTGCTTACATTCTGTATAGCGTAATTATATGCGTAAGTTAACACAAATTTATTACATATATATTTTAACTGAATAACCAGAAAAAATTAAATGAAATCCTTTAAGAATAACATAAAAATATGTAAATATCAATGTTATTTAATATCTACCCTATATATGTAATCCTAATGAAACGAATTTATGAAACGGAAGTATGAAACGGAAGTATGAAACGGAAGTATGAATCGACTGATTAAACAACTGATTATGTTCCAAGGCGATTTCTTCGAAAATATGGAATACTTTGCTATGAAATTAACACAAGAGTCAATATTGATCCGCAGATTTCAAAACTGGTATTAGAACTTTTAAATTCGAATTAGTTTTCGAAATATTATTTTTTTCTAATTTGATATACATTTTTCTAATGATGGCAACTGAAATTTCAATCATAAAAAATATTTTTTTTCTCATTTCAAATAATGTTATAATTTTAAACTAATTTGGCGACCAAGTTTGGCCTCCCTTTAATCTATACTAAGAACAATGCTTTTTTTAAATTTCGTTATCATTTTATTTAATACAAAATTTTCATTAAGAAAAAAAAACATTTAAAATTATTGGCTTACACTTCTTTCTTTTTTTAAACGAAACGAAAAGAAAAATATTAGGCTCAGATGTCATATACGCACAGGCGTACCTAATTGGCGTCACAATGGCGTTATTTTGCCTGACATAGTAACATGGCAATTGTTGCTTATTCATCAATAAATGTTTATTTACATTTATTTTCTTTTTATTTAAGAAAAAAAATTATAAATTGCTTTGTTATATAGTTATTAATTAATTTTTTTTTATTTATTGTTATTTCATTTTAAAATAATAGAAAAATAATTTAAAATACATATATAACTGGTATTCGAAAATGAGGTTTTCGCCAAATTGTCGTTAAAAAAAAAAAAAATAAAAATCACGCCAAACCCGGTGCTTATATGACATCTGTGTTAAATATTGAGCAACAAATCATAACATTAAATTTCAAATTCAAAGCAAATAACCAATATCGCCAAATTATATAAATCGCCAAACCATTCGCCAAATTATGCAAGTTGACGTAATTTTTATTTTTAAATAACGAAAAAACAAATAAATTAGTATAAAAATCCAAATACAAATAAAGCGTCGAAATAAAAATTACTTGATGGCGTATACACGTGTAACTTCCTTACAGTCAAGTGAATGTTACATTTTCGATCAACCATTATTATCGTTTAATCTTATTGTCTGGCGATTTATTTTTGGTCAATGGGATAACCAAGTAGTACCGTTTAAATTTACCACTCAAAAAAAAAAAATAAAATAAAATAAACAAATAAATAATAAATAAATAAATAAATAAAAAAATGCTAACTTACGAGTTAAAAAAAAAGGGTACTTTTCCGTTTACGGGCACCATTGTCACCAAGCGTAATAGTTGGCGCAAAATGAAAATCATGAGAATTGAAACATTTTTAAAATAAAAGAAAAAACACTGTAGATAGTAAAGTGAGTCTTTTAAAAATATAACATTTGGAAACTACAGACTTTTATGAACTATTTTACTAAATCACAAATATATACTTAAAATAAATGAACAAATAACTGCTATACAATAAAGTATAGCAAATAATGGCAAATCACAATGTTTCGCATATTTTACTATAAAAGTCCTTTTCGCGTTCAGGGTTGAAATAATTGGCTTATTAGTATACATTTTGGCATGGTGTCCGTATAACGAAAAAATACCAAAAACAGCTATTGGCAAGATTTGAGCCCGGCTAACATAAAAGTACTAAGAATTCTTTGCGATCATGGCAACTTTTATGTAGTTTTATTCGAAAAAATAACTTTGATTCTTTAATCAAAATGGAAACCTTTCTTATGAAAAGCGAAGGAACTGTTGATGATAGTCACATGACTTAGGCTATTATAATAGAGATTGTTTTCAATTCTAAAAACAGTGCAAAGAATAATATTTCTAACGATTACAAATTTACTTACACATGCCTATTAAAAATAGAGAAAGAAAAAACTTTAAAATTACTATTAAATGAGTACGAGTTAAAAGCAGGAAAATATTGAAAATTATGTCTAGAAAATTGTATTTACACATGAATATTAAAATAGAAAGGAAACTTTGAAATAATAAATACATTAATATGCGTTTAACCCTTTCAGGGGCAAGGTACTTCTATTCGTAAAATGTTGAAATCAGTGAATGGCACCGGAATTTACAAACAAATTTCGAAATACGAAAATGCTTTTGTTCACTTACTTAATAAAAGGAAATTTTTTATTCCAATATTCTGGTGCCAATTTGGCATTTAAGAATTAAAATTAAGTGATCCAAAAATGAACTTCCGCCCTTGAAAGGGTTAAAGCAGTAAATTGTAGTTATTGTAGTAAACTGTATTATGTCAATCGTTTTATAACGCTGTTAAAAAGTAACTGTCGGCAAAGACTCTGTTTATTTAATTCATTTTATTTTAGCTTCTTTTCAAATGTTTAACTGATCTTCTTTAATCAAACACGAAAACAACCATTGACTGTCTTAACAGCAACTGATTTGTCCTTAAATTTTCCCAATCAAAGGTAATTGAATGGAAACCCGTTTACTGGGAGATCGCTATAGGTTTTTACATTTTAATTCAATCTTCTCCAATCTTTTAAAAACCGATCAAATTAGCGCGATTTTAGATTCTGTGGTGTCTGAACGGGGTTTGGCGAGCGTAGCTTGCAGGGGGCAGAGCCCCCTAGTAATGTATAAAGTCATACATGATAATCACCTTTTTAAATATTCTTTCTTTAATATATTCCTGACTACAATACAAATGAAATATCCTATCATAATTTAACATACACAGTGATGGAACAGTGGTGCAGCATTTGAGCGATTGTGATCCCTAAATTTTTATAGTATTTTGTCCTGAAGTTAGATGAAGAATTCTAATTAAATTTTGCGGTGTCAATTGATTCTTTTCTGCTACGCTGTTCCATCACTGCATACAGTATTTTGAAAAGTTATATTTGAATGAGAAATGCTGTCTTTATTTTACATATATATGTGTATATATGTATGTTGATGAGATTTGATCTTCAAATGAGGATTTTTCAATATATCTAACATGTAATCATTTTAAGAAAAAGTGTAATATCAGAACAAAATATGTAAATATCAATGTTATTTAATGTAATGTATAAAGTCATACATTATAATAACCCATTAAGATCTTCAAATAATGCCTCTGAAAATTTTCCGTCGAATATTTAATTTAAAAACATATTTATGAATAATAAATATATTATGCAGTATGATTATACATTAACGTTATATCACAAAGAAATGCTCTTCTTGATTTCGTACCTTTAAAAAGTACTTCATATTGTTTATTATAAATTTACATTTAAAAATTTTAAAACAATTATGAATAAAATTTTTAAATTTGTAACTTTAATCTTTAACACTTTCAACGCCAAAGTACTTATTTATTCCTAAAATGCTGAAATAATTGTATGACAGCAGAATTTATAAATAAATTTAATTGAAAATAAATATAAGCTTTTATTCATGTACTTAACAGAAGGAAAATTTTTATTCCGCTATCACGGCCCATCACATTCCATCACGGCCTTTAGGGATTAAAATTAAGTGGTCCAAAAATGAACCACCGCCATCTAGAAATTAAGCAAACCAGAAAATATTTTTTGCAAAAATAGACATCTTTTGCAAAGGGTGGGACATCAAATAAAAAAATGTATCTGAAGAATCATCCAATAAAAATTCATAGGAAATATTTTTTCAAACAAAGAATACTTGTTTCTTGTAATTAATATGGAATATTTTTTTTAGTTCCTTTTCAGTTATTTTAGCACAGAAAGCTTCAGTGTAGAGTTTCAACTCTTCCGCTAAACAGCTTTTCTAATACTTGTAAATAAATAAGAATATTTTTTAATAAGGCTTCGTTAAAATGTTTGTAAGCATTTCTAATCCAATTGATAATGCAAAAGTATGAAAAATTTATAAGCTGAGAGACAAGTATTTATTTTTCTTTAAAAAAAATCTTATCTTATATATATATATATATATATATATATATATGTTAGTTTAGATATATATAGGAAGCAAGCTGAAAAAATCAACAGTTATAGAAAAAATTGCTTTGGTTGAAATTTATTTCAACCAAAGAAATATAAAGTTATTAAAATGAGTGTTAATTGTTCCCTACAGTTTTAGATTTTAAAGTCAAAATATGAAGCTTCTAATAGATTTCATAACACGAGGTGGTTCTGACTCCTCCCCCACCCACTAAGAGCTACGTTAGCTATCTATAAATCATACACAGTGATGAACAATACATTCTAAGTCACAATATATGATCAGTAAATGCGGATGAAATATTCAAATGTGCTTTGAGTTTTATTAAATTTGAGCAAATAATGTGAAATAATACATATCGATTGATCATCTACATGACTGCTGAAAATAATTGCAATATTTTATTGGCTTTTTGAAGTTGGCTGTTAATTGTGTTATAGATTTTTCAAAATGTTTATTTAGATATCTTCATTTACTTTATTAAGCAGCAAGTACTTGTTACAGTATTCAGAATGCCTTGGAAAGTGTTTAGTAATCTATGCATGATGCATGATTTGTGTGTCTTATTTTCTTTGCTTTCAGATTAGATGTAAACAAAAAAATCTGGATTTAGCAAAAGGATAATTGTTAGAAATCCTTTTTTTAAGTTAATTTCTGTATCATGAAATGTTGAAAGAAATAAAAATATAAAACTTCTCTTTACATTCCTCTTGACTATTTTCTAAAAAATAAATGATTAAGTAAATTACAAAAAGTTAAAACAAAATGGAAGATATTTCAAAATACTTAAAGTATCTGCAATGAATGTTAATTGTTTTCTCTAAATCTAGATGTTAAGCAAAAGATTCTAAATCCGAAATTAAAAATGCTCTTTCATAACATTTAACGTTAAATTTATTAAAACTTGTGAATTGATAAAAAAAGAACTACGAAAAACATTAGCAAAGTAAAATGGTCTTCTTTAGTGCCTCTTTATATGGGATTCTTAAATTCATTTTGAAACGAAAAGCAACACTTCAAAACAATTTAGTGTAATCTTGTTGGGGATTTTTTCAAAAGCATAAAAAGAGCTGTTTAATGCATGTCATAAATATCTTAAAAGGGAAATATTTTGAATGTTTTTTTCTTAAGCCTGTTAATAACGTACATATTTATGCATATTTATTTACATTTTTGATATAAAAATTAACGACATTTTTTTTTCCAAAAATCTTTTTGCTATTAAATTTCACAAACGAAAATATTGCTATGAAACATTAAGCAGATATTTGTTGTGCGAATTTGCAATGTGTATACGCGAGCAAGAATTGAAAAAAATATTGGTTTAATGATTTAAATTTGTTATTTAAAAAATTTAATATGATTTTTAAAGCGTTGTATGACTATATCGTACGTTGATAAACCATAAATGCATAGTATCAATATAAATTCATGAAACGCAATACGTATATATATAGAAACATGTTATATTAAAATTTTAAGATTTTAATTCAACTGATTTAATTTTATATTTCCTACAATTGTTCTCATTATTTTATATAAGCGTATAATAAATGTAATATTTCTGAGGATGATAACATTTTTTAACACATTACTCATTAGGAAAAATAATAAAGAAAAGAGAAAAAGGATACGAATAAATTCAAAAGTACACAAATATATGTATATATATATATAAATGCAAAACAAAAATAATGGATATAATATATATCTACATAGCTACTATATATATATATATATATATATATATATATATATATATATATATAAGTATATATATATTCTATAGTATGATTATTGATGTTTTCAAATAAGATCGGTTTAAAAAAAAAAAAAAAAAAAAAAAAAAAAAAAAAACATAAAAATAAAACTCTGACAGACAAATCACAAAGGATG
The DNA here is from genome assembly GCA_963932465.1 of Maratus speciosus. Taxonomy (NCBI): domain Eukaryota; kingdom Metazoa; phylum Arthropoda; class Arachnida; order Araneae; family Salticidae; genus Maratus; species Maratus speciosus. The sequence continues at coordinate 291,515,450 of OZ010794.1, forward strand.
AAACCGCACAAACCACCACGAACAAACCGCACGCTAAATTATTTTTTGTCTGATAATAAAACAATTACTCTGTAGATTGAAATGATGACAGTAGTAACGCCCTTTTCATGTATGTTAAAAGGCTTATCGTCTCTTATTTGAAAAGAGCTTGATTTCGGTAATTGTAGAGGCCTCGACTAATTCTTAAAAGAAAAGTCAGCAAGCCTACAGCATAAAGGGTAGGTTTAAATAAGGCTAATGAATTTAGCTTCAGGTCAATAAATGGAATTAAATATCACGGAACACAAAGCTTAGTGCTGCATTTATACTCTATAATTACACGTAGCTTTTTATGGATTAATATCTTATTTAAAAAAGTTAGAATACACACTCTCAAACATAATAAATTCTATTTCCATTTATTTTATTAATTCAGTGTTTGTCATTTTGAATAACCAACTGATGGTAGTCACGCCTTTATTATGTATGTTCGTATGTTTTTTATCCCTTTTCTTGTATAATTATTTAGGTAATTGCTGAATACTCGACTAATGCTTCGTTCGAAATTCAGAAATAGTACTTTGTAAAGAATGGTTTTATATACGGCTAATTGTTTTAGCATAAAATCAATATAAATTGTGTTAAGTTGCACGAAATACCACATATTGTTCTGTATTTATGAATTTATACATTTGTGGTTTAAAATTTATCCAGAGCCAGTAGTAATATTGAATATCTCACTCTAAATAACTGAGATAAAACCCACAGACAGGACACATAAAAAAGCATATTTTCGTTATTTCTTAATAATTCGACGATTATGATTTTATCTGAACAACTGACAACAGTACTACTCTTTCCATGTGTATTGAAGGCTTGTCATACTCTAGTTTATCTATTATAGTATAGATAGACAATTACAGATACCATGCATTATACATAATAAAATATAAATTAAGAACTCTTGTAGCTTAAAAATAATGGGTTTTAACTAGGTTAATTAATATAGCATGATATTTATCAACAAAATTAATTATGTGCGCGAGTAATATAATTTTAATAATGAAATTAAAACTCAAACTGTGCACGCGAAAATGACAGGAATAGCATTTTTTCTAATTCACATACAATGATGTGTATAAATAAAATCAAACCGTAGGTGAGACAAACATTAGACAAAATATATTGGTAGACTAATTTCATTTGCAATGCTGAAACAATAATAGTGAAATCTTGAAACTTGTTCCTGAGCATATCACTGAAGTTTTCTTCTCCATTCCATCACCGAAAAAGGCTAAGCAACGCCGTCATAAGGCTAACTTCCGAAACACTCGAGTAACTCGAATCTAACTGGAACAGTTCATTGAATTAACAAGAATTTTGTTTTTTTAATAAATTATTTTTTAATTAGATTAGTTTTTATGTATAACTCAGTTTTGCTTCCAATTAAAATGTAAATTATAACCTTTTAAATATATATCAATATAATTTTTTATACACAATGAAATTATATATATATAGGTGCTAGTGAATTGACATTAAAATGCAATAATTTTTATCTACGCAATATATTATTTTAATAAAATGATAAATAGTGTATATACTAATAACAATTTGATGAAGGTTATGGTCTTTAGTTTTTTTTATGTTTTATTATTAATAAAATGTGTTTATTGGTCATATACTAAGGTTCCTTTATGTCTGTTACATTTTTTTACATGGTTTTATTAACAAATTAATTTTTTTATTTAAAATAATCATAATAATCATTAAAAATTTTGAAAAAGAATCTGGAAGCTTAATTATAAATTTTTAAAATGGGAAAAAAATTAAATACTTTTTTTTTCTAAAACATTTCGATATTATTATTATTATTATTATTATTGTTTTTGTTTTTTTTATATGATCAACAACATGAACTGAAGACATGTAATTATATGTGATTTTTTAAGATAAACATTTATGTTTTTAAAAGATGTTTAAAAGAACTATTTTTACTTTTTTATACATGTTTTGTGTGAAAAAACTAAATTGTTCTTGAGACTTTTTTTATATTAAAATTAACACTTCGCATATGTTTCTTTCCATTCCTCCAAACGGTTGGCAAAAGGTAATTAAGACCTTTTATCTTTTAAACTCTGGAAGTATTAAAGAGAAATATTTGAATGGTCTTTTTTTTTTACCTTTTAAAAATAAGTAAAAAATCATTTTCGACTTGTAAAAAAAAGAAAATAATCTATAGTATTTCTTTAAATAAGAAACTGGCAGTTAAGACTGCAATCTTATATTTACTATGAAGGAATTATGTCCGTTTAAGAATAAGTAAAAATAAAAGTACTTATTAAAAACTGTTTAAAATTTAATAAATTTAGCATCTACTTTAAAAAATAAAATTTATTTTATATAAAATTTGAAATATTTTTGCTTTCATTAGAATTATGTAAAATTTAATTCTCGATTTTTTACTCCAGAATTACTAAAAAATTAATAGGTAATATTTTATGTGAATTTTTTTAATAACTATAAAAAAAATCCATTTTTAAAATTAAAACTATTTTTTTAATGAGTCTTAATTAAAGGTCTCATAAAGGAGATACAGCTTACCACCAAACAATCTATTTAAAAAAATACACTTTTTTTATATCACATTAAAGATTTATTCCAGTTGACAATTTCAAAATCCATTGACTTGCGTAAGGAATCATAAAACATAAATTAAAAAAAAAAACTACCTTACATTTAGTTACAGTTATGAAACCTTTTTCTTCTAAAAATAAAATTTTAGAAAGTAATTAGTACAAAAACATAAATTTCTCTACAAAATAAAATTTTAGAAAGTAATCAGAACAAAAACATAAATTTCTCTACAAAATAAATTTTAGTAGACCAAAGGATTGTATGTGAACTTTATTTTGCAACCTTATTTTGCATAATAAGTATAGCAAAATAACATTATATTTATAATATTAGTCCAATGTTGCATTTTGTTCTGAAAAAAAAAATGAATTATTTAACCTAAATTCATTTTTCGAAGAAATATTATAGAAGTTCTTGAGAGTTAAACAGCTATAATTCGTATTCTTATTAGAATCAAAAGATCTCTAAGTACTTAGATTCACTTATAACGTTTAGCCAGGTTCTAATCATAATATCAAAAAAACAATGGATTTATCATTCCTTGAAAAAATGTACGCCTCCTTCTGAATTTATAAACTCCATAAAAATTCTATTAGACAAACAAACAAGAACAAAAAAAGAACGAAAACTCCTGCTTCAAGCATAGATTATGAAACACTTTCCAACTATTTCAGAATACTTTAACAAAACTTTTAATAAGTTGAAAGGTGACGTCTAAGTAAACATTTTTTTTAAAAACATATAACACATAAAAAAAGCAATTTCCGCATTTACCATCACTAGTTTGACAATATAATCTAAAGATTTCTATATACTATACTACCACTATGCTGGAAAGTGCCAAAAAGAACATAGTTGGCAGCGCAGTTGATACGATACTAGCATTATTTCAATGAAATACCGTTCTTTCATTGGAGAAATTCAGGTTATTTTTAACTTAAGCTGAAAATTTTCCGGTGAATTAGTGGAAAACAGACAAAGACTAAAATTTCGTTCAAAGAGCGAAACATTCTGGAAGCACAGTTTCCCCAACATGATTACATTGAAACATTTGCTAAGTTGTGTTATTATTTTAGTTTAGACTTGTGAAAGTTCCGTTGTTGAAGGAAAAGCGGTAAATCATATCTTGAAATGTTCGAATATAATGGACAGAAAAATATATGTGCATTAGGTTTATTTCTTTTTTGAGTGTGAAGAAGAAAAATACACAGATCTTTGCAGGTCCTGGTTTAAGAAGTAACCACGCATACTGCATACTTTTATAAGTATCTTTTGTTCTTATTTAGAGCGTAAAGTATTCTTACAAACAGACCATTCTCCGTTATTAAGTGTATTTATTATATGTAAACACGGTGATTCTAAATTCATGGTACAAAGTTTAAGGGTTGGTACAGCACACGGTAATAATCATTTATTGTATAGGAATATATGAGCGCAAGCGACGCGTTGAGGCACAAACACCAAGGGGCCAATTTGGCCCTTTTTTAATTTAAAAATTTCTTATTCATACCAGAAAATTTCTATATTATTCTTTTCTTTATTTAAGACAGACATTTCATTATTACATAAAGAAAACATTCTTCTTTGAAAATTTCCGGTATGAAATCGAAATTTTTGAATTAAAAAAAAATTCCATTTCTATTTCTTTTCATGTATTTCCTGTGTTTGATAGATTTGCCAGTTTTGCAGGGGTTTATTTAACTCAAAAATTCCGATTTAAAAATAAACTCCATTTCTGTTTCTTTTCATGTATTTTCTGTGTTTGACAAATTCAGAAGTTTTGCGTTTATTTTTTTAATTCAAAAATTTCGATTTCAGAACGGAAATATTCAAAGAAGCATTTTTTCTTTGTGTAATCATGACATATTTGCCTTAAATAAAGAAAAGAATAGTACAGGAATTTTCTGGTATGAATGGGAAATTTTGAAATAAGAAAAAGGGCCAAACTGGCTTCTTGGTTTTTGTACCTCAACGCTTCACTTGCACCCATACAATCCTATACAATAAATGATTGTTACAGTGCCCTGTACAACCCTTAAAGTTGGCACCATGAATTTAGAATCACCCTGTATATATTGTCGTATTCTAATGTGAGGTTATTAAGTATGAAACATCCAATTTGAAACGCCACATCTGGTAGGTTTTTTATTGAAAAATTCTAAATTTACTCCAGAAGATTTTACTGGTTTTTTATTTTATTTTATTTATTTATTTTACTTTTTGCGTATTAAAATAAAAGGTAATGGAACAACGCAGGTATGGTTTGGATTCCTTTAGTTGCAGAACAACTTTGCATACAGTTGAAAGGTAAATTGTATTTCAATGCAAAGGGAGCCATAGAAGAGAGAATGTTTAGACGTGGGTTGTAGCCACAAAGTTATAAAGAATAAAAAAATACTTAAAAAAAGAAAATAGCAAAAAGTATGTTATAAAAGTTTAACTATATGAAAAGAAAATTTTTACCATTAGATCCAAACAGTCCATTAACAGGCGAAAAAGCTACAGAGGGAATGCCCAACATAAAAAAAAAGACTCTTTTCAGAGACCACACATTAAAGTTTAATAAGGTATAAAAAATGCTCAAAAAGTAAAATAGTAAGAATAAAAAGTATATATTTAAGTTATAAAAAATATTAAACAATTAAAAATTTTAATTTTAAGCAAAAGAATACAATAAATTTTGAAATGGGGCGAATTCAAAGTAATTAAGGCAATTATAAACAGTATAAAAAGGGTATTAAGGAAGAATGATGATTAGTGACAGCATAGTCTGGAAACTTTGAGAAAAAAAATTAGAAACAAGAACTTAATATTAGTATAGTATGAAAAGAAGTATTAATTTTTTTAGAAAAAAAAGACATTTTTTTCCCTTAACAAAACAAGAACAAGACAAACAAAGAAAATATAACTATAAAATAAATAATGAATTTTCTGGTGTGAAAACGAAAACTCCAGATTTGCCATTTTGATCTAATATGTGGACGTTATCTAATTGTTTACTTTATTGTACGGGGAATTTTATTTAAAAATATATTTTTTAAATATATATCATGTTTTTTTTTTTTGTTTGTTTTTGTTTTTGTTTTTTTTGTAAAGGAAAATGTTTTTATTTAAACTTTGGAAAACATCGCCGAAGGATTATTTTTCTTTAATTCCGACCAAATAAGATTTATAAACATATAAAATTAAATAAACACAATTAAAAAGTCTTTATTCGCTATATTTCACTCTTTGTAATTAAGTTGAAAATGTTTCCTTTCAGAAACGTTTTTAATTAAAGTACTTTTGGTGAGAGAAATAATTAATCTCGCAAAAGCTTTTTATTTAGGTAGCAATTATTCTAATCAAATTAATTTTTTTACCGTGTTAATTATTTTAAAATAATCTTTGCAAATATTCAAAATAACTGGGGAGTATTTTTGGTTTTTACTTTATGTGCAGAAATGTATGTTTTATTTACAGTTGGTTAAATAATGATACATGAAAAAATACTTAAATGGTAAATATAATAATTAAGTAATAAAATAAGTAAATCGAGTGGCAAAATTTTAAATTTCTCCAGTTAAATTGTCAGATATTAAGGGAAGAAAGTATATGCTTTCTTTTCAAGAATATTTGTATATACAGGGTGATTCGCTAATGCGTTGAGAGGTGTTACAGCTCATCTAAAAGAGCATTTGTTATAGAGGAAAACAGGCTCGTAATGCACATTTTTAGTCATAAATACCACGGTTCAACAGCTCACTGAAACAAGCATTTTTTATAAAGGAAAGCTTGCTCACAATGCACTTATTCAGTCATAAATACAGATGTTCTATAGCTCACTGAATCAAGCATTTTTTATAAAGGAAAGTTGGCTTGAAATTCCTTTGCTCAGTTATAAATTCAGAGGCTCTACAGCTCACTGAAACGATCCTTTTTTATAAAGGAAAGCTGGCACGCAATGCACTTATTTAGTCATTAATACAGAGGTTCTACAGCTCACTGAAACAAGCATTTTTACAAAAGAAAGTTTGCTCGCTAAATACTTATTCAGTCATAAATATACACAGTCTCATTGTAATTTGAACACGAGTTTTTCTGAATATAAATAACAATACTGAAAATATTTTACAGATATTATCAACAGATATGCTTTATTTTATATTGAATCTGACAGCCTGAGAATTGCTGAAAATGGCTGGATCTGCGTCCAAACAGCAATGGCCTACACATTACTGTACATGTGAATGAATGACTTAATTGCATAAAACTTCTTGTAATGTGTATCATGTTTGACACAAAATAAAGTATGTCTGTTGAATATATCGGTAAAAATATCTTTGTTTCCGTTAAAGTTAGAACAAAAGATCGAGTTCGACTTGCATTGAGACACCCTATATTTATGACTGAATAAGAGGATTGCAACCAGCATTCCTATCCAAAAATGAATTTATTTTAGTGATCTTACACTGTAAAAAAAATCCGACCAGTTTTCGTGTAGGAATCGGAAAAATAGTTGCGCTTATTGTACCGGAAAATTTTCCGCCACAGCTCGGAATAAAATCCGTAAAAAAAGGATATAGTCAATAAAACGGTATTTTACGGATTTTATTCTGAGCTGGGTCGGAATTTTTCCGGTACGGTAAGAGCAACTATTTTTCCGATTCCTACAGGAAAACTGGTCATATTTTTTTTTTACAGTGTATAGTAGTTTTCACAACTACAGTTAAACTATCACTTCTAAATCTTAACTTAACACTTTTCTCTGAGTGAAATATATACTTTACTTAACTTTAAAATATTATTTTATACTATTTCTGAATCATTAACAATAACCCCCTTTCTCTCATTTTTTCTTATGTTACTATTCCCTTTTTTAATTTTCACTTTTGTAAGTAGTTTTATACTATATTTTAAGTATTTCCCAATGGTTCACTAATTTTGCAAGACATTTCATGTTTACACTGGGCGTAAAGTTGTCCGAAACTAGGAAGCCCATGAAAAAAGCTTACATTTTCATTTTTTTTTACACGCGAACCATCCTGTATATACAGGATTATCAGAAAATAACTGGCCAAATTTCAAAGGGTGGAAGATGGGACCAAAACAAATATTTTTTTTTTTTGTCATAGAATGTGTGCCCAGAATTGACACGTAAAAGCACCATAGGGTAGGGGAGTACACAATGAGACATGGTACAGAGTGAGACAGCAGCCATTTTGACATATAGTAATAACTTATTCTCCTAGCTGGAGCACACACTGAACCACCTCATCTTATGCAACACGTGGATGTAGTTTCGGCATTTCGGTTACTCGTCCAACAAAATAGTAAGTAATTACTTATTTTACAGGAGTTAAAATTACATAAACGTCCATTTTTACCGACTTCAAAAAGGAGGAGGTTATCAATTCGACGCGTATGTATGTTTTTTTTTTTTTTTATGTATGTTCACCGATTGCTCTGGAACTTTTTGTCCGATTTACGTGATTTTTGTTTTAATTGAAAGAGGATGCTCTCGAATTGGTACCACTTCCGTTTCATCGAAATTGGTTGAGTAGTTTTTTAGTAATTCAACAAAAACCAATAAAATGAATGATTTCACCCAAATTATCTTTCATTGTTGTAACCGGTTTCTCAATCATAAGCATAAAACCATGTATTTATATACGTTAGCTCCAAGTTGCCGCAAAACTTGGCGCAGTTACGTTAATTATCGCCAAATTTGGCGACCAAAATAAGTCGCCATAAATGAAGCCAACTTGGCTGTAACTGACTAATTTGGCGATATTCCCATTCAAATTCAGTAATGGATCTTCCCCAATCTGTTTCTTCGTATTTTCTAATCTACAGTCATATTTAAAATTCTCAATTGGCAATCGCATTCAAAATAGTAATTTAATATACATTTATTAAATATACACCATTATTTTAAATGCTAAATAATACAGAAACAAACTAACTTAATACGGTACTTGTTAGTTATCCCGTCGACCAATTTCGCCAGATTATATAAATCGCCAAACCACTCGCCAAATTATACAAATTGACATAATTTTTATTTTAAATAACGAAAAAACAAATAAATTAGTATAACATTAATAAAAATACAAATAAAACGTCGAAATAAAAATCATTTGATGACGTAAACACGTGTAGTCAAGTGAATGTGACATTTACGATCAACTATTACTGGCATTTAATCTTACAATTTGGCGACTGTAATTTGGTCGGCGAGATAACTAAAAAGTACCCTTAATACAAAACAATAATTTAGTATACAATAGTTTAGTTTAACTAAACACATAATATCACACTAGCGGCACATAATATATATATATACTATATATATAATATTGGTACTTCTTAGTTATCCCGTCGACCAAATTACTGTCGCCATATTGTAAGATTAAATGCCAATAATGATTTGGGTACAGATGTCATATTCGCCCCATATTGGCGCGATTTTTTTCGGTTGCCAATTTGGCAAAAACATCAACAGCATAAACAACATAATCCGGGTTACCACATCAAGCAAAATAACAACACTTTGGCGCAAGTTAAGTACCCGTTGCCTATATGATATTGGCGACTGATAAAAATCGCGCCAATATGGGGCGAATATGACATCTGTACCATGGTTTGCCATTAATTAATTAATTGTAAGATTAAATGCCAATAATGGCCAATAAAACCATTAATTCGACGTTTTATTTGTATTTTTATTAATGTTTTACTAATTTATTTGTTCTTTCGTTATTTAAAATAAAAATTATATCAATTTGTATAATTTGGCGAGTGGTTTGGCGATTTATATAATTTGGCGAAATTGATCGACGGGATAACTAAGAAGTACCCTAATATTATATAAATACCTATATTATATTATATTAAACAGTTATATGTATGAATGCTTTTTGATTGCCTTTAATATTTCCACTAGATAACATTAATGGTAACTTTCCTGTATAGGGGCCTTGGAGAGAAAATGAAAATTTCACGCATATTTTCTGACAACCTATTAACTGTCTCGGTACTACTTAGTTATCCCGTCGACCAATTTCGCCAGATTATATAAATCGCCAAATTATACAAATTGACATAATTTTTATTTTAAATAACGAAAGAAGAAATAAATTAGTATAACATTAATAAAAATACAAATAAAACGTCGAAATAAAAATCACTTGATGACGTAAACACATGTATCTTGCTTAAAGTCAGCGAATGTGACATTTACGATCAACCATTATTGGCATTTAATCTTATAGTTTGGCGAACAATAGATTTCTGGTCGACGGGATAACTAAGTAGTACCACTGTCTCATATACACAAGCAAGTTTTTCAATATTTATAAATTTATTTATTGTAAACAACCATTTGTCTACTTTTATATGCAAACAGAAGTTGAGCAAAGATCCCTATGCTGTTAAAGTACAAGATAAACAACATAGAAAGAAATAAAAGGTGTTACTCTAATTAGTATTACAGACGGCATTGTTATGGTGCGTTGTATTTACATGGGACAGAACTTAAACATCAGTAGGCATAAGCATAATGGCGAAAGCAAGGCAGTGAGTTACGCAGTCATGAAAACATTTGAATTGTATCAAGAAATGAGAGCAAGTAAATTTGGATCAGATTGCCCGATAAAAGCAAAAAGTGTGCGATACTAACAGCAAACATGGTTTAAAGGAAATGCGAATATCATAAGTTGCTTCCGAAAGTTCTATATGTTTTGCAGTACTATACTCACTAAAATACGTCAGTTACTATGCAAACCAATGACACTTTAATCAAGACTATTAAATGAGTATGACGATGAATTTCTAATCTTCTGTAATCGAGCCCAAAGTTAAGGCTAGCGTGAAACAAAAAAAATATCAGCAGCAATTGGTTTAATGTAAATGTGGATATCATAAAATATTTAATTCGCAAAACGCTTCAATGCACCAAATCATATTAGCTCAGAAACAACAATTGGCAGTGGACGCAATAACGGTAGATTACTTAATAGTTTTAAAATCTCCACTGCCCAACGTATTGCAAATGATGATGCAATAAGAAGCATAAATGCCCAAGTGAGTTAAGCTGTTTTGCCAAGAAAGATTACAAACAAAAATAAACAAAATACCGTCATGATGCAATGAGTTCTCAATTTCTCTATCAGAATCTTTAGATTTGGCGAAAGATTAAGCAAATAATTTAAATTATGAATAAAAGTACTATGCTGAAATGCTTAGCATACATTTAAGCACATTGGCATTACGCATACGTTATACATTACATATTGGCTCTTGCATAATATCTCCATATAAGAAAACATTAATGCCACCAAAAAATAAATTGTTTTTTAATTCTTGAAACCTCAAATGAATTATATATAAATTCTCTTTTGACACCATAGAAAATTTATCAATGACCAGCCATTTGTGGGAACGCCATTTAAGACTTTCCCCCTGTAGTCTTTTCCCGATCATGTTTTGATAAGTTATTCGGTTGTCATGTACCTTAATGGCTCCTAGTGCATGTAAACTCGGTCGATAGGTGCGAAGACCTCGAATTTACCGATGAATTATACCTCTGAGGTCCCTTGCCAGATGAAGGTCTCGTCATCTGATTAAGCTTCTAAATTACGAGATCAACATGAGTAGCAATGCGCAGGTGCTAAACAACAAGATATAAATGTTAAGTAACTGGCATAAAAAAGTTCATAATTAAGAAATACTAGGCGTTCATCAGGTTTATGGCAATTAGGTGGTCTCCTACGCCGATACCAAGTTAGTATCAAACCCGTTCACCAAGGGCAACCCGGAAGATAAGGGCCTGGTCATCGATTAGAAAGTATGAAAAATAAGTCATTGGGTCTCTCTTCTCTATTTCATAGAGCACCGAAGAACTTTTTAGTGTCACTTTCCAATGTTCGATATTTTTTCATGCGAGCAGCATCTCTTGTCGTTCTACCCATCTCCAAACAAAAATATTTAATTAAAAAATAAAGCTATTAAATCTGAAGAAGAATAAATGTAATATATATATATATAAAGAATTTTCACAAAAAACCTGTGTTATTAATGTACACACAAATCTGGACAAAAGTATTTACTTATCAAAATAACATCTTTAAAAGTTTCTTTAAAAGCCCGTAATTTCCTCCAAAAGAATCATGCAAAAATTATAACTCAAAAAAACCAAAAAGTGAAAAATAAACTTTTTTACCAAAAAATAAAACCGACTTCAAAAACTACTACAAAGTAAAAAATAATTTTTTTACATAATAGTTAATATGAAAATAAATTAAGAGCATTCTATTTACCATGCGTATTATTATATTTATGTACATTAATTTGATTTTTTGGAGTCGGTGCCAGCCAAGCCAAGTTGAAAATTAAAATTGTTTATCCAATACAAATCGTAACAAGATTTAGCAAAACCGTTTAGGAAAAAAAATCCATTGTCAATCAACTCTGACACCATCCTGCATTTGAAAATCTGTGTTTGGCTACGATTTTTTTACATAATAGCCTGTATAAACGCATTAATTTTACAATAACACTTAATTTAGCACACATAATTACAACTAAACTCACTTGGAAATACACGTTTATAAAATCAGATGAAATGTTTCAAAAATGGTAAAATTCAAATTTTTTAATTAAATAACAAATCGTAAAAAAACTCGTAGATATTTGGATGTGTGTCTGTTGGATAATTATATTTAACTTCGTTTGGCTGGCACCGACTCCAAAAAATCAAATTAATGTACATAAATATAATAATACGCATGGTAAATAGAATGCTCTTAATTTATTTTCATATTAACTATTATGTAAAAAAATTATTTTTTACTTTGTAGTAGTTTTTGAAGTCGGTTTTATTTTTGGTAAAAAAGTTTATAGAGTTTATTTCTATCATTATAGCATATATTTACTTAACCAAACCTAGTTATATCTAACGATAGACTATGTCGACAAAACTACACAAGCATTCAAAGGTATGAAATTGATGATGAAACAGATATGACATCCATTTTGTTACAACGTAACGAAAGTACACCGTGAGACGTGTCTAGTTGTGTATCTAATATGCTGTTCTGATAAAAAGAAAAATGGCTGAAAATTTGCATGAAGGTAGCACAATGTCTGCCATTGTTCAACCGAGACTCATATATTTTTTAATTTATTAAATCTAGAAATATTAATTAGAAGTCATAAACTGCAGAAAATTATTGATAGTGTGTAAAAATGTATGATTTATGAAAATATATACATTGTCTCACTGTATACCACTTGTGGTACACAGTGAGGCAATTTTCGATACTCCTTTATGCTGCTTCTGTGCTTTTATAAATAACTTTTTTAAAATCATTTATACATTGATGTGTAGCGTATTTGCGTAGCTTAAAGATGTAGCAAATTATTTTTCAAAAGAATAAAAACCTTTGCCATTCATTAGTTAATAATAATTTTCGTCTGACTATGTGCTACTCTCCCTATATTGGCAATTGTACGCTGTCTTTCATTGTACCTTTCACAATTTTCTTCTTCACGAGCGCTTAAACGCGCCATTTACGGACACACATTCTATGAAGAAAAATGCTTATTTAGGTTCCCTCTACCACCCTTAAAATTTGGTCTGTTATTTTCCGATCACCCTGCATATAACAAACAATTAGAACGAAAACATTTCGTAAAAACTTTTTATTTACATAACAAATATATTACTATGACATTATTGTCCATAAGTAAGGATCTTCAATCAAAATCCTACGGTCCGTCGGTCGCCCGCTGCTGTTATTTTAGTGGCCCAACGTGTTATTTCGAATTTGTAGAATGAAATATTTTGAGTGATATCGAAGGATTTTCCAAAGCACCTTATGAGTGTAAATCCATAACTGCTAACTTTTGCGCTTAGCGTGAAAGAAAACTTTATTTCATTAATGAAGTAAAATTTTAAGTTTTAAATGTTCTTCATTTTAGAAAGAAGCGCAAAATTTGGTAGCTATAGCAAATCAATTCTTTATATAAAAAGGAATCAAGAAAAACTGAAAAAAAAAACTTTTTGGTACGAATAATTCCTCTCTAAGTCAACTGAAATACGATGTGAATGTGCTCTTTTCGTACAGCAAAAAGCTGAATTTTTTTTAAACTGCCAGTACCACTATATTTTAACAGCCCTTTATCACATATATGTACACTTTATCATGTATCACGTATATCTCATCACTAGCGTCTAAATCGCGGCCCTCATAACGACTCTTATCACAAATGCAAACGAGAAATTCCCTATGCTGCCGAGAAAATCCGTATTTAATGGAAAATATGGTTTCTTGTTCAGTTGGTTTCCTCTATTCGATATTTTGCGTGTGACCGAATAATCGTTTGCTATTATTGTTGTTTTAGTAGTTATCTTATTATTATAGATTTGTTATTTTATAATACCAGTCGTTTTGATATATTTATGTGCTTTTATATTTATTTCTCTAGTTGTTTGTTTTCTTTTTTGTGATGAACATATAAACACATAGCGTTTATGAAAACTAAAACAAATTACTGGGTGCAGAAACCTCGTCGTGCAGCCTCAAAAACGCAGTAATTCGCGAAAGCCACGATCACTCAACCAACGAAATTCGTTAATGCCGCAATCAGTAAAAAACGTATGAACGCATGGCGCTCATGAAAACCGAAAAAGGAAACATCACTGGGTGCAGCAATCTCGTCGTGAAGCAGTCTCTAAATCGCAGTAATTCACGAAAGCCGCGATCACAAACGAACGAAATTCGTTAACGCCGCAAACACTAACGAACGAATATAGCACTCATAAAAAAATCACTGGATGCTGCAGTCTCAAAAACGTACTAAATTCGCGAGAGCCGCGATCACAAACGAACGAAATTCGTGAACGTCGCAATTGCTAACGAACGTATGAGCGCAAATCAATTTCATTTAACTTGTGCAGGAATGATACTTGTATTTTTCTCATTTTTTATTTGTAAAAACTATGAAGTCTGAACATGCAACACTAAAGTAAACAATAAGGACATCGTATGAGCAAGGGCGAAGTGCTAGGGGATTTCTCGGGTGCATTTGTGATAAGAGCCGTTGTGAGGATCGCGATTTAGACGCTATTTATCTCATCAAGGGCTCGCCTGCAGTAAACACAGTAATGCTTGAACTTTTCGCTTTCTTGAGCGTTTCTTTAAGTGGTAAGCCACAGGTTTATTTATACCTACGTAACTAGTGATCAGAAGTGCTCGACCAGAACACTGGCCCGACAGAGGCTGGAGATCGATTTTTATATCAGTTTTGGGCTCGGTTAAATCTCTCTCAAATTGAAAATTTCATTTATTCACGAATAGAAAAAGAAAATTATATTATTTTATAAGAAGTTACTTATGTCAAGTCATTTTAATACTTTTTTGTTCAGAGTTAAGAGGAAACAGAAATCGTGTTTTCTATTCCAGTATTAGAATGATATTTTAAAAGTGAATTTTTGATATTTGCAGATTTATGTCTACGATTGACGGCAACGACCAGTTGATATGGTGCCAATCGGAAAGACGTGAACAGTGAATTTGCTTTTCCATTTTTGTACGTAACAGTAGAATTTTCTTTTTTAATTTGAACGTTTATTTTATTTTTTTATTTTCAGATCTAACGCATAGAATATATTTTTTCTTATTTTAGTCAACAATCAGTAGCTTGATGTTTACGACATTTTTAGACTTCCACCGTATACAAGTCGTAATTGCTCTTCATAGGAAAATAACGTCTCTCGTATCTATTTTTCATCAGGAACTCCTCTCATGCTGAGATTCTGCTCTGCACATTTACAGTCACTTTTAGATAAAGTAAGTAGATACAATTGAC